>CM036583.1:53921014-54521014 GCA_020745775.1 Theristicus caerulescens | reverse complement strand
CCTGTGTATTACAAGTTGGCAGATCTCAGCCAGGTATCTTGTGGAATAATTTGTATCTGCAGACATGACTCGCAAAGAAAATTCTCTACATCACTCCGCTGTCACCTTGCACCAACATAAGATGTCCTCACAGAAGGTTTCTTCTGAGAGCCATCCCATTTCTGCTTGCAGCCAGAGGTAAAGTATAGGTTGCCTTTACTGCTGCTTGTGGTCACTTTCCTTCTAGCCTTAGTCAGAGCTTGTCCACTCCATTTACATTGGGTTTTGCTGCTGGAGTAGTTTTCTCTTTTTATAACGAGCCAAGTCAGTTCGTAAAGGCTGTGTGGCTGCCTGTGCCGGCACAAGGGGAAACTGCAGGAGCGTGCAGTCAGCAGTAGGAAGGGGAAAGACAGGAAGGGGAATTAATATTATACTATATTATTACCTGCTCTTTTTAGAACTTTCCTACTCTCCCCTAGTCTTGGTTACCTTAAATAATTCTGTGTTCTCAGCAGGTTTTGCTGCTTTAATGAGAAAGGGACTTTTATTTTCTAACTAGTAACCAATTTTTAATCCTTCTCAAGGCTTTCTCAGCCTGTGGATTTCAGCCTTTCTTAATAGCTTCTAACAAGGCGCTTTGAAAAAGCTATTTAGAAAACTTCACTTCTTTATCATGAATGGTTTGTTTCATCCTCCCTTAGCCTATATAGCTCAGCCTTACACCACTGAAGTCAAGGGACTCTGCTGTTTTATATTGGTTGGGAACCTAACAGCCAAGAATCTGCTCCACTAGTCTTCCTAAGAAATTTACTTCAGAAGCATGACTTATAAAGGCTTTTCAACCCCTATTATACTGTTCACATCACAATGCTATGTAATTCCATCTCCAATGATTTGCTTCAGAATATTTCCTTCTAACAGTGTTTCTCAGAAGGGTAGTATAACATGGGCGACTCTCCAGCCAAGCAGCTGTGATAAATGATAAAGAGCATAACTTTTGCCACCAGCACGGCTATTTTATTCCTCGGTTCCTTAGGAACTCCCAGGCAAATGTCATCCAGTCCTGGCAAACATTCACCAATTCCTACAGTTTTTGTGTCACGTTTCTTTCTAATGCCTCTCCCTATGACAATGCTCCATCAGCAGACAAACATCAGCATATTTTTTCCCTTGTTGTGAGGACCACAGCAAAAATGCTCATTTTGCTGCTGCCTTTTGATGTTCTCCCTTGACAGAAAATGTGTACTTTGTCTGGATTATAATTATTTTTCCTTGGAGGACACAATAAGGAAATAACAAATGTAATGTCCAACAAAAGAGTTCCTCTCCCTATTTCCATACTATGAGGACAGTGCCAAGGAGAGGGGGAACTACAGCCCAGGCTACGGATGGATACACAACAAATGCCAACAGTTCAGACTATCATTTAATGTCATTTATAATCAGGCAGCCCCCATTGATTCCCACTTAGAGCCTTATTATGAAAGGAACTGCCAAACAATTAACTGAGAAGCAGATGCTTACATGGATCTTATTCATACCTAGAGAGCTTATGTAATTTCTGGAATTTCCTGTTTCCAGCTGGACTATAAACAACATTAAACATTTACATCTTCAAAGTTTTAATTGCTCTCCATAGGAATCCCAATGAGGTATGTGCTATACCTATTATTATCCATGTTTATGAGGAGCAGAAGACAGGAATGGTTAGTTGTATAAACACTGATGAGAAGCTCCTGGCATCTACCTGTAAAAGAGGCCACTAGATCGTCTCTCAACATATGCCTTCTCCCAGCTGCATCACCTATTCCACCTGAACTAGGAAATGAATGAAGGATGTAATCACATTTTGAGGGTGTAAATATTCATTCACATGTGGGCTAAAGAGATACCTTCCACTTAAAAATTATCTGGAATCTCATTACAACCAAATATGTTCAAGATGCCCTTCCCTTTCCTTACATTCTTGCCAGATATCTTTGAGAGCATACCTGGTGCATGGGCATAAAGACAACGTTGTGAGGAGTCTGCCCGCAGACTGAGTTTGCTGTGCCTGTTCTGCTTGGAGATATATACCCACAGACACCAAGGACTCCCAAGAGTTTTCCTTCTAGAAGCAGCAGCAAAGTTGTGATCAAAGAGACTGCAGACAGGCAGGTGTGAAAAGTGGTGGGGAAAGGACGGATGAGTTTTAACAGGATGCAAATCCAGAGCACATTGCTGAGTTTACCAGGAACAGATCAAGGCATGGATGTGGAGCCCTGGGAAGACAATGAAATCCTGGGCTGAAGTTGGAAGTGTGCCCAAATGCAAAGCATGCCACTTTAGAGTCGATAACCCTGTTTGCCCATCTGTTGGTCTATGTATCCAGGTGGTGTCTATGGGAAACCGAGTTTCAGCAGTCACATGCTGCAGATGTGTGTGTTTTCATTAATTACTTCTGAACCTGTAGTCCAATTACAGTCAAATTTGACAGAGGCAGCAATCATAAAGATACAGAATTCCTTCATGTTTTAGTAAACAGGTGAATGGGTGGCAGAGTGACCCTATCAGCATGCTCACTAAGGGAAAGGCTGCACTAAACACTGATTAACAGCAAAGGACACACACAGGACAGAGATGCTTCTGGTTCCCCAACCACTGGAAAGCTCTAGTCAGAGCCATACTTAACTGACCAGAAAAACTCACTTTGCAGTCCATTTACTGGTGTCTAATAAGGAGTGAGGTGACAAAGCAGCTTTGATAGAACTGTTAAGAAGTCAAGCATTTTATAGATGCGCATCCAAAGAAACCAGGATTTATGAATTCTGCTACTTCGGGAACTAATTATTTTGATTCAAGAAATAGGATCTAAAGGGGGCAGCATCACATGTTCACATTTTTATATCTATTCAGAAAAGCACTTCAATTCAGTGTATACAAGCACAAGCAGTTAACCCATTCTTGTTCACCTTTCTAGTCCCAAGAATAAAATCTTTAAAAAGATCTACACATCTTAGGAGCAAAAGTAACTGGAATGCCCTGGATTTCTTTCTCTTTTCAATCTTTTGTTTCCTGAGTACACATACAGGCATTTTTTTTAAGTGTTTGAGACTTACATGAACATAACAAGGGCTATATTGTGCCCCTTGCATGGAGCCTCAGAAATGAAACAGCTAAGATAAAATGTTATGCAAACAACATAACTCTGATGAACTTTTCAGAAGGTAGTTAACAGGACACTAATGTTCAGCCTTGCTATTCCCGTTTCATTTCCATTTCCATTCCCATTCCCATCTAACAGAATTTCTCAGGGTACCACTGACCTTTAGGTTCTTGCCAGAATTGTGCTGGCTGTCAATTACTTCCAGAAGTTTTTGAAAATATCTAGATCCTGATCTGGAGTGTAGTTTCTCCATCCAGGTAGCAAACATGCAGCCTGTGCTATGGGTTCTTTGATTTGTTATCACTTTAATACCTTGCAAATGCAAAACCCCACAATATCTTTCACTTTCCACATTATTATGATCTGAATTTCATTTTACATTTAGCAAGGATACTCAGGAGGTGTCTGTTCTATTTTTGAACTGCTCTTCCCTATTTGAATCCCAAACTAGAGAGAAATACAGAAAGAGTGTCTCTGAATTCTCAGCCTGATAAGCCAATGTTTAGTGAGATTTTTTTAAATAAATCTCTTCCTAATACAATACTGAAAATATATAAATACAGATTAAAACAAATTCAGCAAATATTTTTCAAACCTTCTGCATCTGAAAAGAAACCCAGACCCCTCAGACTACCATGGCAGAACTGTCCAAGATAGTTGTACTTCTCTGCCCAGTCTGCAAGAGTATCCTTCGGATGGGCCTTTCCCCAGCACTGCATTCCCTGTCTCCACGCAGATCATCTGAGGCAGCCAGGAAAGAGGAACCCTGCTTGCCCACATCTTTACAGTGGTCCATAGATGTGACCCAATGCCAGTAAGGTGACTGTACGACCAGCTCATAGTCTTTCTGGAGAATATTCTCCCTTTGAGGCAAGTGTTTCCCCCTGACCTCAATCCCTGTCTAGAGTGCTGTGGATAAATGGTACAACCCACTTTTCTGATTATTATGAGACAATTAATGAGAAAAAGGAGTTGGGATTTGCTAGTCAACACATGCTGAACATTTTAATCCATCTATTTCTGTAATGTTTTTGCCATCTTACAGCTCTGCAGCATGATATGAGACAAAAAAAATGTGCAGGATAATGCAGGCCTTAAATAAACTTTCCATATTTTAGGTCTGATTTCCTAAGAAAATCCAGCTAATACTAAACTACTGGCTATCCATCTGCTTATTTCTACTGGGATGAAACTCTAAAGATGAGTTGATTGACTTGTGATCTAAGTCCCTAATATAAAGTTTATAGAATGGTCTAGTTGGCAAGAAGAATAGTGCTGACTGCCCATAAGATGTTCACACTGCTTTCTCAAAAAGCAGAGTTATTTAGTACTTACATATCCACAGCGAGGAAGGAGAGGAGGGTGTGGATTCATTTGTTGTGCAGATGCTGACTCTGCCAAGTTGAAAATAGCTTGTGATGGGCCAGCCTGCTGCACTGGAGGTCTGGAGCATCACTGAGGGTTAAGGAGCAGGTCTGCAAGGCAGAGGCAGTGAAGATCAAGGGTAAGGGCTTGAGTGGCTGGCATTTCCAGACCTCAGACTTACTACCTCAGAAACAGGAAACTACAGCATCAGCAAACAAATTTGCCTGCCTCTTGTTACACCTGAAGAAAGCCAAAAGGGAGGTTGCAAACAAGAAGTAATATTGAGCAATACTCCTGACTCCCTCGAGTGCAGAGCCAGCTCCTCCTCTGTAAGAGAACTGAACTATCTGCCTGTAAGATGTTTACACCACTTTTGCATTTCGAAAGTTGAGTGGCAAGCAGCTGGATCTTTCCAGTCTCTTACTTTTGCCAGTTTGTGGGTGAGCTTTCATAGAATCATAGAATCATAGCATCATAGAATCATAGAATAGTTAAGGTTGGAAAAGACCCTTAAGATCATCAGGTCCAACCGTTAACCTACCACCGCCAAGTCCGCCGCTAAACCATGTCCTCAAGCACCACATCTACCCGTCTTTTAAATACCTCCAGGGATGGAGAATCAACCACTTCCCTGGGCAGCCTGTTCCAGTGCCTGACTACTCTTTCAGTAAAGAAGTTTTTCCTAATATCCAACCTAAACTTGCCCTGGCGCAACTTGAGGCCGTTTCCTCCCATCCTATCACTTGTTACTGGGGAGAAGAGACCGACCCCCACCTCACTACAGCCTCCTTTCAGGTAGTTGTAGAGAGCAATAAGGTCTCCCCTCAGCCTCCTCTCTCCAAACTAAACAACCCCAGCTCCCTCAGCCGCTCCTCATAAGACTTATTCTTTAGACCCTTCACCAACCTAGTTGCCCTTCTCTGGACACGCTCCAGCATCTCCATGTCCTTCTTGTAGTGAGGGGCCCAAAACTGAACACAGTACTCGAGGTACGGCCTCACCAGTGCTGAGTACAGGGGCACTATCACCTCCCTGGTCCTGCTGGCCACACTACTATCCTGATACAAGCCAGGATGCCATTGGCCCTCTTGGCCACCTGGGCACACTGCTGGCTCATGTTCAGGCGGCTGTCAACCAACACCCCCAGGTCCTTTTCAGCCAGGCAGCTTTCCAGCCACTCCTCCCCAAGCCTGTAGCATTGCATGGGGTTGTTGTGACCCAAGTGCAGGACCCGGCACTTAGGCTTGTTGAACCTCATACAGTTGGCCCCAGCCCATTGATCCAGCCTGTCCAGGTCCCTCTGCAGGGCCTTCCTACCCTCCAGCAGATTGACACTCCCACCCAACTTGGTGTCATCTGCAAACTTACTGAGGGTGCACTCAATCCCCTCATCCAGATCATCGATAAAGATATTAAACAGGACTGGTCCCAACACCACTGGGGAACACCACTCGTGACCGGTTGCCAACTGGATTTGGCTCCATTCACCACCACTCTCTGGGCTTGGCCATCCAGCCAGTTTTTAACCCAGCGCAGAGTGCACTTGTCCAAGCCGTGAGCAGCCACCTTCTCCAGGAGAATGCTGTGGGAGACAGTGTCAAAGGCCTTACTGAAGTTCCAGTAGACAACATCCACAGCCTTCCCCTCATCCACTAAGCGGGTCACCTTGTCATAGAAGGAGACCAGGTTAGTGAAGCAGGACCTGCCTTTCATAAACCCATGCTGGCTGAGCCTGATCCCACGGTTGTCCCGCACGTGCCACATAATGGCACTCAGGATGATCTGTTCCATGACCTTCCCCAGCACCGAGGTCAGACTGACAGGCCTGTAGTTCCCCGGATCCTCCTTCCGACCCTTCTTGTAGAGGGGCATCACATTAGCTAACTTCCAGTCATCGGGGACCTCCCTGGTTGACCATGACTGCTGATAAATGATGGAGAGTGGCTTGGCAAGCTCCTCCGCCAGCTCCCTCAGTATCCTCGGGTGGATCCCGTCTGGCCCCATAGACTTGTGGGCATCTAGGTGGAGGAGCAGGTCGGTGACTGCCACCTCTTCGACAACTGGGACTACATTCTGTGTCCTATCTCCATCTCCCAGCTCAGGGGCAATAAAACCTTGAGGATGATCAGTTCGACTATTAAAGACTGAGGCAAAGAAGGCATTAAGTACCTCAACCTTCTCCTCATCCTTCGTGGCCAAGTTTCCCCCCGCATCCAACAAAGGAGGGAGATTCTCCTTAGCCCTCCTTTTGTCGCTGATATATTTGTAGAAGCATTTTTTGTTGTCCTTGACAGCGGTGGCCAGTTTAAGTTCTAGCTGGGCCTTCGCCTTTCTAATCTTTTCCCTGCATAACCTCACAACATCCTTGTAGTCCTCCTGCGTCACCTGCCCCTTCTTCCAAAGGTGGTAGGTTCTCCTTTTCTTCCTGAGTTCCAGCCGAAGCTCTCCGTTCAGCCAGGCCAGTCTTCTCCCCTGCCTGCTCGACTTGCGGCACATGGGGACGGCCTGCTCCTGTGCCTTTAAGACTTCCCTCTTGAATAACATCCAGCCTTCCTGGACTCCTTTGCCCTTCAGGACTGCCTCCCAAGGGACTGTTAACCAAACTCCTAAACAAGCCAAAGTCTGCCCTTCTGAAATTTAGGGTTGCGGTTTTGCTTTCCACAAGCCAGTAACATGTCAGGCAGGATGCAGTCACGAGGAAGCTGGAGGAGAGGGAGAGAGCTTTCTCAGAAAGCTGACTTTTCTACTTTTTAGATTCAGACTGTGCTGGGAGTGGAGGCTTGACTCTGTGCACTGATGCTGACACTGCCAAACTGAAAACACCTCAGGATAACTGGACCAAAGTGCTGCCATGGAGGATCTGGAGCATGATCTCCTCCACAGCCTCTTTAGGTTTCTAATTTCCCAACAGAGGCATAAGCAGTATAAAAATATAACTTGTCCTATGCACATCTAAGTAGTATAAAAAATCCACAAGCAGAAGAAGCTCTACAAAAGAAGCTCTACAGTCCTAAACAGCCTCATACAGGTACTCAATAAAGCATGTTCTCTATTCTCTGTTTGAGCAACCTGAAAAAGTAAAAAACATTCAGCTAAAAACTGCCAGCCAAGAGCTGCCAAACTTCATTTGCCAGAGCATCAGTCATGGCCTGAACTACAGAGAGAACTAGTGAGGAAATGTTAACCTGTGGATGATACCAGACACCTTACAAGGAGGCTTTGCACCCACTCTAATGCTGCAGTCCAGACACAAAATTTATTTTTGTTTCCTTATTTGACCCTTTAAATTGACTGCCTTTGGTAAAATACTGTAGTGAGGATTTTTGAGTCACTGGACTCTTCCTTGAATTCCTTCCTGGGATTTATACAGACTGATATGCTGTGTTCATAGAATAGCTTAACGCTGGAGAGAATTTTTATTCCAAGCCAGCGCTGGTGTAAGCGTGCTGACATAAGTTTCATTTGGTAGTTGTATGACTTTAATCTTAAATAAGTATTATCAAAAGCAGTATGGCTTTGAAGAAATGTTTTCTTGATTTTATAGTTAATCATTTGCATAAAATTGGTCCTAAGTCTCCTTTTTTAACATAAGCAATGTGAGTCAAGGTGTTATAGGCACTTCTAGAGGACATCAGTCATTTAAGGTAAAAGCCTCACCAGCACCCTTGATTAGTCTGAGGATCTTACTCTGTCTTTTAAAAAATGCTAGCTGTGTCTTTAATGCCTATAACTAAGGCAGAATATAACTCCAAAAAAATGATTTACTGTCTAAAAATAACAACTAGCTATGCCATGAGATAAAATACACTTCAGCTGCCCGTGATTACACCATCAGCAAAGGCTGGGGAAAAAAAGGCATATTCTCCCTAGGCAAATGCAAAGCTTCAAAGGCAATAAGAGCCTGTCAACCTGCTAATCTCAAGTGGTACCAGAATTGGAACTGTCAGGAAGCACTAAATACTTCCCCAATAAATGTTTTTCCACAGTAGACATAATACCATTGAAAGCACAGAATACTCCACATTAAAAAAAAACCAAACAAACAACCCACAGAACTATTATTTAGTACAATACAAACTGAATTCCATGCTTGCCATCTCACTCTTCTTTTACTTACGTTAGTGATTATATTCCACTATACAGTGAGCACAAAAGGAAGATTATCTGTTGAAGTGTAAGGACATCTTTCGGTCAACATCACTTAATCATAGAATAACAGAATAATTCAGGTTGGAAGGGACCTCAGGAGCTCTTGAGTCCAACTTCTTGTTCAGAGCAGGGTCAACCAAGAAAGCGAACCAGAATATGTGACAATGGGTGGGGAAACTGGCCCAAGTCACTCTTGAGTCAATCTGCCTTTTGAAGTCAACAGAATAGTACAAACGTGATGCTGGAGTAATAGGTAGTAACTAGGCAGAGGGCTTTCTTTAGCTGTAACAGTAGCAAGCAAGAGTTGTACCAGTCTTGTAGCAGGGGGTTACATGTGGAAGGCATTAGGAAGGGGAAGTGGAAGAATAAGGAAGTATACTACTTCACTTGATGAAAGGCAACGGAGTTTGCTGGGTTGCATGGTGTGGCCTCTGAAAAGACATGTGGTGGCCCGGTAAAACAGGAAGCAGTGAAATCTGCTGAGCTTTGGTTACTGAGCTGGTAAATTACAGAAAAGGGGCAAAGAGGTTTTGTGCCATTCCTGCCTCAGACTAAGTCAGTAACAAAAGTTCACTGAAGAAAGTAATGCTGCACTGAGTTATCCCAAAATCTTGCCTGTGGGATATGTATTTTTCATCCAACTGAGAAGAAGTTAAATTCAAGACAACTTCTGAATTCTTATTTTCTCCTAAGCTCTTCCCAAAGAAAGGTTTACAAAAAAATAGTAAGGTCAGTATAGGACAGGGTGACATGGAGAATTAAAGTAAAGGCCAAGGAAGATAAAGCAACAACCTTGTATAATAACTACAGATAAAGACAGGTGCGTAAGTCATGCTGATGCTTTTGTGGATGCCATAGTTTCATCATCATCTTCTCTGTCACATTTGTCATGCTCCACCCCCACAAAAATTATTAATGAAACCATGAAAGACCAAAGAAGCTATCCACGTGTACACTAACTGGAGGGTAGGAATGCCATCCAGAGGGACCTTGACAGGCTGCAGAGGTAGGCTTGTGCAAACCTCATGAAGTTCAACAAGGCCAAGTGCAAGGTTCTGCACATGGGTCAGGGAAATCCCAAGCACAAATACAGGCTGGGCAGAGAATGGATGGAGAGCAGCCCTGAGGAGAAGGATTTGGGGGTGTTGGCTGATGAGAAACTCAACATGACCCAGAAACGTACGCTTGCAGCCCAGAAAGCCAACCATGTCCTGGGCTGCATCAAAATAAGTGTGGCCAGCAGGTTGAGGAAGGTGATTCTCCCCCTCTACTCTGCTCTCATGAGGCCCCACCTGGATTACTGCATTCAGCTCTGGGGCCCGCAACATAAGAAGGACATGGACCTGTTGGAGTGAGTCCAGAGGAGGGCCACGAAGATGTTCAGGGGGCTGGAGCACCTCTCTTATGAGGAAAGGCTGAGAGAGTTGGGGTTGTTCAGCCTGGGGAAGAGAAGGCAGCCTTCCAGTACCTGAAGGGGGCTTACAAGAAAGCTGGAGATGGACTTTTTACAAGGGCATGTAGTGATAGGACACAGGGTAATGGCTATAAACTGAAAGAGGGTAGATTTAAATTAGACATAAGGAAGAAGTTCTTCACTATGAGTGTGGTAAGGCACTGAAACAGGTTGCCCAGAGAAATTGTGGATGCCCCCTCCCTGGAAGTGTTCAAGGCCAGGCTGGATGGGGCTTTGAGCAACCTGGTCTAGTGGAAAGTGTCTCTGCCCATGGCAGGGGGTTGGAACTAGATGATCTTTAAGGTCCCTTCCAACCCAAACCATTCTATGATTCTATGATTCTGTGATTATTCTTACCATAAACAGAGAAGAAAGTTTCACAGTAGAGAGCAACAGAAATTCTGTGTACAACCTTGCAAACTGGATCTGGTTAGAATCAGAAGCCTATAATTTCCTTCAAAAGAACACTTGTATCAGTGAACCTAAATAATATCTGAACCTAAATAAATCAAGTTTTTGGGTAAAAGTCCTCTGCCTTCTTCTATGGAGCCATAGAAGTGCTGCCTGTGACTTTATGAAACAATCCTGTGACCCCTATGTTGACAGCCCATGTTTTATAACAACCAGAGGATGGCTGTTTCACGTGACAGGATGAACAGCCAGATAATCCTGTAAGGCAGAACACCTTCCATCTCACTTGGAAAGCATCCTCTAAATGCAGATAACAGCTATTTATCCTACAATGTTCTCCTGTTCATTTGGCAGCAAAAGCTCTGTGAGAATTGAGTAATCCATGCTTTCTGCAGGCCTTTGGTGAACTCTGGTAACCCTTCTGCCTGCCGCTACTCACTTGTCATGGAGTATACAGGCAGGTTCAAAAATTCCCCTCTGGGCTGGCACTGCTCAGAGCCACAATTTTGCAAACAGTTGTTGATCTGGGTGTCTTCCATTTCACTAGGATAACCCCAGGACTGGGACAAAAACAGCCATTGACAAATGCCCTCCCAGAGAGGCCACATACACAACAATAGCATATGTTCTGCATTTAATTATGATTTTGCAAGCATGCATTGGTAGTAAACACATCAGCTAAGCAATAACTGTACATGCAAGCTCAGGCAATGTCGGAGTCCTGTTAAACAAAGAACATCTACTGAAAATTGTACCCACTAACTTAGTGCTTGCTTGCAGATAATTACCATAGCTTGCAGGGGATGTTGGGACATGTTAAAGCAGTGATTTCTGTTTGTGTTTTTTAATTTTCCATTATTCAAATACAATCTACATGAAATACCATCTGTATCTTTTTTGGTCAAATAGGCAAACTGGGCACAATAAGAGACAACAGGCACCAACAGAATAACTCAGATTCAGCTCCAATGCCTCTAGCAGTTAGACAATATACCATCAATACAATTACAGTAAGAAATGGTTCAGCTAGATCTACTGTTGAGGTTAGAGCAGCCAATGCACGAAGCAGCTGAAAGGCTTGTACTAGTGTGACTAGTGTAAATCTTGTAAAAAATGTAATATAATATGTATTTATATATATGTGCATATATCTGCATATTTAAGTGTGCTTTTGAACACAGAAGTATCACCAAAATGTTAAAGACAGCCTAGGAGGAATTCCCATGAAGGTCATGGGATCATGGGATAATCTAGGTTGGAAGGGACCACCCGAGGTCTCTAGTCCAACCTCCTGCTCAAAGCAGGGTCAGCCATGAGATCAGACCAGGGTGCTCAGTGCTTCATCCAGTCACATTCTGAAATTCTCCAAGGATGGAGACAACACAATCTCTCTGAGCAGCTTGCTCCACTGCCTGGCTGTCCTCATGGTGGTAGTTTCTCCTTATATCAATCTGGACCTCTCCTATTTCAAACTGTGCTTGTTTCCCGCCCTCCTGCCATGTGTTGCTGTCATCTCATTCAAGTTGCAAAAGTTAGCCACTAGGACTCTGACATTAAACCTTTATCAATTTGCAGACTCTATTTTTCCAGTGAAAGTATAGATCCCTGTATGGTAAATTTAAGCCTTCTGAACAAGTAGTGATTTTCTGTAGTCCCATAACAAGTTGTTGAGGACCACCAGCTGGAAAGCGCTGTCAGGATACATTTCCAATTAAAGGAGAGAATGGCTTGTCAAGTTTTAGCATGGAAGACTAGGGAGTAGAAGAGTAGCGCACCAGTCTAAGCGGAAGATCAGTCTCACAGATGAGACTTGGCAGCAGATGGCTAGCAATGGAGAAACCTTAACATAGCCGATGAACTAATTTTATTAAGCTGGAGAGGAAAAAGATATAACAGAGAGAACATCATCTCTGTTCACTAATGAGAAAGAGCTGGCACCCAGACTGCTGTACGTCAGTTGAGCTCCAGTTCATTCAGTGGAGTTATATGCCTCTTACACCACCTCAGGATTAGGCCTGAAGTATCTTATTCCCTAAGGAGCTATTCCTTGTCTCATTCTGTGTATCATCTTCCGTGTGCTGGCACATTATACACCAGCAGGGAGTTGCTTGTTATGTCTTTACAGTGCTGCACTGTATGGTAATTCATTGCTCACTGACGTGTCAGAAATTTTTTTAATGATGTGCCTCTGCTGCTCCAAAATACTCTGAATATTAAGTTTCGTTTGCATTCAGCATTCATTTAGATCAAGTGGCAAATCCAACATCCTCATAGAATAGCTGAAACTCCTTTTGCCACATTCCTGCTCTTTGAGCAAATAATCATTATTCATTGTTCCTTCTTTGCCACAAGTCAAAGGTGGAAAAGTCATTATGAGGACAAACAGTTCTGACAAAAAGTTTGTAGGACGCTAGAAGGGGCACATGCAGTCTACTTGCACCACTGTTTAGTAAGATTGAATGAGGGCTACGTTAAACAGCTCTTACTTGTCTGGAAGATAGGAGGAGAACGTGGAAGGATCACGTTCAGGTTTAAAATAAGAGCTATCCCAGGGATATGGTGGTGCATATTTACCTTCTAAGCCAAGCTGAATTTGCAATCTGATGCAATTCTAGTATCAGTCACTGAGTCTAAGTCATTCCATGGTATCGCTCTAGATCTTTAATTACATCCCCTGTCTAGGCAGGTACTTAAGTATGTGCTAAACTCTCACTTCAACAGAATCACTCACATGCTTACAAGTTAAGACACATGCTTGACTGAGTGTCTTGCTTAATTGTGGCAGAGCTTGATTAATTTCTAAGTCAAACTAAGTAAAGATTTTCACAGATCAAAACAAATTTAGATTGGCCCCTCAAACTAGGTGCAACATCGCATGCCAGGGCAGATAAGGCACAAGGGTTAAATAGAAGCATGGCACAATATGATTCACATCATATTGATTTTTAATGAGGCTGTTAGGTAGATCATTCACTGATGTAAATCAGCATAGCCCCATCAAAGTTGACAAAACAATGCTGATATGCAATTGCTCAGATTTACTAGCAGAACAGTAGGATGGCAAAGTGAGGAGTGCAGAGGTCCAGTATCCCAAGGCTGCACACCAACTCTTAGCTCTGCTACCTCATGCCAGTGCGGTGCAATTGCAATACAATCTTCAATACCATAATACCGATTCACAAATTCTCTGCATAGCAAATGACAAAGATGAACTACATTTACTGTTAGGCTAGTGCTCCTGGTGTAGCCTTTCCTCATTCTTCAGTTTAATATCCGACCCATCTGCTGGACATCAAAAGAGATCCAGGTTTCTTAGTGATGTCTCAGTTAACACACACACAGACAAGCAATTGTCAAGGCATGCAATTTAAATCTGAATGATCTGGCTAAACCAAACTGGATTTTTTCCATTGACCCTAATGGATTATCTCCATTCCAGATTTCAGGTTTCCAGTGTCTCCTACTGAGATGCTTTAGTCTACTCATGAAAAAATACACCTTTCTTTATAAATATAAAAGCTAGAAAGAAAGTCTATCCATTGCACCAAACTGTTTCTGCTCAAACTTCCTAAAATAATTCTCCTTCAAGCAGAGTCCAGGTTCGGAAAACCTCAGCTCTATAAAAAAAAATGAAGCAGTCATCATTTTTTTTTAAAAGATCTTTAGATCAGAAACAATAAGCTTTAACTCACTTTAGGTTTCAGCTATAGCCATTTATAATGCTGTAAATCTTAAAGCACTTCAGAAGCATTATAAACCATTTGATAAAGCATTATCAACTGTTTTCCCATTATTTTACAACTAATCAGAAGACTGCATAATTACCATACAATCAATAAAAGTAAATCATAAATTAATTCCATGGTTACAGTATTGGCTTTATCTCAAGTATTCCAGTTCCACCGTGATTAGATTTGGGATGTGAAATGTTGGGGTTTTTTTGAGGAAGCCAGTATTGAAAGGAAATAAAAATGCTTAAAGAAAATGCTTAGAGAAAAATATTAGAATGTTGCTGTAAGTGACAAACCTGAGCCATCTCTTACAAACTCTGTCTCTCCATCACTAAAAAAATATAAAACAGTTATGGGGCCTTGACATATATGTGAAATTTATCTGGTGAGAGACGCAAAAAATGTATCTGTTTATATCAAGAATAAAAAGGGAAAAGCAAAGTTCATGCTAAAGCTACATGACGTCATGACAGATATATAAATAATATGCTTTAACCACTCTGCTCTTTTCTGAATTGTCGTAAACAGGAGTCACCATTGACTGTAAGGAGTACAAAGGCAGGAACAGATAAAAAAGCATTTTCGGTATAGCTGATGCTTGGTGCTTACATTCATGAAATATTTATGATAACAAGGGCTTAACAAAATCTCCCAAAAGACCATACATCAACAAACCAGTACAGAGTTGCAAATATTTCAGATTCAATGCTATAACCAACAGGAGTTAGGCTCTGAAGAAGGAGGTAAGGTCCTGTTAACTCTTGTGTGTATGGACCTCCATATGCATTTTCATGACTGGCCATTAAAAAGAGGAGTAGTGCAAGAGAGGTAGTGGAGACTCCTGAGTCACCTTAAAGAAGTGACACCATTTTAACTTTCCTCCTCCTTAATCTCCCTGCTGTTACATACTGTTCATCTTCCTTCCCTCAGCCCACGTGAACACAGAATCTGCACAGTTTTAACACCAAACAGAAAGCTAAATTGTATGGAATAGTTATTTTTAGGAAAGCATAAACACACAGTTAAACAGAAATAAGAAAAGGGCACGTCCCTTGTCTCCAACAAAGGTGCAAACAAAAAGCCCAGTTTTCGCCTCCTTTCCACACCTGGTATAGGAATTGTAACGAAATAAACACACAGTCTGCTTTGTGGATTCAGGTCAGGCAGAAGCAGTTTAGCTCTATAGCTATAGGAGAGAACTCAGAGCAACAGAGTTCAGCCTTCTATCTATATGAATTCTGACTTAAAAGAAAATACTAAGGCTTATATAAATTTAGAAACATAAAAATTGCTCCATGAAGGGGCCTGATATGGCAGAGCAGCATCTGCATAGAAGGGAACTTTGTTCCAGCAGATGTACCCCTGTGGGCCTGATAACTCAGAATCTGCAGCTGTGTGGCCTTGACATACCTCTGCTCAGCTGGTCCATCTCTCCCTTGTGATGCTGTTGTGCCCTTGACTAGCTGTCAGGCCTAGCAAGGCTTCCACACAATTTATTATCTGAAAAATAACAATGTTTCAGGCTTATTTTGCTCCTCCTGTTGCCAACTGGTTTATCAAGACTTACCAATAATTCAAGCCTTTCATATTGTTTTCCTGGCATGTAGTATCCAAAGAAGTAGAGGATTTATAGCTTCAGATGTTACTGATGGGCTACAATAGAGCAGTGTTGGCTGTTATTTACTAAATCCTGCTTTACTTCTCTTCACTGGTTTTGTGTTTATGCAAGCTATTCCCCATCTAACCTGCTTCAGGGACCACTCACCCCACTGCCTATGAGGCAATTAGGTGGATGGAGCTTGCAGGCTGACACAGTACAGTCCTCTTCCCATTTGGCATTCATTTCTGGCATCACCATATATCTTCTTTCTAAACTGCTTTTGTTAAATAACTTTCTAAACTAGTAAAGTTAAACTAAAAAGCACATGATCCTCCAGCGTGGTAGTCCACCTACTCATGTAATGACATGAGAGCTGCCATCTGCAAAAAATACTTTCTCTGAAAGTAGATAAAAACATAATTAAAACCTTCTTCAGGGAGGCATTTTCTGCATGGTTGTTAATTCAAGGCTTGTGGTATTCTTAAAATACTTTAGTTTTTTAAATTGAGTTTTGGGGTACTAACAAAACTTGTCATAATACCTACTGACCTAAAGCCACAATCTACTTTTCTATTTTCCTTCACAATTAGGCAAAATTTAAAAGCTCCCAGGCCTAACTCAGAGCTAGTATTCTTCCTCCACCCTGAAAGGATGGTTTGCTTCAAAATGGCACCAAGATAAAAAGGTCGTCTGGCTTTCAAAGCACCCCTTTGGCACAGCACTACACTACAGATTTCCTTTCCCCTGCCTGAGCCACATGAGCTGTCTGTCCCTTTCTCCCACCCAGCTCTCACCATGCAGCTTTCTGTGTTGGGGGTCCTTGAGCAGAGCTAACTAGATACCAGCCCCTCTACGGGGCTTGGATCTAAACGAACTCAAGAGAGGACACATCGCTGAAGAGCTGGGAGCTGGAGTAGCACATGGGAGACTTTCTTTGCTTGACTCCAGATCACAGCAACAAGTTCCAAACGTGGCATGCAAAGGGCTGAGGGGAAGAGGCAAGGAGACAGGGTTAATCTCACATACCGTCAAGCAAAGCCTGCAGGAGGGATATGTAGCCACTGGGAATCAAGCTAAGGACTTTGTGGTGTGAACAATCGCTAAATCTGAACTTGAAGGCAACCTAAAGTTCAGCCCACAAGTCCAGTATGGACAGGACCTAAAACGTGCCAAGGCCCGTGGGAGAGGCTTGGCATCATTGTAAGACTTGCTGTCGCACATGGATGACTTGACCTTCTAAGAGCACAAAGGTGGCAGTGTCCAGGTATTAAAGCTTGAAATGACAAAGTGTCTGTCTGAGGAGAGTCTGTCCTGGCAGGAAGGAAAAAGAACCAGCATGTCCCAGGCACAAGCAGTCCCTACCCTCCCACCTGCACACATTCAAGCACCCCATTTTAACTTTCAATAGCCAAGCAATGCCACTTGCCTGAGAGAGACAGCAGCAAGAACCCACGGAACAGCAGCTGCAAAGCTACACCAGTACAATGCTGATTTACCTGCAGGGTGACAAGAGGAAAACGTTAAACATTTCTGTCTTTGGGAATTAAAACGACTGTCTTACTGCTTCGTCTCAGTGTGTGAAGACGAGCACATTGGCGAGCTGCAGCTCCCAGTGAAGGAGCTGCCCAGCAAGCTTCCAGATGACAGCTGGAGCTGCAAACAGAGGAGCTGCATCTTAGCAAGAGAACAGGCTGTCTTCAGCCATTTTTGGAGGCTACAAATCCGTCTGTATCTACAAAAATTGGAGGCAAATCCTCAAGTGGTGTAAATCTGCACGGCATCAATAACTCCAAAGGATTGTTGCAAGTTTTATATAAAAGGAGGAGTAATCTCAGATTTGGCAGACACCCATAAAGGTCTTAGGGCAGTAACGATCACTTCATTCTCTATTTATATGACTCTGTCCACAGTGGTACTTTGGGCCACATGTGGCCCCTAAGCTGCTTGGGCAACTAGTAACAGTAGTAACTAACAGTTCTCACAAAACACTACACAACACCAAAACATGCAAAGGATAAATTACATGAAAAATTATAGCTTTACCACCATGTTTGCTTTATAAGACCTACACCATGTTGTACAGAGCAAGGAGTATTGGCAAAGCTATTAACACTTCAGCCACAAAATGCTATATTGATACAGTTATTCAGCTTTTATGTCATATTAGTTTCCTTCCACTTTACATGAGATGGTTGCTGTAGCTTAGATGGCCTCAGCAGAGTTTTATGCTCTCTGGAAATCTGAGTTCATTTAGAAAATGGAGAAAGATAAGCCAGACTCTCTTTTACGTGGTGTTTATAATTCAGCATGCACAAGGTTAATGATCTCCTGAAATATGTGTCCGTATATGTCACTTTTATACCTTTTTTTCCTTAACTTTTACCTAACGCAGATCTCTGATCTGTTTAAGGCATTTATGCCAGAACAAGGGAGGATCAGGCAGGAAACAGAAAACAGAGAGAGGAGGGAGAATACCAGAATTGGGGCCTGGGAAGGGGAGGGAAGTTTGCAATATCACAGAAGTCAAACTGCTTATGGAACAGGTTTTGGGTTTTATGCTGGCACCAGTCTAATAGTGTTTGCGATATCCTAGCCTAAGACTCAGCATACCAAATTCTACACCATAAAAAGCAGTCAAAATGCAGAAATGCAGTGCTGTGCACAGAAAATTCTGATATTTCAGAACTGTTTTCTTTCCAAATAGCAACAGTATTGGTAGACTATTTTCTGTAAAAAAAATCTGAAAAGAATCCTTTCTGGAATTACCCAAATCTGACTAGGTTGAAGTGCTTGTTTTAATCTCTGTCATCTGACATATCACACATTGCAGCATGGCATGGCATAACACGTTAAACAATATTTGCAATGTCAAAAAATTAAATGAAAGGTTCTTAAATCATACAAACACCCCAACATCTCATATCTTGTTCCCAGTAACATTGGTTAAATGTTTCTGACTTTGCTGAACTGAGACAAAATTGCCATTAAAAATTCTGCTAAGAAATTTTTATTCTGCTTTGCCTTCTACTTTTTCTAATCCCCAGGATTAAATGTCTCCATTTTCCCCATTCTCAGACAGACACATTTCATATGCTCTGAAGCTGAAACGGAAGCATTTTATGCCCTGCATTTTATGCCCTGTTCACCCAGTTGTGAAGGACAGTACAAGGTAGAAGTAGAAGGCCTGGCGAGCCAGGCCTTCAGTGAGCTAATGGTGCTCTGAAGGGACTGTGAGGCAGTGCAGTCTTGCAATGTGCCTCCACTAGAGCTGCTATTAGTCTGCTGAAAACTGAAACGGCACAGTGGTAGAAAAAGCAAATTAGAAACATGCACAGGTATTGGGGTTTGACCCTCTGTTTGCAAGTCTGATTTAATAGAAGTTCGATGTTTTTATTATATCTGGATAGGCTGCAGGTATGTTGTTAAGATAGGTGTAGGAATTTGTGTTGCTCTGATTCTTTATGGCTCACTTCTTAGCTAGCATTAATACTTGTCAGCCTTTGATAGCTAAGGGCAAATTTGGGCCTAGTTCTCCAAGAAGCATTGTTGGCAGTGTGGACTGGACTCATGAAAAGAAGTGAATTCATTTTGTCATAGATGAAGCTTGCAGTATTCCAGAAGTCAAACTGCTTATGTGGCAGCCTTGATGTGGGCTACTTTCTGTTCATCTTTCATTATTATGCTGTTTTCCAAAATGAATGAGTAGTCCAGCCTGCAGAACTGATGCTTAGCACTAATTGCTTAGTGCTTTATCTTTCGCCTTATCGCAGACAAACATCCCCATATATTTTAGCCTTGAATTAGTTTAAGTTTCTTTTCATCTGCTGTTAATTCAAAGGCTTTGTTACAATAGTCACTTTCATTCTCTTTCTCTTTCATCACCTGTCGCTTCCACTCTCTCTCAGTGTCAGTCTTTACCCTATCTCCTCACTGCAGGAAAAAAGAAAACCAACCTCCTTCATACCAGGGAGGAACACATTTTCAATGACCTATATATTTCCACCTTATCTTGCAGTATCTGTTTCTACAGTGACTGTAATGAATACACACACAAATCAAGCAACCTGATTTTTTTCACTTTACTTTTCTGTTTTCTGGCAGTAATGAATTTTAATGTCTATGTCTCCAAAAGACCCACAACAATGTCAGGTCACAGCACTGGATCAGGAGAGACGAACGCTATCCCAGCTGCTCTACTTATTGCAGTCCTCGCTGTATCAGAAGCTGAGCCTCAGAGACTGGGAGCAGTGCTCTTTGGTATTCAGGCTCTGACTAGGATTTGGGTGTTCCCACACATTGAAAGTTTTCAGTCCCAAACTCTGACACCAGATTCCTCTGTTGTCTTGGGAAGTCACCAAGCCTCTCTATGCCTTTGTAATGGGAAGTAATAATTGTTGCCTGTCCACTGCAGGATCTTTGAGACGGCAATAATTTTTTATTATTAGTCTCTACAATGCCAAACACAACAGAACACTTATCGAGATCTGCAGGAATGACTGTACTACAAACACTGGGAATAATTAGGAATAGCCAGCAATGCTGTTTTGTGTCGTGGCTCATCTCAAGTAGTTTCTATTGCTTTGTTGGGACTACACAAAGATGGACCACGCTGGGGTCAGAAAGCAGATATCCAAAGCTGTAAGCACAGCCAGAAGATGGCTTCACCTAAATTCCCAGAGAGGTTTTTAATTTCTGAAAACATTAAGCACAAACAAAAGACCTGGGGCATGCTAGGGATGGAGTTTATAGTGCATCCTGTACTCTGCTGTTAACAGTTCTTTGCATGGAGCCATACATACACAGTGGAATATAAAACAGACAAGACTGGGACTGTTGATTTACCAGGCTAGTATTTCTGCTGAGGACAACTGTGTAGATCAACTTAGCAGCTACTCAACTAATCTAAAGCAGCAAATTTCCCTAGTATAGCCCATGGACCAGGTAAGGATGTGAGTCTTTCACAGCCTTGTAGTGTGGAGACTGGCTGTGCAGTGCAGGCTGTAGAGACTGAGAAGAAATTCTTCACTTAATCCCTCACAGCAGCCATCACATCATCAAAGATTAACCAGCAGCTATCCACATCTTCTAGTACCTGCCTTTCTTTCAGGAGCAAATAACTCACTCAACAAGTTCTCACCAACAGTACCTGCTAAAAATATTGAGTAAGGAAAGACAACTTAAAGACAACTTAAAAAAAAAATAGCCAACAAACAAGCAGTCTAAAATAACACAGTAGATAGTTCATGAAGAGTGGGGGCACTTCCCACACTGAGGGTCTAGTTCTGCAAACTCTACTCATCCTGTTCATGATAGTTACATCCTGTTCATAGATAGAGGACATGAAGTTACAGTGGCAGATTATGAAAGCGTTGGTCAAGTTAATATGCTGGCAACAGCCTCCTCCCGTTGATGTTGCATCCTGTGCAAGTAAAACTACCACTCACATCTCTGAAAGTTCAGTTGACTTGATAGAGCAGATGGCTCATGTTGGAGAAGACTAAGGCAGCCTGCATAAGCAAGCACTTTGAATAATTCACTGTTCACCATCTTCTTCCTAGGGGCTTATATGGTCTGTATTATCCACGCACCATGCAGTCTGCCTGTTCCAGTGAAGCAGTGGCCTGAGACTGTGCTCAATTTATCAGTTTATCTGTCAAATATCAAGGAACAAATGATTTGCCAAAGTCACACAGTAAAGCTGGCATGTAGCTAGCTGAATTCTTCCTCTTCCTAACTATTGCAAGGTGCTCCTATGAGGTGCTCTCCCCTTTTGTTCAAAGGCTGACAGTTGTACTATTTTTCTTGTTTCCTTACTCAAATGGCCATTCCCTGATGACTAGCAAGAAGTCACACCCATCCTGTCAGAGTTAGGCTGAGCTACAGTGACCCGGCACTTTTGACTGCCAAGTCTAAATAGCATCAACTGTTATGCCTAAGTACAGAACAGATGCCCCTTAAAACAGTCACAGCTGGTTTACTATGCAGCAGGCCATCTGCTCATGCAACACAGATGGCTAAGAACAGAGCAGCTCTGGGTGTTGCTCTTTTCCCTGGCTTCAGGTCAAAATAAGATGAGAGTTTTGATCTTCATATTATCAGAGAGATGACCTCTCTCTGACTGAGGAAGGCTTCTGCAACACGTAGGACAGTGTCACAGTCAGCACAGGCAGAGCAGCTGCAGAGCGCTCTGGGGGGCTGCTGCAGCTACCTGGGACGTTCTCCCAGAGGAGATCAAGATGTCCACACAGCACACCGCTCCTCTAAGCACATGCACAGTTACAGAAACAAAGCTTCCGGGGACCCTCATGTCCTCAGATGTAAGGAGAAAGAAATCTTTTAATGATCACGCTTTACAAAATTGTGAAATGTTGATACCACAGCAGTGTCTAAAAAGAGAAAGAGGTTTAAAAAAAGAAGCAAGCTGTGGAAATAAAGAAAAAAATATGGCTTGAAGAAGGGTATAGACTAGGCCTAAATCTAGGACTTACAGCTCTAGGGTCTCACACCTCTCCTCTAACTCATTTGGGATGTATTCAGCTGACTGTGTTGCACTGATTTATATTCTGAGGCTCCTATTCTGAAAACTAGAGAGTTTCAGCAAGCTTGAAATCTGATTTCAAGTACATGGATAATCCAGCTGAAGTAAAAAAGATTACTTATGTGGCTAAAGTGAAGCACATGCATAAATGCCTTGCTGAATAGGGATTAAAGTAATCAAGACAATTTCCACAGGTGAAAGACTTGCCACTGATACACATGCATAGTGTTCCTGAAGTACCCATCAACACGTGAATTTTACTTCCAGCTTTACAAAAAGACAAAACTGACAAGGACATAGAAAATGGATATACGCAAGATAGCTGTTCAGTGGCTAGAAAAAACAGTGACATATGTGCTAACTCTTTAGGATTCTCATTCGAAAATAACCTCATTGTCGCTGTGAGATAATTACAGACAAAGCTGAACGTGTACACTTTGCTGAAGTTCCTCCTATTAATGTAAGAGGCCTTCTGAGATCCTATAGAGGCCAAAAATTCAAGTAGTGGCAGGAAAAATGATCCTTATTTAAAAATCTGGTGTCTGACTTAGGCCTGGGTCTTAAAGAGTTCCCTGGAGCTCTAGATGAACTCAGATAAAAGTACATGAATGGGAATTTGAAGGGAAGGGGGAGGGTAGGGATACAGCAAAGAACCATGCTCCCAATTCCTGCTGTAAATGGCAAGCAGCTCTGAGATTATTGCTCATCTTCACAGGAACCCTATTTCCTATAATAGTGACTTCAGTGTGTTCAGTTGTCATTTCGCTTCAATGGGTAAAGCAACATAATTTATTAGAAATTAGTTCTTCTTTTGCTTCAAAAATGCATCCACAGAGTAGAGTTGAGTTAACTGGGAATTCACTCTCTGACTTTGATTTCCTAAGCCTCAGTATAAGGCAGGGTTATGAGCTGTAGCTTGAGAGTTTGTCAGTACTTTACAAAATAATGTCCTCTCTTGTTCCATTCAGGTGCATTTGGGGTCTGGATTGTTTATTCTCAGCACCCTCCATGTTCTGCACGTCTTCACAAGTGTCCTTCAGCTTACTCTCAATGAATTTTAATTTTCCCCAGACCACTGTCAGCTTCTGACCTAGGCTGTAGCAAACCAGTCTCAATCCAAAGCCAAAGCAACACTGCAGGTGATGGAAATGGTTCTGTGTAGCATACAGAGAGAACACCATTCTGCCTGTGAACTTTTTTCTAGAGCTAGAGGAGTCCACCTGCAAAAGCCAAAAATGGCACCTCCTGTTGGCTTTCATTCAGCCAAGACTAGAAGCTCCTTGAGAAATGGCTGACAAAATCTTCAGTCTAGTAGTCTAGAAGGCATCTGCTTCATTTTGTTACCACAGCAGGTCAGCATTTCCCATACTTGAACACACGTGTCCATGCCACTCCTTAGAAGGTGAGCATGGGTCCTGGAAATTGAGAATTTTCTTGGAACACAGGCATTTTGAAGCTTTAAAATCACTTGCAACATTTTCATGCTTTGGCTGATACTGTCTCTCATTTCCTTGTCTATTTCTGAGAAGCTGGTATAAGTAAGTCCATCCACTCTCAAGCCATGCTCACAGCATCAGAGCAGAAGGTCACACAACTCAGACACAGTGAGATAGATTAGTGAGTAATCTCCCTCTCTAATGGCCAACAGAGATCTCATCAGTCATTCTGCGCTTATCACACATAGCATTCTTATTGGTGTCACTTTATTCTGCATCTAAAAATGCAGAATGTTTCTAAAATGTTTCTCATTTTTCCTGGAAAAATGACTGGCATGTGAAACAGGCAAAGACAGCAAAATCAAAATTACAGTTACAAGTCAAAATACAGAGAGACTGAAGCCCAAAGCTGCTTACTCTTTTGCCATAGAGCTTGTCTGGATTTGCCCCATATAATCAAGGGCAATGTCTAGATAAATAGGACAGTGACTAGAAAAAGAACCAGCACAATGAGAAGGGGAAAAAAGTCAAACCTGTGAATTTTAGCCTAACTTTCAAGTAACACTGTGCAGTTGTTGCCTGTACACAGATGTAGTGCTACATTCAACATTACTGATGCACAAGTTCTGTGAAACACTCTCCTGTAAAATTCTCTTATCGAACAAAGCTGTCATTATAACAGTATCCTGGGAACAAGGAGAAGGATAAATGAGATCTACAGTTCCCCAGTATGATATTTAATAACATGACAAAAAGTTTATTGGCTAGTTGTTACTTTAGTAGCATCTCTCTGCCACTGGACATTGATCATTCTTTGGGTGAGTTGGATTCATGACATTTCCACTCATTGTGGCCTGTTACATAGCTTGCAGCTCCCAAAACCAAGCTGTTCTCCAGCTGCAAGTCCCTGTGCTTTGGGCCTTTAACTGTACCTGTTTATATTTGCTCAAAGACAAGAACTGAAGGAACTACGAAGTCCTGCTGCACCTGCTGGCCAGTGTTAGGTGCATGAATCTTGTTAGGTGAATCTTGTTAGATAAATCTTGTCCAGTGCATAAAGGCCCCTGTACAGATAAACTGCTAGCTTTCAATGGCATTCCTCACTGTAGTCTAAGAAGAATTTATTTTATAGAGACTTCCTAGATTCAGGAATTTGCTCTTTCTTAAAAATACAAATGGGAGTAGGTCTAGGATGCTTTTTTTACAAATAGGGTCTCAAAAAGGTTTCCTTTGCTGTCTCCTTGAGTTAATGTATATTGTTTTAAATAAAAAGTTATTTGGGAATTGAGTGGAGACTCTTAACATGGTACTATTAGGAAACATTATGGTCCTACGAGAAATGCAGGGACAAGGCTATCAACTGAGTCTCCGATTTGAGACTAAACTTGTTCTGTTGTATGTCAGATCAGTGACCTAAACAAAAGCAGCAAGATGTAAGCCCTGGTGCCTTTTAATTCTGTTGTTCGAAGAGGAGACAGTCCCCATTCCTCCTTCTCTGCTAGACTAAGGTATATGTTTTTGCTATGGCAAAAGATAACAATTGTTGCTGTTGTTGTGCTCTTACTGTCTTAGTTTGGTACTCTGGCTGGTCCTGAACATAGAGCTAATTCCTACTCTGTAAGGGTGTTTCTCAAAGACTCTTTTTTGCATAACTTCAGAGTACTTCATGTACTAAATTATTTGCTCCAGCTGAATATTTAATGAAATTAAAGTTTTGGACATGAAGAAAACAAGTTCACATTCATCTTTGATGTGGTAGGATGAGAGAAAAACACTAACAGATATTATGCACACAGTAACATTTGACTGACTACTGACAAGTAGGCTTGGCAGAATCCCACAGACATGCGCATGGGAGGGAGGATGCACAATTCAGGTGACCACTCACACTGCCCGAACTGGGACTGGCAAACAATACAGGACAAATAGTGAGGCATTCAGTGGCAGACACATATTTGCATGACAAACCAGCAAGTGCCACTAAAAAAATATATGTTGCTTGGTTAATTTGAACAGGGCTATGTTCTGAGAATGACCTTCTGCTTTGCCTGGTTTCCATTTGAGTCTATAGTCGGAAAGCCAAAGCTTGCTTTCTTAACAGTGGTACCATTAAGCAATGCAGAGAAACTGGGATTCAGAGCAGCCAACACTTCAATGGCTGGATTGGACCTCTGAAGACTGCAAAAGAGAAGCTATGTGTTGCAAGAGCATGTTGACTCAGTGGGTGAGTGGGCATATTTGGCACTAGCAGAAGCTTACAAGTGCTCATCAAAGTATAGCAAAGTCTGAAGTAGAGTTTTATCTCTACAGCCAAGACTGGGCATAAATGAAAAGATGTAATAACTGGCATTTTCAGGTTGTAGAAAACATTACAGTGTGGTGCTGTTACACACAAATCCAGATGTTTGAGCTTCAGAAGGTACAATGAGATTCACTATTTTTAAGGATACACCTCATACATATTCCTACTAAATTCATAATGACAATACTTGTTACAGCCAAAGACTGTAGTAGAAACAGGTAGAAACAAGTAGAAATGAGTAGAGAAAGGAGATGTGGAAACAGCCATCCCAGGCATGGACATGTCCCCTTCGGCCCTCTGCAAGAAATGTTGTTCTACTACTAATTATCTAACCAGCAAGTATCTCCATTGAGTAATTGGTCAATGACAGGCATACATCGCTTTGAAAAAGACTGGGAAAGCAACTGGAGGTGGATGCTTTTAAAAATGAAATGCCTAGATGGGTGCTCTAATCCATCTCTTTTACAGGTGTTAGTGGCTGCATTCTGTTCCCAGATGCCCACTGTCTAATGGAAACTTTACAGAAGAGTCATATGCCTTGTTTCTTCACTTTCATGAAGGCACTGGGCAGGACACAGGAGGCCTTCAGCTGTGTTATGCCACATTAATCTATGCAGAGATTTATGACCAAGAAGAGCAAAGTAGTCAAGCACGACTCGAGGCAAAAAAAAAAAAGTATCTTTTTTTCTTTTTGTGGTACTTCTATTCCTGCTGTCTGAACCCACAGAGCTGATCAACAGCTCTGAAGCAATTCATATTTTCTGCAGTCTGCTCATCTGATATTGGCCAGTCAAACCTAGCTGTTGCTCATACTCCATCCCTTGACTTCATGGGGCATAAGTAATTAATTTGCCACCTACCTGTTGCAGATGAAAAGCCAGAATTATACACTCAAAAGCAAGCCTGATTTTGATTTCAGCATTGCAATCCCAAGCCAAGGCCAATGTCTCTCTACCGTCTCCCTGGGAATGGTTTGCAGTTCTTTCTTTTCAGTGCTATGACTAGCTCTTTGTATCTTCCTATTCATTTCCTCCTTCAGCTCTCCACAGCCAACTGCATGTCAGACTTTTCAGTACAAGGTTATGAATGCTTTACTGGCCTTCTTGTCTCATTGTTTTTGAAACTGTGCAGCAAGCAGGATATGCTTCTGTTTCAATAAAGTGAACATTCAGTCTTGGTCTAAATGCCAGCAAAGTGAACTAAGGAAAAGAACAATAAGTCAAAACACCCAGAGACAATAAAGTTAAAAGTAGGCTGTCACATTCAGATCTTTGTTGCATTCTTCTCTTCATCAAGAACTTTGAATTATGAATCTTAAGCAGGGCAGGGGACGTGTCTAGCATTGTTTTCATGGCACTGATGCATGAACTCATTCAAGATGGGGGAAAAGTAAATATTATGATGCTTGGCACTGGATCCCTATAGCTTTGATGTTCTTTGAAGTTTCATACTGCTTCAAAGCAGGAGGAGCAGTTACTTGTGCTGTTCAGATTACAGAGGCCTGCCAACAGGGGTGTAGCTCACGTACTGGTCTATCCAGGTCCTGAGTGGCACTGTCATCTGGCACTCAAGATTCTGCTTCATTTTTTCTCATGCTCACGCTAATAAAAAAGTGCTATTGACACTTTTGGGATCCTGCTCATCCAGGGACTGCAAAACATTTTGCAAAAGGTCAGTAAAAATCCTGACAACATGTTAATGAGTGCAGAAGTCATCCACAATTTAAAGGGCTTTCTCACAATACTTCAAGGTGTTCATTGTATACAACGAGCCCACTGAATCCTCAGCAGTCAGCTGTTACAGGCAATAGATCACTTTTGCATTGTTATAATATGCTGACAGCTAGCTAGAATAGCCTAGCTATAAAAACACCATCTTCCAAAAACTTGAAGAGTGGGTCACAGAACAGCCACCACGACAATCTAACTGAAACATCGCTGTTTTGCTCTCACGGGAGCTCTCCATCAACTCTTTCAAAATGGCTTCTCCTTCTTAGTATTTTGTGGGCTTCTTAGTTTACCAGCAAACAACAAAGACTGCATATTGAGCCATCTGTTAGGGTAGTCTGTGATTTGATCAGAGCTACATTTATACAGCTAAAGGCATTGATTGGTACTGAGCAAATCTTTCTGGAATGACACAGATTTAATCGCAGGTGAATATTATGCAAGTAGCATTTCAGTGACAGGCAGGCAAGCTGATAAGATCTTTGTCCTCACTGTACAAATGAGTTTGGGTGCATGTGGACAGAAGACGAAAAAATGGCTACGAAAAGAAGGGAAATAAAGCTGGATTATTTAATAAATAATAATAATAATAATAATAATAATAATAATAATAATAATAATAATGATGATGATGATGATGATGATGGGAAACAATGCTTTTTCATCTGAAACAAACAGCACAAAATATTGAGCAAAGCTCTCAAGGAAGGTTGTTTAGAGAACGAGAAAATATTTACTATGAACTGAAATAGCACATATGTCATTGGTAGGAAAACAGTTAAATGTGAAGATCTCTCCTAACTCCACACATTCACCTCTTCAATGAGTCAAATTGACTGATGACTTTTTGAAATCAGTGTAATAACAAAGTCAAATCTGACCCACTCTGTTTAACCTTACCTGTCAACTTTAAACAATGGAAACAAGAGATTAAAGTATGCAAAAAATCTCAAAGTCAGAGCTGCTGAAATACATATCTTTCTGCTGCAACTGCCTCTGGAGACCTTGTCTGAGCCAAGTGCGAAGCATTATGTAAAAACATTTCCTTTACTGTAGAGTTAACAGTCAAAATCAAGGAAGAGGAAAGATTGGGAATGCGGAGAGGTGAAGCACTGAAATACCAATCTTCTTCACAGCCACTAGGCACTATTGTCTTTGTGGATTGTTGTGTGGTTAGAATCAGATTTATCGGAAGACAGAATATCTGGTAACAGACCATCTTCAGTTCGAATAGCACTACATAAAAAGCCAGAGTGTTGCCTGAAAAAAGAACCATATACCCAGTCCTCAGCTTTCACTGATGAAATAATCTCTGACACAGCCTACCAGAAATAATTGCATCTAATAAACTGAGTGAAAACATAATGGAATCTGTTATAATTGGGTCACCTTAGGCAACTTCAGTTTGATCATTCTATGCAAATGATCCCTACATCCTGATCCACAAAACAAACTCCCCAAATCAGACACTAAATGCAGTGTTGTGCTGGCGAAGTTCCTCTGTGCTGAGAAGGACCAGCCACATACTGATGGATTGTAAGTAGCACTCTAAGAAGCTGCAAAACTCTTAAGCTTGCAGCCAGTGGGTAACCAAAAAGACGGGGAGCCCTTTCCCTCTTTTGGAATCCTTCCAACATTACTTCAGAGCTGGGAGCTATCACAAGTGCTCTTACCGCCATAGGAGCTGTATCAGCTGAATACACTATGGAAAGACAACTGGCAGGCAAGTGAAAGGAGGGAGGAGAGGAATTCCCCCAAGCCTCTGACTCAGTGACCTGCAGTCATAGCCTACAGGAGCACCACAAGCCTGCGTTTCTGCTCAGAAACAGTACAGAAGAAGTAACACTCTCAGAAGAGCACACCCTGCCCACAGCAGCCCCCACAGAAGGAAATAATGGAAAGACAAGGTGTCCTTGGCGCTCCCCTTTTTCATGTAGTCTGCCCTCAATACCTCTGGCCATTTCTGGAAGAGTGACTCTCGCCCACTTCAAAAGCAAAGACAGAGACTCTTTTGTGTACTGACAACCCATTTCTCTGTCATAGTGTGTTGTCTGTAGCCAAAAATTTGGTCCATTTTTTATGGGTTGTATATAACCTGGTATCCTAAAATATTTCAAGGGTATGGCTGCATAAATAGTAAAATTCAGCAAACCTATCCCTGAAAGATTGATTTGCCTTTGAAATATGACCTTTCTTTTACATCTCCCCAGCTTTTACTTCTTGAATATTCTTCAGGCCTTTTGAACATATTCACATTTGCTTTAAAATGTAACAACTTCCAGACCAAATTATACTTCAAGACAAAAAAGTAGAGCTTACTAATGGAAATGGTTTGCAAGGTTAAAGGCAAAGAGGTTACTGTTTTTCCATTATGCTCTGTGTAGGTGCTTTTACGATATTTATCATATTACGGGAAGTCTTCACAAATGTTTAGTATTTCCAATTCCAAATATTAAAAAATGAACTTGACTCAAATATTATGACGCTTTTAAAATGTTCGTTCTATTCACCTGCCTTGTAGTTTAAAGTTTTTAGGTGTTTTCTTTTTCTCCCATTAGGGCCAGAAGTACTTTTACATTCAAAACAAAGGTATTCACTCCAGAAAGTCCTTTGTCAGCACCTACTGGGACCACACCCCAATTCAGGGAGGTTTTTGGGTCCCAACAGCAGCAGCCTCCTTGCTTTCCTTGAAACACAGGTAGCCTAACTTCTGCTTTTTCTCCTCTCTGCTGGGATGAGGCAGAAGCTGTAAGCTCCTTCTACCCAGCAGCAGAAATAACTCAGGCCACACAGAAAACACAGACTAGTTAAAGATCTGTAGGAGCAAAATCCTGGTGGCCACATCAAGCCCTCTCAGTATAATCTGGGGACTACTTAAAGATGCATCCTTGCTCTGATCTTAAACTTCTCCCTAAACACTGTGTTTTGGCTTATATTGGAGAAAGAGACCTGGGGTCTGACCAACTATGTCTCTCCTCATGCTCTTATAGAATAGGGCAAGGAGGAGAGAAATGCGGTGGTCCCTCTTTGTGAAAGGGCAGACTGGTCACTGATTTAAAATACCCACTTTCTGACCCACTTGCACATATTGGTGTATTCGTACAGGGGTATGGAATGCTGCTTTCTTCTGCCATAGTGGCTTGGAGACTGTTGTTGTTTAACCCCAGCCAGCAACTAAGCACCACGCAGCCACTCGCTCACTCCCCCCCTGGTGGGATGGGGGAGGGAATCGGAAGAGTAAAAGTGAGAAAACTCATGGGCTGAGATAAAGACAGTTTAATAGGTAAAGCAAAAGCCACATGCACAAGCAAAGCAAAACAAGGAATTCATTCACTGCTTCCCATTGGCAGGCAGGTTGTTCAGCCATCCACAGGAAAGCAGGGCTCCATCACGTGTAACAGTTACTTAGGAAGACAAATGCCATTACGCCAAACATCCTCCCCTTCCTTCTTCTTCCCCCAGCTTATATACTGAGCATGACATCATATAGTATGGAATAGCCCTTTGGCCAGTCTGGGTCAGCTGTCCTGGCTGTGCCCCCTCCCAGCTTCTCCTGCACCTGGCAGAGCATGGGAAGCTGAAAAGTCCTTGACTGGTGTAAGCACTACTCAGCAACAACTAAAACATTAGTGTGTTATCAACATTATTCTCATCCTAAATCCAAAACACAGCACTACACCAGCTACTAGGAAGAAAATTAACTATCCCAGCTGAAACCAGGACAGACATATGTTTTCTTTCTTTGGTGCACTGTCGACTATTTACATGTCTATTTACATGCTTTTGTCAGTAGCTCAGCAATGCCACCACTGCAGATAAAGAGACTGCTTGGAGAGGAGGAGAAGATTCTCTTCATTGCTAACTGCATGCCAGCTCCTTGCCCATCCAGCACTGCTCCACTTAACTAAACACATGCAAATAGTTTCTATGTGCTGACTTGCAAAAGCATTGCAAAATACAGGAAGGAGGGGAAAGGCAATGTTATTTTGCTGACTGGACAGAGAAGGCAGAGCCATCAGTCCTGTCCATGAGAGCTACACTAATATGCATGGCAACTGGATGCTCACAATGCAGTAAAACTGCTCTTACTGGACGGCTCATCTTCCAGTCCTGTCATGTTCAGCAGCATTATTTTCAGATAAAATGATGGCAACTAGCAGGAAGCAGGAGTACTGACAAAGAGTTCAGTGGCTATCTGCAATAGGGTCCTTCCAGAGACAAATTCCCTCCTCAGGGAAGGCAGGCTTGAGTTGTCTTTTTCAGTGATATTACAAGGTAAATTCCGTTTGTCCCGAGTGGTATCAACTCTACTCATGCATTCTGAGATGATCTGTTTGACAGGATGTTCCAACTCAAAAACAACCATTGGGCCCAGAAGCCTGAGATGAGAGCTCAGGCCTCACAGCTGGTCCCTGAAGTACCAGGTCAGCAATGCACCAAGCAGACAGTTAACATCACACATGTGCTTCAAGTTCATCATCATTCAGCCTAGCAGTTAAGCACACGGTTGAAATCAACGGCCTGTGTAAAGCACTTTGCTAGACCAGATCCTTACATCCACCAAGATCTGAGACTGAGTTCTCCTACTAAGACACCAGACAGGCCTGCAGGAGGGTATAGTGAGAAGCCTTTCTCCTAACGTTACGCAATTCCAATAAGATAAAGTCACCACCTGTGGAGAGAAAAAAAACCAGAAGCCTGTGGGCATTGATTTTTGGCAATGATCTCTCTGAAAAGTCATCAAAAGTTCTGAAGCATCCTATAGTCTTCCAAAGCCCAGCAATCAAATAAACCAAGTCTTGTATCACTATATCCTAAACTGGAAAACCTCCTGCCTTGCAAGAACAGACAAAATACTGGGATATGAAAACTCTGTCATTGCAAAACTATTTTTAATACAGTACTTAACAACATTTCTGCTGACATCCAAATGCTGGATGCTAAAAATACTTTCTGTCTTCATTCTAGTGCAGGATTTTGGTATGCACAAAGAAATAGCTGCTGTCTTCTTCGAACACAGAACAGGTCTGATGTCTAAGGCTAGACACTGAAAAAAAGCAGGATCCCAGGGCTGTGAACGTACTCTTTTATTCTAAATTAGATATGCAGTTACTGCAGCTGTGTGGCAAATCAGGTCTTTGAGTGTACAAAATGGCAAGATGGCCATCTCACTGCAAATTCCAGATGAGGGTAAGTAATATTTTTACAAACTGTACAAATACATTGACAACAGTGTTGTAAGGGACCTTTCCACCCTCTGAAAATAAGATATCATAACATTTGAATAGTGAAATGATGCTTAAAATATTTTCTCATGTTAAGCAACAATACTTATAAAATGCACTTATTCCCATAGACAGCAGAAATGGAACAACTGGATCCTCCAGTATTTCAGGCAAACATCTTGTCTTCAGCAGCTTCCATATATGACAGAGTCAAAAATAAACCTTGCTTCCATTTCAAATGCATACGGAGATGCTATTCCTGATTCCTAACTGCAGGTACAATCACAGTATGACTTGAAGCACAAAGATTCTTGCCTGTCTTGATGGAGAGAAGAACAAACTTATTATAAGGCTGTGAGGTTTTCCTTACTCTCAGGTTTTTTTTCTGTACCACTCCTTTCCTCCCAATAACCAGCAGTGATGGCCAAGAATACGAACACAGAAGCTTTGCCTTTGGCTCCTTGATCAGAACACGTAGAAGTCTGACTATTGGGACACAATGCAAGTCTCAGGTTCCTGGCTGTGGAAGGCAAGCAGAGCTGATGTCTGACGTAATCAGCGTTTGGATTTCATCTTTTGCTGTGCATGTTTTGAATTTGAGGGAGGAACAATGCTGACTTTTTCTTGTGACTATAGAATCATACAATAGAATCATAGAATCATTTAGGTTGGAAAAGACCTTTAAGATCATCAAGTCCAACCATTAACCTAGCACTTCCAAGTCCACCACTAAACCACGTCCCTAAGCACTGCATCTACGCTTCTTTTAAATACCTCTAGGGATGGGGATTCAACCACTTCCCTGGGCAGCCTGTTCCAGTGCTTGACAACCCTTTCAGTGAAGAATTTTTTCCTAATACCCAACCTAAACCTCCCCTGGTGCAACTTGAGGCCACTTCCTCTTGTCCTATCACTTGTTACTTGGGAGAAGAGACCAACACCCACCTCGCTACAGCCTCCTTTCAGGTAGCTGTAGAGAGCAGTAAGATCTCCCCTCTGCCTTCTTTTCTCCAGACTAAACAAGCCCAGTTCCCTCAGCTGCTCCTCATAAGACTCGTTCTCTAGACCCTTCACCAGCTTTGTTGCCCTTCTTTGGACACGCTCCAGCACCTCCATGTCCTTCTTGTAGTGAGGGGCCCAAAACTGAACACAGTACTCGAGGTACGGCCTCATCAGTGCCAAGTACAGGGGGACAATCACTTCCCTAGTCCTGCTGGCCACACTATTTCTGATACAACCCAGGATGCTATTGGCCTTCTTGGCCACCTGGGCACACTGCTGGCTCATACTCAGCCAGCTGTCGACCAACACCTCCAGGTTCTTTTCCACTGGGCAGCTCTCCAGCCACTCCTCCCCAAGCCTGTAGCGTTGCATGGGGTTGTTGTGACCCAAGTGCAGGACCCAGCGCTTAACCTTGTTGAACCTCATACAATTGGCCCCAGCCCATTGATCCAGCCTGTCTGGATCCCTCTGCAGGGCCTTCCTACCCTCCAGCAGATCGACACTCCCACCCAACTTGGTGTCATCTGCAAACTTACTGAGGGTGCACTCAATCCCCTCACCCAGACCATTGATAAAGATATTAAACAGGACCGGCCCCAACACTGAGCCCTGGGGAACACTACCTGTGACTGGCCTCCAACTGGATTTAACTCCATTCACCACAACTCTTTGGGCCCGGCCATCCAGCCAGTTTTTTACCCAACAAAGAGTATGTGCATCCAAGCCATGAGTAGCCAGTTTCTCCAGGAGAATGCTGTGGGAAACAGTGTCAAAGGCTTTACTAGAGTCCAGGCAGACAACATCCACAGCCTTTCCCTCATCCACTAAGTGGGTCACCTTGTCACAGAAGGAGATCAGATTAGTCAAGCAGGACCTGCCTTTCATAAACCTGTGATGACTGGGCCCGATCCCCTGTTTGTCCCGCATGTGCCACATAATGGCACTCAGGATGATCTGTTCCATGACCTTCCCCGGCACTAAGGTCAGACTGACAGGCCTGTAGTTTCCTGGATCCTCCTTTTCACCCTTCTTGTAGATGGGTGTCACATTTGCTAACCTCCAGTCAACTGGGACCTCCTCAGTTAGCCAGGACTGCTGACAGATGATGCAAAGTGGCTTGGTGAGCACCTCCGCCAGCTCCCTCAGTACCCTTGGGTGGATCCCATCCAGCCCCAGACACCTGTGTGTGTCTACGTGGTATAGCAGGTCACTAACCATTTCCCCTTGGATTATAGGGCTTCATGATGCTCCGCGTCCCTGTCTTCCAGCTCAGGGGGCTGGGTACCCCGAGAACAATTGGTTTTACTATTAAAGACTGAGGCAAAGAAGGCATTAAGTACCTAAGTATTATACTTTCACATATAATAATCGTCTTTCTTTTTGCTAAGAAAAATGAGAAAAAAACTCACTAGAGAAGAATGATAACAACACATTTGAGTACAAAGACCCAAGGGAAGCAGGAAGAAAATATAAAATTACTTGAATCACCACAGCAAACCAATTTCCTTCAGAGCCTTCAATACTGCTAGCCAGGGGGAATACAGCTGATGAAGGTTAAAAGCAGTGAATTATGCCTGCAGAATAATTCTCAGTGGGCTCAAGGCACAGAGTTGGAATCAGGTTTCAAGTCTGAAGACACTGAGATCTGGGACCCATGGTTCAGAAGATTATGAAGCCTGTGAAATGCAAAACTGGAGCTAGTTAATACCATAACCATTTATTGCAGTTGAATTCTCCTCAAGGTCCAGAGATTTTTGTTCAAAATCTTGAAATCTCACTCAACCTCTGTGAACACCTGAAAGGAGTTGTCATACTAGCAAGCTCTCCTCAAATGCTACTGGTTTGATGGGTGCTTATTTGGAATGAAATGCAAGGTGGGAGAGACATTCCTTCATCGATCTGTATACTGAAATATTATGCTTCCTTTTGGACAGCCAGAAACTTAAGTGAATGGGCAAGTTGTACTCCTTTCTCCTCCATTCTATTGGTAGAATTATGGAAGAGCCTCTCTCTCCAAAGCATACAGGACAGCAAAATATGCCAATTACAGGATTAAGGAATGTGGTAAGAGTGGTTTTTTCTCTACGCTGCATGATAGCCCTAGCACGGAACAGTTTTTTAACCTGTCCTTCAGCCAGCAGTATTTCCAGATCTACCCAGACAGGAAACAGCAGTCTTATTCCAGACTGGGAGATCTTGTTCTCCCCACTTGCTGCTCCTTTTGAGCAACCCTTGCTATGGCCAAGCACAGAAGATACAGCAACTTCAAGATTAATTTATCAAACTAGAAGCTGATTTGATCTGGAGCTGCTTCATGTATCATTATGTTTACCTTTTCTGCAACGTATCCTGATTTTGTAAGTTTAAAATCTCTCTGTAAAATCACATTCCTGTTATTCATGTGTCCTGGCCATTCTCCATTTATCAGAAAGGTGCTTGGAATTAAAAACATCATTTGAATGTTCTTCCTATATTGTGTGGCCTAAAGATTGAAATCAACCTAAAACACTTTGGCAGAAAGAGGTTAAAGTAAAAAAGTTCTCCAAACCTGAATTTTCCAAGTGCTTTACCTTAGCTCAAAAAATATATCCCCTATGATCCCTCATGATGTAGTGTGAGCTTAGATTTCCACTAGTGTTAGCTAAAAGGACTACCGGACATGTTTCAGAAACAGATTCCTCTTGATAAAAAGTGCAAATATTGTTCAGCAAATAGAAAAGTCCCCTGGAATCAGGGTTAAACCTGTGTTGCACCAGATCAGCAAATCAAAGCCCAAAAGATTGCATTAACAGGAGAAGCTGTCAAATTTGCCCATGTCTTGAATCCAGCATAATGCAAGTGACCCATCAGCAGCAGGACAGATTATATCCTTGAGAGGGAGTCCAGCTTGTTCCTTTCACACAGGTCCCTCTATCAGTACTTAGCAATTAAATTACAGGGAAATAGCTGTAGTAGTTCGTAAGCATTGAAAAAAATCCTGCATGGTTTAGTAACGCCAATTCTGCCACCTAGTGACCAAGGAAAATGAACTTACCGTTTATGGACGGGCTGAACGAGAATTGGCTCAAACAGCTATAACTGTGCCATAGCTGGCGGATGGGTGCTGCCATAACGCCATCAGTAGCCATGGTTCACCCAGGCAGTCTGCCTGCATGCTCAGAGCATAAAAGGGAACGAGTGTATGCTGCTCAGCAGTGCGTGAGAAGAATGACCAAGCCAGTATGTACAAGCCCAGTCTAAAGGTTCATTCATGAGCACACACTAGAACTGTTGATGACTCTAGACCTTGTCTTCAGGTAGCTCATTAAGTAGGTTCAGCTATTGCCTGCACAGAAGCACAACGCTGGCGGAGGAGAATGCAGCAGACACTGATGTTCTTTCCCAGTCCTTTGGCTTAGTGGACTGCAAGTGGACCCCAAATCTCTGGCGTATGGGTGGTGGTTCAGCAGGACCTTCCTCTGTTCAGAATTCACACAGGGAGCCCTTAAAGTACCTGCTCAGAGTGTAGCTTCACAGCACTGTTCTCCAGATGAACTGCCAGCCATCAGCATTCTCCGTCTCTGAAGCATGCTGGCCACAGAGTGATTAAATGCAATTTCCTAAATGTCAGATGGAGTCCTCCGAGCTGAGCCATACATGAAAAGGACATCATCTACATCCAGTGGAAATGTATGTGCTCTTCTCTGCCTAGGATCTTGCCACCTTATTTTCATCGTCCTGTGCCATGTGCACAGGTTCTAGGAGGAGATAAACCATTTAGGGTGTAAAGGTTGCTGTGCCTGCTGTTATGAAGGGAAACGTCAAATAGCATGGTGCTTAGAAATGTGTTTTCAGAGCAAAATGATGTGGGTTAAAACATCTAGCTTCTACACACCTGCCTTGGAAGCATTCCTAGGCTAGATAGGTGCAAACTCATCGCTACCTGCTGCGTTTCTCAGTGCTTACCTATAGCAAAACACTCTTGAAGCTCTTGTAAAGGGGATGGCAAATGGATAGAAAACTACAGTTGAAAGACTAAAGATGCACAAAACTGAGCTGCTTACAGGCCTGTATTACTAATTAATAAAGTCTGCAATTAATCATTAAAAGCTTGGCAGGGCCAGAGCTGCAAATAGAATCCAGGCTTGCCATCTCCATCTTCCTTGCTCGAATGACTTGAAAATCCTTTGTCCCTAGGTAGTTGTGCATCTGTTTTACATCCTTAGTAACGCTGCTATATAAAAAGGCTACTGGAAGTAAAACTAGCTACAGGGCTTTGGTTTCAGGCAGCTGGTTTGCTCTTTCTTACACATCTGTAACTCAGAAAATTTCATCAGAATCTGTGGAACCAAAATAAGGTGAGAGAAGAGTCCAGTCCAGTGTCTTCGGAATCCCATATCTCATACAGCTATTCAGCGTTGTCCCAGGAAAATAAAGGTAGCTATTCAGGAAGGTATTTCTATTGCACTTCAGTACACACTTAGCTTTAGCTGGTTTCCTGGTTGAAGCTATAGCATTTAGAAAGAGCTTTTTCAACTGTGAGCTGTAAAAAAAAAGGAAGTAAACCAAAAAGTATTTACTCTCTCTGATGAGTGACAGACTTTGTGTCATGCAGCTATTTCTAAAATCTTTGGAAGGCATTCCCTCCTTTTGTACAGCATGTATTTACCACGGGGAATCCAAGGCACCTGGGATTATCACAGTGATACTGGAAAATATATGTAAATCAACAGCCACTTTGGTTTTTTTCTTCTCCGTACTGTCACACAAAATAGAAATGCTACGTTCTTGGTGATTAAACCATGTATTAGAACAACTAAACGCAGCAAGATTCTGGTAGGAGAGAGAAGGATGCCAGATTCTTGTTCCACAGTATACATATTTTATCCTCCAGCTCCATCTGGTTTCTCAGCCTGTCCTGTTTTGTTTGGGGAATAGGAAATTCTAGCTACTATTTGAAAGCAGAATCACTAAGGCAGTGTTTGTTTCAATAACAAATTGGATTCAGAAAATAATGGTGAGGGAAAAGTGGAAAGTTACATGGATACCAGAGGAGATCCAGAAAACATTCTGATTTTGATCTTCTTCTAAGGAACTGAATGGTGCACACGTTACTGAAGACAGCAGCTATTTCTTAGGGGCATAGCGGAGCAGGGTGTAGAGATCTCTTAAATGGTCCATCTAAAAGTTTCAACTCGGGTAAGATGTCTACTATACATTTCTACATTTATTTCCTCCCAGAATTCCTTTTCTTTTTTTTTCTGATAGAAAGGGGACAAAACACTCCTTTGCAGATGTCACAGTCAGCTCTGCATAAAGTATCACTGAAATGGCTACAATACAAAACAACTATTACCCTAACAAACAAGTGCTAATGACTGATACTTCATGCCCACCTAGAAACTCACAGGGAGGAACAACTGCTGCAAGAGGTATTTAGTCAGACCCAGGTAAAAGAAAACACAAGAACAGCAGGGGCCAATATCTTCTCTACTTAGAGTGAGGGTAGCTCATCTGCCTCTCCTTTACCAATGGATCACACACACTGTTTGACACCTGCTCAATGACTTCCCGGATGATTCACAGAACAAACCCTCCTCACAACAGAATGAATCTGCACTAGAAAACAAACATGCTCTCTCCTGCAAGCTCAGTAGCTCAGGTGGAGGTTATTTATTCCTCCAAACCTGAGAATATGTAGAAATTTCACAGGAATATACTCCGTGGGCAACCCACTACCACGGAAGAGTTGTTCTAAAGAAGGACCAAATGCAGCCAGCTCTCCTATTTCTTTCTCCCCCACTGAAAAAGGTAGATCCACTCATGAGAGGGTGGAAGAAGTCCCCTTGTCTGGTGCCTGGCCACCAGCGCTAAGCAGCAGAACGTGTGCTTTGGAGGCGTTGTGGAACTGGTGGCTCTGATCAGAGAAAAGCTTCACAGTAGGATGACATTTATTCTAGGAAAGCCTCTGAGGTTGAGCTCTTTGGCAAACGTGGTGGAATAAAACCTGAAAAGGAGGGCAGGTCTCTCAATCATAACTGAAGCTCTTTGAGACTTTTACTTTACCATCACTTTTATTGCAATAGAGTTCTCTTGTTGTTTTAAGAAATATTTTGACTAAGCAGTTCCTCACTGAAAACCGCAAGTTCTTTGAAACTGAAACTTCTTGTGGCAATGCATAAATCTTGCCCTAAATCTGTCAGAAATTAATTTCGATACCTGAAGTACGATGTCTGATCTATGCTAGAGTCCGCCCTTGGTCATTAACCCAAACATAACCAACTGTTCAAGGAGTGAGGTATTCATCTGAAAAATGAGTGAACAGCAGCACAATACTTCCGACAGCATCTGCAATACCTTAGTAATTAGCTGATCAACTCAAAAAGCAGCTTTTTTATTTTTTAAAAAGAAAAAATGTAAATTCTTTTTTTTCATACTGCAGAACAAACAGCTACTGAAATCTGTTTTTGTGGGTTGGTTACCATTTACTACTGATAAGGAGGTTTCATGGTGTAAAGTCCAATGTCTAACATAAGTCGTCTGAGAGTCAAAGAACCTGTGTTTTCTCTGTCTACTCACAAATCTTCCTGCCTTTCACTGTTTTCATTCATTCACTGCCCCTGTTTTGCAAACACAGACTTGCCATACCCTCAACCTGTTTCAAATACACAGTGCATCAGGAAGCAGTGAGTGGGGCAGCTGCTGACGTGCGGAAAACAGACTCCACAACCGAGAAGGTTGTAAAATAGGTATGTTTATTCAGCGCTGGGCAGCACGGGGGGTAGTCCCACCAAAGTCGTGCGCACTTTTCATGGAAACTCGCCAGGTATTTATGCATCAAAACATTAATAGTATAATTTCCCCCCCCGAAGTCCCCGCCTTTAACTCCTCCTAGCTGCGCACGCGTGGTGCTTCCTGGTGGTCATGGGCTGGGGTCTTCAGGGATGAAGGCCGTGTGTCTTCCTCGCCATGCACTCTTCACCTGGACTGCAAATCCTGCTCAAAACCATCCTGCTGGCAGTAATTGTGTCCTGGGTTTGTTTGGTCAATCTCTTCAGTCCTGATTTAATTGTGTCCTTGGTTTGTTTGGTCAATCTCTTCAGTCCTGATTTATCTCATGCTTATCAGGTAGTTAAGCAAAGCATTCCACTGGTATCAGTTCCTGCTTAAGACTATAGATACATAGCCTGAGCGAAGTGATGGTTTTGTTATTAACCCTTGACGTTCCCCCCTATCAATCCCCCCTTTTCTAAAAGGTTAGTAAATTCTTTTACTAGCCACGGGATAAACCATCTAGCAAAACTGTGAAAGGCTGATGGCCTCTCTATTAAGGGGTTTGCCCTAAGGACTCTTTTTAAGGGGGACCTAAGCCATCCTCCCAGGGTGTTCAATGACGAATGTATTGTCATATTAGGGACTACAGCCCCTAAGGTACAAGTTCCTTTCCAATTTTCAGGTAGTACCTTATAGGCAGTGTCATTGCATAGCCAGTACCACCCACTCCCTCTTGGTACTGGCCATCCAAGTATAAGGGTAGAATTCCTGGTTATATTCAAATAACTAAAAAAACCTCCTCCTATAGTTATAGTGCGTTTACAATCTGTGTAATTACCCACATATGTAATGCTTCGACAATCAATCTTTCCCATCCCTTTCGGAGGGTTACATCTTTGGACACATGTTGAGTAAGGGGTACTTCCCCTTGGACTGACAATTTTCAACTGTTGGAAATTATTTTTGGGTACCTGCATTGATGTATTCATATCGGTATCCCTATCAGAGTCGGGGGTTTCGCTCCAGACTCAGGCATGTGAGTACATATCCAACAGTTAGTTCTGTTCAGAACCCGGGAAACACCCTGTGTAAGAGCGTAATGCGTATTTGAATCCCATCCTGCTCCTAAGGCTATGAGCGAGAGAAGTATAACTTTTCTGGTTGCACCTGTGTGACTTTCCATAGAGTCTTGTGTGCTTTCTTCACCCTGGTGTGATGAATCCAGGCGCTTTGCTCCCTGATTTTGATCGCTGTGAAGGTGGTGAGGAGTACTTGGAATGGTCCTTCCCACTGTGGTTCCAGGATCTTTTCTGTAAGAGACTTTACATATACATCCCCAGGTTGTATGTTATGTCGGCTAATCTGTTGTATTACTTTTGAGATAAAATGTGGTCCTCTGTCAGAGGATATGGTTGCTGGGACCCCAAAGCGTGGTACTATTTCTTGTATTAGTATCCTGGTTACCTCCCGAGCCTTGGCTGTCCTGGTAGGGAATGCCTCTGGCCAACCTGAAAAGGTATCAGTTAATACTAGTAAATACCGATACCCCCCTTTTCTTGGGAGTTCCGAGAAATCGATTTGCCACTGTTGCCCAGGCCCATTGCCTTTTCCAATTCGGCCCATTTCAAATTTAGGGGTGTTTTTGGGATTAGTCTGGAGGCAAAGATCGCACTGTTGAGTCACTTGTTTCACAGTGGTGTATAAATTTCTAGCTACGATTTCTCTAATTAGGTGTTTATATAGGGCTTCTGCCCCCCAATGTCTCTTCCTATGTTCTTCCCTTATCACAGACCATGTTAGATAAGAGGGAATGATTAGTTTCCCTTGTGGGGTGAGAGCCCACCCACCCTTCTTTGTTATATGACCCATCTAAATCTGTGATAAGCTTCTGATCTTCCTTAGTATATTCTGGCTTACCTTCTAGGGAGATTCGCCCGTCAGGGACTAAAGCCCCTTCTGCTTTTACCTTTATTTTGGCTGCCTGTTTTGCCTCTCTGTCCGCCAGCTCATCTCCTTTTTCCAGCTCCGAGTTCACTTTCTGGTGTGCCTTAATGTGCATAACTGCCACTTTTTCAGGGAGCTGGACTGCCTCCAGCAGCTTCAGGATTTCCTCTGCATGCTTGATGTTTTTGCCCTGTGAGTTCAATAGTCCTCTCTCCTTCCAGATTGCCCCATGCGCATGTACAACTCCAAAGGCATATTTCGAGTCTGTGTAGATACTTCCTGGCTGGTGGTAATGGCATATCCGGCATGCCTTTTACTGTTTAGGATGTAACTGCTTCCATCCGTAAACCAATCTTCCGTGTTTTCCGTAGGATTGTCTCTTAAGTCCGGATGGCTCGAATATGTTGCTTCGATAGTCTCCAAACAGTTATGATGCACTGGTTCTCCTGTGTTTCCACTAAGGAAAGAGGCTGCATTGACAATGTTAGTGACTATAATTTCGACATTCAAGAATCTTTGTGGGGAAAGCCAGTGTCCGCCTTTTGTTTCCAGCACTGCAGATACTGTATGGGACACCAGCACAGTCATTTTATCTTGTGCTAATATCCCCAAGGCAATCCCCTGCTTCTTGTGGGAAAAAGGAAAAGCGGTTTACCCACATCTGGGAGTCCTAAGGCTGGGGCTGACATCAGAGCCTTCTTTAACAGCTCAAAGGCCTGTATAGTCTCTTTGTTCCATTTAAGGTATTTTGTTCGTATAGGGGTTTAACAAGCAGTCCATAATTATATATCTCGGAGTCTGGCATATTGTTTCTTTCCAGGCCTGTCCCAAAGTTCTTTGTCCAGCACTGATTTCATAACCCAAATAAAGCACTTTGCGCTGCATTATTTGGGCCGCCTTCTGGGATACCCGGTAACCTTGCAGCCCCAAAATTTAGCAGACTCACCGTCCAGATCATACAAGCGTCCTTTGTCTTAGTGGCAATTAGAGTAACAGTTGCTCCTCCTCAGGCGGGGCTTCCCAGGCTTCTAGATCTTTTGCAAGTTGATTACTGAATATAGTAGGGCTGGTTTTAAACCCTTGTGGCAACACCGTCCAAGTAAGCTGAGTCTCACGCCTGCTTTTAGGATTTTCCCATTCAAATGCAAATATTTTCTGGCTGGTCTCATGGAGAGGGAGGCAAAAGAAGGCATCCTTCAGGTCTAAAACAGTAAACCAGGTTAGTTCAGGTGTACATCAGTGGCCCATACCCCGGGGTATACCTGGTCCATGATTTCTTCGCTGATTCCTCCCTCTGTGGGAACACTAGCTAGGGATAAACTCGTTATTTGGATATACTGTTGATCATTTACCTCCAGAGTAATCTCTCCCTTTTCAAATTTAATTATTGCGCCTAATTGTTCCAATAAATCTCTCCCTAAAAGTGCCTTCGGGGAGTTGGGCATGTACAAGAATCAATGGATGCCCCATTGTTTCCCCAATTTATATCTCAGAGGTTCACAAAAATATGCCTTTTCACTTTGGCCAGTTGCTCCTTTTACCATAATATAGTCATTTCCCAGGGGTATCAAAGCTTGGTTAATACGTTGCCCCTGTGTCAATCAGGAATTCTACCTTCCTTTGTTCCTTCCCCAGCTTCATTATAACCAGCGGATCCACTAGGGTAGATTCCCCCGGTTCTTGTCAGTCTCCCTTCTCATGAGCCGCTGTTCTTCCACGCTGGTTATTTTGTCCTTTCTCTTTGTTCCTCAGACATTCCTTTTTCCAATGACCAAATCTCTTACACAATGCTCATTGATCCCTACCCAGTCGGGGCGGTTCTCGTCCCGGTCCTCTTTCTTCTTCTTCCCTCATGACCGCCACCACCTTTCTCTGTCTCTGTCTGTAACCTTCCTCTCTGTTACTGAACACTCTCCACGCCTCATCCAACAGCACTTCCAAGTTTCTGCTTTTTGTAGGGCGCAACTTTTGAAGTTTGCACCTAATATCCCCTGTAGACTGGCCCAGGAACAAAGATACTAATTGTTGTATTCCTACCTCTGACCCAGGATCCAGCGGTGTGTTGCGGCGCATTACGTCCCTTAGTCAATCCAAGAATTCGGATGGTGACTCGGAAGGACCTTGTCTGATCGCATATAATGCTGACCAGTTTATAGTTTTGGGTATAGCTCTCTCCATTCCTTTTGAGATCCACCCCTGATATGCCCTTAATTTGTCCATATGCACAGATTTGTTTGGGTCCCATTTTGGGTCTTGAAAAGGGAGGTATTCTTTAACGTCTCCTCCCGTAATTTTATAATGATCCTCAGCCAAATCTCCTGCAGCCTTTAAAATCAGTTGTTTTTCTGTTTCAGTCATATAGTCTAACAATAGTTGTACGTCATTCCAATCAGGGTTGTGTTGTTTTATAATGAACTGAAAATGCCTGGTTACACTCACCGGATCACTCCTGTAATTTTTGGCGACTCTTTCCCATGCCTCTAAATCGGTAGTGGAAAAAGGTGCCTTAATTAGCATCGTCCCGCCATCAATCCCTACTGCTTCTCGAAGAGGGGCTTGTAAGACTGTTAAGGTGGACTTTTTTCTGGTGCGGGAAGATACAGGGCTCTCTGAGGGGGTGTAGGTTCTGTCCGAGTCTGCATCCGGTTCCTGTGATCGAGGGGGAGGCTTAAGCAAATCAGTTAAATCTTGTTCTGGTGCTTGGTGAATTTTATTTATTCTAGTACACCTCTGTCCAATACTGCATGTCGAACAACACCGCCTCAGTTTACCTTTAGACTCTTTATTATTTCCCTGCTCGAGGGCGAGTACCATAGGGTCCGGTGGTGGCACCATTCCACAGGCCCTTTGCCACTCCGGATGATTTCGGAGGGTGAAAAACATATCTGTGTAGGACACTTCATCCCATTTCCCTTCCCTCCTTAAAAACAACATTAGTTGCAGGAGAGTGTTATAATCCAGTGTCCCATAAAGTGGCCATTTAGCTCCGTTCTCGAGTTTATAGAGTAGCCACCATTGGTTGCAGTACTTAATGAGAGTCTTCTTACTCTCTGTGCCCCCAGACCCAGCAATGTCTTTCCAATGTGCCAGGATACACCCAAGGGGGCTTTTCTTTAGGATTTCTTTATTCTGTGCATTACCCATTCTCTAATTCCCTATTTCTATTTTCTAGATTGTTTCCTGTTAGTTTTTATGCATTGGTTTTAATTTCCACACGCAAACTTTACTATTTTGGATTTTTGATGGACTCTCCTGTATTCCCTTAGTATCTTAACAGTTAGTTCCACAGTTTACACTTTACCATTTAGAGGGTTACAGAATCACTGGTTTACATCCATACAACCTTTTTCTCTTTTTTTTTTCCTTTTTTTTTTTTTCTTTTTTTTTTCTTGTTTATTTCTTTCGCTTCGTCCGTCTCCGGCCGTTTCCCTCACGGGACAACGAAACCGCGGATCAGGACTCCGCACTCGCTTCGTACTAAGAGTACGTCTCACTCACACACACAGGACAGTATACACAATTCCGACAACAGAACACTCAAATACTCATAGAATACCCGGGCATTTACAAACAAGACATACAATTACCGCTTCAGTTAATATCCCTCCAGCAGCTGCAAACATAATTATGAGAGGCTCGCTTACCCTTCTCCTGTTTCTTATACAGTCATTAACAGGTCCGTCCTGGCTCCCGATATCGAGATGCAGCGATAACCTCGGATTCACTCGATCTGCCCCCAAGATCGCTAGCGGCCGCTCTATCGGTCAGCGAATCCCCAGTTCACCATAGGGTACCCTCCTCCCATACTGGGACTATGCTGCACGCCAGACGTCTCTGCGCGGTTTACCAGCGGCCCCGGCCAAGCGTAGGGCGTCCCCTACGACTTACTGGCTCCCCTTGTAAAACATACCATTTATCCGCGACTTCAGGAGGTTCTTGTCTGCTCCTGCGGTGAGCGGCTGGAATTGGAGGCCCTTCCGAGAAAAGTGCTCGGGGCGCGCCTAGGGGCGTCCACTCCTCAGTCGATCCCACAGCCGAGCAGAGTCTCTCCTGGCTGGCTCGCCAAATGACGTGCGGAAAACAACCGAGAAGGTTGTAAAGTAGGTATGTTTATTCAGCGCTGGGCAGCACGGGGGGTAGTCCCACCAAAGTCGTGCGCACTTTTCATGGAAACTCGCCAGGTATTTATGCATCAAAACATTAATAGTATAATTTCCCCCCCCCGAAGTCCCCGCCTTTAACTCCTCCTAGCTGCGCACGCGTGGTGCTTCCTGGTGGTCATGGGCTGGGGTCTTCAGGGATGAAGGCCGTGTGTCTTCCTCGCCATGCACTCTTCACCTGGACTGCAAATCCTGCTCAAAACCATCCTGCTGGCAGTAATTGTGTCCTGGGTTTGTTTGGTCAATCTCTTCAGTCCTGATTTAATTGTGTCCTTGGTTTGTTTGGTCAATCTCTTCAGTCCTGATTTATCTCATGCTTATCAGGTAGTTAAGCAAAGCATTCCACTGGTATCAGTTCCTGCTTAAGACTATAGATACATAGCCTGAGCGAAGTGATGGTTTTGTTATTAACCCTTGACGTTCCCCCCTATCACTGCTTCACAAGGGAGGTGAGCTCGTAGCCAGAAGCCTTGTTATGGCTCCCGTCAGCAGGGACCTCACGAACAAGGAGCCGAGATGCAGAACGGCAAGTCCAGGTCACGATCAGGGCCAGAGACAGTGATCAGGGTGAGACAGACCAGAGACAAAGCAGTCTGAGGTCAAGCCAGGCAGCCCGGCCAGTGCGTCTGGATCAAGGTGAAGACGAGGTGCTGACACATCTGCTTACACAGCTGTGATGTGGCATAACAGTAGAACCTCAGCATAAGAGCGGCTCCCAAGGGAGAGAAGGGGCAGGCCCCCACCTCTGGCCTTCTCTACAAGAGTTCTTACTAGTGAAGGAGCTGACCTTGGGCTCCGACAGCTAAACTTAACTCAGCCAACTAAACTCCTGGAAGGTGGATGTGCTCTGGGCCCTGCAAGATGACGATCTGAAGCAAGAAGGGAGAGGTTTCCTCATCTACTTCTAAAACTTGCAAGAGGCTTTCTGGTAATGAGCTATTACAAGCACCCACCTTGGATAGACTTGGTGGATAGACTCCACCTCTCTAAAGTATACCACATTCCCACAGCACTGTTAAAAAAACACTTCTTCCATATTTACATGTTTTCCATCTTTCATCTTGAAAACTGTCTCACCTAATCTTCTGAATTTCAAAGTGACACACTTTTCACTCTTCCCCAATCCCTCCTACCAGAAATAGCTACAAGAGCATCCCTACCAGACACTGCATCCTGCCCTGGGGTTTTTCCAGTGTGCAGTGGAAACCGATAAAGCTGCACTGTTTGTACCCAGGGTCTGTCAGAGGCTCTGTGGTCAACGCCTAGCTAGCTGCCATGGTCAGGTTTCTGGAATCGAATCAGTGAGATAACAGGGACAGTGACAGGAGGAAAAAACAAAACTTCTTCAGTCAGTTATTAGCACTCATCCCATCTTCCCCCATGTTCTTAGCCTGCTGCCTGAGTCCCGTCACCCCAATATCTCAGTTCTGTGTCATTAATCACATGCTCCTGCAACAGAAGCTAAACACTTCTGCTTGTCTGCCACAACTGTGATACATCACAGCAAAAGAGCTATTTCTCAGTGTCACCTGCTCAACAGTGATGCATCTTCAAGTGAAGCAACAGCATGTTTGGCATGTCAGCCTATTGTCTACAGGCAAACTGTTTCTGCTTTTATTTTGGAAGTATTCTCCTACCTGGGAACTTAAAACAACTGTCAACTGAAGCATTAATAGCAGGAAAAACTGGTGCAGATGACTAGAGGCTGGAGTCCGAGTGGGGTCAGGACAAAGTAAAGAGCAACCAGAACATTCTGGAGTACTGTTAAGTAATGGTTATGGGTAAGGCAGAGAAAAAAAATTCCTGCAGACAAATCCTGTCTTTCTACACATTATAAAACAATTTACTTGGTGGATGTTATTCCAGTATTTAGGGGAATACTTTGCCAAATGAAACAGATGTATTCAGAACAAAACAAAAAAAACCCTAAAAAAACATTGATTGATTGTGTTCTGTAAAATTCTGAGTTTGAATGAACAATCAGAAGCAACCCTATCTCTGCAAATTCTGCAGGCAAGCCACAGCCTCCAGGTAATCAAAGATAAAGTGCTGACAAGAAAAAATGCTTGAAGAAGTTAATAGGACTCGCTCTTCTCAAGAATACTGTCAGCTAATTTTCTTCTTTGGTGTTTATACCACAGTGAGTATTGCAGATGTGCAAGGAATTTTTTTTTTCCCCGACCCAAGCTTTTTGTGGCCTTAGACCCCACAGCTGTCAGTATGAGGCTGTGTCAGCCAGCACAAGCCTGGTTCAAGGGACATGGGCAGCCTGATACTGCTGAGCAGATGCAACCTAAATCTACTGGAGCACATACATTGTTCACAGTACTATCCAGCTGTCCAGGATCCGTAAGGATGGAAACCCTCCAACTAGACCAGCTAGGTCACACAAGCTCTATCACTTGCAAAGTTTAAATTACTTTCTTAAATAAGCAATGTGATTTTTTTCAAAAAGAAAGTCAAGATTAACAGGAGCTGATGGATGCACAGAACTTCTGAAAGTCTCCATCTTTTCTGTGAGCCTGAAAAAAAAATGTATTTTCAAATAGATAATAGCAAAATAGAAATAGAAATTTCAAATAGAAAATAGAATATTTTCAAATATTCTTATGATCAGTTACAGGCTTTCACTAAGCAAAGCACTTGTTACGAGTTTAAAGTTAAGCATGTCTACATGTGTAGGAAACATGCAAATTGAGATCCTCAATTTCAAATAAATCTTGATGCCTGTTTATATATATATGTACTTACTTTTGTAATTGGGGTGGTGGGGATTTGTTGCGAATGAGCAGTGAGGTCACTTAAATAATCACTGCCAAAGACATTTGCAAATAGTGATTTTAATAGAAATTTATAAAAGAGGTGATTTAACAAAGTTCGATGGCAAGGTTCACTCTATTACTTACTAAATGAATGGAATATGTGGGGGGGGAGAGAGAGAGAGAAGGGAAGATTGAGATAGAAGGAAATACAAGGGGGTAAAGAAGGCCCTCCCGTTGAGTCATGAGGTTTGGAATGGACCCCCTTGCTTTCTAAACTCCTTCTCAGAGAGGAGCCTAGGTGCAGCTGGATCCAGTCCTAGTGTCAGACTTGGTCAACAGTTTATGTCTAAGGATTATACGTATTTAGCAGCACCTTAAGGTTTGTTCATAGTAAGGAGAAAATCACGAGAATTTAGCACTAACTCATCATTGGTTGCTCCAGCATCTACAAAGTGATTAAATGAGGTTTACTACAGTATTTGTATCGATACATACACACACACACAATAGGCCTAATAAAGGTACCTGTTAAAATTCCCTATGGTTTAGTAAAAAACCAATATGCACAGATAAAGGTACCTGGTAAAAATTCCCCTCGAGTTCAGTGAAATACGTCAAATGATTGTCTCAATGGGCGAAAGTCGATCCTCAAGGAGTGCAGAGTGCCGGAGACCAGCCCAGGTCCTGTTGCCAGGCCTCTGTATGCAAACTTAAGAGTTCACGACTCTGACAGGCATCCCACCCACAGGGAGACACTGGTGCAGCCCACTGGCGGTCCAGAAGAGCTCAAAGGGTCTCCCTTGGTACCGCTGTTTACAGGGTTGTGAGATGATTGACTTTAGGCTTCAGTAAATTTCCATTCTGGCCACAGCTCCGGTCGGTAATTGCTGAGTTCTCATCAACCTCAGGTACGATCCTCCCGTACCAATCCACCTGAGTTATGATCCACAATGATACGTTTCCATGCTGTCAGGGGGTGACTGATTGTGCCAGGTGGGATCAAGGCATTCTTGTTCCCCAGCTCAGCCATGCAAGAGTGCCTGGTACGACCAAGGGGTGCTCAACCGCCAGACTTATTGCTCAAAGGCCAAGCCTTGACAGGAGTCCCTGTGATCGTAAAGCGGTCCAGAGGAGCGGGGCAGGGGATGCACCACCAGAGGATTGTATAAAAAGAAATTGCTTTTCGAATTTTTATTACCCTCATTTTAAAGGTGAACGTCAGTGACTCAAGGAACAACAAAGCAGTGAGGCTGGGACCTTTAAAACCCACCCTAGAAGGAAAATGTCCAGTGAAATTCAGTGTGAAGCCCCTCATATCTTCTCCCGTTAGCTGTCACTGCCAGCTGCATTGGCTGTATGTATACTGCCAACTGGAGCGTGGAGCTGAATTATGCTGAGCTCTGTGACAGTCCCATCTCTCTATCCACCTTGCTGGCTTAACTCAGCCTCAAAGTTTCAAAAGAGTTCTTTCAAGGACTCATGCACAGCTCCATCAGTGCCTATTCACCTACATTCAGTATATGAATGAGGGTTTGTGTCCACGATAAAGCAGCATTTGGTCTTAAGTGTGCACCTGAGTTGAATGCCAATTCTGAGCCCACTCTAGATGTTCTCCACAACCAGTAGTCCAGACCTGTGCCAATCTAGCAATCTCTAGTTGGCCACTCCTATAACTAAGCTATAAAATCCATCACAGCCTAAGTCAGCCTCTGGAGAGTGATGTCTCTACTCCTTCTCTCTCATACAAAATACCATACAGAAAGCCAGAGTGACACAACACATTGAATATTGCCATGTCTCCTTTCTTGTCTTACTCTGAGAAAAAGCTGAATTTTCCTTGATGAATGCTTCCTTGCATAACATTAAGGGGTGTAGAATGGAACAGTACCTCCCTGCACAGCCCCTCTTCCCATCTTCCCTAAGAAAACAAATGGCAGGTCCCTTTAGCATAGTTTTTTTAGGTAATGACTGTTCTCCAAGAGATTTACTGCAGCAGCCTTACAAGAGATTTATAGCAGGCAGGCCTCCATCTGTAGTCTTACATCCTCACTGTGAGAGCCATAATTCTCCCAGAGTGAAATGACAGAACATCATAATGGCTAATCATGTAATATGATGATACTCTCTCTACAGGAAGGATTGCACTTGGCTTTCTGTGTCTGCTTTGGGCAACACAAAACTTTCTCACAAAGCTGAAACAAATTACATTTTTCTGGTTGCTACAGTGACATCAGTTGGACACCCCACCCCCCTACATGCAACCGCACTGACCCAGCCATTTTAAAGAACATTTTCTGAAGAGTGGGTTTCTCAGTTTGGATACTGGATATGGAACATTTCAGCTGCAAATTGCTAGCACGATTCTGGCTCAGACTGATAACAATGTAAATGTGTGACAGGTGTTTCACTTGCATGAAATGATCTATTCATACAGTTCTTCATGCGCAGGTGTCCAACACCAGAATGAAGTCCAACAGGTATGAAGCAGTGCAAAGCAACATGTTTTAATATAGAAAGGATATCTATTTTACTTTCATTATGGCATGAATAGACTACTGCAGGCACAAAGCATACGCTTAGAAAGCATTTTGCTAACACACCGGAATATTATTCTTCTAATGAGTCTTGAACATTTTTGATAGTCACCAATGCACAGGACCTCTGCTGTACACCTCTGTCCTCTCACCGAAAAGTTACATCTCTACAAGTACAATGGACCAAAATTTTGATTCAGAACTGGGGAAAGAAGATTTCGCCCTCCTGATTAATTAAAAAACCTCTCTGCTGCTGTCTCTTTCCCTGGAGTCTCCAGTTCTTAAATGGAAACAGACCTAACGTCCAATTTATGGGGCTGCAGCACAAAGTAGAATCACAGCAGGTTTTCTGACTTTCCCAGTAAGTTCACTGAATTGACCTGTACCTCTGTGGTCAGACAGGTAGCAAGAAGAAAATCTTAGCTTTAACTTGTGACAGCTCAAACATACTGAGGAATATGCAACTTTACTTACTCAGAGATGAAAAAGTCTGCAAGAATCCTGCCATTCTAATTGCAAAGCAGGATCACTCAAATGCTTTTGCCATGATTGACTAAAATTCATAACTGACAGGATCTTCAGCATACAAGCTGGAGTCTGAAAGATACAGCTTCAGTTCTCTGCTTTGTAACTAGTGTCCTGTGTGACTTGACAAAAGAACCCATGCTGTAGTTCCCCAACAGTAAAAAAGTGCAACGGTATGGCTGAACTTTTCAGGAAGACCACCAGTTTCAGGTGGATTCTGAGATATACAAGATAATGCGGCCACAGGGCTCTGAGCGGGTCAGTGGCCTTTATCCCCACGTTGCTTATGCAGACAGGCTGACATCCTATTTGTCATGTGTTTGCTGGAATGCCTTCTCATGTTGTACTTTCATGAGCTGAATTCAGCAGAATCACTCCTAATCCTGCACTGACGCATGTATATGAAACCTAACAGTTTGTTCATTGGGCACATGATGGAGGGAATATGTGTGATTCTGTATTTAAACAGATTTTAAAAAAAACCCAACAAAACAGGAATATTGAGGCTAAGCACACAGGATAGGATTTTTAAAAGTGCAGAGTGGTTGCCAAGCATTCATAGGTGCAGATTTATTGGTAGGTGGAAGAAGTCAGCAGACTGATAATAAGCTGAGTTTGTCTATTAGAAAAGGGAGGCAAACACATAGACTGTAATGACGCCTTGCTGGTGCAATACTCAATTTTTAATCTGCATGATGCAACTCTTCCCTTTCATTAACAGCAAGGCCAGGTTTGGACCGCCTCCTGATTGAGCAGTTAGCCCTGCACTGAGCCTGTTTGAAAACTCCATCCCAAAACTCATATGTAAGAACAGACCCAAATGGTCTGAATTTTATCTACTGCTATTTAAAGGTATTTCTCTCATTAATATAGAACAAAACCTGTAGATTGTTTTGTACCTTGGAAAATCCTTAGGTGTTTAACTATGGGTGCCTAAGGTCAGGATCCCATACCTGGTGAGAAAAGGTAAATATTAGCACACAATTCATGCTTTCTGGAATGTTTCCTTACCTTTTTTTTTGTCCTCCCCACACTTCCCAGAGTGGGGGCCATCTGGATACACCCTACAATTTTCTCAACTCAAGTACTAAAGGCATTTTTGTCATTTTAGGGCCTTCTCTCTGTTGCTGTCTCCCTTTCTCAGTATCAGATGGTACTTCAAAAACTCTAACCTGTCATTCCGAGTCTAGCAATGAAATGAAAATATAGATAAAGCTCATCCTTCTTGGCTGAGGGGAGAAGGGCAGACTCAAATCTGTTATAGAAAAAAAGCTAGATTCTTATTAACAGTAAATCTGGGCAGTCAGATTTGCACTTTAGCAGCTCGTGATGTAACCATGCCTTAGAGCAGATTACAATCAGCTTCCGAAAGGAATACATAAAGCACAAATCAAAAAAATACACTTAGGCATATGCTTAAAGTTCAATTTCTGTATTACTGAATTAAGATTTGGCAATTCCCATTTCAATCCCTTCCAGTTTCTTCCCAAAATACTTATCTGAATAAATATAAAAGCAAGTACAATCATGAATAAGCAAGAACCTTTTACTTTTCCTCTCCTTTGTGTGACTGGCCAAACAAAGAACAGTTAAACTAATGAAAGCCAGACATCTACCGCAGCTGCTATTACCGCACCCCTGTCAAAAATGCAACTAATTTCCTCGGGCCAGAAGCAGAGATAAGCGCAATTACTCTGAAGATTATTTCCTACACTTAGATTTGTCCAAATACTTTCTACAGTTGTCCCATACTTACACTAAACCCCAGTTACCTATACTACAGCTGGTATGTCTTTACAAGCTTTTCCATAAAGGCTCCCCCAGCCAGTGAAGGACTGGCATTTTTTAATCACTATAAAGCTACCATTCCCCCTACACAGCTGCACAAAGCTTTTGATTATTGGGTAGAATGCCTTTTTTTTTTTTTTTTTAAGAGTCCACAAATTTTGGGGGCAGAGACTGTGTTTTAATCCATTGCTATCTTCTGATAATCATGCTGAATGTGCTTAGTCTACACGCAAAAAGCAGGAGGCAGTATTTAATTACCATGACAACACTTTGAGGTCCTAAATGAAACTATTGAAATGGAAGTCCTAAATGAAAGGACTATTTAAAAAAAAAAAGAATTTGGTCTATTTAACACTGACTAAATCACATCTATGGCACAGACATCACGGTGTTGTTACCCAAGCAAACAAAAAAGACAAAGACTGGGACAACGGTAAATTTTATAAATAGCAAAACTGAGGAACAGAGAAACTGAAGTGACATGTCCAAAGTTACATAAGAATTGACTACGGATTCCTTGTTATCTGTTCCTGTGTCAATCACAAAAGAAACACGTCTCCTACAGAGTGTTCCTGCAAAACAGTTCTTTGATGGTCACACCTTTTAATACAACAGAAATATTTGAATAGAATGAGGTGGAACAACAGGAAATAACAGTAATGTACATATAAGTGGTATTTTAACCAGGTGTTAGAACATATGAAAATTGTGAGAAGTGGTGTTACTTGCCATTAAACTGAGAAGAGCTAAAAAAAGAAGTATGATTCACAATTCACCCACATGCCAGTTTTTGTTCTATTTTGGAAGCCTAACGAAGACTCCTTCTCTAGTCACAAGGCCTCTTTTGCATCATTCTGCCTGCCAAAGGATCATTTTAAACTTAAGTCATTGCGATGTTATTTCTAATCATGGATATTCTACTATACTTATAAAATTAAACCTGCTGCAGGGTTAAGATTCAGCAAAAAAATATTTTAACTTAGAGTATCGTTTAACGCATTTAGGCTGCATTCAAATGCAACTGCTGGGCCGGTAAACTTACCTCAAGAGGGACTGCCAGTTTCCACAGGGAACTCTCATTCTAAGAAAAGCTGTTGCCTTCATTGCCATTAAGGACTACAAGATGCAGCCATATGATGCCTTCACTGGGTCAGAAGCTCTGAGGCATTTGGTGCTACCTGCACAGCTTAGGAACATGGTCCAACCTACGATGCTGAGATTGAACTTACATCAGTTAACCACGCAACGAGCATCATCCTGTAGTTCATGAAAACAGTTTTTTGCAGTTACTGAGCCATACACCTCAAAAGAACAACACCTGCATTTGTCTCTCTTCCCAGAGAGAAGTCTGGTCCCAGAACCAGACGCAAAAAAATGGTAATCAGCAGTGAATCCAGGCGGCAGATTCACATCTTTTGCAATCACTCAAGGCTACCATTTCAGATGACTGGGTACTCTGCACCAATGATATGAGCTGGTGTGGAGAATGGGATAAACCACACCACAGGCAGTGTAAGACACAGGCCTGCCGGGCTGTGGATTTCTCAAGAGTCTCCCACTGGCAAACAGAGGCACCTCAGGTCCCCTTTCACGCCTGCAAGTACTACAGGGCCACGCAAGCAGCTCTCTCCTCCCTTTCAGGGAGCACTAGCCACGTCGATACCACCCTGACAGGAGCGCGGCTTCCCCACGCAGCTATCCCCTATGCTGTCCCCGCACTGTGCAGCGCCCCCTCCTCCGGGGAGTGGAGGAGAAAGTGAGGGAGGGACGTCTGACCACGCTCGGCTGCGGAAGGCCGACAGCCAGGGCAGCGAGAGCCGCCGGGCCAGGCTGGGCCTGCGCCATCACCTTGGCGATAGGGCAAGACCGGTTGCGCCAGCGGAAGCGACCCGCGGCGGGCGGGCCGGGGCGGGGCGGGGCGGAAGCGGGGGCGGGGCCAGCCGGCCGGGCAGGTACCCCCCGCGCTGCGGTACCCCGGCCCCGCCCCCTTCCCCGCCCTCCGCCCCCGCCGGCCCCGCCCCCTTCCCCTCAGCCGCGGCCGCCGCCGCCGGGGGGGGGAGGATGAGGGGGCGGCGCGGCGGGGCTGGTGCTGCAGCCGCGCTCGCCTGATCGGGCTCGGCTGTTCCCCGGCGGTCCTCCGCGCCGCCTCGCACCTCGCCACTGCCGGGGTGGGCCGTCGCGGCGAGTGGATGCCCAGCGCCTGCCCGCCGCCGCCGCCTGGCGCCTAGCGGGCACCGCCAGGGCAGAGAGCCGCGGACGCCATGGGCTGCTGCAGCTCTGCCGCGCAGGTGAGCGGCCCGCGCGCCCGCCGCCGGACCCTGCTGCCCCTCTCCCCTCCCCTCCCCGCCCCTCCCCTGCCTTCCCGTGCCCCTGCTGACCCCTGCTGCCGGGCCCCGTTACAGCCGCCTGCAGGCCTGCTGCCCCCCACCGCTGTGCCCCCGCCCCCGGGTCTGCCCCTCCTGCCGTCCCGTGGCTGTGCACCCGCTTGCTCCCCCCACAGCCGTGCTCTCCCGTGGCGGCGCATCCCCTTTCACTCCCCGTAGCCCTGCTCTCCCGTGGCTGTGCACCGCTTTGCTCCCTCCCACCGCCGTAGCCCCGCTCTGCTGTGGCTGTGCATCCACTTGCTACACCTGTAGCCCCGCTCTCCCGTGGCTGCGCACTTGGTTGCATCCCCTGTAACCATGCTTCCCCGTGGCTGTGAACCCCTTGCTTTCCCTTCCCCCCTCCTGCCCTGCCAACAGCACTGCTCTCTCGTGGCTGTGAACCCCTTTACAGTCGTTCCCCCCCCCCCCCCCCCAAACCTTGATGCACATAACTGTGCAGCATTTTGTTCCCCTCTATAGCTCTGCTTTTCCCCCTTATGGCTGTGCACTCCCTTGTTCACCCCCCATAGCCTTGCTCCCACCATGCTACGCGCTTCCACCCTCTGCATTGCTCTGCACGCTGTTCTGTGTGCTGCTTCCCCTGTGGATCAGCATCATCTTGCCCCTTCTTCCCACGGCCCTGCTATGGCTTTGCAATCTTTGCCATACTCTGCCTCAGTTCCCTGCCACGGCTGCAACTGCATACCTGCAGCTGTCCCCTGCCATCCCCATACTGCCTTGCACCCCCGTCCTATGGCTTTGCACTCTCTCCTCCCCTTTGCCATGCCTCGATGCACACACCCCCCCCCCCCCCCCCCATATAGCTCTGCACTCCCTCTCCTTCCCTGCAGCTTTTCCTTTGGGGTCCCTACTGCCCCACCCCAGAGAGAGGAGCCATCTCATGGGAGGAAACTTGCCATGTCCAGGGCCTCCTCCCCCAGGTCCACTGCCTCTGGAAAGGGAGACGGTCCTAATCCCAGCCCCCTTCCCCACTCCATGGCCAAGGGTTCAGGTGCCTTCTTGCATCGTTTTCCCTGTGTGTGCCTGGCCCCACGCATGTCTCTTATTTCCGAGTTCGTTTTTTCTTTCTTCCCCCTCCCCCCTTGCTCTGCTTTGCCCTTACTGATTCCTTTTTTTCCCCCCAGAGTGGTGCTGCCAAGCAAGGCACAATCGGGAGCTCCACCCAGCGCTCCAGTTTGCGGCTCTGCTTCCTATTTTAACTTTGCCTTTGAACAACATGACCAGGGCTATACTGTTTTTCGCTTGGCTCCTTTCTGAAGGCTGTAGGACGAGCGATCATGACTAACACTATGGCTGTGCTTTGCTTGCTTGTAAATGTTCGTTTCCTTTGGCTGTGTCACTTGCGGTGGCTGAATCCAGCTTCCAGCAGACTGCTTATGTGGGAAAGTCCGTCCCTGCTGTCCCAGATGACTCATCACAGAGATGAGTTTTTGTAGCTCATCGTTCAGGCAGACTTTTTTTTTTTTTTTTTTTTAAATAAGGGCTCTGTCCTTCCAATGCAAAACACTGCAGAGAGCTGTCCAGTTGCAATAGGGAACATCCTTTCCGTACAGCAAATTTTGCTGCAAAGAGGAAGGCAATCAGCTTTATGGTGCATGAAGAACAGGTTGAATTTCAGAGAGGGAGATATATGCCCAGTGTCAGGGGGAGATTTTAAAATTGTTTGGTCACTGCAGTAGACTGCCAGGGGAGACTGTGGAGTCTGTATTGTTTGAGGTTTGCTAAAAAACATGTTAGATAAACATCTGTCAGGAGTGGCTTAAGGAAAGCTGATACAGACTTGGAGCACTGAGAGTGAAGTTGATGTTTTGAAGTCTTTTCCAACCTTATTTTCTGTGATTCCTACCCAAATTGCTCTTCTTAAGTGTTTAATAGGCCCTTTCTAGCTCTTCTTTAGGAATTTGAGTTGTTTGCTGTTACGTTCTTTTCTTAAATGAAAATGCAGGCTTATTTGTGGGTAATGTTAGACCAAAAGCAGAAAAAATAGAGGATCAGATGGTTTAAATATCTGGCTTGTTCATGGGTTTCAACTAACGGATTTTGTTTTTCAGTGAAATTTGTGTTCCACTGTCAGGGCGCACGATGTTGATAGTATGCTGCTGAACCTTTCATTTGCTTTCCTTATGTGTGGTAAGACGTGGTACAGTAATTGAGCTTCGTATCCTGTATATGTAACTGAAGTATAAAGAATGGTTGTTTATTTAATTCCTTAGCCATGAGTAATTCTGTGTCTCCTCAGGAAATCCAAATCAAAGGCTAGTTGCTGAATATTTTATCAGCAACAGTTTTGTCTGGTATATCGATTGCAGAAACCTTGCTACCAACAATACAGCATTACATTAGAGGCTAATGTCTGTCTTGTCCTCCCTTTTGTCGTTGATAATAAATGTTGGGTTCCTCATCTACCATTGTCTTTATACTTCCCCCTCTGTTATTTCCTCTTAAGCTTTCCTTGAGCAGGGGTCCATCAGATGTTCCTTCATGTTGCCTCGCTTCTTGCTTCTCCGCATGTAGCTTCATCTCAGTCTTTGACATATAGTCTCTCCTCTTATCATGGACTCCTCACCCTCATGACTTTGTTTTTCAAGTTGACTTCTTGTTAAGTTTATTCTTTGGCTCTCTAGCCTATACGATCGTCATCTGCTAATCCCCATTTCTGTTCTGAGAAGTGATTACTTCTGTTTTGATTTTGCCAGCCATCTTATCTGATTACTACATCTCCAAGTCCCTTTCTCATGACTGCCACCTCCTCATCTCATTTATGATAATGCACCTACCTGTGACTGGTTGTTGAACCAGGCAGATTTCTTTGACATCTTCTTCCTAACTCTTATTTCATATTCAATTATCCTTCTTTCTTTCCTGAATGCATTTCCCAGTTCCTTTCCTTTGCAGCTGTCTAGAGCTCTGCCTCAGGCTTTTCCCTGTATCTCATCCCCTGCAGAATCTAAGGGTTTTCAGAGAAAAACTGATTAGAATTGGCATGTTTACCTTTGCTCAGCACTCTTGTCTGCTACTTACAATGACGGATTCTCATGTTTGCTCTCTGCTTTTTCTGCCTTTAACTGCTTAGCCTGACCCCAAACCCCCATTCATTCAGTTTTTCTGTTTTAATTCCGAATTTCTGTTTTTTACCTCTTGCTGCCGTCTTATTCCCTTCCTAATTTTATTCTGAGTTACTGTCCTCCATCCTTAAAGCTGACAGTCAACTCTAATCTTCTTCCCATCTTTTCCGAACTCCTGGAACAGAAAAATTTACATTTATGTCATACATTCTTTCCTCCTTCTTCATACTAAATTCATTCCAATCCATGTTCTGTGCTCTGCTGAAATGCCTTCATTAAGATCTCCAGAGGTTCCTTCTGGCCAAGTTGCAAGGATTCCCTTGCTTTCTTACCCTTCTTGATCTCTGCTGCTTTTGATACTACCTGTAATCCTCTACCACTTGATGTCTTATTCTCCCTGGGCTTCTGTAATACCGTCCTCTTGTTATTCTTCACTGCCTTCTACTCTCTGATTATTATTTCTTCTCCTCTACTGCTGTCTGTGCTTGTACTTCCAGTCTCTTTTCCCCCTTTTGTTAACTTACCTCCTATTCTCCCAAATTTTTCAACTTGAACTGCTATGAGTGATGTTAACTCAATACAACCATGTGAGACTTTCTTCCAGGTGTACTCGTTCTTTCCTGTTGTTCCGTTGCTGGTTTACCCATTGAGGCACTTCAGTCTGGAATACTTCCTTCCAGTGTTTGGTGGGGTTTTTTGGGTTTTTTTTGCTTTTTTTTAAATTTCAGTCTTACACCATGCTCGCACAAACTTCTTTCACTTCCCCTGGCGTAGTATCTTCTGTGATCTGCACTTGTTCTTTATCATCACAACCAGAGTTCTTGTTTACCTGTTGTTCCTTTTCGGTGTTACTACTGCATCATCCTCTTTGTTTCTTTAGTGGCTTGTGCTATTCTCTACTTATTTAGGTGGACTTAGCTGTATTTTTTTGTGCTTGCTGTCTCTTGACTCTCGCCATGTTGAAGCTTGAACTTGTTCGGAAAACCTTGTGCAATGTCAGCTACACCTTACAGTTGTTGCCTTAGAGCAGTCTATGTACTCTTTGTTAATTATCATGACCAGATCCTCTTACTTCTTTGAACTTCTTATATGAGATGAATACCTTGTAAAGGACAGGAGAAAAAAACCCCCCTCTGTGTATCTCCTGTCTGGCAGTGCTGTTGGTTGTCAATACCAATCAGGCCACTGTCCTCCTTTGCCATATCTTTATCATGAGCTTCTCAAGATGGGTGATTCTGTCTAGGTGTGTCTCTTTCATCATGTATCTGCTGTGCAACAAAGCTTAAAATGTTTTTACTCATTTTTGATACAGGTAGGTTTTTTGTTGAGCTGTTTTGGAATTGATCTTCTCTTCCTAAAAGTTGGGATCTTTTGAGTGAGTGGTGCTGAAGTTCTGAGTTGGTAGAATAATCAAATTTCTTTCAAATCTTTAGTTTCATTGAAGAAGAAAAATGGAGTCTGCAGTCGAGTGGCAATACTCTCTTCCCTTTCTTTTCATTCATCTCCTTCATCAGTGGTATTTTCTGCTATCTCACAGCATTAGTCCATTATAAAACTGGATTTGCAGGAAATAACTGTTGGAGTTCATCACTCTCATGTCACCATAACTGTTAGGCTGTGCTGTAAATCTGTTTGATTGAAGTAATCTGTACAGATTTTGGGTTTTTTTGGTGTGGTTTTTTTTTTTTTTTGAGCAAGCAAACTTACTTTACAGTGTAACTCAGATTGCTCCACTGATCTGGTTTATAGCACAGCTCCACAAAGCTTGCATTGTTATAGCTGAGGGGACAGAAATTTCATCAAAGAGAAAGAGCTGTGGGGAGAAGTGGACCTTATACTGTTTTCTCTTGGCGTAGTTGTGATACAGAATCCATTCTCCCTTCGTGCTCTTCTGCAGTTGAAGTGGCTGGTTGTAGTTAAAAGGCATTTGTTTTGGCAAGGTGTTATAGGAAACAGGGCAACATATTGAGATCTTTGTGTTGGGATAGGAAAATACCGTGTGTGTTTGTTTATTTTGTCCTTACACCTCTGTACATTAGTGGCTTAATCAAAGATATGTGTGAGAAGCTTGAAACCTTGCTGGAAATGGGAGGCATGACTGGGATGAATGAAGCACGTTATTCTTGCTGGTTTTAGTGGTGGCCTTGGTTTTTGCAAGACTAAACCAACCAATCTGTCTTAAGTAGAGATGAAGACAGATCATCCATTAACTTTCTCTTAAGCATCTGCTGTCAAAGCAACACAGAATAAATCTGGAGTTCCTAACTTTTAAAAAAATTTCGTAGTTCTGATGAAATGTCTCTTCTGAGCTGTTATAGACAATACAGATCATTAATTGTACTTCAGCCATATCATCAGTTGTCAGAGGTTCGTGCAGTGAAATGTCTGGATATAGGGGGCATCAAAACATGTCAGTTTCATTGTGGGCGTGGGTACGATCCTGGAAGATGACCAGCTGAATAATGGTGTTGATGGGCAGAAACAGAATGAGTTGTGAATTCTACTTCCAGGAAAGAGGAAGAAGAAACTTGATTTGCCTTTCAACACATTGACAGTAGATGAAGCTTTAGTTCTAGCCTCTGGCAAGCAGATATAGTATGGATCATGAGGCGTACAAGCAGGATCCAAGAACAGTGCTAATGAGGCAGGCATCTCATGAAGTTGTTGACTACTTTTCTGTATTTCTGGTCTGTGAGCTCTGTTCATTTCCTGTGAAGCATGAGGTGTCCTTTTACAAATGCTGTGCAAATAATTGCTCTTGATCTTTAACGTAGAAAGAAATATTTCAACTACATGGATACTTGTAAGTACTCTTGCAAATTCATTGAGTTTTTCCCACTGAGGACCAGCTCCTTCTGAAGTTCAGGCTATCTTTCAGTTGTATCACATCTTACAAGTTTTAAGTAGCACGTTATTTCCTTTACTTTGTCAGGTAACTCAAAGATTGACTTTTTTTTTTTAAGTGCTTCAAGAAATGGTAGTTTTGATTAAGAACAAGCATGGGATATTGTATCCTTACAAGACATTTTTTCTGTAAAGTGAGAACAGTTTGGAAAAGATTGATTATCTTGCATTGTTAATAGTCAATGCTAAATCCAAAGCTTATGTTATTGTAATTTAATTGGCAACTAGAATGCTGTCAGCCATCAGACTTCTAGATTAGTAATTGTGAGGGTATATTGAGTATCATCCAACTGACTGCTTTTATTTTTCATTATGAAGAAATTACAATGTTTATTATATAGTGAGGTTGTCAGCTGTCTTTATGCTGTTTACTCTAAAGGTGAGCTTTGCATTGACTGTGCATGCCGCCTTCTCCTTTGGGCTGACTATAATTTTTGATCCTTTAAGCTTATCTCAGTGGTTTCTTTTGTGAAAATCCAAGCTTGCAAACCAACTTGACAGAAACTGTGTCTTTGTTATTTTGTATCTGTATCTTTCTCACTTGAAGGAGCTGTTGGAAAATTCTGTAAATCTTATGCTTTGCTTCTAAAAAACAGTTATGCAGAGTGTTGCCAGGTGACTTCTACCCGCTGACTAAACTGATTGCTAATTTTTACCTTTATTTGATGAAACTATACTGAGAGCTCTCTTGTGTATAAGTTTTAGAGAACGAGATTCTTGGTGAATATATAATAGGGTTCTTTTAGGTCTTCCAGTCACTTTGAAGTTTCACAGATTTATGAAGTAAATAAATTTCATTGCATTGATTGGCCTCCTGTCCCTAGGCCCTGTCTTCCCCCTCCCCCTGCCCAGTCTTCTAGGTAAGCAAATTTCTAGTGTGGAATAAAAGTGTGCAATTGTATGACAACAACCTCAAGAACATATGTATACATATTTAAAAAGAGTGAATAGTCAACTTCTTTTTGAAGTTCAGCTTTATGGTCATAAGATTAATTTTCTCTGCTTTAATGTGATTTCAACACCCAGTGTGCAATACACTGCAAGAATAGGAAATCATTGCAGTATATAGGAAAGCTGAGATTCTGTACTGCATTTTTACATGCTAGTTTCTAGCTGTTGCTATTTTAACCAGTAATATTACTAGAATATGGTGGAGGGTCATGGTGACTTGTGCCTGATATCTTCTCTTAATAAATGTGATGTAGTTAAGCAGCTGCTTACAGCAGAAATGACCTCTGGCCTGTTTTGTTTTTGTTTTAAATTGGAAACATTCTTGCTGCTCTGCAGTTACATTATTTGACTGAGGAAGAGACCTCTGAATGTCGTACACAGATCCGTAGAAACAAAACAGGAAACCCATTAAAGTATTTTGTTCAAGGTCATGCTAACCATGTCCTCGGAATGCTTTGTCAGACTCCCCCTACTTCGCTATGAAAAACTGCAAAATAATTGCCTACTTCTAAGGAAGCGTGCTTATGTAATAAGCTAAGGGCTTGACACATTATTTCCCTTTCCATTCCCCTCCCACCCTTTCTTCCATAAATCAGATAGAGCCTTCTTAGTGTTGGTTCCTGTTAATCTAATATGCTTTCAATGTCCTCAAGCATTGCCCTCTTATTGTAATCCTGAGTGGTTTTCTTTCTTCTTGTGCTAGAATTTTGGACCTGTAAGTCAGGATTTTGTATTTAAGAAGCTATGTAGGCTTCCCCTTGCACTTCTCCTCCCCGCCCCCCAATGTAAACTTAAAGTTTTTCTCATCTTCCTTAGAGGAAATGGGGGGAAAAGCGTTTTGAGAAGTTTTTATTGTGTTGATGACAATCCTTTAAATGTAACTGAATATGGCTATTGCCTTCTCAATTTCCAACATAGCTCTGTCTTTCGGCTTTCATAGACAGTGACATGGAAGAATGCACGTGGCCAATGTATGCAACAGTTCGTTCATAGTGCTCAGTGTAGTGCCACGAGGAGTGTAGTGTTTGTTTGGTGTAGTGCCACAAGGACCATGTTTGCGTTGGCACGTGCACATCCAAGCCTCTAACCTCGCAGAACCTTCCACCAATTAGTCCTTTGTCTTTGAAAGGTGGGAAGTTCTTCTGCAAGGATTGTAAATGCAATCAAAAAATATACAAAAAATACATGATTTTATGATTTTCAATTGACAAACCCATTTGAATGCAGGATGCATTTTGAAAGAATACTTAGCAAACTGCTATGAATGTCTCTAGTAAGTGGCAGCATCACTATTTTTTCACAGCGGTATTGTGCAAGCCATGACTTCTTAAAAGAGCTGTGATAGTTTTGGTCTTGCATTCTGGCCTTAGCACTTTAAAAGGGTGAAAAAATTCTTACAGAGAAAATTACTCATCACACATGAAGAGAGTGCAAAGAACAGGGGCAGCATTTTCTATGGAATGTCCTCCATCTTCTGTGGGGACCACTAATTGGGGAGTTCTGCTGTGGTTTTTTTTCTTGTGCTAATGTCATGTTGCGATAAAGCTAACACATTTGGAAGCAAAGTGTGTATTGTAGTTGGACAATGTTTTACTAGTCCAAAGCTTGAAAATATTCTATAATTTGGGACTTGCAGTAAGAATAAAATCTGAGAATCTGTTAAACGGGTTGATGTACAAGTATAAAATTCAGTGTGATGAAGTAACTTGGTAGGTGCAAAGTATCTTCAAAAGTGAACTGTTGTTTTTGTTTTTTGCGTGACTGCTTTTCATTAATGATTAAGAACCACCAATGATTAAGTACCAAACATGCATTGAAATGAATATTTTAATCCCCTGAAAAATATTACCGTGATATTTGTAAAGTGTCCTTATTTATTGCTGCTTTCAAATAAGTACTTAACAACATGTAATGAAGAAAAGAAACAATAACTAAATACTTTGAGGGTTAAAAACTGAGCTTTTGTCACAGATGGCCTTATTTCTAAACTTCAGAACCTCAACAGGTGTGCTGATGGTGTCATAAAGGAGTTTTAGAAGTAGTGTTTAATATGAGTTGGCTAAAAAGATGCGTGGAAGATGATATACAACATAACATATGTCAGATTCATAAGTGAAGTCTCCACCTATGAGTTTTCAGGTAAACATCTTTATATTACACCATCAATAATGTTGTAAGTGCTGTCTTACGTGCTCTTAATTTTGTTTACATTATGTTGAAAACTCATAAATACTGTCTGTGGAGTATGAGAACATTAAGTGAAGTAGCAGGTGTGGACACACTGAATTGGTGGTATGCTTAGTCTCTGAAGAGAAGCCAAGTATAAATTCATTACCCTTTGATAGACAACTTTAAAGCAGTATTACACCTTCAGAAAACTATTCCTATCAGGAACTCTGAGTTTCTTAGAAAGAGCAGATGCATCTTTTCAGCGGACAAGGTGTCAGAGAACAAGTGGTGATGTGGAGTTATTAGGCAAATAAAGATGTGGGTGCTGATCTGTAAAGTACTGGCATGTGGCTCTCAGTAAAATCCAAAAGCATGACTACTGTCTGCTTTGCAGTAAATTGAAAAGTAAAGCGTTCTGGAATGAGATTGAAGGAACAATTCCATACAAACAGGTGTTAGACACCACCGTGATTTGCATGTTCTGTAGAGCAGTCCCTTTTGGAATTGCCCAGAGGTGTTTGGGCTTGTTATCTAGAGGACAGTGTCATCATGGAGGGCACTTGCAGAGGACAGTGTGTATTATTTTCCTTTCTTTCTAGAGATGACTGCTGCCGGTAGCTGTAATAGTATTACAGTGATAAGCTCGCTTGCCCCTGGAAGTGGGAGACCTAGCTTCAGTTCTGTAAGTCTGGGGGAATTCAAACCCCTGCCTCCCAGGAGAATGCTATCATCGGCAGGCTCTTTGGGGTACAGCAATACTTCTCTTCCCCAGAGGTAGATCCAGGACAAGTCTACACTAAGATTTTTTTGTGTGTGTGTTTATGGAGATATTTTTATTGATACAGCATGGTTCATTCTTCCAGGGAACTGGTATAGTTTAGTAGAATAAAAGTTTGGGTTTGCTGGTGCACATTTCTCCTCTAGTAATGGAGGCATACCTATAATTCGCTGTATAATAAATCAGTTTTATTGCGAACCTGAGAGAATCGTCTGAATTCATGACAAACTGCAGTAAGCTACTGCTTGATGCTTTATCTGAACACCTGTAGGTCATGCACAGTAAGTCTGTAGGTAATGATGAGATAATAATTTTAACTAGGGCAACTTTGCGTGGCGTTCTTAGGCTTCACGGTGCAGTCAACTAAGGGTTTTCTGTAAAAAAAAAAAAAAAAAAAAAAAAAAAATTGTAAGATAATTGATGAAGTTGTGAACTGAAGATAGCTTTACACACTTTGCTTTGGACACTTAAACAGTTCATTCACCACATGAAGATTTTATATAGAGAGCTAGTTTACTTGAGTAACTACTTTTGTTCTCAGAAGTGTACTTGTGTGGGGAAGTGAGTGTGGTTTTTAGGGCTTTTTTAGGAACGGTGTCATCCAATCTTCAGAGTAATAGGAGATCCTAGAATAATTATAGACTTCATTCTCCCTAGAGGTTACAAACACAGACCTTCATACTGGCATTGACAGGGATTCTAGGCTCTGTTTACCTGTGAAGGTGTTAGAAAATGTCCATGTCTTTTCCCTCCCTCTCAGTATGAATTCCTTTGTGCAGCATCTTTAACAAGTTAAAAGTTGCCTAATGCTTTAGTTTGAAAATGTGAAACAACTTGCTAGATTTTCATTTTATATTCTGATGTTTTACACACTCGTTCAGATCAGTCATTATCTGCTGAGTTGGCTGTGTATGCAGAGAAATGCTCTGTTTTTCATGAAGTAGTTACTGATTCATGTTTATAGTGAGACACACTTAGTCTACACCTGTAATTGGTATCACATATGTTTTAACCACTTTGTGGTCGAAATGTAGTTCAGGTGCAGCATGCTAGTCATCTTATTCACTGCAGTTTAACTTTCATAATGAAAAGAGAGGAATGGCTAGTAACTTCATTTGATGTCAAAAGGGCTGCAGCTGCTTATGGAATGGGGGACTTACGTCATGGTTTTAGGCTTCAGGTTAGAGCGGTCTAGAAACATCCTAAACTATTAATGCTTGGGGCCAGGACTCATTTCCTCTTCCTCTTTAGGCTCTAGAATTTAAGATCTGCTCAGAGATGGAAGAAGTTTCATTAGGACAATATGCAGTTGCTGCTTGTTCTTCTCTTAAACAGCTGAATAGTGTAGAAAGGTGTGCCGTGTCTTGGTCAGAAAGCCACCATGCTGTCTGATAAACTGAAGAACTACATTCTTGCATTGGCAACATTTTGGTAAACTAGTAAATTACAGTTCCTCTTTTCCATGCATGTTATGCTTCATGGTAAAGGCCAGCATGTGATTGAGGCTATTCTTTAGCTTGTAAAGATATGTAAAATGAGTAAAGAAGCAGCTCTTTAAATGGTCATAGGAAACGCTGACAAATGTTTCAAGACTGTCTTTTTTTTGGCAGTGTGGGTATGTTTCAATAGCATGCGAAGTTGAAGTCTTAAACTTAGCTTTCAGGACAACTTCTGGACTGGATGACTTCTTGATAGCAACCTCTTTAACCTATCTCACCCATTTCGTAAGGAGGACTCAAGAGCGGACCATGCCTTACATGTCATTTTGTGGTGTGCACAGTATTGCAAATGGACCCACCACTTCTGAAGCATCAAACTTGCATTGTAGGTGTAAAATGACTGTATTATGTACTCACTGTGCTATTGCAATAAACTGAATGCTATTCATACAATCAGTTGAATCTCTGGCACTTTATCAGAACCGGCCTTCCTTCTAGGAAAGGTAGGTTCTGCAGGACTCAGTGGTAGTTTCCCACAAAAGATCCCCATCAGGAGAGTGTCCTTTTTTGCCTCTAAGGACTATTTAATGCTGTGTGCACACTGTGGCTGTTTGTCTCCTATGTAGATAGATAGCTACACAGTCATTTCTGAATTCCTTGGTTTACATGTACAAACAGTAGTCATTTCTATTTACTCTCCTGTATTAAGCTACAGCCGCATATACTCTGAATCCAGATGTTACATCAAGGCGATAAAACAACAGAGAATTGAAAGGGGATGTAGTTAGATAAATGTGGTACTTTGGATGGAGTATTATAACAAATTATCTTAAACTGCCACATCAGTAATAATATCCCTGAGGATTTTTAAAAGTACGATAAAAACTATCCTTTCATTTAAAGAGAAAAAAAAATACTTGTAATCTAAAATTTTCAGTATCATCTTATTGAAACTGGCTAGAAATTATAACAATGAATATTCCAAGTTTTTCTACAGTGACTCTCTGCAGAGCAAAAAAAAAAAACTAAATTAATTAAAGCTATTTGAAAAGTTAACTTATGTAATCTTTTTGTAGTAATTTAAACTGCTGGTAACTTACATTTAGAAAAATAAAAATCTTTGGCACAGATTATACACATTTCATTCCTTCAGGTAACTACTTGTTCCCCCCCAAATAACTCTTAAAAATCTTTGACCCAACTTAGCTAATTTGGCAGTGATAGCTAATTCAGCAGTGATAGCTGATTCAAAGATTCGATTGCGTTCCTGTAAGCTTAATGAAAGATTGAGGTCAAACTGTTGCTACAGAGAAAGGGGCTGTAACAAAAGCTGAGTTATTCTTAAATATCAGAAAACCTAAATGAGAAGGAAAAAAATAATCAGGAATTGTTTCCACTGCATGAAGAACTATGATCAGAACTTTTCCTTTGTTAGATATCAGAGGATCTGATTGCACTGTGCAGAAAGACCAAAGGAAATCAATCTTAACTAGTTCCATGGCTTCTAGAACTATCCGTTTCTTTTTAAGCTGGGTTCTGTGCTTGAAAAACAAAATAAACCTATGTCCCCCTGAAAAGAATAGTCACAGACACCATTTTGAGGAACAAATGGGAGTTCAGATATTCATGCATACCAGTGTTTGTAATTGACAGCCAAACACCACAGTTCTGTGAAAGGAAAATGCACCTTAAACTTTCTTAAATTTTTAAAATGACCTTACGGAGGAAATCTTTGTAAAGGGGGTGCAGTTGCTGTTGTGATTAAGACATTAAAAACTTGGAAGGTGGATGTAATACAGAAGGGAGACTAAGGGCCAGAATAGGTTAAAAATTCAACGTGCGTTGGTGAGGGGAAAGTAACGGATGGATTTATTTTGTCAATTTATCCAGTCTTTAAGGAAAGGTCAAATAACGAATGAGTGTAAATGGTGAAAGCAGTGGTGAAGTTTCCATACGCTAGGCCTGTGTCTGGCAGTACTGTCACCCACCAGTTGAACCAACAGAAGTTTTGGAAATCGTAAGTATTCTGATGTCCTTAAAGCGTGGTATGAGCTGCTAAAGGAGGAATGGGCCAAATGCTGAATGGCCTGAGCATGCTAGGATCTGAAAAAAATTTGTAAATCTGGGCCTGATTGCTTAGATGGATGAATCAAAATGCCATGTCTTGTATTCAGTATTCGATAGGAAAAAAGTGTCCATTTCTAAGCGCAGAAAATACGAAAGCTTATTCTCAATGCCTGTGAATGGAAAACTGGATGTTTTGCAGCATCTTCATCTTGTGTTAGAACCAGGTTGAAAGAAAAAAGTAAACTAAAACAAAAGGAAACAAAAAAAATTTATTGCTTTTTAAGAGGGAATGTCAAAATTATTTGTGTGCATCTCTGTTTAAAAACGGTTTCATCTTTTCTGTCTTATTTTCTGTTATTTTTTACTTGAAGTTGAACTGATTTAAACCAAATGCTGAAATAGAAGAATATTGGGTCATTGTGTTTCATCTGCATGTAAGGTTTTATCTAGCATTACTTAGAAGTAGGGGTGATGAACAATTTGTCCTGGATTTGGACCTTTCAGGAGTTCAGAGCACCTGCACTTGGAAGCCGCCTCTTGAGCCAGAACGGCATAGCTCATGTAACTGGTATCTCATGAAGTTTAACTTGGTTTGGCTTTGCTGGCTGTGGACGTTGCTTTAAAATTTTGCCTTCTCTTGGGTTTCTTAACACTGCATATGGTAGTCCTGCAGTTAGATAAGACTGCTCTTCCTCATGACTAGTGAATCTTCCTATAGGATTTTGATGCGACATCCTTTATCCTGGGTCTCTTCTGAGACTTGTTTTGGGCTGAAAAATGTGAGGGTTCTATTTGTTTGTTCTGGTTTGGTTTTATTTTTTGTTCTTAACTACCTGAATGAAGCTATGACTGTATTCTTGCAACCTGTGTGTTCATAGGCAAATTGGAATAGTCCTATACTCTCCAATTCAATTGCTAGCTTAAACTCACTAGCTGAAGTAAAGCCTAGAGTCTGACCTCTCCCTGCATCTCATTTTCATCCAGTGGATGTTACTTAGGCCAGTTAGTTATTCACTGGGTTGTCCTTAATTCAGCCCATTTGTCTCAGTAGTAGCTTCATTTTCTTCTTCCTGAACTGATCAACACAAGATTTTAGGATTTCTTTCTGCTCCCTTTCTCATGATGTTGCAACATCCTCTGTTGATGGCAAATTCCATCTTTATCCTGACCTTATTCATATCTTCACTACTTACCCACAGCTTGATTATCCATATATATATATAATACTGCAGATGTTCTTTACTTGGCTTCTTGCTTCATTCACATCACTCCCAAATTGTATGTTGCATGAGACATTTTGCGTTTAAAAAAAATTCTCTGTAACTCCTTGCACCTGTAGTCTCCTGCTGACATGCCGTACTTTTACACTTTTTAGTGCTTTTATGTGTGTGTTGCACTCTGGTTGGGGCAGGTGAGTGCTTGTATGGTAGCATCTAGTATAGCTATTACAGTTAACAGTGAAACTGTTTGGCACTGGTAAGGCCGCACCTTGAATCCTGTGTTCAGTTTTGGGCCCCTCACTACATGAAGGACATGGAGATGCTGGAGTGTGTCCAAAGAAGGGCAGTGAAGCTGGTGAAGGGTCTAGAGCACAAGTCTTATGAGGAGTGGCTGAGGGAACTGGGGTTGTTTAGTTTGGAGGAGACTGAGGGGAGACCTTATTGCTCTACACAACTACCTGAAAGGAGGTTGTAGTGAGGTGGGGGCTGGTCTCTTCTCCCAAGGAACAAGCAATAGGACGAGAGGAAGTGGCCTCAAGTTGCGCCAGGGGAGGTTTAGGTTGGATATTAGGAAAAATTTCTTCACCGAAAGGGTTGTCAGGCACTGGAACAGGCTGCCCAGGGACGTGGTTGAGTCCCTAACCCTAGAAGTATTTAAAAGACGTGTAGGTGTGGTGCTTAGGGACATGGTTTTGTGGTGGACTTGGCAGTTAACAGTTGAACTTGATGATCTTAAAGGTCTTTTCCAACCTAAATGATTCTATGCTTCTATGAAAGTGGTAACTATTGGTTTTGTGCTATGCTGATACCTGTAAAGATGTATATTACAGCATGCAGAAGAGACGTAAATTCAGACCTGCTATTTGGTGCTGCAAAGGTGTGTTTTGGATGTGACAGGAAGAAAGAAGTCTCGGGGCGGGGGGAGGGTATTCTGTGTTTGTTTTGAAGTGATTGCATGCAATGAATACCAAGAAAATGACCCCTTTTTATTTTTTCTTTGCACACAAGTACTTGCTGTCTTGAGACCATGTAGCTCTGAATTCAACTAGAAAAGCCAACAGCTAATGTGCTAGCATTCTTCACACTTCTCTTCTGCAAGAGAAAGCCTAACTTTAGACATCCAACTTTTTAGGAGTGGAATTAAGATGTAATTGTAAAATTGTGCTGCACCCAACAGTTCTGATTTGTTTTTGAGAAGTGTTGAGTTTGTCAAGTCTTCTGCAAAATTGGCAGAGGTAAACTGCTGAACCACTCATTTAGGTTCTTGAGTAAATAACTCTTAGAATCAGCACAGAAGAGCTGTTATGGGCAGGAAAAGTGTTCCCAACCTGCAAGTTTGTCTTGGAGAGACAGACTCCTTTGCCTGCTTTCCACTCTTGACTGATAGTGCTTCTGATTCTCTGTGCTGTCATTAACAATGCACAGGTAGTCCTGTCCTTTGTTAAGGGCAAGAATATCCATAGAGAGCATAGCCTAAATTGTGAAAGCTCTGTTTTAAGAGAAAACTTAAAATGAATCAAATAATTTCCAAAAATTTTCTTTCCTCTATGTTATCTAGTTTTCTTGCATCAGCAAATACTGAAGGCTCTTAACCTGTCTGGAAAAAAGGCTGAAATCAGTAGAAGTGCTGATTTAGGATCGCAGGCAAAGCATGTCTGCTAAAATTTTATGGTATTTCAGTTACAACAGAGACAAAGCATAGTTTCCAGACTGCAGAACAAACAACATTTGTTAGACCTTATGTTGACCATAGATTAGCAATTTGGGTTGCCCAAGCGTGAAAATCATGGTCTGAGTAAACGTCTAAGGGTGTAGAGTGAACAGGGAGCAGTCACTAGAAAGACATAGACACCAACGTCAAAGACGAGGATGAAGGGCTGTGAAGCTATAGAAGATCCCATGGGAATCCAGAATACAAGGAAGCAACTGAGAAGAAAACAGCAGATAGATAATGGCAGCTAGTTTGGGTTATAGCAAAGTCTGGAGAGAAGAAAGATTGGACAGGCTACTGGAGAAGGGCATTGTTCTGAAGATGTATAATTTCATACCATGTCAGTATGCTAGGTGGTTAAATCCAAGGTTGGTAAGTATCTAGTGTCTTTTGAGTTGTCTCCAAGGGTACTTTTTGTTTTAAATACCTTCTTTTTTTTTTTTTTTTGCGTTATGTTTTGGAGCAAAGACTATGGACACAGAATGAATTCCTCTGTGTAACCTTCTATGGTGCTACACCATGGCATTTCAAGTTTCTTTTTGACATATCAATTGCAGTCCACTTCGTAAATAAAAAGGATTACTTACAGTAACTGTGACTAGGCAGACAACCTAAATCTTGGCCAGAGCTATTCCAGAGAATGTCCAGTGGCTTTTAAAAATCCTATTAAAAGATTTTGTTTGCAGATGGTACAGAAAGGATAAAAAAAAACCCAACAAAACAAACAAACCACACTATGCAGTGCATCTTACTGCTCCCTTTTTTGTCAAGGGCAGTTTATGCTTAAGGTGCAGCTATAGCTGAACTTTATCTCTGCTGTTTGTAAATAAAAGTAAATCTCTAAAGAATCCAAAGTTCTTGAAGTGGATTTAGGAATAGGAAGCATGAAGCTTTACATATTTTATGCAATTATGATTATGCTAATAATAACAATATAAATGTCACAATCTTGTTGTAAATGTTAAGTTTGAATAGTGTGTTAGTTTTAAGTGTGAACCAACAGGATCAGAAGATAGTTTTGTTGAATGAGGGTAGTAGAGTGCATAATGTGACCTTTTAGCACCTCTCACTACTGATTACTGAGTAAAATAAAAAGTTTGACTGTTCAGAACTCAGAGTGAATTTGCACAGTTTGAATTAAAAATATAAATATAACATCTGCAAGTGGAACTTCCTTAATACAAGATTGCAAAAGTAGTATGGAATTCCCTAATGCAAAGCCAGACTACTTAGAAAACTCTGCATTTTGAAGCATGGCACATGCAGGATTTCATTTATATTGCATCCAGTTTGTAGTTTTCTAATGGTAGTATTTGAAAAGGTTGCTTTGTGTTCATGATTTAGCAAAAACCAAAGTAATGAATACCAAAAGAAAACCTTGCTAATATCACGAGTTATATGCTATAGCTTTTTTTGATAAAAATCTGCAAAAAATACATACTGGAGATAAAAGCTGTTGACATTTCATCCAATCATTCTCTTTTAATTCAGTACTGACATTTGCTACCTTGTCAACGAAGTCTTGAAGATGCTTCAGAGTCTTGAGAGGAAAAAGAAATTCAGAATTTGAATAGGTTACACCCTTTGCTCTGTCTCTGAAGAGAGCTGTTCTGTATTTTCCATATATCAATCTCCTTTTCTTCCTCAAGTATGAAAACAATGTGTGCATTTTTGGGTCTTAGTAGACATATGTGAAAAGTTAGTATTTGGGAACTAATTGAAAAAGCTTTTCTGTGTAATTGTGTATTTTTAAAAGTAGCTATAACCAATATTTTGTTATAATAAACAAATTCGGATATGATGCTTAGTTTTGTGTTACAGCCAATGCTCATTCTTTTCTTAAAATCATTCTTTTCTTAAAAGCATTTTGCCTAGATGGCAAAATGACTGTTTTTAACAGACTTTCATTATCTTAGCAGTGTATACACACTTGAGAAATTTTTCCTCATGAGCAGCAAACTATTTTAATTGCTTACAACTGCCTCTTTATACTTTGCAATAGAGCCTCCATCACTGAGTATTTCAACCTTTAAGTACACGACTTTTCTTTCTGGCACCTGGGCAATACTGACTAGCGATTTCTTTGCTGAAATGTTAAGCTCAGCTGCCTGGTGGCACGTAGAGAACCGTTCCTTTAACAGCAATTTATTACTTGCTTTCTACGTGCACTATACCTGTTAAACCTGCCAATAGTGTTTTAAAACTTAGGAGCTTTTCAAAAGTTTAGCCTTTTATCCTTCTTGGAAAGCAGATTACGAGAAGGTAGCTGTGGAAGACTGCAATAGCAGATATTGTTGATTCCATGCCATTAGCTTATCTTGTCTCTTCATAAAAAAATAAGTGAAAATAACCTGTTTTGTGGATAAATACCTGTAAATTACTGGGTAAATTACCTGTTTTCTGGGTAAATAATACTTTGTCGATCTAGCTTCCAGTGGAGGCACTTCTTTTGAAGTGTCTTTCCTGAGCCTTCAGTTTTAAGTTTTTTACCAAGCTGCTTCAGCTATATTGGAGTTTAAAGATAACTCCTGCTGTATCCTAATGCCCTGGAGCATTTTCTATTATGAGCAGAAGAAAATTAACAGTGTTGTTAACCCCATCTCTCTCTTCTCACACAAGAGCTCCAAGCGAGAGTGGAAACCTCTGGAGGACCACAGCTGCACAGATGTACCATGGCTGCTCTTATTCATCCTCTTCTGCGTAGGAATGGTGAGTAAAACTCAAAGGATTCTGTGAATGTTATATAGTTGAAGAATTTGCATTCATTAGAAAGAAGTTTTAAAACTCTTCAGTAACTTAGTCACCAGGTAGGGTCAGGGTATGCTGGCATGGGAATCATCAGCTGTAGAACAGAAATGGGTAGTATGTACATATCAAAGGCCTTTGGTAGGGATCCATAATTTATTGTTTGTGCCAGTTCTTGCTCCAGCTCCTCTTCACCTGAGACTCCAGTTTCATCTGTAAGTGATTTTCGGCATGGTGAGGTATCACTTGACTCATGTTCCTTATGGGACTGTGGATGTCCCAGAAATGATAGCTTTGAGTCTGGTAAATGGTTCTGTGAATCACAGTAAACTTTTTGCTGAGAAACAAAGATTCTGAATATCAAACAGTCGATTTTTTTTCTTGGATGCTTAGTAGAAGCACCTACTATTAACAACCATATTACTAGTGGTAAGATCTTTCTTTCCAAGTTATCCCAGCTTTGTCCTGTGTGATGAAACCATCACCTTTCTCAAGATGGCCTCACAACACTCTGCGCTTTGTATTAAAAAAACAAACCTCCAAGACCTGCAGATTAGTGAAAACTAGAAATACACTTCTTTTCATCTTGTTTTGTTTCATGGACCTACATATGCTGTTCTTCCTAAACAGAGGATGTCTGTCACTGTCTTGTTCTGCTGTGTTGCAAGCAGTAGCCCTTAAGAGTTTGGGACTTCTGTGCCGTCAGCTTTCTTTTCCACTGACCCTTGGTCTCTGGTCTTTGGAATTATTCCATTGAGAAATTTCTTTTTCTTTCCCCAAAGTGTTTGTCATTGGCTGTGCTTCAAATGCAAAGATGATAATGTTTCGTTTAAGTCATATGAATTATATTCTCCCTGTAATGTGAATATCTTAAAATCATAAAAAGTTCAGTGCTTCCTGAAACAAGCAGCTCTTTATTGTGATTGTTTTTTTTTCTGCCTTTGATGTTCCCTGATTACTCAGACTATACCTACCTGTTCCCCCAATTATAAATTAGTCTGCTGTGGGTGAGTGTCCCAGATTTTCATGTCTAAGCCATATAATGTACAGACCAATTATTCTATTGGGTCAAATACCCTGTTAGTTACTGTTCTAGGGGACTTCACTTGAAGGGTCAGGTACCATGGTGGGTCAGGAAGGTGTCCCCACACTGTTGTAAATTAGCTTAGATGGGGGAGGAATTGCATGATTTCCCTTATCCCATGTGTAGGAAAATAATTCTTGAACCAGCCAAGAACCTGAGTACTATTGTATGTAAAATGCATGCTAGTGTGTCCTTTACAGAATAGTAAGGGATCCAAGAAATTGAAAGTGAGTGCTGGAAATCAGCTTTAATTATTACTTGTGATAACCTTTTGCTCACTTTGCCCTTGTTTTCACTTTGGGTATTAAGTCTATAAGTGCATTAGTGCATTGGTAAGAGAAAGATAATGATCAGCTTGCTGTCTGGAATTTCTCTATAGTGATAGCCTGCCCGTCAGAGAAGGTGCCTCTCCTGTATCTTCAGACCTTTAAAACCCCCCACATTTTAACTGTTCCGTGCTGCCTTTATCACCTGTTGTCATCATCTCATCTGATCCTGTCTCTGCCAGCTGTTGCTCCACAATTTGTCTCACCTGTTTACTCTGCTTCCCCTTCTCAAATCTCAGCTTGCCTCATTTGTAAAAACAGTTCATTGATGGTAGTGGGGCGAGCCAATGGTTCACTTCTCCCTGTCAGTGGTGTTGCTAGAGAGCTAATGATTCTTTTGGGCCAGTCTCCTGTTTGCATAATCACTGCCTTGATCTTGGTTTTGCTGGTGAAATATCTCTGAGAGTCACAGCAAGACCTGCCTGACATGGGGTATTTTCCACATTACTCTGTCTGAGCCATTTTGCATTCCCTTGCTCTGTGTGTGTTTCTTTCCTGGAACCACAGTGGCCTTGACCTGGTCACTTGCTTTAGAGGATTTCCTTAAAAGGAACTTCTAGCTCATTTTTGAAAGCACATAATTTGAAGGGAAAAAAAAAAAAGTCTTGAAGCAAGAAAATCTGGACTGTTTGGAATCCTCTAAGATGCCTACTAACCCTTGACAACTCCAGCTCTTCTTGTAGCTCTCCTTCACTGCCTGCCCTTGGCCTCCCTTCTGCTTCATGCACCACTTGCTGACAATATCGCTCTCAAAAAACCACCTACAAGATTCTTAACTATGCTTGGATAACATGTAGTGTTAGATGTCTGAATCCTCTTTTGGCTTGCATTCAATTTTATAATTGCACAACAGTTCTCTGTGGATGGTCCTTGTCTTATCTTTTTTAAAGAACCTCTGCTTAGAAACAAATGAATTAAGCTGACTTTTCCCAGCTGTCAAACAGAGCTGTTACTAAACTGTGGGTTTTTTTCTCCTCCAGGGTTTTATCTGTGGCTTTTCAATAGCTACAGGAGCAGCTGCAAGACTGCTTTCAGGATATGACAGTTATGGAAATATTTGTGGACAGAAAAATGTCAAGGTGGAGGGAATAGTCAACAGTGGTCTGGACCTCACACACAAGAAGTGAGTATGTGATTCAATTGCTTCATTCTGTAGACGAGGAAAGGCAAAACCTTTCTTCCTTTGAGAGTGGTTTTCAATAAAATGGGAAGAGGGATATGCTAACGCATTCCTACTTGTCCTTCTCCACTCTTCTCACCTAGAGAACAACAGTCTTTTGTAACAAGCAGCAACGGTACCTGGAGAGCATATGTTGACAGATGTGCAATATGAGTATACAGCTAAGACATTGAGGAATTTCTCTTTCTTAGCATCAGCTTCATGTAGGAGATTGCATCAGGCCACTGAAGAATCTTGTTTGTTAGAGTTTTAGGTATGACAAGTATTCTCAGATTTGGGAGCAGGCCTTTGATATCTATGTAGAAATAGTTCGCTTTTGATGTTGTATGCTCATTTTCTGCCACTGAGTTTAGGGGGAGATGGGATATATGTGACACATTAAAATGAGACTTTAAAATGTAAACTGTAAGCAGAATATATGTAAGTGGCTTGTGGAGAAAATGCACAAAACTTTTAAGCAGCACACAGCTCTTATTAAGCAGTGTCATGTTAAAACACATACTTACAGATCAGAATTTCCTATCTATTGTGCAGAAAACATCATACTGCAGTAGTAGTACTGGAGCTGAGTAACAAGAATTCTGGACTGATGGGTTAAAACCTGTGAACGTCTGTTGAGGTCTGTCTGCCAGTCAGTGCTCAGAGTGCATCTGTACAACTTTGGTGACTTTAGAAAGTAAACTATTTAGTCTAATCTTAGAACAGTGATATTAATTGACAAAAAAGATGTTTCTTTCACTGTTGATTACTTCAAAGAACTAAAAAGTCTTTTAATTTCTGAGTATGATAGCCTTTTACTTCACACTTTACTTTCAGACTAACAGAAAACCCATAATTTGCATGAATTATTTTGAAAGGATGCTTTCCTAAGATCTGCTTATTTTGAGTTGCTATACTAAAGATTTCTAAATATCTGATTTAAGATTTAGTGTGGCTAGGTAACTGGCATGTTACCAGAAGAATTTGAGTTAAATAAAATAGCCTGAAACTTCTTATGTATTTCTTCTGTCAAAAGAATAATTTCGTAATCTGATCACAGCTTCCAGGAAGGCTTAAAACTTATGCAGCATAATCTTCCTACTTTTTTATATAAATATTTTAGTGTTTTCTAAAATCAGGTGTATTCAGTACAAAATTCTCATTCTTCTGTTGTGAGAGAAAATACAAATTTTAAAATTATAATTTTAAACTTACCTTTAGAAAGAAATGGTGTCTGGGTTTGTGTGAAGGCAGAGAAACTCAGACACCTTATTGAAATGAAACCATTAATAGTGTAGTAGTCTCCTACATGTGACAGAAATCAGGCCATCATGAGGAGAGACATCTACCACTGCTAAGTGATTTCCTCTTGTAAAGGCAAGATCGAAAGACAGCAAATAAAAATAGAGGCTATTTTTAACACAGTTAATAGACAGAGCCCGTTGCTTGTCAAAGTCTTCATAAGGTTCAAAAGGATTATGTTTTTTTAATAAAGGTATCATGGCTTGAGGCGCGGCCTAAGCAAATGCATGGATACACGCATATGGGATGTCATCATCTCTATTTGGTTGAGAGTGAGAGAAAACCTAAGAAGGCAGATTAATCTATAACTGTTCACAGTGAAGTGCCTGGTACAGTCCAGGGTACCCAGCTTTGAAAGAGGCCAGTTCTTTTATAAGCGAGTGATCCTTTCCACTCTCAAACCCTATAACTTTTTAAATTTGCTTGACAGTTTTTCAGAAGAAACTGTCTGCTTTGCATCTGTCTCTAGCACGTGGAGTTCGTGCAGTGTCTGAGGTGCAGTTCACGGGAGTATTTCATGCTATATTATAGGAATAGTTTTCAGACAGACTGTAAAAATAAACTCTTCTTCCTGCCTGTACATTTCAGTTTGTGTAGAGAAAGAAAGGGCTTTAAGCTCTACAAATGTGGTTCTGGAAACATGAAGTTATTCTCATTTCATTCTGCTCGCAGGGTAATTCTGTCTTCATTTCCCAGTCCAAGGCATAAAAGGTAAATCATCCTTAAAAATAACATTTTCTTCCTTGTAAATGACAGCAACCCATAGGCACTGTAATGAGGAAGTGAAATGGATGTGGTCTGTGTGGATATGGAAATCTGGGTGGTAAGGGTGAAGAGCAGAGTCCTCACAAGGGATATGATTTGATCCGTGTGCATCAGATATGCTGAAACCAGTGAGAAGGAATGTTGGGAAGGAGGATTTTACAGCCTAGTCTCGTCAACAAAGAGTGAATCAGGCATATTTTTATTTTTACAAAGAAAACACAGTACAGCTTTAATAGGCTGTGCTTTAGAGTCAGACATGGGATTATAGTCTAGCCCTGGCAGTGAATTCTCATTAAACATATCTGCTTCAAATCAGCTCCTTGCTTTCCAAATTATGGCAGTTATAAGGGGGTTAAAAATGACCTTTTATTTGCAAATAAATGATGACCATGGCAGCCAAATATAAGTCCCTGAAATGCTAGTTCAATCTGATTTTTAATCACCAATACTTTGCTGCTTGGACAGAATTCAGTTTGTGCTATTCACTCAAGTATGAGGAGACATGCATGTGCCGCTATAGGGAAGAGTTAGGGTGGCATTCCACTTTAATAAATGCCTTTGAGTCAGGAAAATGCTTGGGGTTTAGGTAGTGGGAAAACCCAGGGAGAGTTTGCAGCACGCATACAGAGAATTTGGTTGAGTGAAACTGTATGTGCCCTACCCATAATTTGTTTAGAGTGGGTTTGATCACTTAATTCACTTCTCCATTACTATGATTAGATGCTTGTAGATCACTGCAAACGGTTGTTCTGTAAACTACTCATTTGCCTATAAAGAGGTGCCTTGAGGGCTGACAGAAAATCAATGACACTGGCAAATGCAAGAGTGTACAAAATACTTGAAGGTAAGATAGGCCTATTCATATGATTTGCCACAGTGCTTCCAGAATCAAGGTGTAGTGTACAAAATGATGATGTTTTTGTCTTCCTATTTTTGCAAGGGAAGAGGAGACTGCTGTATTTCTGATGGACATGAATAGGTAATAGGACACTTGGCTAGTGAGCTACCAGTCAGAAGTCAAAATTGCTGATGCTTTTGTTTTATAACCTCGGCTCATTTTGAAATTGTATTTTTAATTACTTGCCTAGAAATCTGGATTTTTTTCAGAAGTGAAAAAAGAAACACATTGCAATATAAGCTCAAAACGGTAGTAAAGTATAAGGAACGTTATCCTATAGATTTGTAAAAAAAATGTTATGATGCGTTTTGAGAAGTTGTACTGAAGTTCATTTTGAATTACATGCCTCGGGATGGAAAACTTGACCTTCTTCTCAGACACCATGCTTTTGAAAAGTTAAACTCTTCCATTGTTTTCCTTTATGTGTAGAAATCAGCTTAAAATTAAAGATGAGCTTAAAATTTCTAATTTTTATTATGGCAACAGGAGGTAGACATATTAAAAATTACATGCAGTACTTTTACTCAAGTAACTTTTTTATAATTTCATAATAATAATGAACTTTGATTTTTCAGAAAAGTGGATTGTTAAGATCAAAGGATCACAGAACCATAGAATGGTTTGGGTTCGAAGGGACCTTTAAAGATGATGTAGTCAATGCCCCTGCCATGGGCAGGGACCTCTTTCACTAGATCAGCTTGCTCAGAGCCCTGTCCAGCCTGAGCATGAACACTTCCAGGGATGGGGCATCCACAGCTTCTCTGGGCAATGTGGTCCAGCGTTTCACCACCCTCATAGTAAAGAACTTCTTCCTTGTATCTAATCTAAATCTATCCTCTTTTAGTTTAAAACTGTTACCCCTTGTCCTATCACTACAGGCCCTGGTAAAAAGCCTCCCTACATCTTTCTTATAATCCCCCTTTAAGCACTGAAAGGCTGGGATAAGTTCTCCCGAGAGCCTTCTCTTCTGTAGGCTGAACAACCCCAGCTCTCTCAGCCTTTCTTTATAGGAGAGGTCTTCCAGCCCTCTCATCATTTTTGTGGCCCTCCTCTGGGCCTGCTCCAACAGGTCCCTGTCGTTCCTGTGCGGAGGATCCCAGAACTGGATGCAGTACTCCTGGTGGGGTCTCACCGGAGTAGAGTAGAGGGGCAGAATCACCTCCCTCGACCTGCTGGCCACGCTTCTTTTGATGCAACCCAGGATATGGTTGGCTTTCTGGGCTGCGAGAGCACATTGTTGGCTCATGCCCAGCTTTTCATCCACCAATACCCACAAGTCCCTCTCTGAAGGGCTGATACTTCATAAAGATGCATAAAGATGGTTCTTAGATTGTAAATCTGATATACTAAATTTTCTGTAGGAAGCAAATTTTCATTTGCAGTGTTGAAGCATCTCTAACAGTATGATTACTTTGTTTACTTCAGTCTTTGTATTTCTGATTTAAGTTACTTTCTTATAAAAAAATTAGTCTATTGTTGATTCTAAATAATGGAAATTGCATGTAAGTACATTCTTCTAGTGAGAAACAAAACCTGTTCTGTGGTGACACAGTATGGAATTTTCTGGAGTAAAATCACTTACTTTCAGTAAGTAAACTTTAAAAACAAAAACCAAAATACCATTTCCTCTGTAATGCTGGTGCCTAGTATTTTGATTCTTGTTTTAGCTGCTAGATGTAGGAAAAAAAAAAATCTTACTTCTGTCTTCCTAGACCATGGATTGAAGCCACAGATTCGATAGCTTGGAGTTTGCTTTGCAGCTGCCTTATTGCTGGCAGAACTGTCTCTGAACCATGCAATGCGGTGTTTGAATTACACGTGTCTGTTTAAGGGTATGCCAACACAGCACGCTTCTGTCAAAACTGCATATGGCAATATAGCTACATTGTATTTCTAAATTTCCAGGCTTGAGTTAAAATTGTAGTGTTTATTTTATAAAATATTCTGATTTCTTCTGGCCATTAAAATTATAGCTTGGCCCTTGAGTTTAAATCACTGTAGAATCCAGCCAGGCTCGATTCTGGCTTGTTAATGCCGACATTTCTGACTTGGTTTTTGTAGCTAATACATGTTAAGGTACATTTGGAGAAGCCTCCTGTCCGGCCACTGAATCCTAAGACCCAGGGCCTTTGCCTGGGCTGAGGGATGCGGACGGACAGACTCACATGGGACGCTGACACAGCTGGTTACACAGACTGGCACTGACAAGGCGCTGCCTTCAACAGCGCCCACAATGCAGGACTTAAATAAACACAAGCACAGACAGCCACATCCCCTCCTCCTCATGGGCTGGCAGAGACAGAAGGTCACTAGTGCAGCACACACATGACACTCTGCAGGTTCACAAGCTCATGCACATTTACGGATCCTGCGAGTACCAGCACAGCCCCTCTGTCCACCCGGCACCCCTCTGCCCCGATCCCAGGCCCCCTTACACACCCCATGGGTTCCCCCCAACTCGGCAGCCGGTCCAGCTTGGTACTCACTAGCAAACACTCGCACACTCATTCCACAGGCACCCCACACTCACAGGTTCCCCTGAATACTGGCGCAGACCCTCTGCCCACCTGACACCTCTGCCTGGACCCAGAGCCTCCTGCTCACCAGCTGGTGCAGCCTGGAGTTTGCTGGCGAGTTACACACACGCACACCTGCTTTGGGGAAGGTACAGATGCTCAGCCTCTGCCAACAGCCAGCACCACATGGGCTGTGACCCATGGTCCTGCTCCAGACACCTACACTGAGCCCTTCACCTCTGTGGCTGTTTTTTTTTTTGGGACACACATTGTTCCCACCCCAGTGGCTGGTGGCCAAGACCCCTCCCTGCCCCAGTCACTGGCACCGAGACCCCACTCACTTTGGTAGCTGACACCACAGGCCTGGGGCACCCACACCCCTGGTCTGACTCCAGTTGCTGGCACCAAATCCATCACACCGGTCCCCCCAGTAGCTGGCACTTAGTCCATGCAGCACGTGCAGCATCCATGCACATGGGATAGAGACTGGAATTATGCAGAGGGAGAGAGTTAAGAAAGGATTTAGTGAAAGGACAGGACAGATTACAGCGATCAGGCACCGAGCTCGGTCAGACCAATGTACTGACCAGCATTGGCTTACATGCAGCTGTCCCCTTTTACACCCGTTTCTGTCTGCCCCACGTCTTTCTTTTTCCTCGAATCCTGTCCCGTGCGCATTCCCTCAGCAGCTGGCACAGTCCCACTGACGCCTCCTGCATCCTCCACCTTCGGGTTTCCATCCTTACCAGTTGCAAAGTCCCCGCCTGCAGTTTCTTGATAGCCCATCAATTATTGTGATGGACTGAGTTTGTTTCTGGTTATTGTTTTCATTAATGCTAATTGGTTAAGTTTTATGTCTCCTTTTCCTTATCATCACAATTTGGCAAGGTGCTTAGCCAGATAACTGTACTGAAAGATAAGAATACTCACACTCCACACTGACGAGGTTTGTTCCCATCACAATCTCCCTTACGAGGTGTCAGTCAGGTTTGACTCTGTAGGTTCTTGTTTGTATCTCTTTTGACCAGATACCCTCAAAGGAGCAGACACTCTCCTTCCACATACCCTTATGGTATGGAATAGCAACTGCAGGAATTTGCTCTCGTGAAGAGGAAGCTATAACAGGAGTGTCCTGTTAACACAAGTATTGTATGTCTTGGTGTCAACTCAGGAGTATTTTCTTTGAAGTGAAGGAAAACTGTGGAATTAGTGGCTTATTGCTCACATGCAGTTACTTTGGTTGTGTGTGGGGGACAGAAATTTTCATGTTTGCACTTGCTTCTTAGACTTTTGTGATCTGTGGAGTCCTGAGATGTGTAGTATGTATTAAGTAAAAAACCAGAAATAGTACTGGGTAATTTTCATAGATGTGTGGACAAGGAAAGAGAATGTTTTAAGAATGCAAGTAGTCTGTTATCACATTACAGTTGACATAGATGACATGGGTTTTGATGGACTTTAAGAAAGTAAGACTGTACTAAGTACTAATAATTCTTGTATACTGAGACTGGATAATAGAACAGTCTTTCTGGGGGGGAAAGTTAGACAGCAATTGACATATACACTGAAAGTGTTCAGGCAGGACCTAAATGCTTTCTAGGAGCAGAAGGGATTTTTATTGATTACAGAATGAATTCCCATCATGAGGACTGCAAAAATAGAAATGGTATTTTATATGGTGGTTTGGTGTTGTTTTCCTATGATGATGTTAGATAATATGAAGAGAGGTTTTCAATGCATAGCTGTAGGAACTTGAAAGACTTGTTCAACTTCAGAATAGAAAAACATTCTGCATCTATATTATATCATGAATGGACAATTCTGTAGGGTTAGTGTTTGTTACGAAATGTGTATAGCCAGGAGGTGGTGTTAGCTAGGAAGCTGTAATTGGGTTTTTAAATGACAGTGACTCATTATGGAAAGTTAGCAAATGGAATCTCTTTAAAATACTGCACTTGAACATTAGATAGTTCTACTTGAAGTATCTGAACAATTTTTATTTCAAAATAAATACTAAAATAATCTGCTCAGTCATATGGACCAGTGGTGTGGAAAATCAATCTAAACCAAAAAGCTATTCTTCATTACTGGTATTTTGTGTGTTCATTAAAATAGACATGGACTTTGACCTTTTTGCAGCACAAATATAACCTTACGGGTTTGGAAAAAGTTAGAAATCTTGAAGTCAAGTTTAAGGTTGGAGTGAAGCTTTGTGAATGTTTAGACTCATATCTCTGAAGAGGCATGGTAGAAGTGCTGCTGTTTGTATGAACAGCACCATTTGAATGGACTTGAATCTGGTAGAGTTAAACATCCTTTCTGTGTGATCCAGAAGTATATAAATATCCATATATTTGTGGTGCATATGTTGAGTACATGAATTCTTTTGACGCACACAATTATGATAATATAAAATTTCCTGTGTTTCTGGGTAGACTGAAGGTTAGTCTTGGCTGAATCCTTTAGTTTGAAATGAAATTTATTTTGTTCAGTGTAATTGTTAATTAAATTAGAAGCAATTTACCTTTTTTTCTTCCCTAGGTATGTGTTCTTCTTGGATCCATGCAACATTGATCTAGTACATCAGAGGATCAAGTCTATTGCTTTGTGTGTATCAGCTTGCCCAAGGAAAGAACTAAAAACTCTGGCTGATATTCAGAAATTTGCAGAAACCAATGGTATGCAAAAAGCATGTCTCTTTTTGTTCATGTACCAGATATTTTCATAGGATTAAAAAAAGATTTGTGCATTAGCTGAACTAAAAATGAAATATGTATTAAGAAATATCAATAGAAATAACGTGATATTTTTATTAAGCTAAAACTTTACTAAATCTTACAGCATTAATATGCTTCTGTCATGTCTTGGACAGTTTTGAAAGCTCATTGTTAAAACAGGAGTACAAAGTGCAACAAGACTTTGAGGGAATGTCTGATTATAGGGTATGTTCTCAACCCCTATGGCAATGTTCTGACATTGCTGCTCAACAGTAATGCTGTTGAAATGTCCTCATGTATGTGGGGTTAGTGAGAGCAATGCTGCTAGTGAACGGCACTTGCTGCACAGAGTATGGCTGTGGGTGTGAAAATATTCCTGCTTACATTCAGTGCTACGGTGCAGTTCCTGTTTTTTTTTGTTTTCTTACACTTTTTTTTTTTAAAGAAGTATAAAGGAAACTAACTGTATTAACAAATTAAATATTGTACCCCATCTCCCCTAAGAGCAGTACTTTTTCTTTGTAGTAATAATACTGATATTACTAGCTCAATTCGTATTTTAACACTGTATGGAATAAAATGCATGAGAGGTAACCAACTTTTGGATGTTCCAAAAGAAAGTAAAGATAAAAACTTAATTTGAGGAAATTTCAGGGAGTTTCAGCTATTCAAGCAGGAACGTTTTGTCCTAAACTTTCCTACTTAATCTTTTAAAGTGCTGTGGTAAGATTTCTTTGCAAGATACTTGGCTAATGATGAATCAGTCTGGGTGACCAAGTCTAAAGCAGTGAAACTGATTACTTTTCATAGAAGGAAATGAAATGTTGATTTCTGTTCTGTACAGGTTATGTGAGTACTTCTTGTTTGAAAGCAGAGTGAGTTGAAGCGGCTGTAGGAGGCTGTTAGTGCCCTTGGGTCTCCCACTGCATTGTGGCCATACACCTGGGTGTCTGACAGCCTGAATCAGGGAGCTGAACTATCACCCAGCGTTACAGCCTGCATGGAGCTGCATGAACAGCACGCACCTGTGTCAGTGGGTGGTCTGAGAACAGGAGCTTCCTCATGTCATCTGTGCACTGTTGTCAAATACAAGCCCACAGTGAAACTAGCCAATATCTACAGTTTTACTCTTTACCACTTATCTGAGTATGCTGTTTTTCTGAACTAATACAGGCCAGTTATTTGTTGGTGCGAAGTCAAGGTCATTAGTAGTGGAGTTGCTTAAGTACTTCTTGAAATAATGAAATGCAGCCATGCCTTGTTTTACCACAAACATTGTTTCTATGTTTATAAGTCAAGTCTCTTATTAACTGTGCCTGAAATATGTTCAGTATAGCCATCTTTTAAAGTATGCCAAAACCATCCTTCCTAAAACATGCTATGCCTTGTCCTCATGATTCTCCATTCTGACTGTATCTCCCTTAGTGTTTGGCATTTTAAAAACTAAAGATAAAAGATTTTTTTTTCATTAATATCACAGCCAATTGGTTCAGTTTACAAAAGCTTGGTCAAAAGTACGAAACCTGGTGTTACAGCAGAACAGAATCATTAATAAGTTCAAGTCCTAATTTTCATTATATAATATTGGGCTTATCAAAAACAGGTACTAAACTAAACTGAGCTTTCCTTTTGTAGATGAACTCTGTGCAAGACTGGAATCACACAGTTCAGAGAAATATTGTCATCCTCATGGTTATGTTTTTGCTTAAATGTTCCCCAACCTGTGCAGGTTCCAAAAAGTGATGGTTTGCAGGAAATGAACAGCTTAAGTATTGATCACCTTAAATGTTGCATATGTATAGTGAACGTTCAAGCACGATTTAATCTTGCAATAGAGCAAGAACAGTGAATTAGTACCAAAACTACAGTACTCAGTAAAGAGAATCATTTTTCTGAAAGCCACTTCGTAACTATGATAGTGGGCTTAAATTAATTAATACTAGGATTATGTTTGGCAGTCTGTTTCAAGTGACCATAGACTCCACTATAAAAAGGATAATAAGGAAGTCTGAGGACTTTGAACATTGCAATTTCTATGTTTGTGATGATATCTAGTTAGAATTTAGAGTTCAGCTGTCAAGTTCTGAAGAAAAAAGAGGACAAGACACGTGTTTGGTTTCTTGTGATAATCAATGATGAATTTTCCCAGGCTTGCAACTTCTAACACTCAACAAGAAAACCACCTTAACGCTTTCAATATATGAGTAGAGAATGCAGTCAACTTTTAATTTTGTTCTGTTGAGCCTTTCTGAAAGCTTTAACCCTTCCTGCAGCCTGAAAAAAGTAATGGTGCTGGAGATAGGGTCTGTGTAGATTGTTGTATGTGCATTTGAAGAGTTAGCCATTTTCACCTAGCTCACATGCCATCCCTGAAATCACCTTACTTGTCCATGCACCTTGGAATTCTTTCATAAATTACTATTTAAGAACCCTTACATCCCAAAAAAATCCTCTGTTGTGCCTCAGCCCATCAAGAGGTGGTGTGTAAAGATGTAGCATGGTAAAACATATTACAACATCCTTACATTGATTAATGATTTTATCAATACCAGGTATGATCTTCCAGCTAGCTTAGCATTTATTGTATCTTTCCCAAAGTGGGACAGGCACTTGATCGCCTGTTCATAACAGGACAGAACTGCCAGCCCCTAAGGTTCAGAGCAATTATGGTAGAGCTCTTACTTATTGTGCAGTACAGCTTGTATTTTTCTGTAAGCAAGATTATAAATAAGCATTTAGGGCAGGGAAAATGCTTGCTTGAGGCATGAAGATCATTTCATGACAAAGCAGCCTTTTGGCTTCCTGAATCAGTAATGATGCACTTGCTATTCTGCTGTAATTTGGGAAAAGGAGCTGATTTGGTGAATAACACTGCACCATTTCAGGACAGTAACTTCACTCCCACCCCCACCCCACTTGCTCTCCCACAGTCAGGTCCTGCATTCGCAGTACTTTCCCATCTAAGAGAAGTCCATCCGTCACAAAGCCTGGCTGATTTTAGGAAAACAAGAAAGTGCGTGCCTTTAATCTGTTCAGAGTGACTGACACCCGGAACACTGGGAACCAGCTGGGACCTTTTACAAGAGGAGGAAAAAGGGAAGGAAAAAGCTAGGCAGTTGTCCACTCAGATCTTCAGCCTGTGCAAAGGTGCAAGCTGTAAGATACAGGAATGTTCTGAAGCAACTCTTGAAGGTGATGCAGAAGGGTGCAGTGTTGGCTGAGAACATGTTCTAATGCTGTTCTCACATAGCTATGCTGATACTTGAGTTTGTAGAGCTATGGATTGGACACAACTGAGAATGGTGTATATTGTGAACTGGCTGCTGCTGGTCTCCCCAGGATTTTCTCACCCAGCAGAACACCTCAGGCAGGGAGTACTTGGGATTCAATGCTTTTGTTGGTCTCAGCACTTAAAAAATGATGTAGTTTGAGTAATGTGACTGAAAGCTGGTTTTTTTCCAGAAAGCTGATTGATGCTTCAAAACTTAATGTCCATGAAATATTGCAGTGCTGTTTTCAAGGACTTGCCAAAGCATTTTGAAATATCCTTGAAGATATAATTCATATATGACTGTGCCAAATGAATAATGAAATGTCATTATTAAAAAGAAACACTAAATGGGTGGCCATAATTTCTGTCATGTTTAATTCAGTGATAACTATACTGACTGGTCATTGTGGGAACTAATATTCCTATCTGTTGTGTAAATGGCTGGATGCAGATTTGGGAACCTAAAATGAAATTTCTATTTTACAACGTGTTGGCAGGCGTCTCAGTTGTCAGAATTCTGTAGCTAGGCCAGGCTAGTTGAGGTCTGGGTGGATTTAGAGCCAGAGGTAAAGCTACATTAAGTCTGCTACAGAGACTGACCTGAAAGAAATCAATAAAGGAAATCTGTCTGGTTAAGTCAGAGCAGGTCATCTCTCTGAGCTATGGGAAGGAGCCACAGGGGAAACAAAAAGGATTTTTCTTTTGTCTGAAGATAATGATATCTTCATGTGTAGTAATCAAAATATGTCTTTGCAGTTACCATTGGTACTTGCCTTAGAAATAGCAGTTACATCCGTTGCTGCCAGCTTCTGATGTTTTTCTTCTGCTGCTGTTCGCCCCTGCCCCACACACTTTGGTTTTAGTGAAAGTGTGCTGGTTAAAATTTAATCTTTTGCTCGTGATTTTCCTGAAGCCTATGTACCATATTAGTTACAGGCATCTTATGGTTAAAGAGATTCTGCACCACTAGGGCTTTGGGAACTTGGGTATGTTAATTCTGAGTGTCATTTTTTGAATGGCTGGAATAAAAGTATACTATGATTGGTTTTGAGATATGGAGTCAACCACTACTACTCTACCTTGTTACCAGAACTGCCCGTCAGGGTCGTCTTGTGTTGGAAATGGATCTTCTAGTCAGATGAAATCATTTTCACAACAGAAAGTGGCTGCATGTAGAGTCCTCCAGTAATATTGTGTTGTGTTATTGATTACATTAATAAACCATTGGGAAACAGGGCTACTGAATTTTAGAATTGCATGAAAAAATTCTGATATCAATTGCAGTGGAATAAAATGTCAAATGGAAAGGAATGCCTGCAGAACAAAGGGGTAGGAAACAACCATTGTTATGCATTTAGTGGTTTACTTTAAAATGGTTATTGCTACTTGGGAAAGAAATTGTGAAGCTACTGAGGATAGCGAGAGGATTAGGTGGAGGCAAGCATTGTTTGAAAGTGTAATGTTTATTAACTGTGAAAAGAAAAAAAATAGGGACTGTATTTTGTGTAAACTCATGCTCTGTTGACATCATAAAGGCTGTGTTCTGGTTCTTCCTTGACAAAGTGTTTTCTTAACTTTTTTTAAACTTTTACACACGCACACACATAAATGTATATTCTCAGTGTGCGTACACATACTGAGAAGGGGAACAAGCATGATCACAAGAAAAAAAACCAATGATTCATCTGCCTGAAAAGAGAAAACTATCAGGAAGAGTATGGTCATTAAAAGCAGGAATAGCTTAGAGAAGGTTAAAAAAAAATTCCTTGATCTCATATATGAAACTAGAGGTCAAAAATGAAATTACTAGGCATCAAAGAGCCAAATTTTTTTCCACACAAGTTATGGTTTATTTACAAAACTTATTGCCATGAGGATGTTTTAGATACCAAAAGATAAACTGTTGGAATAATAGTGTTTGGATATTTAATAGGAGGTTAGTACTCAAGGATATTGTTAAGCTGTAAGTGGTGGAGAGCTAAAGATACAGTAGGGCAAACATCTGTTATTGGACTAGATGGATTTTTAGTTTGATTCTAGAATAGCTGATTTTATTTAGCACTGGAAGAAATATGAGTAGAAGAATGGGTAAATTAATATTTGTTTTCAACTTTCTGTACTATTCATAAGAATGAGGGATAGAGAAGGGGATAGTCTGGGCTTTTTAATTATAACTTGTTGTGGTTTAACCCTGGCCGGCAACTAAGCCACCACACAGCTGCTCGCTCTGCCCCCCGCCCCTGCAGTGGGATGGGGGAGAGAAATGGGGGGGGGGGGAGTAAAACCCATAGGTTGAGACAGAGACAGTTTAATAGGACAGCAGAGGAAGAGGGGAAAAAAAAGATAATACACAAAACAAGTGATGCACAATGGAACTGCGTACCACCCCCTGACCAATGCCCAGCCTGTCCCCAAGCAGCGATCGCTGCCCCCCAACCAACTCCCCCCAGTTTTTATACTGAGCATGATGTCATATGGTATGGAATAGCCCTTTGGCCAGTCTGGGTCAGCTGTCCTGGCTGTGCCCCCTCCCAGCTTCTCCTGCACCTGGCAGAGCATGGGAAGCTGAAAAGTCCTTGACCAGTGTAAACTCTATTCAGCAACAACCAAAACATCAGTGTGTTATCAACACTATTCTCATCCTAAATCCAAAACACAGCACTATGCCAGCTACCAAGAAGAAAATTAACTCTATCCCAGCCAAAACCAGCACACAACTCTAAATGCATATGAATTCTGACTCTAGGATTTTTTAATTTTTTTTTTTATGTACGGTTAGTTGTAACAGCAACTGTGCTTAGCTATCTCAGTAGTTCTCTTTGTGGTCTTCAATTCTGGAGACATTTAAAGATCTAAGTAGTGGGGTATTGTGTTGGATTTTTCTTGGAACATTCTCGCAGGCACTGAAGAATACATACTTTCACTTCAGTTCCACATTTATTTATAAAAGAAGCTGTAATTTCTCCTGTCCTCTGACGCTCGCTGTTTTAAAGAAGCGATGGTTTGTCTCTCTGCAATAACTAGAAGTTTAGATATATACAATCCTTACTGTCCTTCCTTTAAAACACAGACTGTGCTTCTGGAAGGCACCGGTGGATAGATCTAGAGAATGAAGCTTGCTTTCTTCACTGAGAACAAATCTGTCATATTAATCTGAGAACTCTTGACTGCAAAGTGGCCTGTCCTATGCCTCCTTGCTCATCTCGAGGCATCACTATTTTTCTAGGCTCTACTAGAGCCCAGAAATGAGGTTTAGGTGTTAAGGTTCAGCTCTATCCTTGCTTGGCCTTCTGCCTCTATGCCCGCATGATTTGCAAAAGGCGTAGCTGCAATGTTTAGGTATGTTTGTGCAGTCCTCTGATGCTTCCACATCAACTGCTACTTTAGGCTGTATTCAGATCAATGGCTAAGAAGTGGAATTCTTGTTTTCTCACTCATTTCCAGCTCTGATGCTAATCTGTGCACAGCTAAATGCTACTTCATTCCTAAATGAGGCATCAAATATGAACTTGTCTGCTTCTGGAATGTTTTTGTTGTTCTAAAAACCCATAGGCAAATAAGAAATTTATACAAGCCTAAACTTTATGTATTCTTAGTGATTGTGTTCTGAGTAGAATTATTTCGTATAGCTGTAGACAGGGTATAATTACAGTTGTCAGACCTAGCAGACAAAGAATGAAGAAAGTCTGGTCAGCATCGATGTATTTCCTTTTGTGATGGCCTGAACCTTTTTCCACTTGGCAGGAGTTCGTGAAGAGAGGGTCTTGTTATTACTCCCCATAGGCATGCTTTTTCTGAGGTCATGCAACATTGTTCTCTGTTACTGGCAGAAGTCAGCAATGGATAGTAATTTACCACCTTATGTGGAAGCAGTGCCTGATGTCCTAGCTCTTCTGTGGTTTTTGGCTGTGGAATTTGCAGCAGAATTCCCTACAGATACACGAGCCAGTGTTTTAAGCTTCCACTTTTCTGTGTCATGTTGCTAGTCCATAATACGGTAAGATAATATGCAATTATTGGTAGTGTACCAAGTTGTCTCATTCCATGAAGCTTTGGACTGGTAGTGTGGTTCAGATTAGAGCTGGCAGAGTTCAGCAGGTAGATTTGAGTCAAGCTCTGGAGTGAGGAAAGTAGAGAAGTGTTAAGAATTTCATCCATGTCAGAGTCTGAGAGCCTTGTCCTTCCTGAATACCAGTGAACTCCACCTCTGTCAATACCTCTTAGCTTGTATTGCGTGGGTTGGTCAAGCATAATCATCTGTGAGTCATGTATTCACAATGTTAGCTATGTTTTAATTGGTGACACTTGCTCATAAAACACCCAGAACCCAAGAGGAATTAGCACTGGGCTGAAAGTACAGAGGCCAATACTTGTGATTTAAACAGTCTCATTCCTGCTAATATTTCTGCACATTTCTGTATCTGTGATTACCTGGAGGTTGATTCCTGTGTTATAGGACTTATGTTACTGATGGACTCATAAGTTGTTGCTTGAGAAGGAGAAAGAATGCTTAAAATGAAATAACATGTTGAGTTTTTTAACTATAATCTGCTTCAGCGTACAGTCTTCTAGAAGTCAGTTATGTCACATATGTGCACAATATGTGCATACTGTCAGTGAGATTCAGAACAGTGCAACCGTACGTGGAAGACCATATAAGTTACCTTACCAAAGCTGTGGCTCCTGTTTGCTCAGGCTATGCTTTGCCATGTGCCTGTGAAAAGGAGTATGTGGGGCTGCTTGGAGCTGTGCCTAACTTAAGCAGAAAGTACTCCTAAGGTGACTGTTCTGCTCCTGGTGCTGAACCTATCCCAGGTATCTCGGTATAGTTCTGTATTTTTCTGCTTAAATCCTTGACTCTGAATATGAGTCCATGTTTTTAAATCTGGAAGTCCTTGTTTTAGTTCCTGCTAACATTGTTGAGAGATGGGTGGGCACTGCTGAGCAGCTCAGAGTGGGCTCCAGAGCCCCTGGTGTGCTTTCCACCACTATCATTTGGGCAGTATTGTCAGTGGCTTCCTCTGTGGGCTGGTCCTCTTAGCAATGACTTAGGAAGTCTTACCATCTCTCAAGCTGTAACCTTTTCTGTTTATAGTGATGCTGAAGTTTTGCGTGTTTGTTTACAACACAGCAAATACAGGAAGGAGAGCTCTGGTCTTTAAAAGTAGTTTTACCTGACCACCTCAGGTTAGTATGAAACTTCCCATTTACTGTACTGCTGTGGGAATCAGGGGGCTATGTCTTGTCATTCTGTGCGCCATGTTCTCTAAGCACACAAGACCTTTAATAATTTGCCTTCTCAATTGGAAAGAATCTTTGTCTTGGCTTTCTACAGCATCTTTACATAATTTGTGCTAATTGTAGTTGTTTTTAAGAATGCCAGAGAGAATGGCTGTTCAGCTCCTCCCTAATCCAAGCCTAGCCAAAACAGAAAAAAGGCTTTTAAAGGAAGTGGTGGCTTTTGCTCCTATGGCTAGGTTAAGGTTGAAAGGAAAGTTTGTCTTTTGAGATACTTTGCTCCAGTCATGGCCCCAAAATATTCTAATGGCTGGAGCAACTCTAGCCATGGAAAAGAAACCATGGAATAGAAGCTGTGTTGCGTCTCCGTAATACCATTTTGTAGGTGAAAGCACCAAATACAGCAATGTGGGACCAGTAAACTCTGTGTGCTTACCAGTAGCCCAGCAACTGTTGCTCTGCATAGTTTAGAAGTATTTTCTTTAAGGTTACAACATCTTGGGATCTCAAATCCAATCCCTGTAGGACAGTTTGACGTTGTTCACCTAATGATTTCTCCAGAAGAAATATGTGCACTGCTGTAGGAAGCAAAGGATGTATTACTTTAATGATTTTTTTAGTTTGTTCTCTGAATTCTACCCATAATGTTTTTGAAACATTTGCGAGTGATAATAATTTAGGAATAACGGTAGTGTCTTTGGTAAACTAATTATCTCAGCAAGGTAGATGATTCAAGTTCTTTAAGCTTTTGCAAGCCTTGCAAACTCAAACAGCAATAATAAGACTGGCTGTGCTAAGACAGTCTCTACTAACCCAGAATAACTAGTATGGGGTGGAAGGCTTGGCAAAGCAGTCCATTCCTCCTGCTCTCACCTTACAAAATTCAAACGTTTATTTAGTGACGCACAGGGACTCTTTTGTTAAGAAATCAGTTTAAGTTTGATGTAAAGTGATACATTACTCAAGCACACATTTGGGTCGTAGAACTCTCCCACATGGTATTAGTGAAGTCAGAAGGTTTTCAAAATATAAAGAAATAAATATTTATGGGAATAGTAAAAAATGTATTCTGCCCAATTATATAGGACAAAAGGACAAATAAGTCTCATGGGCATTATTTTAGCTATTGGACCGGTAGTTTGTTTAGATGCTGGGTGGTTAATGTCCGTTGTCTGACAAGCTCCGTGAATATATTTTCCTGCTTGGCTGTGAGTCTAAAGAAGCACGCTACGTGAGGTGGACAGCTGAAGGGAAGAGATCCAGAGGAGCCCCAAGAGCAATTCCCAGGCAAGAGATGATAGTGGCAGCCGGAATTGTCCACTGCTCCATTGCATGACAGGAGGGAACATGCTGCTGCGTTCCAGAGGCACCTTGCAAGGTGCCTCCAGTTTCCTCCACAGCCAGGGGTTTGCTGGGTTACCCTAGTCTACGAGTCCTACTTGAATGGCTTGTGACCTGTGTTGCAGGTCAGGATCTGGCATTCACTTTTGCTTGGCCTACATTTGTGATACAAACAGAAGGTCTTCGGATACGCATTTGTGCAAAGAACCTCGGTCCTCCTTCCCTGGCCGTAGCAAATCTTGCTCATTTTCCCTTCTGCCTGAACTGCTGGAAGTCACAAGGAAGCATGGGCATCCACAGATCAGCCGTGTCCCTTAGACTTATTTAGGTGTGGGGGCCTCTGCATAAGATACTTAAACTGTATTTCAACACTGGCAGTGTTGAATGGCAAAATTGACAAGCTGGCAATGAACATTCTGTATCATGAATCTGTACAGAGTTTTCCATATACAGGCACCCCACTTCTTCCTACAGGACTTCTTATTCTAGTCATCTTTATAACTTAGCTTTTGGCCTATATTCAAAGCAAAATAAAATAAATGTGAATGTCTGCAATCTTCTTTTTCCTTTTGTTTTTAAGATAAACATGTGACTCTCTCTACTGCTGCCCCTCCATCAAATTCTGGAGCTCTTTGTAAATGCACTTGATCTGGAAGCTTTCATATCTACAAGAATAGACCGAAAATTTTGGCAGCAGTATAGAGCCTTTCGTCCAAAAAGAATAATAATTACTTTTAGATATTGCGTTTACAACTATGATGCAAGGAAGGTAGTTTTGTCTGATGTCTATTTATCTGATGCCGTGTTTTCCACGTAAGCAAGTAGAGGGATAAGGATTCATATAACAGTATAATTGAAAATGGACTTCAGATGTTTTACCTGATACCTTCTCTTTGCAGGAAATCTAACTTTCTTCAATAGTGTATTTGGTGTTTTGGACCTGCCCCCAAAAAACTAATTCATACAAGTAGTATTTAAGCAGTTTTCCAGAGACTGCATGGGATAGCCTGCTCAGCTGCTCTCTGTCTTCTCTTTCAGTCTGTAAATAGAAGATGCCTTTTCACAGAGGTAGCAATGTGGCAATGGTAAACAAGATTTCTGCAAATAATATTCTACAATTTCTACCAATAATACTTCTGTTTGGTGTCACCCAGGCCAAGATAAGGCTGTTTGTCAAAAGTACTGGTTTAATTTGGGTAAAAGTGTGTATGTATTACCCAGATCCAATTTGTAGAACTCTCTGCTACATAGTATTTCTGGAGAGCACACTTTCATAATGGAAAGAATTGAATATTTATAGGGATGATCAAGATGTCCTTAGTTTATTATGTAGGAAAAAAAAACGCTAAAAGCTTATGTATCCAGAGCCCTTGCACTGGGGAGTACACAATCTGTTAGCAAACAAGCTTGGGAAGAAACTCATCTTTTGATAGGCAGCTTATACCATTGGAGGCTTTCTTACCTTTTCCTCCAGTTTCTGAGAGACTGCTGCTCCAATCTGATTTGGCAGTTGCTATATTCCTGGAAGCATTGGCTCAGATGTTCCGTATCTTGATCATAGACAAATGGGAAGAGATCTGTCTGGGTGAGGTACTTCGATTAGGCAAGTGTCACATACTAAGGAAAGCTTAAATTACGTTTGAATTTGGTTGTAGGCAACTTGATCTTTATTGTGCTGTACCAATTAGTTTATAGAGAGAGTTCAGCTTCGTTAAAAGCTTTGGACATCTAATGCGGTCAGAGCTTATGTTATTTTTCAGCCAACTTTCTAACCTCAGCAGTTTGGTTCCTTTGTTCCTCTCCCTGAAGTCTATAGATGGGTTGTACATTGAAAACACCAAAAAAAAAACCCCACCAAAAGCAAAAACCACTTGAGTGTTTTCTTTCTATAATTAATGTTGTCTTATGCAATATTCATGCGCTAAAAATGATCAACAAAAAGCGTGGTGGAGTAGCAGGGTAGGGTGACTTCAAAGTGCTTTGTGTCCTTCTCTTTTACACTGCATTGTGAATTAGCCTTTTCGACTCGAATACACAAATGGTGGAAGACCCAAAGCTAGATGAAGCATGTCATTCTGTTACACTGAGGCCTGTGTTGGGCTTGATTCACTGTTGCATTACAGGAGGAACTCTAGCATAACTTTGTGGTAATAACATGAGGAGCTGCAGAATCACAACCTATATCAGTTTTAATACTGTTTGCAAAGAATAGGAATATTTGATTGTTATTTTTTCCCCCCATCAATCTTTTGTTTTTCCTCTCAACAGGATCCACCCTGTGTAGCTATGAACTACAGCCATCAGAATACACTACAGACCCAAGGGCCGCCAAGTTATGTCCTAAATATCCTGTTCCAGAGAGGTAATGTTAACATCTTGTCTGACTGGGAGCAGAGATTTGTTTTGTTCATGACAGTTCTTTAGAAAACATGCAGCACAAATTTATTCTGTCTTACAGGTGGATGTTTTAGTGTATTATTGCCACATGTTTTTAAAAGACGTTTTGAAAGCAACTTTTAAAGAAAAACCCAAACTATCCATGCATGTGTTACTGAGAGTATTGAGCTGGTATCTTCAAGTTCTCTTCTGTCTCATGTAACTGACGCTGTGCTGACTATCAGCTGTTTTACTGCCTTTCACCCGATAGCCAGCTGCCTGTCAGCAGTGCAGATCAGAGACAATTATGGAGCACTTTGGATCTTTGAGAGGAAAAAAGGATATATTCACACACAGCTCTCTGCAGTGTTCACTTCTTACATCTTACCTCAGCCAGTCAAATTTAGCAAATTGCTTCATTTTTTATTCTTTCAGTCTCCAAATGACGAATATGAGGATGGTCAAGTACCAAAAAGAGGGCTGTATTTTATAAAGAGATCAATTTGAGTTTTATTTTTTAAAATATTTTACTAGACTGCTTTTTGTGAAGTAGGAGAGGAAAGTTTGTAGCTCCAGAAACTCTGCTAGCTATGCTGGCTGGAACTGTGGAGATGAGCATTGCTGAGAAAAGAAGCTATCTGTTTGCTGTTGTTCACACCCTTCTGTCAGTAATTCCACTCACTCAAGAAGAATCATGTTGTGTTTTCTCAAAGTTTAGCTTCTCAAACATATTCAGTAGTGGGTTATAACTGCAGTCTTGCCCTATGCATAGTTTTCTGTTATGGTTTTATTAAATGTTATAATTGTGTCAGTTCTAAAAACTTTGATTTTAAGTCTCTTGTCTGCATGGTAGCCTCTCAAGTGAATAATTTTTTTTATATTGTAGTGACAATAAGTAGCAGCTGGAATATTAACTTTTTTTTTTACTTTTCCCCACAGCAGATTAATATTGCATGCAGCTAACCAGCTGTTATAGCTGTAATACAAAAACAAATGAAAACTTCAGTGCCAGCTTGCATACTGAAAAGGCTTGTCAGTCTTAATTTTTGCCAGAATTATATTGACTTTTCTCACTGTGTGTTCCCATGTCATTCAGTCTGAATGAATATAGCTTAATAAGAAAACAGGAGGATAGAACAGTGTGTCAGAGCTCTAATGACACTGTGTAAATTCCTCACAAAAACTACCTCGAGTTATTTTTTAAAAGCTATTGTGTAGGTGGAGTATTTGCACTTTTTTGTTTGATATGAATAAAATGCTCAATATGTTTGAATATTTTCCGAGATTGAAAAGTCTGAACTTAATGCTCTACAGCAAAAAAGGCCAATATTGTATCTGTAAACTACTGTTTCTCAGATTTTTTTATAGTTAAATTATTTGAGTAAATTAATATAATTTGGAGGGGAAATGGAATCCTGTGGCAACAAACAAATGAAAACCCTACACTCTGTAGGCTGAGGCATTCAGGGAGAACTTACCTAACACTCCTGTTTTCAGATTTGGTCTGTTAGAGGTATGAACCATCATCTGACTCCCATTAGGTCCATGGGATGGAGATTGAGTATGCTGTGAGGACTGTCCCTTGATGTTCTGTATGATGACCAGGCTTCTTCATGCCCTTTGGTTGAGGCTCCACCTCTCAATGGACTCTGATCCTCCAGCTTCAAGGAACAATGTCCAACTTTGACAGAGCAGTGCAGTCTAGCAATGCAGCCAGCAATACATATGTCTTCCAGAAACTGTGCTTAGCACACCTCAGCCTCAGTAGAGCATGACTTTGCTGTTTAGGTTTGAAATGGAGGACCCTAGAGGAAAACCTATCCAGCTTTTCCCTGCAGCGTTTATCAAATGGTTGTGCCAAGCTGTGCCAAGGGGCTGCTCTGTAGAGGTTATAAGTAGCAGGAAGCAGTGGTGCTCCAACAAGGCTCCCCACACACAGGTTGCTATATATGCCCAGGTGTAGTAGTGAGAGGAAAAAGCTCTCCTCTGAAATCTAGTACTTGAAAAATCAGATGGGTGTCTTAACTTCATTTGAATATTGCTTTAAAAATACAGTTTTTAACATCATCATCTTCTGGCTTGAACTTTACTTGCTCTTTTTCATTATTAAGTATCATGTTATTCTCAGAAACGTGTGATTCCATTTTGGTATGTAATATACCAAGTTATAATCAAGAGGCCATATAAAATAGCACAGGTCACTGAGAATAGATCTATTATTGTATTTTTTATTAAACAAGACACCTTATCTCACCCACTCATTTAGTCAGAACCTCTGAAATAGCAGCAGATCTCAAAAGGTGGATTCTCAGGAGTCCTATTTACTCAAGAAAGCTTGTGGGAACCACTAACCTCATTCTTTTCTTTTATTAATTAACTTTTCAACAAAGTTAGAAATCAATGATTGCACATGTAAAATAGGTAACTTAAAATGTCTAGTGAAATTGCTATAGCCTTAAGGGACGTTAGATGGGTAATGTAAACTCTGGTACGCAAACAGCGTTTTTTCCTCTGCTGCGATGTATTTTGGAACAGTATTTTAATCCCATTAGCTTCCCTTTTCAAAATGGGTATTTTCATGTTTTGATGCAGGAGTGACAGTCTTTTGCCTACTCCCAGCTCAGAATTTGCACTTTGTTATTGATATTGACAGCTTCTAAATGCTCTAGGTTTTCTGCAAGTTGGAGCAGTTAACAATTAAATAAACCTCTCAGATTTCAGTGTTTCCCAGTATTCCTGCATATAATGAACTGCAGTACGCTGCATATTCCAAAATAGGCTATGTTGTAAGAGGCTGAGAGGATACACAGGCCACCTTTTAAATAGGGCAACCATCGTTATGGGTTCAGTTTGTTTTTTAACAACTGTGACTAATTCACAATTACTTTGCTGTACTTAACTGCGCTCTTCATCACTACCTAAAAGTAGACCATCAATATGAGTATTTCCAAATGCATTTACCTACTCAGCACAGTAAGTTTAAAACCATGTAAATTACAATCGTCAGTCACCTCAAACAAAAGCCTAGGATCTATTAATTACCAAGGTATGGCAGGTGATCATAATTTCTCCTGAATTCTGTACAGAATAATTACACACTGATGGTTTTAGAATCTTGTCTTTTTTTCCCTAAAAACAATGCATAGAAAGGATGTGCCTAAGGCAGCTGGTTTACTCACTATGTGTTTAAAATGACAGTATTTTAGAAATGCTTGGGCTTAACAAATAGTTATTGAGTACAGAAAATTGCTGGTTTATAGGTCGTTGCTGAAATGGGGAAACTGCAAAAGGTTATGTGCATTGATGCTACAGTCCACTGAAATCTTTTAAGTAAGGAAGATTGAGGAGGGTGAAATAAATTTAGAGGCTAGAAGAAAAGACTGACAATACAAAAGACATTTCTTTCATTGGATACAATTACAGGAAGGAACATGTAATTCATGGAACATGTGTCTGAGGTGTAATTGGGAAGATTGATCAAAAGATGTAATAGGCCACTTTGAGATCTGACATAGTTTATGAGCAAGAAAGGCAGCTACTTAATGGGAAACATTCAGCAAACAAAATTACCAACTTTTAAAGTGAAGTTTTTGCTCTCTTGTATCTTCCTCTGATGGACTTGATAACAGGTTCTGCTGAGCATTCTGCAAAGTTTAATGCATAACATCAATATTTTGGGGGAGGATGCTTCCAAAACAGTTCAGGAATAATGAAACAATAGAGGCATCTTTGCATGTCTTGCAAAGAATGTAGTGCATCATTTTAACAAAGTTAATGGAAGTAAACACTCTGTTTGTAATCTTCAATACAAGAGCAGGCTTAGTGTGGGGAAAGACTAGAATAAATATATTGGTTTTGCTTGGCAGCAGTTTGCTGATGTCTTTTAGCATAACATGTATGCTTGCAAGAGGAGCATTGTCATTCTGGGATTTCTTTTGCTGCAAATATGGTCTGGTATTCCATTCTAACACCAGTGAAAGGTATTGTTTCAGCTGCTGGTTCACCACCTGATGCTTGAATGAGAGACGTTTAAGCAGAAATAGGAACATGTATTTTCTGAGCCTTGCTGTTTAAGGGTGGGAGGGTAATAATTTCCTATTGGACTGTGCACTCCAGCCTCACAGGGTTACTTGTAAGAACTGCATCACTTCCCATTATGATCATCCTCATTCCAGCAGCACTTGTGCATTCAACACATGGTTTCTGGTTATGGTGTTATGAGGGTGGAGTGGTTGCATCTATTCACCTTTCATTTGTGTGTTGATGTGGCATTTATATTAAGTAGGAGTAATTTTTTTTTCTGATTTTTTTTTCTTGTGTCACCAGTGCACCTATTCCATTCTTCCATCGCTGTGCTCCTGTGAACATTTCCTGCTATGCCAAGTTTGCAGAGGCCCTGATCACCTTTGTCAGTGACAGTAGTGTCTTACACAGGCTGATTAGTGGAGTTATGACCAGCAAAGAGATTATAATGGGACTTTGCTTGTTATCACTAGGTAATCGTTTTTCTCATTACTAGCTATTTCTTAGTACTGCATTAGGAGATTGTTAACACCCTCTAACCACAATATGAGCAAAAAAATGTATGATAGCATTAAGCCCTTAGAAAATGGTTAAGAATGCTTTTTTTAAATGTTATTTGACAGCTGGATAACTTATTCAGAAGGAAGATACATATGCATTCCTGTTTTTTCTCTTCTTCCACTGATAATGAGATATAGATGATGTGTGGCAGTTGATTAGCCAACATTATTTTTGGTGTAGTTAACAGAGCATCCCCAATATCTTAATTTTTATTATTATATTCACGTTTCTGGTTTCTAATATTCATCTTCTGCTAAACCAAGTTCAAATAAACCCTTTCCAAATAAAAAGGAAGAAGTGAGAAGTGCACAATAGCATACTCTTCTACAATGTAAGAGGCTTAGTTTGTTTCATTTAACATACTTGTGCAGGGATATGAGAACTTTCAGAGGGAAAACAAGAAAGTTAGGTGCCCATTTGTTATATCGTATGTTACCCCCTTCTTCCCCTTCCTCCAAAGTTAAAAACTTAAGGCCTTTGAAAATCTCAGCCTTATCTGAAGAGCTGTGAATTCCCAGTAGTATAGAGGTGCTGAATTGTTTCTACAGTTGTGAGATGCCTCTGGCCTATGCAGTGACACATTGCACTAGACTGAAGTGCTGCTTTAACAGATTCATGTGACTTAAGGTGGAATGCTACTCACCCACATAAATTACTTTCCTAATGAGTTTATTTTACTCCTACCAAGTATAAAATCTGAAATCCTAAAACGAGAAGCTCTAGATACTATACATGTATATGAGCAGTGTGTGGTTTAGAAAGAAACACTGCAAAGCTGTACCAGATAAAGAATTCCTCTGTTTTCACTCTGCCTTTGTGGTTTTAAAAAACCCACAAAACCAAAGCAAAACAAAACAAAAACCATGAAAGACCATGGAGTATCTTTTTAACTAGAACTGGAAAGCATGTTTATTGTTCTATCTTGACAGCTGCAGTATTTGATAATAATGGTAGAAAGACTGTTTTGCATCTGAAAGCTAGTGGCTGATTAGCAGTGCTACTGTTCGGTTAGAGTCAGAAGTTAGTAGAGAGTTTTACAAACAGTTTAAAAAAATATTTTTCATACCTTCTTAGTTAAACAGAATTTATTTATTTTTAAACAATGGGTAAGATTGTGTGATTCAGAAAGCCAGGTTCCAGTGGTTTTCATGTAACTGCTGTACACAAATAAGTATATGCAAAAATATGTGCATGCACTTACACACACCACTCACTAAATCTTAGTTGGCTGAGATTGTAGAGGGCTTTTTAACACACAGTTCCTGAATGGCAGTAGAACTATATGAACAAAGCTTGTAAAAGAACTCATTTTGAATGTTGGAAATAAAGTAGTAATTTTTTTACTTTTTTCTCTCATGACATTTTGGAATGTCACATTATCTACACTTGTTTGACAAGTGTATTTGAGTGCAAATTCTGCTCTGGTCCTCAGGAGGTGTGCTCATGTTAGCAGACTCGGAGTACTATCATGTCTTGCTGTCTGTTTTGTCATTGTCTAAACACATCTCTGTCTGTATGTACACATTATGTCTTGTATTTAATGTACCATGGAAATGTATTTATGCTCTCTTTGTTGTAATCAGCAGTATCAAAGCAGAAGGTGTAGAGGTGCCTAATTTCCTTAACTATCTGTGCAGTGAGTTTGTGAGCCTCAGAAAGTAAATCTCTCAAAATTCTGTTAGAAGGCAGTTATCTTAGTGCAGTGGGAGAATTAGGAAGGCTATTTCTACTTGAAATAACTGCTCTACTTATTTTATTTGTCTTCTTTTGCAGTGTTGTCCATGATTTTGATGGTTATAATCAGGTACATTTCAAGAGTACTTGTCTGGATTTTAACAATTCTTGTCATTCTGGGATCACTTGGTAAGTCTTGTTTGTCTCCCAGTTTCTGAGTGCCCAGTTCTAATCTTTGTGCTCCATGTCCTCAGGCCAACTACATCCTGCATAGGTCTTGGACCATGCTTTTCCCTTTAGCTTTCCTTTGAGCCCCTTGCAACACAAATGTCAAAAATGCCACCTTTGTAATTGCAGTCCTCTCCCAGAGAGTGTGTTGCTCCTTAGAGATTTGTGGCACTCCCTGCTTGGCTGGAAAGCTTCTTGTCAGCCTGTTGCACTAGAGCCTACATAGGCAATACAGGATAATCCTCACAGCACTTGTAGCACAGCCCTAAATGTTGCCTACTTGTTAACCTGCCTTCCAAACATGTGAGCAAGACAGCTAGTCTGGGTGTGTCTGATGGCATACCCACCTGCTCAAGCATGCAGGAATCAAAGGGCAACTATTGTTTATGCAGCCTCAGGGGACCCTTAGGATGTACATGTGTCCATACAACTTTGATAGGTTCATCAGCCCCTTCAGTCCTCCCAGTAGCTCTGTAGGTGTATCTAAGATCTGTTCTTGAGGAGAGGAAGCAAAGGTGCTTTTGAGCATTTCTAACCAAACCCTTGTATTTCCATATGACTCAGAAAGTCACCTACGTCATGTATGAAATGCAACCAGCCATGCCATCTTGGGAATGGCCAAAGATTGTCTCATCCAAAATGATTTAGCTTACATGAAGACAGGCTTGCTTTATCACATTAACTTTTACATTTGTAAAACTACAGCTTTCTATTACTGATACTCAGTAGCAAAGCCAGAATGTATGGGCAGATGACTGTAGGGGAGGAACAAAAATAGAATAATTAAATTAGGAAGTACTAGCAATTTAATTCTTGCAATGCATGACTGCAAGGGATGGAAAATATCAGCAGACCATCTATGTCTTTTCAGGATCACTTGGTTTTTCTGCTTACTGTTCACAGGATCTCTGACCACAGAAAAGGGAAAAAATTAGATAGGTTTTTTTTTTTTCATTTATATTCTCTTTAGAAGCTGAGCAACTATGTTAAGTGAAAGTGTTGAATGACTTATTGCCATCTGTTATTATGTTCTAAAAAAATTGCATCCATTACACAGACTGAGTAAGAACATGTTATTTGTGAGACACACTGCTTATTCGGTATTCACTGTTTGTTTAGGAGACAGCAAAAGAGCATCCTTCATTTTAGAGCTGAACAGAGTACCTTCAACAAAGAAAGACTTGTGATCTCTAGATAAGCTTATGCAGCTGATTCAGGAATAACAACAGAATAGAGAAGGATACTCAAAAGAGATACTGAAAAGCCTCCCTGAGGCTTGTATTTAAGAAAAGTTCTACCTTGGAAAGGTAGCTAGAATATGAGAATGAAATTCTGGCCATAAGGCTAGGGTTTCATAACAGGGGTTAAAAGAAAGTACCTCACACTATATTGGCCTCCTGAGCCTTACACTGATGTTTTTTCCAATGCACAAAAGACATTGTCTGATACAGGTGTAGCTTTGTGTCATTAACCTGAGGTGCTGTTTTCAGTATCAAGGGCTGTTCCTTCCCTCTCCCCTCTCCCCTCTCCCCTCTCCCCTCTCCCCTCTCCCCTCTCCCCTCTCCCCTCTCCCCTCTCCCCTCTCCCCTCTCCCCTCTCCCCTCTCCCCTCTCCCCTCTCCCCTTCCCTTCCCTTCCCTTCCCTTCCCTTCCCTTCCCTTCCCTTCCCTTCCCTTCCCTTCCCTTCCCTTCCCTTCCCAATTAGTCTTCCCAGGAGTTGTAAACTGCTCCTTTTGTTCCTCTTGTTACTTTGCATCCTAATCCAAAGGTCCCCCTCTGTTCTCCCTCCTAAATTCTTTCTCCCTACCATATTATACACATATATACATACGTCCTACTGTATAACTCTTTATGCTTCTTTTTGTTACTCTATTGCCTGTCTAATGGGAGCTGTAATCTTTGTTGTTAGGGCTCCCCACGAACTAGTTCTCTTGTGTGCTTCACCCTAAAACACAAAGAGCTGCAAGTCTCTTAAGTGGTCATAGTGCGGTGAGACTGTGAAAAGAGGATATCCACTTGAGAGAAGGGAACTTCATCCTCAGAAGATCCTGTTGGGTTAGCCATCAGTGCCCTTGAGCATTCTGTACCAGACTAGACTTAAAAGAAGAAACTGTTTAGTTTCTTTGGTACCAGGTAGTATAACTGTGTCACATAGAAGGAGCATCTTTCAGTCATCCTTTCTTGTTTTCTCTAAAACATAGGTGGTACAGGAGTCCTGTGGTGGCTCTATGCTAAGCAGCGAATATCTGCCAGTGCTGTTGAGACTCAAATAGCCAAAGACAATCTTCAGGCTCTTCTGATCTATGCCATTTCAGCTACAGTCTTCACGGTATGCTTTTCTAATGACTATGTTATTTTCTTGTTCTGTCTTCCTGGTTGTCTATATTTTTTTTGTTCAAGTGAAAGATTTATATTGCACACATTTTTGAAGAGTTTATTTCTACTGTAAGCTCTGTTGCGGTGATTTTTTTTTTTTTTTTGCTTCCAGGCATTGTTCTGTAATATCTGGTTTTGAGTCAGGAGAGAGTTCCTGACCCTGCAGTTACTCTCCTCTACTGTAAAATGTCCACAGGGACTTCCATGAATTGATATAATATTGGACTCCCAATCCAGTTTCACTTACGAGATTTTTGTTAGGTTCCCAGTTCAGAGGTAGTTCATCATTTCAGTTTATTTGAAAGTCCTTAGACCATTCCTACTTCTGAAATCGGTTGTTCTGAAACTTTTTCCACTTAAGAAGAATCATTGTGAACTAAAATACTAAAAATGTGTACTGAACCAATTTATCTTCTTCAGGCCTTGCTGTTCATTTTGGGGTTAACGACTTTACTACTAAAAATTGACAGTGTTTGACTAACTTATATGACGAGTCGACCACACCATGCCCAAACATAGATGTTAAATTGTATTCTTTGTTAACTCTTTCTGATTTCACTGGTTTGTAAAACACAATTGAGGATAGAATTTGGTCTAATCTCATAAGACTGAGACTGATGATGATTCCAAATACATAATTATGAGATTGGAATTCCCCAAAAGTATAATTTGGAAAAAAATTTATCACCAGAAGAAGCTGATAGAGGTTTTACATTTTGATCTTGTGATCTTATAGATAGAACATGTGTTAATTTGCTGTGTTTGAATATCCTAGCTGTGCAAAATGATAGCTTGCTTATTTTTCAGTTCTCTAAAATGTGATTTGGAAACTTCTCCCTCTAGGTTATCTTGTTCTTGATAATGTTAATTATGCGCAAACGAGTAGCTCTCACCATTGCCTTGTTCCACGTGGCCGGCAAGGTCTTCATTCACCTGCCGCTGCTAGTCTTCCAGCCATTTTGGACATTCTTTGTGCTTATCCTCTTCTGGACATATTGGATCACAGTCCTGCTTTTCCTTGGTACTACAGGTAAGCAGCTATCAGGCTTGTTTTAAATAAATTCCACTTCATTTTTGTATGATTTTGGGCAGAGTTGGTTAAAAAGCATGTGGGAACCTCTAGAAAAAAGCCCACATATTATGCTTCTGTTGTTATCTGCTTCAGTGACTTCAAAACACTTGTTCCAAGAAAGCTGTTGTACATTTGAGTCTGCATTCCAAGTATGTTACTTTGTGCCTTAGGCTGGCTTTTTGATTTGAAGCAAGTTGGCATGTTGCAAACCACAAGACTCCATTCATAAGACTGCTATAACAATTTTTCAAATAATTCCTTCTAATTTTACATAAACAGGTCAAAACCAGCTAATCTTGCAGCTAATTTCATAAGGTATTGTATTCTATTGTAGCCAGTACTCACACAGATGAAGACATAGTAATGAAAGGGCTGTTGCACATATTTACTGTCTCCCAAAATGTAAATATACTCAAAGTAGTGTTCAGTTGTTCATAACTTAGGTGTCTAGTATTATTTGAGCATTTTCCAGGATTATTAAGGGGGTTTTTCTGCTCTTTGTGCACCATATTCTGAGAGCAGCCAAGGTACTCTCAATTTCTCCCTTCTGAGAAGTGCATAGAAGATGAGAGCTTTGTTTGTGTTCAGGGTCTGACAAGAGCTTCCAGAATTAGTAGATCCTGTAGGTTCAAATCTTAGTTACTCAGCAGAGAAGCCTAGCAAGTGCTTTTTAAAATGGGAGATGTCTGTGTTATTTTGCAGTAAGTTGTAGACAATAGAGACCATCATTCATTATTAAAACCTTAGAATTTTGAAATTTATGTTTACTGCTGATCCAAAAGTATCAGTGTTTCAGGTCACAGAGCTATTTCAGGATAATACAGGATAAATATTTTTTATTTCATAGCCTGAATTCTTAGCAAGGGATGGAGGTAATAGAACTCATGTGTTCTTGTTCTCATTACTGTTGAAATTTTTAGTTTTCATTACATGTTGTGCTATATGCAGAAAATGTTTGCCTCTGAAAGTGAATTAAGTCTCAGTCCCGTGCTCCACTCTGTGAGTTAAAGACCACTGCACAGTGACTAAATTTGTAGCAGAATTTAAGCTGATACTATATTTTTCTGACAGGACTCTTCGATTGGCCTTGATTCTGCAAAGACTAATTTATGCTTTTAGCTTTATATGCACTCAGTGTCTAGTGAGCGTTTAACTAGTGATACCAGTTAAACAAAATCTTTGTGCAAATACGGCCAGATCTTTTCAATCCAAACCAGGAGAACTGAAAAAGTATACATTATCTGTGTATGAGAAGAAGTCTACACTTAGGAGGAGCTTGTTCACTAAAACCAAAATTATTTCAATGGTTCAATTTATTCACAAGAAAATACTATTTTTTTTTATATAAGCATAAAAGCATAGCTAAGAGGGTGGAGAAGGTGCTATCAATGCTAAGTCTAAACAATGGGTTTCAAGGTAAGCTTTTTATACACGTGATGTTACTTTCAGTATTTTTCTGAATCTCATCAGCTGTTCACAAAACCATTGTATAAGATGAAACATCTCGATGTGGGTTAACAAACACATTGAAATAGAGCTTATCCTAGAAGGGTTCAGACATGTACTGTCAGTCTCAACATGGTATCGCTACTCAGATGAGACAAAGAGTCAATGGATTTCTGAATGTATGAAATCATAATGTTTAGAATCTCTAAAGCTGCTCCTTATGTCCATAAATACCTTTAAAGCTACAAATATTGCTGAAATACGTGCACAAAGACTTACCATAAGGAAAACAAAAGTGATTGTTAGTGCATCCAGCTGTAAGGAGCTATGAAGTTTAATATTGTTTCTGACTGTTTGAATAATACCAACAGAGCAGCAGACTGAAATTAAGAATGACTAAGGCAGGCTTCTATTATGTTTAATTTTAAGCATTTTTGCTACTTGGTGGTGGTTAGTTTTGGAAATTTTCACCATGTGGCTATAAATTAAAAGAAATGTTGCAGAATTTTGAGTACATTCAGAATATTTCTTTTTAGTGCTTTTTTGAAATGCCATTATACCAATTGTCTCAAAAGCTGTATCTTTCTTATGAACAATCTTCCTAAACATGACATTTAGTAGTATTAGTAGAACCTAGAGGGGTTCTGCTGTAGACGGTTATGAACTGCTAACACCATACACTTCCTTCTTTCTGAGTTGATATAAGCACCATTTCCTTTTTTACCTTCATTTATTTACAGGTAGTCCTGTCCCAAATGAAGAAGGATTTGTTGAATTTCGGATGGCAGGCCCTTTGAAATACATGTGGTGGTACCATGTAGTGGGACTGATCTGGATCAGCGAGTTTATCCTAGCCTGTCAGCAGATGACAGTAGCAGGGGCTGTTGTGACCTACTATTTTACAAGGTAAGCACAACTTAGCTCTAAAGTGAGCAGCCTAGAAATGGAATTAGCAGAAATAATGAGGGACACAGCTTTTGTGGAGAATACTTGCTTCCATCCTGAAAGCTGGAGAGCAGTTGAATTGTATTGATTCTTTTTAAATCATGTCAAGTCCTAAAATAATCTGTTTTGCTGATTATAGGTGGTATTCTTGATATTTAGGACTTGAAGTCTTGTTTGCCTTGTCACCTGTGCACATTGTACAGACATGGATGATTGTTTACAAAGCAGAATGCACCTGGAAGATCATCTGTAATGCTAATAATTAATGCTGATAAGCTCGGTAGAGATAAAAAAATATTGAAAGCAATTTATTATTATTTTAATTGCAAAACAGTGCCCTTTAAATTGCTTACAGTGCTTCACTAATCTTTCTTACAGAAGATTACTTAAGGTGTTATTAAGTCATCATTTACATATAGATTCTGACCAGTTCATGTTCAAATAAAAAGTGATAAAAACCATGTGCATTAAAGCTCCATATTTCATTGCTGTATTTGTGTACTAAGCTGTGCGTCAGGGCATACTTTACACTGGCTATTCTGCCTGTATCTGCTAGCTATTCAAGCAGGCAATACTAATTATTAAGCAATGGTTTTAGCAACCTTCAGGCATAAGAATTTTGCTTCACAGAGATAAGAAACTGATTTCAGAATCACAAACTTAGCTTTGGGGTTTTACTCTCTAGTATTTGAAAACTTTTCTGAAATTACAATTGCTTAAAATTTACTGTAAATAAGTGAAAATTAAAGTTCTAGTTTTAGCCATTTGGCACACAAGTTTTTCAGAAAAAAAATGCTATCAGGTGCTTTGTTAGTATTTCATAGAGTAAATGGTACTTCAGTGATAGATCTATTACATTTTGCTATGTAGAGCAGAACTATGACAATATTTTTGGTAAGGAAAAGAAGCAACTGCACTAGTACCTGTTTTATAAAAGTATAGTTTAATGAAGCTTCTCCACATGTCATCCTAGATCTAGTAGTTCATGATACATTTCTTCAAACCCCCACCCCCCAAATGCCACATCATTGTTCAAGAACTAGATGAGTAATTTTATTTCAGATGTTCTCAAAGTCTTTTCCAAACAATATAAATACAACTCCTCTGGATAAAGACCAGCATGAGTAGAGGGTGTTGACAAGATACTTAGCAATGATGGTTTACTTAAGAAAGGAAAACCAAGATGTTGGAGTGATGCCATCCCCAAGAAGTATCCTGAATACATGTGTAGTTCATGTAGTGGTTTTTGATATATGTTTTTAGCCTTTCATGTGAAGAATATTGTATATAAATATTTGTAGTGATATCCAGCAGCCACACTCTGTTCTTGCCATGTGCTTTTAAGAGTCTGTTTTTAAAAAAAAGGGTTTTTAAATAATGCATGCAGAAATTTTTCAAGTGCATGATTCAGATCACAAATGTTTAATTGGTTTGTCTTTTTAATTGAGACTGTTATCTGAAATACATTTGACTCCTTATCTGCCGTAGTCTGTAGAACAATATCAAAGGTAAGGAATTAATTTACTGTGCTGACAGAAATTCTGTTATTTTATTAATGATGAAGTCCCCCAGCATACCAATGAAACACATCTGTGAAGTTATTACAAGATGTTGCAAGAATGCAATCTTGTGAATAATCAAACTAGATTGAGTAACGAACTAAGAAAATACAGAGGAGAGAGGATAACTTTGCATTGAAATAGATCACTTAGCAATGTGTATGCTTCATCTGTAAGTTTATGCATTTACTATCACCTGAGGGTGAATGATTTTTCTTCTAACTGTACCCTATCATTCCGTAACAGGAATTTTATTTTAAGTTACTAAGTACCCATTCCTCCCTACTGTTATCCTTTTCTGCATTTTAAGGTACAATTCTAATCTGAAAAGTGACTTAATAAGAAAGGAAAGGGCATTAATTTGGACTTCCTCATTATTTTGAGTATTAGCAGCTTTCCACAGCAAATGAGGTGAAATTATCTCTGGAGAAATGTTTTATATATGTTCACTGTTCGTTCACCTTAGCCGGATGGATTCCTTTCAGGTCAGGCAATAACAGACCTCAAGGTGTTCTGCATTACAGACTCTGCCCTCAGTTACATTTCCTCCTCAAAAGAAGGAAGTGGTTGGGTTGCCTGGCTGTAAGGCTCAGACCTTTTATGTGATTGTGCCCAAAATGGAATAGAATTTGGCTTCCCCCACCTGAGCTCTAAAAGTTAATTGGAAGAAAATGGAGGGTAAACCTATTTTAGTCATTAACATCTCAGCACGAAGTTACGCAGATGTTAGTTTTGTGGAATGAAGACTACTTTTTTATCTTTTTTAATGAGACTCCCATGGAAATAACTTTCTGCCAAGCTGAGGAGGTATTTTATGTTTGGAATCCTGGCACTTGTTCCTTTAATATCCTTAGTATTATGCTTAGTATTATGCTCATATTTCTAATAAAGAAGAAGAGCCATTCTTTAAATGTTGAATAAAGCTGTTCTTTGAGAGAGAAATAGAAGTGGCTTCCTTGGTAGGAAATACGAATAAAAATTTTAAGAGAGAATTGCTTCAAAACTGCGAAAGTGAATATTCATCTGATAGATTAAAAATATTCTAGCCACATTGCAATAAAATAGTTTGTTTTAAGGCTTAGTACTGGGTTCCTTGAGGATATAATAGCTAAATCAGAAATGCAAAACATCTGAGAAAATAATTTACCTAATAAATAACAGTAGTAATATCCTCTCCAAAGTCTCCACAGAGACCTCCAACAGAACAGGAGAGGTGGGGAAGGCAAGTTTATCAGCAGTCCAACTGAAAAAATGTTAGCTTTTTTTCTCACTGTTTTGGAAGGTTTTGAATCGCACACCATCAAATGTAGTTTTATAGAAACTGCTAGTTGGCGATAGCAGCAATGCAGCCAACCGCTAGTAAGACTACCCTTAAGACATACTGATTCCTTATCCTATTCCTGTTACTGCCTTAGAGGCAAAACTGTGACTTGCACAGACTGTCAGCGTGATGTGAACAATATACACTGAAAACTAGTATAAGGATAATACATTCCTTTTGCACCTTAGTTTATTAAGAATCTGTAGTACTTCTAGATCATACTAAATACATATTGATCATTCTGCTTTTCTCGTTTTCTCTTTTCAACAGGGAGAAAAAGAATCTGCCATTTACTCCTATTCTGGCATCTGTTAATCGCCTTGTTTGTTACCACCTAGGAACGGTGGCAAAGGGATCTTTCATTATCACACTAGTGAAAATACCACGAATGATTCTTATGTATATTCATACACAACTCAAAGGAAAAGTAAGAGAAATAGATTCCATTTTTTTACTGAAACTCAATGCCTGATGTGTTTACAGCTAATTTAATTTAATCTGGAGGGGGGGCTGGAAACCCTGTTTTGGAATATTTGGTCTTTAAAGGACCACGAGACTGAGAGGGACTGCTTAATTTACCAAGCTGAGTGTCAGTTACTGAAACACAAAGGAATATTGTTTTCTTAAGATCTATTGGTTTTGCTCTTTGTCTTTGTTTTCCCACATTCTGTGCTTTCCTAGGAAAATGCTTGTGCTCGCTGTATGCTCAAAGCCTGCATCTGCTGCCTTTGGTGTCTAGAAAAGTGCCTGACCTACTTAAATCAGGTAAGATTTTCAATATTCAAGTTTTATGTAAGGGCTGATAATATATGTGATTCCCAGAATGCAGTCTGAGGCTGACACATGAGGTATTGTACTTTGGAACTGAGCTTCAATGAAGGTACTTCAGTCTTGTCTCCATTACTGAAATTACACTGCAAATCACTACATTAGTCTTTGTTTACCTCATAAAGGTGAAAAATAGCTGCTATTCATCTTTGTGAACATGGTATCTCAACTTTATAACAATTTGTTTAGTGGTTGGAAACGTTCCTCCTTATGTCCACTCTGTCAAACTACAATTGAGTTTCAAAATATGTTTGTTGTGAAAAGAGACTGAAGCTTTTCTAGGTGTAATATTTAAGGTTCACACAGCTGAAAAACTGTATATAACATGAAATTGTCATCATCCACAAAGTGGAAAGAGCTGCAAGTTGTGACACGCTGGCTGGTCAGATGCCTTTGTAAAAGAGATTTTATTGGCCTGTGGTTCCACCTCTGTTAAGTAAATCTCTAAATATCTCTCTAATATCCCTTTCACTGTTGTTAATTTTTTTGCTTGTGGAAATACAGAAATAAAAGCAGAAGGCGGCATTTAAAAAAAAAAGCAGTATAATCCTTGACAATTGTCCTGGTTAACCTTGAATGCAGTCTCATGAAGTGTCTAGAAATTATCTTGGTGGACTTGTATGACTCTCAAACTCTTTTATACTTCCAGAATTTTTTTTCTAACTACTTAATTGCTGTAGTTATGCCACTGCTTACCTCCTCCTGCAGAGAAATTGCAAATTCTGTTCAATTAGTTTTTTGGAATAAACTTGTTAGTGCATAAATGATGAGCAAGAGAGGAGAATAGTAATTCTGTACCTTGTATAGCCTTCTGTCAGCTGGTACATATTGCTTGATTCAACAACTCTCAAGGGAATCTTTGTTCATTAACATCATATGACTTACGTGACTTATTCAGAAGGCGTGTCGTCTCCCCCTTCTTCCCCCCCTCCATCTGAAATATCTGATTGTTCCATGAGTAAATCTTCAATCTGCTTTTCCCAGAATGCATATACAGCCACAGCTATCAACAGCACCAACTTCTGCACCTCAGCAAAGGATGCCTTTATTATTCTAGTGGAAAATGCTTTGCGAGTGGCTGCCATAAACACAGTGGGGGATTTTATGCTGTTTCTAGGAAAGGTATGTCTGCTGTATACGGTTGTTACCAATCTTCGTAGTAGCAAGCTTTCATTAGCAATGGCTTGTACCCCAGATAGAAAATGCCTTCAAATTCCTGTTTCTTAGCATGCACCTTGTCACATCTAGCTGCATCATATCAGGAAGGGACTGTCCAGGATAGGGAGGTTAAACAGGTGACCCACTTATGTTAAGTAAAAGTGATCAGAAAGGAATAGTTGAAGATGATGATGCCTTTTGCATGAATTTATTTTTAGAGAGTCAAGAGAAAAGTGATTATTAGAAGTTCTGAATTTTTGATTAGTTTTGTGGTTAAAACCTAGAATTGTAAGGAAGGAAGCATTTCCTCTAAATTTTGTTTAGTAAGGGCTCTCCGGGTTTAGGTTGAAAATTGGCGCATTATTGATCACCATTTATGACAAAATTGGACTGGATGGTAGTATAGGAGCCTGCTATGAGGAACTGCCAGCTTGGACTGAACTGTCTTCCTTATTACATTCCTCTGTTTTTATTAACTCAGAGTACAGTGGGCTGAACTTTTAATCCAGTAATTAAGTCAGTAAGATGTGAGAAGAAATAAACACATAATCAAGATATAGGTGCTTGGGAGACCATGAAATTACATAATGTGGTTTTATGGACGTGTCTAAAAGGTGTTAGAAAAAACCTCCCTGAAAAGATGTCTTTCAAATTATTAGAGAAAGGCACAGGTGACAGAAATGTTAAAATGAACAGTGCAGCATGTAAAAAATAGTATCAGCTAAAACAGTGCTAGGCTGCCAGCCTGTCTCCTCTACAGTGCAACCTGGTATTTTTATAATACAGTAAAGCTGCCCTATTTTACAATTTCGTGTTTAGCTGCAGTTCATAATAATAGATTCAGAAATGTTAAAAATGTTGAGTGGCCACAACGATTGTTTTAGTCCTTTTGTTATTCCCAAAGACCACACTGGTAACAAGTGAAATATCTGTTAGGGCCTCACACACAGTGCAATTCTGTGGAGACTGTTACATGAAGTGCCTCACATGGATTCTGATCTGCTTTCCCTGTATGGAGATGAGACAGAGATAAGACAAGCTTGGAAGTTGTTTCTGCCAGCAAAATTAAAAACATACCATCCCCCAAAGACCTGCCTTCCCCTCTCCCTTTCACCCATGTCATTTACATTCAGGGATGTGGGGAATCCAGGAGGTAAAGATGTCATTACCACTAGCATCTGTAACCCCTAGTTCTAGACCTGGCAGAGCAAGAAGCACATAGGTTAAAAACCAAACCAAAACAAAACAAAAAAATCAAAAGACTTCTGCCATTAGAATTGTATTCTGTTTTCTTCCTCAGGTCCTCATTGTCTGCAGTACAGGTTTGGCTGGGATTATGTTGCTGAATTACCAACGAGATTACACCATCTGGGTGCTGCCACTCGTCATTGTCTGCCTCTTTGCATTCCTGGTTGCTCACTGCTTCCTTTCCATTTATGAAATGGTTGTTGATGTCCTTTTCTTATGTTTTGCCATCGATACAAAATACAATGATGGGAGCCCTGGGAGGGAATTCTACATGGATAAAGTTCTCATGGTAAGTTTCCCCTTGCCGTCTAAGGCTAAGGACATGGTTTCATAAGATGGGTATTTTGAGAGTGGAGTGAGCTCACTAGCTGAGTTTAATACTGTAATTTTTTTTACCTGGGTTACCTTGCTGTGTTGTTCATGGCTTGGTCAGCAAACAGGGTGGTCTGATGAGCATCAGATATGTAATGATGCTTCCCTCCCTTGACGTCACTGGTATTGGCTTCTATACACTGGCTGCAAGATGAGCAGTTGCTTGCAGAATCATACCTTTGGGTACCGTTTCTTGTAAATGATACACTGCAGAATGGAAAGAAGCAAAACAAGGGGTAAAGGCTTGGTTTTTGTACTTTCCTAAGAAGGACCTCTCCTGGGACATGGAAGAGAAAAACCAGATTATTCTACCCCACATGCAGATAGTGATCACACTGAGTTTTTCTTCTTTCAGATACACAGGAACCAGAATTTGCTTCTCAGTCTGTCATGCACAGAAACAACAGATAATTATGTTCTGTCCTGGAGCCTAGATGCTATGTCAAGGCCCTTTGCACAATTCTGTTCTTATTTGTTTGTCCCGTCTTATTCCCTGTTCACTCTAGCTAGAGACCAAGATGTAAAAATTTTGTGCCTCAAGCCATTCAGTTTGTTGTTGAGTAGGTCATTTTCCTGATAACGTTTTTAAGTGGCAACCATAGAATATGTTCCTGTAAAATGTACCCACATGTGTGGGCTAGAGGAAGAGTCTCATGACTTCTTAGCATAATTTTTTTTCTGATTACTTGTTGGAAAAACATGTCAAGAATTTAATGCTAGTTTTTGGTAAAACACTACAGAATCTAGAGTATATAATAAATAAAATGGTAGCTGATGAGTTGCTTTTCAGCACAGAATAAGAGTAAAATGCAGCATGCTATCTCAGAAGACAGTGCAGATGAATCATTGTGGGTTTCTTTAGTGAACAGTCAATATCAGAAAACACTAGCAGCTGAAGTTTACTGAAATTTGCTACAGAATGCTTGTCTTTAAGAGAAAAAATTACACAAAATACAATTAGCACCTTTGCTAATCTTTGTGAGTAGGTGATTGTGATCCAGTGAAAAATTAAAGTTTTAATTGAGGGAAGTTAGGGAAATTGACAAGATGTTGCAAATAATTATCTCCAAGTGAATCTGCTTAATGGAGTTCTAACATCACACACAGTTCAAAGGATAGGATGTAGTAACTAGGACCTCTGTTTTTTTGACAACCACCCTCCTACCTTCCTTCCGAGTAAAGGAGAGCATTGTGTGGTAAATGTGAAAGTTGTAACAACACACAAGGCAAACACCTGTCTGGCTTCCCAAATTAAATGAGGGAGACCCTTGTGGCTACTTGGCAGGCTCTTTTCGTACTTTGTGGACGAGTCTGACCAAGAGAAGTGGGAGGAGCAAGTTGCATTGACATTTTGAGCGGTTACAGCTTGAAGTTTTGTATTGAGATTTGATGTTTGGAGTCTGCTCTAAGAAAGCACTTTTCACTTTATTACTATTTTTCAGGAGTTTGTGGAGAATAGTAGGAAATCTATGAAAGAAGCAGGCCGGGGAGGTGGAGCTGAGGGCAGAGAGCTAAAACCAATGGTAGGTGCAGATGAGGAGGTGGCGATCCTCCAAGAGTTTCACTTTTACTACTTCTCCCTCTTTGTCTTTACTGACTGCACTTCTTCAGGAGAAGTTTTTGTTCTCTGTATCACTCAAGATGTTCTGCTTTTTCTGTTTGTGAGCTTGCCTATCACCTGGATGGCAGAGTTTTTGTCACAGCTGAGACCATCTCCTGTAAAAGTAAGATGAAAGGAACTGTGTCATATGAAACAAATGCAGTATCATTTCATTAGGATTAGTATGCATGCTATGTGGTATACACAGACAGCCCCAACCGCTGAGTAGTCTCAAAATAAGATGACTCTGGAATTCATTGGGCTATTCTGACTGTAATCCTCTTTTCAGTCCTGAACTGAACAATTTTTGTTCATCTTACATTCACCGTAAAAGCCTGAAGAACACTACTGAGCGCATGCATTGTTGCAAAGTAGGACCAGGCATTTAAAGCTCTCACCAAATTATTTTATACAGTGCCAAGGAATTGGATACAGTGATTCCTTTCAACCTGCTCAAATGACATTTCTCCCAGTTGTTTGTTTTTATTGCCAACTACTTATGTTGCTTGTCTCTTGTGTGCTCTTTCCATCTCACACTGTCAGATACACAGACAGTGAACAATGCATCATTTATGCTTCTGCAGCCTGTTTTACTTATGGTGTGCCTGTTAGGAAGGCATTGCATGTCTGAGTAGCCTGGAATAAGGAACAGCTGTACATGGTACAGATAACAGATAGGAGGATGAGTTTGGAAGGTGGAGAACTGAAAGCATATGATGGAGACCCAGGCTGGGCAAGGTATGACTTGTCATCGTGCAATATGACTTTGTGAAATAAAATACTTTTCCATCATTACTTTCTCAGAGTATTTGGGGCCTGATGCAGTTCCTTACCATGCGGACAATTTTTTAACCTAATGGAACCTACATAAGTGTATGCTAACAGTAGAATTTTTTTAAAATGATGTATGTGAAGCCATGTTGCATGAGCACTGTTTGACCTAGCTGGAATGGGTTCCTGCTGTAGAATGGATAGATGTGTAGCTTTGCGTGTTTTGCTATTTCATTATAGCATACCAGTTTCTAGATTTGCTTATGCCTAAATGCTGCTGTGTTTATACATCTAAAAAACTAATTCTATGCTCATTTACTGTTTTCTTCTGGGAGTAATTCTAGCTGTTCAAACAGACACTAATGTTGGGATTTTCAGAGTGGTCTAAACACTGTAAATGTAAAGCTGCTGTCAAATGGTTGAGAATTGGGTTTGCAAACCATCTAGTCACACACACAAAAAAATCTCAGTCCAAAAATGTATTATGTTAACTTCTAATTCAAACAGCTGGTTTACGTTAAGTGGTTTTCCACTTATGCTCTTGTCAGTGCTAGCACAGGCCGCTTCTCAGACTTTTGTACTTGACTGCCTAAAGCTTGAATGTTAAAACCTTTATTCACCCCCCCTTGTAAAAGGGCAAACCACGTACTTGCAAGTCAAGGGTGGTCTTGTTCTTTTAACGGAACTTGACTCGAGGCACTTGAGCCTGGCACCGGCTGAAAGTCCTCCTAGGACTGCTGGAGAAGATGCTGAGCACTTGGGGCTCAGCCTGAGTGTCACCTGCTGAATTACTCCCAGTTCTGCTGCTCATGCGATAGTCTTGTTTGGAACTGACTGGGCCTTGTTTTCTCAAGTGGTCTTTTGTTTTGGTGTGTTCAGCTCCAGTTGAATAGGTTCTGAAATATTAGGATCTCACTTCCTGACAAGGACGGGACACAGCAGTTACCTTCGTGAAATTTCTGATACCTTTGCCCAAAGCATTGATAAAGGCCTGAGTTTCATCTGGAGTAGCATCATTCATAAGTCTATTCTGTACTAGTACTGCCTGTAGTCCCCAAATTGGGTGTTTGAAAATTAGATTGATTTTTCTTTTTTTTCCTTCTTTTTTAAGAAATAGTCTTTACTGTTTTGTTTCAGTCTACTTGAGATGCGATTATTTCTTAGACGTGACCATTAGTTCTAAAAGTGAGATGCCCTAAGTGCAGGTGTATTTTAAATAGGTATTAATAGCAGAGATGAGGAAACATTTAGGACCTTCTGTTCTTATATCAAGGCACAAGGAAAAAAAAAAAACTTTTCACACTTCTTTCTTTATGGTTCCCAGTGACCCCTTTGACTTAGTTTCTCCTTGTCTTTTGGCATTTGTCTAAGACTGTGCTGTATGACTTTGTTTTCTAGGCCTCTGGAGCAAGTTCATCTTGAAACTAGCCAGCCATATTGGAACCCATTGACATTCCAAAACAGTATATATATACATATATACATACATATATATATATATATATAAATAAACAGCCAAAATCAGAGAAAAGGAACAGGGATTTAATACTTTTTTTAACAATTATTTTTGTGAAACATGTACTCTTTTCATACGGGTGGCTTTTACAAGCAGCTTTATCGTTGTTCCATTTTTTAAATTATTCATTGTGGTCATGGAAAAGTTGATTCTTATCTGCTTGATATTTTACAGTCTGGAGGAGGTATCATTGTAAAGATAATCTGAAATGATGACTGGGTTTAGAGAGATTTCCCATGACACTGCTAATCTGCTGAGAGTTTTACTTGTTTAGCTTGTTTAAATTTGCATTAAATTCAGGACAGTTACATGTAAGGAAAACCTTCAAATCAAGAAAAGTCTCAAATTTAGTTTTTCAGAAGATGGTTTCAGTGAGAGTTTGTTCAGTTCGAACGGGTTTGTAAGCAGTCATTTTACTTTACAGCCCTGCTGGGGCACAGTTTTGTTTATCAGTATCAGATATCACAATAACCAACTCCTCAGGTATTCAGGTGTGTGGGAGCCCTTGCATCTCCTATTAGACAGAAACTAGAAAATGGGGACAGATAATTTTTATATGCAATTAACTGCCTGTTTTACCCTCCTTACCCTCTTACCTGTTGCCCACTATCCTACCCTTGAGTTCAGTAGCCTCCTTCACACTTCAGCAGTGCTCCTTTGAAGGGTATGGATTCTCCATATGAGCAATTGAAATAACAGATTGTTAAAGCTCAGTCTTAGCCATACTCATGATTAATTCATGACTAGATGTAACTATGCTGAGGATGGGAAGAGAAATGAACTGTACTACTGTACAGAAAAGTACTGTATGCTTCATTTCATTTAGTGCCGGAGAGCCTTGCGAGGTGGAAGGGACCATGCCTGTTGTTTCATCCATATTTATATGTACTGTAGCAGGTGGCTAAAACAGAAAAGGGCAGAGAAACATTTCTTTGGAAGTGTAACTGCCAGGATAGTTTATCTAAAGTTATCAAATAACGAAAAGAGAACGTGCTTTTTTTATTATTATTCTTAGATATTTACATTTCTTTTCAGTCTGGAAGTTCACCAGATATGAATGCTAATATTCAATTCTTCAGCATATTGTAATGGTAAATGCTTAAAAGTGTATTTGCTAAGAATTCATGATCTGTCTATGCTATATAATCCTTTTGTTACAATTTTTTTAAGAAAACTATTTTTGTTAATGTAAAGTTAATATTTCAGAGCAGAATTTTTAAACTTATTGCACTAAATATAAGCTCTGTACAAAAAAATAATGCCTCAATGGTTCGATCACTCCATTCAAGAAAATCTTTTGAAAGAGAAAAGCCCTTCTACAGAAGCTTTGCAATGGAGTGGAGAGGTATGTCTAGGCAGAGACGTGCACAACTCCTGTTATCAAGGTTTAATAAGGAAGCAGTTCTCTGTGCTTCCTTTCAGAGGATCAGGCTTTTAAATTGCTGTCAAAAGTTTAAAAAAATATGTAGTATCATGTAGCTAACCAGTGCTCTTACCTTTTGGCAATAGTGAAATATTTCACTTTTGCTTCTAGAAGTCATTTGATACCTTAAATTTGTTTAGTTTTCTTTTGGTAAGCCAATTAAAAGAATTTACTCTTTTCATATCACAGAACCGAAACTATATGAAATGTATGAAAATAAAAATACATTTAGAAATTAAATCTGCTGGGGAGGCAGGGAGACAGAATTATCCAATCCTGCAAGCACTTAGACACTCATTTAAGTGAACCATATTGGTAGCTCCACTGACATCAGGAGGGCTCTCTAAGTATGGAAGCTGTAAGTTACACACCTGTGTAAGTGCTAACTGGACTAGAGCCTCAACCTAGGGATTCAAACTTGAGCACTGGTGAGGCCTCTCAGCGCAAGTTAGAGGTCAGACTATCTAGAAGAAGCACTGGAGCAGCCTTAAGTTTGTGGAGAGGAGGCATTCCTGCTGTACCAGTGGCTAACACAGCAGTGGCACGGAACACCAATATTTGTATAGATCAGTGAGGTTTAGCAACGGAAGTTTAAAAATGGGCTCAGATGAATGCTAGAAACTGGATTCCAAGGCTGAGAGACTTATCATGTACGCAGTTGCTTCTAGGGGAATTAATTTCCATCTTGTCTGGAAGTTATTGGAGGTGTTTTGATTGAAGCCCTGGATTCTGCACATTTTGACAACAAATTTCTGCCATGTCCAGTTCTGCAAGTTTGTGTTCTTTGCTCACTGGAAGTCCTGGGTGGGGGCTTTTCTCTGCAATTGCAACTAGGACTGCAGTTGAAAACAAATTTTGTATTTTTGTATGACTTGACTGTGCACCATTTTTATAGCAGTTTATCCTGTTTTAAAAAGAAATTTGTTTTATTTACATGGTGGTTAAAAGATACAGGCAACACTTTTCTATGGGTAGTTGTAATGTTTAAGTTACAAATCTATATCATTATAAAGTTCTTAATAAAATTGTGTGCACCATTCTTGAGTGTATATCCGGCATGCAGAGCTTTTCAGTCATGCCAAAGAGGCATTCCATCCACACGCAGGCTTTCCAGTGGCCATTTCGAATGTCCTTTGAAGTTCATTTGCAACGAAACTACAAGCTGCCCTCTTCCAGCTCTGTCTTGTGCAAGGAGATAAGCAGAAGACTAACGTCTGAAGAGACAACTTTCCAGGACAAATTTAGACTCTGCTTTCTTTCCCTAGTGGGGATAGTGGAGTAGAAGAACCCTTGACATGAAAATCCCCAGTTGGCAGCAGAGGTGCTGGGGTCTGCCAGTTGTGATGGATTACATACTTTTTTTGCCAGCTGGTTATTAAAGCCAGTATATGGACTGCTTTGTGGGAAGCAGTCTAGACTAACTAGAGAGTGATGCTGCACTGGGAATAACACTGCAGGAGGAGCAGGTGAGACAGCTGAGATAGAGAAACCATCTCCTTGGAAAGTCCACTGAACCAAGCAGTGCTTGAGGACTGGAGATTCAGGATGGACAGTTGGGGTTTAAAAACCAAGCCAATGGGATTACTGGTTCCCAGCATTTGGTTTCTGCAGACAGTCTGCAAAGGTTTCAAAGGAAAAAAAGCATGCCATACTTTAAATTGTTTAATTTTTTTCCACATCATTTTACTCTCTGTTCTGTTTGGAAGCTGAGCAGCAGTGTGTCATCTTTTTTGCTTCTTCCAGCCCTAAAGATTTTTTTTTTTGTTCTTTTAGCTCTCATTTCTGTATTGCTCTTGCAGCAAAGGAGTGCCAAGTGGCAGAGCGTCAGCTCCCCTTTGTCCCACCAATCTTAGCACATGCCTTCTCACCTTCCCGAGGCAATGATTCAGGATATCACCTGGACTGAATGGGAGGGGGAAGTAGGTGCTGAGCTGAAGTTCTGAGGTGTTTTTTTTTATATGATACCACTCCATCACTGTGCTTGCTGTGGTTAGGAGTGCAGCCCATCACTTCTACTGCTCCACAGCTAGAGTAAATACATGGCATGGCCAGCTTAGAATTGCATCTTCAGCCTTCCAGTAGCTTGTGTTCACATTCCCAGCTGCCAAAAACAGGATTGGGTTTTACATGTGGCCTTAGCTTGGCATGGTAACCCAAGGACTTTCTGTATTAGGAAAGCGTGTCCTAGAAGGGAGAACTCAAAGTGGAAAACCCAGTTACAGGTTGTGGTGGGTTGACACTGGCTGGCAGGTAAGCCCCTACTGCGTGCTTGCTCACTTCCCCCAGTAGGATGGGAGAAAGCATTGGAAAGGCAAAAGCAAGAAAGCTCATGCGTTGAGGTGAAGACAGTTTGTTAAGTACAGGGGAAAAAAAAAGAAAAACAAATCCAAGTGATGCAAAGGCAATCACTCACCACCTCCCACCAGCAGGCCAATGCCCAGCCAGTCTCCGAGCAATGGCTACTTTGGAAAACCATACCCTCCTCCCTCCCTGCCCCCCTTCCAGTTTTATTGCTAAGCATGACACTATATGGTATGGAATATTTCTTCAGTCTGTTCAGGCCAGCTGTCCTGGCTGTGTGCCCTCCCACCCTCTTGCCCAACCCCAGCCTACTCTGCTAGGGCGGCAGAGTTAGCAGCAGGAAGGCCTTGACCCTGTGCAAGCACTGCTCAGCAACAGGTAAAAACACTGTTGTGTTACCAACACTGTTTTGGTCACAAATGTAAAACACAGCACCATACAGGCTGCTGTGAAGAAAATTAACTCTATCCCAGCCTAACCCAGTACCACAGGTCCACTTACCCAAGAGTTAATCCAAGACTCGCTCCCTGCGTTTCTGTACAGCACCTTCTCAGGGTGGTTACTTCTTTCTGAAAGGGCTTTTTCAGCAGCAGGCAATTAGCCTGCTCCACAGTGCTCCCTTTCATGGAGGGAGCAGGGGATGCTAGCTCTTACTCTTTCAGCACAAAATGGGGATATAAAGCAGAAATGAGCCCTTTCTGTATCAGTGTTCTGGCAATTGAGCAGCCAGTGTTGGAGACAACATACTTAATGTGCCCTCAGGGCATGCACTTTAGTGGTTTGCTCTGAGTGGTTATGATGTATTCTATGAATGTATGTTATAGCGTCAATAAAATGCATGTAGCAGACATATACTCATCATCACCATCCAGTGATCATTTGGTTCTGAGTGCATATACATGCTGTATTGAACATGGCACTGTCATTTTAAGAAACACTCTTTAAGATTTAAAAGTAGATACCTAAGAGCATCCCTGTTTTTTAAATCATGGCTTTGCCTGTGCAGATACTGTTTACTAAATCTAAACATTGCAAGTCCATTGTTTCTTGAACAGTTTGTGTGTCACAGTACCACCACAGAAATCCTATTTCATCTTTGTGGAAAAACCCCTTGTGTTTCCCAAAACAAAACCCAACAGACTTATTTGAAGCATTTCTTGCACTCAGCTTGTTTGTAGGGATGATGGAGGTTTACTCTAAATATTTCATTTTTAAATGCTCTTTCAACTATTTCATCTCTGCTGTTATTTCCATCACATAACAAGAGATTATGGAGACTAGTAAATTTGTTTTTCTTGTGTTCCGTAGCAAATACTGTTCTCAAGGTATTTTTTTTCTTTTATATTTAGAGAGATGAGAGAAGAGACGAAACTTGTCTCTTGCGATGTGGGTCATGTATAAAAGGCAGAATTTCTGGTCTGGGATGGAGCTGTGATGTGTCTTGCAGGGTTTGCAAGCTGATGCAATCAAGCCAAAGCTCTTCAGAGACATTAGGATTACGAAAATATTTCTAGGGACAATAGGTAGCACGAATCCATCTAAAAATACCCATTTGGAGGCTAAACTACCTGGCATTCATTTAACAGAGATCAGTTAAAACAGAACTAGCAGAAAACCAGCAAACACCATCAGATTCTACTCCCCTGCTCACTGAAGTGGTCATGTGACGTGTGAATACGATGAGCAGAATTTGGTGTTTCAAGCATTTGGTACTTTTCTGTAGAAACATGGGACTCCCTTTAGAACCAAAGCTGCAAGAATTCAGAGCAAAAGTACCAGCTGACTTCAGAACTAGCCTAATTTCAGCAACTTTAAAGACAGCTCTGGCCTCTCTAAATATGTGATGGAAGATGCTGGCAGTGTAGCTGGCAACCATTCCTCAAGTGCACCACTGCTCCCCTCTGGCTCGAGTGAAACAGGGGCAGCTAGGGAGTATGTCAGAAAGGTTTTGTGAGATGATGAAGCTGATTATTCCTGAAACCCATCAGAAGTTGGGCGTTGACCGGAGCTCCCATGAAAGTTAATGATTTTTAACTCTCAAATAAATACTGCGTGTGCTCCAGTGTTAGTATTGGTTGGGTCCCTCCCTGCTCAAACTGAAAAGGGGGAATATCTCTCATTAGAAGAACAGTGCTGCAGTCAGTGAGGTAGTGTCTCCTAGGGGAGCGAGGGAGGAGAAAACAGAAAGGTTGTTTTGTTTCTAATGTAGGCCAGAAAGCAGCTGCCAGAGGTTAGGTGGAGCCATGGAGAGCAGGATTTCACAGGTACAAAATATTCCGCAGGATCTTCGCAGTAGTTAAGAAAATTCACATTCCAATTCACAGACATCTCACAGCAACATCCCCCGTGTCCTGCTTTTATTTTGCTCTGGAGCTCTTCAGAGCAAGAAAGAAGGTGGAATCCTATACCTATAGAAAGGAATTATTTCTATACGGTGGATTGTGTTGCTGGTTATAGCAACTACCCTAAGGAAAAAGGAAAATCTTCTGAACAGATTTTAAAGGCTTGACAGTACTTGCATTATCATAGTCCATGAAAGCTTCATCTGGAAACAAATTTTTCATCCTCTTTCACTCATACTTCTAACAGGGCAGTCAAACCCCTGAACTGGTTTAGTGATTTACATTGAATCAAGATCAACTAACAAGTGCTCCTTTTTCCAGTGGAATGCCACCTACTTTGGGAATGGGAAAAGTAAATGTGACACTGTTTATGTTGTCTGAGAACTTGAAATGTTTTATACTGCAAGCTGTGAATGCAGGAAGAGAAGGGAACTTAACAGTGCTGATCTAATCTTAGATTTTCTGTGTAAACTGACATTGTGCCAGAATACTGATGCAAAACTGTATTTTAGTCTAAGAAATGTATAGATTTTTTAATGTATCAAAATAAAGTTTTTCTTTTTAAGTAAGAAAGATGTTTCTGTCTGTTCCCTATGGGGTGCCAAGCTCTGCTCGTCCTCTTAAGAATACTATCTCACGGCCCTGAAAGCAAGCCAGATCTTTGCCCAAGCTTTGCTTAGCTCTGTGCCTGCCCTTTAGCTGAGTAGCTGCAATCGTGCTTGGCTCTCTCACTGTCCTGGTGCCAAGAAAAGTGTTGTGATGCTAATGCTTTGTTGAGCTGGGTAGGTGAGTGGCGTTTTGTAGAGCAAAGGTGGACCTTTATATGGATGGCTTCGGGGGAATGCAGAGTAGGGAGGGATGAAGGAAATCTCATCATGTATTATGAGAGCTATGCAAACTGCACATCCCAAAGCAGGATCCCCGTTCTGCAGAGGTGTTCTAAAAAGCCTGGATGGCTGAAGATGGATGGTGAATAGAAGCAATTGGTAACAGCACCTGTATAATCTTACTAGCAGAGGCATGTGCAATCGCAAAGATTACTTTCCTTCTCCTCTCCCTCCCACGGGCACAGAAAATTTCTGCTTTCTTTACTGCCCGTTCTTTAATACACTAATAAGCTAAGCTGACTGCATTTGTAGAAGATGGTGTACTTTATCTGGGAACCACTGCCACTTCTGAACCTGAGGCTGAAGCTGTTGTGGCAAATCACTAAATACAGCTGAGATGAAAAGGACCAGCCAGCCCATCAGACAGGGCCTCTGCCCACAGGCGGGGTCCCATGCTGTGGGCCCAAGTGTTTTGCTGCGTATCTCAGTGTTCTGCAGTTCCTCTCAAGGTGTGTCCCAATGGCTCCGAGTGTCTTTTTCATGGTTTGTTAAGGGTGAAGCTGCTTGGCTAGATGGTTTAGTTGCATGGAGCAAAAGAGACTCCGGAGGTGCCCTTCTTCATCAACAGAGGTGTAACGGGCAGGAGGCACGTCACATGCAAGTTATGAAAACCCCATCTGGTTTCCACTGGGTTTTGGTGTCAGAACTGCAGAACAGGAGCTGTTTGGCTCTCCTCAACCTTGCCAGGGGTGAGGGACTGAAGCACTGTCTGGGGAGAGCAATGATGATGAGCTCTGAAACAAAAGAGTGTTGTGGCTTCCAGGGGAAAAAATAAAAAAAGGAAGGGGCTAAAGATGAGCTGGGGAGGGCTAGTGAGAGAAGCAGGTGCAAGGAGAACAGAATGGGGCATGGGACTTGAAGTGGAAGGAACACCTGAGGGCACGGGGGTGGAGTGGGCAAGAAAACCCAGGAAGCTATTAGCAGGCAAGAGAGCAGAGACCTGGAGACAGAGAGGACTGGAGCTGAAAAAGCAGGATTTGTCCTTCAGCCACGCAGCAGTCCCACTGCCCAGGCGCTCTGCAGGCAGTGAGCACGTAGCCTCGGATCCCTGCTCCCCCGCTGCAGCTGAAGGACCAGTCTCCTTGCTTGAAAGGACAGCACAGGTCCCTGGCTGCTGAAGGAGCCCTCCCGCCTCGCGTGGAGGATGGGGGCCCTCTGCGTGCAACCTTCAGCAGGCGGCAAACCTTCTCCAAGCCAGCAAGGCTAGATCCTGCGCTGCTGAAGTCTGGCACAGCTCCTTCCTCCCACCAGTGGCCACTGAGGAGCTGACCCAGTTGTAGTCGCTGGTATTTAGAAGTTTAATGAAGATTAGCTAGTGCCCAGGGAGAGATTATTTAGAATTTCTAATTACTATTTAAATTATGAATGTGTGAAATGGATGGAGCTTGCACTCCCGCACACAGAGCACCTAGGAAAGCTGTTTCTCTTTTTCTGGCATCTACTGCCATACTATCCATCTAACGCTCAGTCCTAGTTTACCTTGGATACACTAAAAAGAAAGTGGAAGAAAATCCAGTGCCAGGGCAGATTTTCTGAGACCCTTGCTAGAGCAGTCAAAGCTAGAAATAAAGCCTGTGACAAGCTACTGAATTGTTTTATCTAGCCACCTCAGCTGACAGTAATCGAGTGGGAGACAAATAAATGGGTGAGCAGGTATTTCACACTGCAGTGCTTTGAAGAAGAAATCACAGGCCTGAACCCTGTGCCCTGCCAAGAGAAAAAAAAAAGTGAGATTCTGCCACAGTCCCAGAAACATTGATAAGATATCCCTTGATTTTAATTACTTTTCTGACAGCTCCTAGCTGTATTCTAGTTTTAAGTCCTGGAGGAATACAAAAATACAAACCTTGGGCAAAAAATGTTCAGTAGGCATTTGCAATGTCAGATGGAGCAGGGTGGCCTGGCCACCTCTCCTGATTGTGGGACCGGCCACGTCCCCCCATCTTTGCTCCAGGGGCTTCCAGGTAAGAGAGGGGCAGCTCAAAGATGTGGACACCTGCCTGGGGCCGACACAGTGCTGCTCCACCACGGGCCTCCTCTGCAGCCCGGGGCTCATCACTCGCTGTCTTTCCGCCTCCCTTTCCCCGCAGATGGGGATGCCATGAAGGTGAGCACATTAAGGATCAGTAGGCACTTGGGTACTGCAGGAGGAGGGAAAAGTGAGTGAAACAGGGGCAGGTGAGCCTGTGGGGGAAGTTGGGATGTGAAAACGCCTCTCTGCAGCTGCAAGGGGCAGTGAATTAGGCAAGCTGCAAAGCTTGGACATGCTTCTGAAGAGGGAATTTTGGGGATCTGCAGCTCTGCAGGAGGGCGACCAGCAGGTTATGACAGATCAGGGAAATGATACAGACATAGACAGCTGAGACTCATCCCTCTCCTGATGCTTAAATATCTAACCACTCAATCCTCCACTAGCAAACCCCCTCCAGTCCCTTAGTGGGCCTCAGTAGCTCATTAGATAGATGTCATCCTGACTTCCTCTCACCACAAGTCATCTACTGATTGCTTTCCGACACTTCTGGTTTCAGTGAAAGCTTTCCTGGCAGAGCATGTGATTCCATACCCCCTGTTTTTCTGTGTGGGGATTCATTGCCCTGACTTTTCATCAACAGAAGGGCGAAGCGGCAAGAATGGCAACACTGTCAATCCCCATAAAGGAGGCGGGGAGGGCTCAGGAAAATATCTTGAGGGTTTTTGGTTTTGTTTTGTTTTTTTAAGTCTCTGATAACGGAAAGCAAACTGTGCACCAAGCACTCTGTAACAGAACTGGACTGAAACAAGATATCTCAAATCCCAGGCCAGAAACACCACCACAAGAGCCTGCAAGAAGAAAAATTCACTTGTTGGAAGGCACCGCTGGGTCCCTTCCAAACCTCTCCAAATTGCACTGCCCCTAATGACGACAGCAAAACTTGAATACCTAAGGTTGGAACATTGCTAGAGAAAGCAAAGGGATTTCAAAGCATGAGTTTGCTGTCTCTTTCATAAAGCCTGGTGGGAGGATTGCAGAGGACTGCCTCATTCCTATGAGCACAGAAGTCCTGCCTCCAGGCAAGAAGCACCACAGCTTGCTTTTCAAAGCTCTCTGGTGTTGCATCCATTCACCATGAGACAACATGAGGACAAGAAACCTCAGAAGGGCCTGTACTGCAGCACAGCAGGAGACCAGCCTGCCAGAAGAGCATCTGAGGTTCAGGCTGTCTATGATGAAGAGGAAGCTGGAGAGCTTTATCAGAACAGAATTTGCTCCACAAAAAACCTAGCACAAGAGCGTGCAGGTCTGAATTTCTCAGAAGATGCACAGCTTGAAAAGCTGCTAAGCTTCAGAAAGAAATAATAAAGCAGCAAAGCTTGAATGAAGGATGTAGGAGAACTACACACAAACCTGACATTTATGTTCACATCATTGTGTTCATAGGCCAGGGCCCCCCAGCCTTCCCGTAATCATAATTTGCACTTACTTTAAAAATAGCACAAGACAAGTAAAAAGCGCCCATCAAGTTTCTGAGCCATGGGGGCGAGGACACTGTTGTTCGAAGCAAGTTGAACATGTGCTATGTGGCCACAAACCACGTGCTTGGGCTCCGGAAGGGCCCCAGCCATGACACACTGAAGACCGTGGGAGGAAGGAGGGAACAGACTGATGACCAGCTGAGCCAGAGGCAGGAGGTCAACAAGGGTTAAGTCCCAGCAATGGCAAAGCCTTGCTCAGGATCCAGGCTGCAGAGTGCCTCATAGCTACGCCCTCCCCCGCTCAGCTCTCACAGATGTTTTCCAGCTAACCCTTCTGGAGGGATCAGGCTAGAAAGGCAGATAGTATGGAAAAGGCAATGGAAAAGACACTAAATATGGAAAAGGCAGTAAGCAATAAATGAGATGCCGGAATACAGAGACCTTCCTCAGAAGTGGGCTGCAGGAAGCAGGGATCCAAGAACATTACCCTGCCTCACTTATTGGAGGGGTGGCAGCAGTGCATTTATTTGCAGGGTGGGTATTTGTGGTTGCCTTTACCAAATACAGCTACCCTGGGTGAATACAACTGCTGCTGCTGGCAATTAAAAATAATTAGGTTGTCTTTGGCTAGAATTAAGCATTTGCATGGAGGTGTCTGGGAAAACTGTATCAAGACAGATGAGCTCCTGCAATCTGAGTACCATTGGATATGCAGCAGAAGGCCTTCTGGAGAGACCCTCCCTTACTGTGTGGGGAGTGTGTCTTACTTTTGCAAGGAGGCAAAGCTATCCTTCCTGCCTGTTCTGGTAGAAAACCTGTTACGAAGGTCTGGTAAGAAATGATGCACCACTGCGGGCCAGGACACACAGCAGCTTGCTGTGATAGCAGTAACACAGCAGGCAAGTGGTACTAAGCATGTCGCATATATGCAGGTATACCTATGGCGTGCTTGTGTAGGTTACCTAGTAAAAACTTATAAAGATAAGCATTTTACACTGAAGTAGGCTACTCCTTAGAAAAAAGAGAGCGGCTCCTGAGCCAAAGGGTTAATTTTTTTTTTTTGTATTAAAAAAGCCTAGACAAATACAAAATTTGTATTTTTACTCTTCCAGATGAGCCCTGCCAACTTGCTCAGCCTAAGGGCACACAGCTCAGTACAAGGCATAGGCAGGATCATGAGCCTAAACAGTAACAGCTTCATCTGCTATTCTGTTCCTTCCTTTGCAGTCACAGTAATGAAATCCAGTGGGAATTAAAAGTATTCTGGCTGCAGAGCCCATGAGCCAACCATTGTAATTTGGCCATGAAATAAACAACCATAGACTAGCAAGCACAATTAGCTAATAAGATCGGTGCTTCATCATAACCCCATTTTAAACAGGCTGCTGATAGACTAATTTTGACACAAAAATAGCATAGCAGGAAATGCATATTCCCTGAAACTCATTGTGTGTTCAATTAAGCAGCGTTACAAAGAAGTCAGCAAGTGATTTTCATCGCGGGCTGTCACTGGGAAGAATTTCTCTGCAGAACGCTGCACGCAGACCTGTGCTGACCAGCAAATTTTCTGTGTCGTACCCTTCCCCCAAGCACAGCCAGGAGTGCACGGTTCCCCATGCTGGCTCTGAAGGTTTTAGGGTGCCCACAGCTCCCCCTCACGGACCTCAGCCGGGAGAAGTGCTGTGGCTGTCCAGCTGCACACTCGGCTCTCCAATATCCTCCATAAATGACCCCATTCGGTTCAACTCGGCATGCGCTGAGCCATATTCATTACTCTGGGGCACTATAGCCCTGCTCTTTCCCCTATGCATGAAGATCAGGAAACCAAACCGGCCATGCTCGTTTCACTGCAGACTATTTCAGTGAGCTCCTAGACAATGGAGTTTGCTGGGGCTGCTGGATCTTGTGACCAGCTCACAGCTCATTAGGGAAGCTAATTTAATGCTCTGGCAATGTGCAACTGCTTCCCATAGCGTGCATGGATGCACAGTGCTGCCTGGGTTTGGAAGCTCTCCAGCAATGGTGCTTCCACTGTCCTGACTGGAGACCGAGTGCAGCTCTCTGAAACGAAACTGCAACATTTTTTTTCCTCCTCTAGTTTCTCTTGTAAGAGCAAACTGCTCCCTTTTATACCTGTTCCAGGCCTCTAACAAACCAGCAAAGGGCTGTTCATCCTGAGAGCTCACGGCATGAAATCTTTCACCACTAAAATAACCCTGGTGCAATGAAGTCTCCAGTCTTCCAAGGCAGCTCCTGGACCGGCTCCAGTTTGGGACAGCCTTGTTCTGAGATGAGCTGCGGTGCTGCAGCTGGGTGGCACGGCTTCAAACGACCCTTCCTGTGACCTGTTACCTCGGTGCCCCCTTTGCCTGCTGAGCCTGTCCCGAGGGTGGGCTCCCTGCTGTGCCAGCAGTGCGGTGTGGTTTGCTACCCTCTTAACTAAAGGACTATTGCCAGCTCGATGACCTTCTGACAGATGTGAATAGTGGGTGTGACCCCACCTCCCCCCTCCTCCAAGGGGGGGCTGACCCGTGTCAGTGTTGGCCCCCCCGCCGCCTGTGGTCCAGGCACCTGGTGTGATTTCCATGCTGGTCGCACCCAGCCTATGAGCGCCGCAAGGAGTGTGAACAGATAAAAAGCTGGCCTCTGGACTGGCCCAGCCCAAGTCAGGAGATGGTGCACAAGGCACTGGCATTGCCCGTACCTGACCACCCCCCCTGGCTCCCGTCCTTGCCTCCTCCAGCTAGCTTATCAGAGTGCGACCCAAGGCGATGCACCAGAGGTCATTGCTCTCCGAGAGGTAGCAGGAAATTAGCCTTCGGGGCAAAGGTGATGTGCTCCCTTTGTGTTTCACTTACAGTAAAGGTAGGACAGGGTCAGAACACCCATTTCATGCTCCCCAGCTTCTTGTGCTTAAGGAGAGTTATGGCTCATCGTGCTCGACCGTAGTGTGTTTTTTTCCTGCTGCCAATCTTCTTTTGCTGTGCAGCCAGACTTCCTTGCAAGATATCAGAAGTTAAGGGGTCAGATCCATCATCCATTGCTGCTCTCCTAAGGGGGCACACACTGCCTTCACAGAGGTGCAGAAACGTAACTTTCAACCCTTTTATAATTCTCTTCTTGTCCTTGAGGCTCACATCCTCTGAATCACCTTTTTTACCTTGCCTCAATCACTGCAGTCCTATTTTTTTCTTTTCTTTGAACAGGCAGGAGATCTTCATGCCACAGGTAAAACTCAGTCTGTGCTTTTGCTGCCCATATCCTCAGCATCTTTCCTTCTCCCTGTCTGCCTTGCACGCCTTCTCTTCCCCCACACTCTCACCTATGCATCGCCCTGGTTGTGCCTCCCACCGATTCTCTGCTGTCCTCTGTGATTTTCCCAAATCAAGCCCTTGGTCCCAGCCTTGAACACCATGTGTGATCCTCACCTCTCCCCCATCCAGACCTTCCCTCCACAACACCTCTCTGCTCTTCCAGCTCAGAGCTGAGGTGTCACACAGCCATGGCTGCTCACCCTGACTCTTGCTCCTGCAATCTGGGACAATGTTCCTCATCTTTCCCCTGCTATCTCTGTCCTTTGGCAAGCTAGATATCAAATTTTTCTGTCTCACAGTTTAAACATCCCTCAGGAAAAGAAAATGGGAGCTGTCTCCATTCTGCAACTCTGGCTTGCCCCAGTAACTTCAGTGAAGACAGGCAGATGGACAACAGCTTTAATCTCTGCCCTGCCTTTTACAAGATCAGTTGATGACCATGCAGTTCTGCTCCTATTTTAAGCTTTACTCTCCTTGCTTTGTAGCTAAATGCTGGCAACAGAGAACACAGCCGTGTTGCTACCTCCTTGCATGATTCCTGTCTGTGTGTAGGCGGGTCATTATATAGTGCTTGGTAACCAGGGGTCCCACTCCAATACAAAATGTTACTGGTGGAATTTCAATTGCACTTGGCTCTGCCCCACCTAATTGCACTACAAGCAGAGTGGAGAACAGAAATGCACTTTCAAGTGCTTTTAAACATCTCACCCTAAAATGATTTGAACAAGGACCCAAAGGCCTTATGCGTGGTGGTTTTCAACTTCATTCTTCAAGTAGCATTTAAGTGAAAGTGCTAGATGCAGGGTCCCTTGTTGGCACATCACTTGGTGCATGGCAACACAACAGTAGGTACAAGCAGCAATCTGTTTACATTTCATTCAGAGATAGAGCCTAAACTCAGATCTAAACAGCCCTAAAGCTTTGTTTTAGAGTGTATTTTGCTTTGGGTCCACTTATAATTTAAATACTATAATTTATTTGAAGTGCTCCCTTTGAGAAGACAGGAGGAAGTTATGCACTTCACATGGGCTAACAGGTAACTGGCTTCACAGATTGGACGGTACAGGTTAACGTGGGGAGACTCACATTGATTTCTGCAGGATTTCACTGCACTTTTCAACTGAAACCCGAGAGCACCATAAAGTGACTAGTGTTTTCAGTGCCTGGCATTTTTAAATTAAAACTTCCTTCCATTAGTGACATTAGTAGAGCATAGTGCCACGTGTTGTTACCCACTTCTCCGAGAGACCACAGCTGGCAGGTGGCAGACCCCTGTGATCCTGGGCACACAGACCGACATACATGCAAGCTCTTCTAATGGCAGGCGTGTCCCTGCAGCCGTCTCATGGTGTCCTCTTCTGTGTGGACCCTTGGCATCCCCTGCTGGGTGAGGGCTGTGGGGCACAGGGCCAGACAGGTGCCTGCAAAAGCAGGGACTGAGGGAGCCTGGGGCATGGGTGGGGACAGGGAGCACCCATCTGGGGGTGCTGGTGGGGATACAGCACAAGCCCTGGGATAATACAGGTCACTGCAAAACCAGCTTGCAAATTCGCATCCCCTATCTCTCTTCTTTGTCTTTGCTCTACAAATCTTTTACGAAGTTCTTCAAATGTCCCCAACAACTTTGGTAAACTCTATTTGCCTGAGCAAAACTGCAGTCACTTCAGAAGAGGATGTGTCCCAAGGAGGATCCAGTAAAAAACACTATAAATTGTAAATGCCTGTCACTGATCAGCGAGCTATCCATTTGGCCAGCTGGCCAGCAAATGTCGGGCTCTTCAAGCCAGGCACATCCAAATTGCATTAGCAGCAGGCAGCTGTTTCTGTGAAGAAAGGCGTGCACAATGCACAGACGTTTTCTCGAGGACTACAACAGCCTGCTTTCCGTTGCAGGTCTCTGGCAACAGCTGCACCCTTCTAGAGGTGCATGCTGTGGAGCTTCACTGATCTGGGCAGACATCTCACCCTGCGGAGGGAGCCAGCAGGCCATGATGGGCACGGGATACCTCTGACTGGTTGCAGCATGGCTCATCCTGCCCCAGAGAGCAGTTGGGCACCATGGGGAAGGCAAATAGGTCTGCTTGGCTGTGGTGGGTTGACCCTGCCTGGATGCCAGGTGCCCACCAAAGCCACTCTATCACTCCCCCTCCTCAGCTGGACAGGGGAGAGAAAATATAACGAAAGGCTCGTGGGTTGAGATAAGGACAGGGAGAGATCATTCACCAATTACTGGCATGGGCAAAACAGACTCAACATGGGGAAATTAGTTTAGTTTATTACTGATCAAATCAGAGTAAGGTAATGAGAAAATAAAACCTAAATCTTAAAACACATTCCCCCTACCCCTCCATTTTTCCCAGGCTTAACTTTACTCCTGATTTTTCTCCCTCCTTCCCCCCAGTGGTGCAGGGGGACGAGGAATGGGGGTTGCAGTCAGTTCATCACACGTTGTCTCTGCTGCTCCTTCCTCTGCAGGGTGAGGACTCCTCACACTCTTCCCCTGCTCCAGCACGGGGTCCCTCCCACAGGAGACAGTCCTCCATGAACTTCTCCAGTGAGGGTCCTTCCCACAAGCTGCCGTTCTTTGTAAGCTACTCCAGCCTGGGTCCCTTCCATGGGGTGCAGTCCTTCAGGAACAGACTGCTCCAGCGTGGGTCCCCCCATGGGGTCACAAGTCCTGCCAGCAAACCTGCTCCAGCGTGGGCTCCTCTCCACAGGTCCACAGGTCTTGCCAGGAGCCTGCTCCAGCATGAGCTTCCATGGAGTCACAGCTTCCTTCAGGCATCCACCTGCTCTGGCATGGGGTCCTCCATGGGCTGCAGGTGGAGATCTGCTCCACCGTGGACCTCCATGGGCTGCAGGGGAACAGCCTGCCTCATCATGGTCTTCACCACGGGGTGCAGGGGAATCTCTGCTCTGGCACCTGGAGCACCTCCTCCCCTTCCTTCTTCATTGACCTTGGTGTCTGCAGGGCTGTTCCTCTCACGTATTCTCATTCCTCTCTCCAGCTGCAGTTGCACAGGGGTTTTTTTTGCCTTCTTAGGTATGTTATCCCAGAGGCACTACCACTGTCACTGATGGGCTTGGCCTTTGCCTGCGGCGGGCCCGTCTTGGAGCTGGCTGGCATTGGCTCTATTGGGCATAGGGGAAGCTTCTAGCAGCTTCTCACAGAAGCCACCCCTGTAGCCCCCCGCTACCAAAACCTTGCCACGCAAACCCAGTACAGGTTGTGAATGAGGACTGGGTGCATCTCTTCCTTTCCAGGAGTGTGCTGGTGGTGTTGGGGTGGAGTTGGAGCTGGCTGTCCTTGCGAGGAAGGTGTGGGGCTGTCACCAGCTGCTCCTCCGGCTTTCAAATCATCCACAGCCCCCAGGAGGAGAGCCAGGATTGCCGTCCATGCCACAGCCTCCAGCTCCATTGCGCCCAGGCTACGGTCTCTGTGTGCGCAAGAGCTTCCTCCCGTGCAAAGCCTTCAGCCCCTACCACACTGTTCAGCAAACTAGTGGATAAAAACAAAAGGTCATGCACCACGTTTGGAGCTACAGCATTCCTGTTAGATGCTGATCACAGGCAGGTAACCCACCGCTCTCCTCTGGCCATCAGACTGATGAAGACACAGTGCCATCAGCTGGGCGTTCGCAGCCACCTGCCTGTCACCAGAGCCCAGGTGACTTTCCTACCAGAAGGCAGGGGCTTCATATAACCACATCTTTTGTGCTCGACAAGCTCTTCATGGCCAGGCAACAGTGCATGCAGAGCATGTGCCTGCCCTAGGTGAGCAGGGCAAACCAGTCTGCAGCACAAAAACAGGATTAGGAGGTCTTGAGCCCATTAAGAGGACAGCGGCTAATCCTCACTATGAAGCAGCTTTAGGGAGCCTTGTGTCCTCCATGGCGTGCCCTGCCATCCACCAGCACCTACTCACTGCCTGAAGGCAGGCACGGCAGCAGCAGTGCCCCTGGCACTAGCAGCAGTCTGCCACAGGGGTGAAAGCCTTCGTCCGCAATTTGGTTTGGGAACCTCTTACAAGGAAAGGGGACGTCCAGGTGGCAAGTTGGAAAAGCAGTGTTCCTTAACTTTTAACGGCCAGAGGAGTGCAGCCAACCATACAGCCCAGCAAAGCACAGCCAGCCTCGAAAACCCTATTAATTATGCTCCCTGTCTTCCGAACTGCAACTGGTCTCTCCACTGGAGTATGCCAGCACATCTCTCCCTGGAGGTTAGATCTCATATTTCCTCATCTCCTATTACCTCCTGCTCCCTCACTCTCTACTGGAAAAAGAGGCAGCAGCAGACCTTTTTTCCCAGGTGTGCTTGCTTTTATGCCATGCAAAAAAGCTCCCTTTCTCTGCTCTTTCTCCTGCTGCTGCTGCCTCTGCTCCTCCCTCGTTTATCTCCTCACTCTGCCTGTCTTCTTTCTGCTCCTGGCTGGCTGCAGGGCTTCTCAAAATCTGCTTTTAAAATGTGAAGTGACTTCTGGACTGTGTGGCTCTGGGCCTAGCCTTCATAGGCAGTGGCTAAGAAAATGTACTTACTCACTGCTTTTCAACATGGGTCAAAGCTTATTGCAATAGCGCTTCGGCATGAGAGGAGCAACTTCAGAAACTGACAAAATGATGTGATTTGAAGAACTCAGCCTTCAGCTCCATGAATGGGTGACTCCTGAGCAATATACTTAACTTTGTTTTCATGTAATGGGTCTTTCATTTCTTTCCAGCAGCTCTCACAAACTCCCTTGGCTCTGCTTTATTTGAGTGGTGTATATGGGTATATCCTGCCTATATAGACATATCCTGTGTCCTGAAGAGTTCCTCTCTCTCTCGGGTCGGGGGGGGGGGAAGAAATTCACAGTAGTTAAGCGAAACTGAAGGCCAAACTCAACTGAGCTGGGTTCTTTTGAAACTTATCTCACCCAACAGAAAGAGTCAGTAGTAGGTGTCCTGGTTTTGGCTGGGATAGAGTTAATTTTCTTCCTAGTAGCTGGCATAGTGCTGTGTTTTGGGTTTAGGATGAGTATAGTGTTGATAACACACTGATGTCTTAGTTGTTGCTAAGTAGTGCTTACACCAGTCAAGGACTTTTCAGCTTCCCATGCTCTGCCAGGTGCAGGAGAAGCTGGGAGGGGGCACAGCCAGGACAGCTGACCCAGACTGGCCAAAGGGCTATTCCATACTGTATGACATCATGCTCAGTATAAAAACTGGGGGGAGTTGGTTGGGGGGCAGCGATCGCTGCTTGGGGACAGGCTGGGCATTGGTCGGTGGGTGGTAAGTGGTTGCATCACTTCTTTTTCCTGGGTTTTGTTCCTCTCTTTTTTGTTTTCCTTGTCACTACAATTTATATTTTTTATTATTATTATTATTTTTATTTTTTTATTTCATTTCAATTATTAAACTGTTCTTATCTCAACCCACGAGTTTTCCTACTTTTGCCCTTCCAATTCTTTCCCCCATCCCACTGTGAGGGGGGAGGGTGAGCAAGTGGCTGTGTGGTGTTTGGTTGCCAGCTAGGGTTAAACCATGACAGTAGGAGAAGAAAATTCACAGTGGGGCAGGGTCCCAGAGATGGTTCAAGGTTGGTGCCATGCCAAGGCACTGATGTGCAACCAGAGAACTGGTACCAGCACAGGGCAACAGTCTGCCGTTATCAGTCAGAACTGGTTTTGCTGGGCTTGGATGCTCCCTTTTATTACTCCCACAGCTCATGTATTTTACTGTAAAGCCAGTTTCCTGGGGTGGAGGATGGCTCTTTTCTTTCAGTCCTAGTTATCATGAGCTCTGTGATAATTTGTGGCACTGAAGGGGTATTTTCTGTAGGCTTAAGTGTACCCAAAATGTGCACAACCCATCTCTGTTCAGTTTCCTCTGCAACCACATACAATTTTTATTATCGCCCTACTGATCTGAACAAGATTGTGACCCAGGGCACAGCTGCAAGCGTCTCTGTGATACTTCTGGCACCACGGCATGGGCTGGGAGCCAGGGTGTTTAGGAGCCTGCCCCAAGGGAAATATGGTCTGACACCAATGGATGGAGGTGCTGACTTAAAATATGGGTGCACAATGGTATGTGGTATACGTGGGAGGGTCATGCATGGTAGCAATATTGAGAGTATGAAACTTACGGATATGGCAATAAGAAGTGGGAGAGAAAATAAATGTGGAGTTTAACAGTAAAAGGTACTCTGGAGAGGAACACAAGGTGTCTAACTGATTAGCTTAGGTATGATTTTCTCTTGGGCCTTCAGAAATGTTTTAAAGCAGGTTTTGGGGCACATGCAGATAATAACCTTTGTAAGAACATGTGGAGCACTGGGAGCCTGTACAGGCCCTTTCACTGAAACCACAAAATTAAGCTGCACAGGGCAGAATGTTTAGGTCTTCTGGAAGAGGTTGCGGTTCGCTGGGAGGCTGGCAATACTCCCCTCCCCGAGCTACAGGACTGCTGGAGAGCCTGTTGTGCATCCATCGCCTTCCCAGCTGACCATGCCCACAGAAGTTGGGTTTCTACACAGGCAAACAGAAAAACCTCCAAATCCAAGTGCTGTGGCTGATCAAGGAGATGCTCCGTGCCACATTTCTTCTTTTTTTCCTATTTTCCCTCCCTCTCAGAAATATCCAAAGCTTGAACGCCAGGCTGCGTGGAGCAAGGGAGAGGGAGCCAGCACAGGCACTCTGCTACCTGGTGCAGGATGTGTCCTAATGGATTCAGGCTCCAAGCTTTTCTGTAACAGTGATGATGTCAAGTTGGAGCTGGGGTGAAAAAGATTTCATCCTGTCTATCCTGATTTGTTGTGTACCAAGTGGCGATGGTGGTTTTTACACCACTCACACCAAACTCCTTTCCTCGCTCCTTACAATTCAGTGCCACTAAAGACAGCTTAACCACTGACTTATAGTGCTTTAAATGAGGAAAATATTATTTAAAAAGCTTTGAAACCTTATTTGACACCTTACTTACTTACACTGATATGAAAGTATCATTAAGTGAAGGGCAATTCAAGTCTCAGTTCTTTTTTGTTTGTTTCTTTTTAATTCTAGTTTTAAAAAAAAAAAGAATGCCTTGCTGTGTATAAAACCAGCAATGCAGTAGATTTGAATGTGCATTCCAGGGGAGAAAAATCAGTTATTCAAGTCTCAGAACACATTTTACTCTTCTCCCTTTCTAATTGGAAGAATACTAAGAAAATTTATCAAAAATCAAATATATACATATATAACACACAGTTCCTGTGTCAAAGCAATGTTTGTGTGTACATTTTAATCCTATGGTTGCAGAGCCTGTTGAAACAATAAAACAGATTTGATAGCCACAGCCTTCTCTGCATGCACAAAAATAAAACCTCACTGTGTTTCCTTCAGTGCAGTGACTAATGGATTCAAAGAACAGTGGGAAAGCCTGTTTCCTTCTGCCCACTGTCCTCTGTTGTCAATATGAAGCAGAACACTCTGAGAGAGGCACACCGCTGCCAGTTTGGGAATACCAGGGGGCATTTTAATCAAAATTTCTCAGTTCAGTTCTTTAACTGCAGCTAATATTTTCTTTCAGAAAAAACAAAAACTTCAGAAGTTGTTAGTGGGGAGAAGGAAATTGCATAAATCTTATTTTTTTGAGTCATGATAGAAACACTGCAGTAATTACATTTAATATAATAAGCCATCACCAGACTGACTTCTGAGGCTTTGGTGTTCATCAAGGTAATGAAGGGATAATCAAGCACTGAAGGAGCAGCACTGTCACAATCTCCAGTGTCTCCGAGGAAGCCCTGGGCGTGACCCACGAAACCCTGCCTATCGAGGCCTGCTATTTTCAGGTAGCTGGCTGGGAGGAAAGCCAGGGAAGTCATTAGTGTTCTTAGATTTTTCAGGCAAACCAGGTCCCATATACCGAGGCATCCACACTTCTCTGCTGCTCCACTGATCTTCCTCTGACTGACTGTTTGTGTTGGTGGCTTCTGACCTTCTGCTCGAAAAGAAAAAAGAAAAAAAAAAAAAGAAAAAATTGATGCAGCAAGAAAAGTCTGCATCAATGAGGAGCCTGTTGGGGCAGTTTGTCTGGGACTCACCCCTTGCTTTGGTACATGCCCACGCACATACCCTCAACAGCATAAAAGGGCTCCAGGTCGATGGTGGGAGTGAGCTGCCTTTTTTTTTTTAAGACATGAAAAGAAGGCCTTTTCAAAATAATGGGTCACGGTGACTTTGAGCTGCACAAGGAGAGGGGTGCCAGAGCTGCACCGAGTTGCATGTAAACAACTCTGATGTCTGTAGCAGTCGTCACAGGGTCCAGCCCTTCTCAAAGCCAGCACAAAGCAAATATACTGTGTTATAAAGGCCATCCACGGCTGTCTTTCTACCTTGTTATTTTGCTTGCTTGGTTTCTCAGACAGAGTTTTAGTATCAGTTTTAACTACTTCCAAGCCTTCTTCCATACAGAAATGCAACAAGCTACTGCCTCCTCCTCACAGGAGACATAGATGTATCTGGCACTGCAAATAACTTTAAGTGCTGCAGTACAACTCTTGTTTGAAGAAAATACAAAAATGGCATAATCTTATACTTGGAGTTGGAAGAAAAGAATACTAATATTGCAATTCTCATGAGTTTCAAGATAGTAAGTGCTCCTAGGAGGTGGCCACGTAAGGCTAAATCTTGCTTCATGCTTCAGGTGTTAAACTGTAAGGAAGCAGTACGTTTGGTGCCAGAAGAGAGTTGCTCTGGGGCAAGGTCCTTCCTTAAATTTCTAACCTCTGTTTTAAAGACAAATTTGGTAAATAGATGTGTCTAATTTACCATCGTGTGTGGAGACAGATTAAATCCAGCCTCTACTTGTATTATTCTGTGATTACCCAAGCTGGTCCATTCTTGTTTTAGGGAGCCGAAGTGTTTCTTCCTCCTCCAACTTCTTGCCATTGTTTCCTTTGAATCTTCTTCCAGTGACATCTCTTTTTGGCCTAAAACAGGCTAAGAGCCTTAACTTAGAAGATACTCTCTATCCCCTCTAGCATCCTGCCAGCAGCGTTTCTGCTCATACATTAGCTTAGTGACCATCTGCTTGTCAGGCACCCTACCTAACAGGGTTTTTGTCCAGGACCCAGGTTCCCAAGGGCTGCCAGGGATCCGCAAATGTTCCTGCCATGTTCCCCGATTTCCCAGCATATAAAGCAGTAACATGTCATCACAGGTTGCTTTAGGGCCAATTTTAATAACCTGAAATATTTCTTCTCACCAGTCCTTCCTCTTTTAAAAATCTCCCATGATGGAAGAAAAAAACATGAACAACTCTTAAGAGAAAATCTTCTTACCAGATATTTGGTTTCTCAATTTATGTTCACAAGAGTGCTGAAGGAACCCATAAAAACATGGAATTATTTCCCGATGGTGATCCTTCCCTTGCATTTGCAGTTTTGAAATGAGACAGCATGTAGGAAGATGTATGGTTGAATCTTTCCACATAATCCAGATCTGGAATTAAGAAGTGAGCCCACAACTTCAGAAGTCGATTTAACCACCCACGCCAACACACTGCAAAGGGTTTCAGAGCCAAACGTGCCCCTTGCTGAGGCTGACGTTACTGGCACCCTGGTGTCTGACCACAGGCACCGCTTCCGACCCAGCTGCCAACTTCTCTCCCAGGCCAAGACATTAAAAACCCTTTTGAATGTTAGCATTTTGTTGCTAAACTGTTTGGGGAAAATAGCACTGATGCCTCTTATCTTTGATTCATAGAGTTATGGTCATGGTAAGTCTGCGGTTTCCCTAAGAAGTTGTGTTTAGAAATGTAGGCACTAAGTTCATTTGAAGAGCCATAGCTGTTGTCTCGAAAAGTTTTAGCACGTTTTTTACCCTCGGGAAGATGTGATAGGTAAGTCTTTTTCTGGAATGATGTCATCACTAAGAAGATGAAACCACTCCCCAACTTTGAAACCCCTTGCTGCCAGTCTGGTATGAAACAGAAAGGACGTATATGAAGGGAGGATGGCCAAATGGGTTGCAATGGAGCAGTCCCAGTTAGCATTTGGTCCTACAGCTTTCCCATTTGCCACCACCAGCTGCAGGCTGCCGACGTCTGTAGCAGTAGCCATGCCCTGTGCTCTGAAACCATTCCAAGGGATTTATGGGGTCTCCTCAAGCCAAAGGCTGTCAGGGTTTTCTATTCAGGACCAGCAAAATCAGCAGGTGTGCAAGGCAGAGCCAGGTCCTCTGCCATGGGTAGCCAGCAGGAACGTCCTGGTCCCAGCAGTACGTGTTTTTCCTGCGGGTGTAAGGCTCCTCGCCTCTTGTCAGCCCGAGGTGTGGCATGACCACACCTGAGTTTTCTTCCTCTTCTTTCAAACAAAGGTTTCAAATGGAAACTGCTAGCACAGGCTGCAGGTGTTAATTGGAACAAATAAGGTATATCAGGTACCTGGAAGACACAATAAACGTTCAAACCACAGGCAAGGCTCAGCCCGTGCCAGGTAACGCAGCCGCAGGAGACCTCTGGATGGAGCTGGGAGGCCTGGAGCTGCGCCTCTGGGCAGGTCCCACCGCCTCGCTGCTTCTGCATTTGCCCTGCGTTTCTACAGTGCTGCCGATGGAGAAGTTAAAACCACGGCAAGACAGGGCTGAGAGAGGCCTAAATGCCTTTAAAGAGGTACCTTCACTGGTAGGTGGCAAAATCTCCCCACACGACAAACTTCCATGCTAGAAGCGGGCTCCCGTTGTGTGCCTGGTGTGAAAACCATTGCTTTTTAATATCGGCTCAGTGCTCAGCACTGATACAAGCCACGAAGCTACGCTTCAGCCCTGCGGCTGTTTTGTGGCTGTATCTCTGCAAAACGTCATCATTATGAAATTACTATTTCTTTCCAACACTGCAGCAAAACAATTTTTCTTTCTTTTTTTAAAATTGGATTAGTGAGCTCTGCGATAAAGCAAAGCTGCCTTACAGGGTGTCTAAGGTAATATATGCACATAATACAGCACGACCTAACACAAGGCGCCACCGATTGCTGCAAGCGCTGCACGGCTGCGGGGGCACCTGACGCCGCGGGTCAGGGCAGGGGCCCCGGGCTGCCCGGCGCCGCCCGGGGCGGGGCCGCCGCCCCGCCAGGCGCAGCCGCAGCCGAGCGCCAGGGGCCGCGCTGGGCCCGGGGCCGCTGCTTGCCCGGAGGCCACCGAGGGTTTCGGAGTGCCTGCCCCACCCCCACCGGAGCGCGGCACCGGCCTTGCGTGCGCTCCAGCCCCTGCGCCCCGGCCCAGGCACAGAGGGACGGCCACAGGCGACCGCCAGCCCGGCCCGCCGGTGCCGGGACTCGAACCCACGGCCCCTGTCCCTCCGTCGGCTGCCGGCTCCGACTGCGCCTGCCCGCAGGCCCCTCCCGGGGAGGGGCGGTGAGGCGAGGCGCACGTGCCGCCGGCGTGCGCGGAGGGGGAGCGGGGCGCGGGGGGGGGGGGGGCGGGGCGCATGCGCGGGCGGGGCGGCAGCGTCCCGGCGCGCACGCGCGGGGGCGGGGCGGGCGGCGGGCGGTCTCCGCGGCGGCGGCGGCCGCGGCCGTGACCGTTCTTCCCCGCCGCCGGAACGGGCTTCGCCCCCTTCTGCATCATGGACGAGCAGAGAGTGAGTGCCGGCGGCGGGAGCCTGCCTCCCCGCGGGACGCGGCGGGCCGGGCCGGGCTGGTGGCGGGGGGAAGGCGGGCCTGCTCGCCCTCAGCCGGCCGTGCCGGTGCCGCCGAGGAGGCGGGCGGGGCGTTTCCCCGGGCTGCCGGCGCTGCCCCGGTGTTCGGCCTGGCTGCCTGAGGAGTGGGGCAGCGGCCGAGGAAGTTAAGCGTTGGCCGCCGCCGTAGGGGAGGGTGGCAAGGCGGGAAAGGCGCTCGCCCCCCGGCCCGGGCTGCTGTGGGCGCTGGGGAGGCCGCCCCTGCGGAGGGCGGGGAGCGGGGCGCCCAGCGAGAGGGGCTTCTCCCTCTGGGCTTGCTTCGGGTGCCGGCGTTGCCGCTGCCCGTGCCGCATCTTAATGAAGCACGGGTCTGGCGTAGAGCTCTTCCACGTTGTGTGTTCCTGTCATAAGTAATTATGGTGGATACATTGGCCCTTCTGTCTCCCGTTGATGTAATCCTGTGCTAAAGGGAACTAATTAATAAAAGCGTTTTGTAGTTTTTTTGTTTGTTTGTTTTTTTTCCTATGGCTGCTGCCCTGTAATTCCCTCCTTCCCTTACTTGCCATCTGCCCCCTGGGGGAAATCACCGAGGAGCAGAGATGTACCTGGCCAAGGGCTGGGCTTTCTAAAAACGATACTCTCTGCAAAAAGTTCTGACTCAGCCTTTTGGCTTTCAGTCTCGCACTCCAAAAGGGCTTCTGTTACTGTCTCTGTGAAGGCTGTGCTTTCCTTAACTTGGAAGCAGGTTTGTGAGTAGGGTCTGGATAGCTAGCACTCCTAATGGCTTGAAATTTACAGATCACAGATGTCTGCTGTTTTATTTAAGTGTTTGTGCACTGCCACTTCATACTCATCTATGCTTTGGAAGATGAGATGTGAAATGCCCCAAAAAAATGTGCTTCTGGTAGATACTGTGTGAATTTGAGTCTCTCTGCCTTTGCCTGCTTTATGTGAGATTGGTCTCTTGGAGAAGAGGTAAATGAGGGCTGCAGCTGTTGTGGGTGCTCTAGGTGGATGTTCCTGAGTGGTGTCATTGATCATACTTGAATTTCAGTGCTGCTCAGAGGTTCTGAATATGGTAGTGAAATTGCAGTTGATCGTGTACTTTAGAATACTTTGTTAGTTCGCTGTTGTCACCTGTGTTGTCTTAAGTACTCCTTCAAACTCTGGCAACTTCAAGGTGTGGGCAAGTGCAGAAGATTAAGTTAATGGAGGCTAAGTGAGTATGTCCTCTTGTTTGAAATTTGATCTGCACATGAAGGTTAGTATGACAAAGGATTTTGTCCTAGGCCTGAGGCTGCTTCAGAAACTCTGTTCTGCATCCAGTCATGTCATAAGACTTCAGTATGATCTTGAGCAAGTTGATAACTTGCTTCGTAAACAGAACTGATGTAATTGTTTAATTTATCGAAGCTTACTCTTTAACTTTTATGAGGTGCCCATCTGCTTCAACAGGTGCTATGTGATGTTAGTTACTAGCTATTGAAAGAAGGGTATATTGTCTGCTTTTATGCTCCTGGCAAGACTACAAGCCACCACATGTTGCAGGGCTTCCTGTCCTTTTTCATATCCTTTTATGTTCTTCATTCCTTGTGCATCCACACTGTTGCTTTATGAATATCATGCATTTTTTTCTGCAAAGAATGTACCAGATTTGGAGAATAAGAATGGGACATAAAAGTGAATAGCAAGTATGAAGCTCACTGATAGTAACAAAAATGACTTCTGTAGTAACACGTCATAATGTTTTGAAAATGAATTTAAAAGTCACCTCACTTAACACATGCTAGCCAGAGAGAAAACTAAATGAAAATTATTTGTGGTAGGATTCTACGAAATATTACATCCATCAGTGGGCAATAGATTTAAATTTCCTTCAGTGTAGAAATACCAAGAAGCTTTACTGAGCTTGGTGCTATTGTAATTCTTCTATGAAGTAACTTAGAATGTAAGCATGAACTGCTGTTTACGTTGGTAATTTTTCTAGCACCCCTTCTGTTACATGTAATTGTAGTGACTTTTCAGAAATTCCTGTTAAAGGAAGAAATGGCAACAGTGCAGTGTTTTGAATTTGGCATGTGTCTTGGTACATTTGGAAGAAAATCTATTTATTTACATATTAGTGGTTAGAAAATTACATTAGAAAATGTTATATGTTAGTGATTCCTGAAAGCTGACTTTCTGTTCTGGTGGCTTGTGCATTGGTGTTTAAGAAAAATTCTATCTACTGCTGGTGGATATTTTTAGGCCTCTTGCATATGCATGTGTAGAAGGTCTCTAAACTTGTTTGAGTTTGACCAAACCTGGTAGAATTTCTGTTTGGAGAAATTGGTAGCTTACTTAAAAAGAGCTGTACTGGTCCCTTTTTGGTCAGTTGACTTTAACTTTAGATGTAGTGAAAAACGTTGTTTGACAGCTATCTTCTAGTTGCTGCCATGTATTTGGCTGGGTAAAGGCTTTCTAAGCATTTCTCACATGTACGTCTTTTCCTTTAATTGTATGTAGCTGTAGAAACCAAAACCATTGTTCCATACTATTACAAGAAGACTAATATTTTTCCCATGTGGTGCAACCGAGTAAGCCCTAAAATCCTATCTGAAAGAGGATTGGGAGTTTTCTTGTTCATCCAAATTGACAGTTACGTTTATAGGATCTAAGGCTTAACTGCAGGCTGTCTGACATGCGAAAACAATTGCTCTGGTCAGTAGTGAATGCAGAAGCAGCTGGTTGGACAATGGTGTTTCATCTGCCATTCTAATATGTACAAAATTGTCTTTAAACATGTTCAGTTTTAACTAGACAATGAAAAGATTCTGTAATGAAGTGATCAAGACTTGCTATACTCTTGGCTTCTGAAAGAAGCCAATCTGGTCTTGTTTCTCTTCCTCAGAGTCCTAATTTCAGTCATTGCTGACCGGTCCATTTTATTAACGTAACACCATCACAACATCTGTGGTAAAAGCAGTAAAATTTCACTTTCCTCTGCTAGTGGTTTAACTTTGTGAGCATGATGCTGTGCAAACAGGGAATGGGCTGGAGTACCAACAAATACATCACTGCCAACTGCTGAGGAAGGGGTCAGAAGAAACAGGTACGAGCATGGCTTAGGACTAGTGGAGAGCTTCCTTATATGGGACATAGTATCGAGGTTTGCTGTAGATGTTGTGAAAGGGTAAAATATTTTTCTTGCTTTTTAGCAAACAAATGTGATCTAAGTAGTAAATGGTTATTAAGAAATTGCTGATGGGAGGGACTTCTGCAACATCTTTTTGGTGGTCTGGCTGTTTTTAAGGCATGCTTATTACCTCCCCATGCCTCGATTTCCTAAATGTTGTCAAGTAACAACGTTAAGCTGAGCAACTTGAAACTCTGAGTCCAACTGATTAATAATGTCTTAATTATAATTAAGACAGGCTTTATTTTGTTTTAAAGAGCCAAATCTAGCATTTAGAGTCATTAGAGTCATTTTAGAGCATTTTTGTTTCTAGAACTTATTATCAACCAGCCTGAATTAAATAACAGAAAATTCTTAGTTACCTCCTCACCTTTATTTTTACTTATATATGCTGGTATGCTCTGAGCTTTAATTATACAACTTGGCTTAGTTTTAAGTACAAAGCATTGATGTGTTTTTGTCAAATTCTTAGAATATATGACTGACTACTCAACAAAATTAGACTTGGTAGTCTTGTTTAATTCAAAAATACATTTTGATGTGCTTAACAGTTTTGCCTGCTTAGTATGTGTTTTGTAAGCTGAATCTACTGCCTTTTAATGGCTGGAGTAGTACACCACAGAAATAATGTTGATTCTCTTTCTTGACTATCAGTAAGCTTTCCTCTTTGAGGTCACTTTTAATTGGAATATATAAATTATTCGCCAAAATGTTTTACCACTTGTAGAGTAAGTTTACAAATCGCTGCTGTTACAGGTTTATTCTGTATATAGAATAAACTGTCAGCTTAGTTATTTAACACTAGCTTCTTTTGGCAATAGAAAATGCTAATTTTTCTTCTGGGTTAGCTTTTACCAGCTGTGTTTTTCTTTATTGGTTCTCTATTCGGTTGCGCAAGCACTGCTTTCTCATCTGGAGAAGTATGACAGAGTGGGGTGCCAGTAGGTAGTCTGGTTTAGATGACTCAGGAGTTGCAGTAACATGGGTAGCAAAACATGTGAAACAGCGGTGTATCATAAAACTGATTCCTGATTTCTCTTAAACTAACAAATGGAGATATTTAGTTTGGTGGAGTGCTGCTTAGACCTTTGATACTCTTTCTCCTTTCTAACAAAATGTATTTCCATCAGAATAAGAGTTGAATTCACCACAACTGGAATGTGTATGATGAATTTCCATATATGTTGAAATGGTGATGTTTAAAAAAATTACAAGGTTCTTTTACAACTTCTCTCACTTGTTTTTGTAATTCTAGGAGACTCTGCAAAGGATTGTCTCTACTCTAGCGAACAAAAATGATGAAATTCACAACTTCATTGACATGCTGAACCATACAATAAAAAATGTTCAGGTATATATTTTAAGGCTCATAGGTTGTAGCTGAGAGGGGAGCAACTTTCCAGTTTTGTCAGCCTCAAACTGTTTGGGTAGTGTGTAGGGGATGGGCTGTAAGAATCAAGTTTAAAATACATCTTCATGTAGGAACCAGATAGAAAAACATTTTATTTTTTAAGTCTGTCAGTAGTTGAAAGGTATGGTGGGTTTGCTTTTCATGTGAAAAGCTATTGTAGGATTTGATCTGTGTGGAAGAGAGAATCTGGATTTTGATGCAAAACATTTTTGCTTGGCAGACTGAAAAATGAGACCATCCTGACACTTGAGAGAAACTTCTTTGCTCTTTTTCTTTTCAGTAGTTGCAAATTGTTGGGCTTGATGAGGTTTAGGTTCCTTTAGCCTATCAATAAGCCGTAAGTTGTTTGTTTTGTGTTAAAGTAAGTCATCCAGCAGATCTTGAAGCTGGCTTCTTGAGTGCAGTTTTTAGTATCAAATGAAACCATTTTATATGGAACTGGGTAAATACCTCCTTGCAAATGTCTATCAATCCATATGTAATTATGAGAGGGAAATCAAGGCCTTTTGGCATGGAACAAAGTTGCCAAGTATGTTGGTTCTGTACAAGTTTGAGTATCATGGAATTTTCATAGATTTCAGTCTTCAGTGTCCTGATGTAAAGTCTGCTTAGGAGATGTCCATCATTCCTAATGTTTTTTCCCTTTTGATAAGGTGAGGAGCAGTGACAAGGTATCTAGTGGTCATGGGAAAGCATGTTTGGGCAAACAATGTGACTTTCAGCCTAAAAGACTAGTCTACGTTGTTTCCAATACAAATTGCAGCAGTTTCCATTCTCTTCTCAGGTGAGCTCTTCTAATGCAATCAGCGAGTTGGATGAAGAATTTGATGGTCTGTATTCTATATTGGACGAGATGAAGGGGAGTATGGCCAGCACTATTCAGCAGGAAGAGGCTCGTAAAATTCAAGCTCTGAAGGTAACTATGTAACTACATCTGTAAATTTTTGTAGCTGAGCAGAAGCAGTTTTAAACTGCTATTTTTAAGTCTCAACTGAAAGTGAGATTTTGGTAGCATTGCAAGAAATGCACTAAGTGTAACGTAAATATTTTCTTTGATATAAGTACTGCTCTGGTCCCTTCTTCTGGGGTACTTCATGGTCTCTAGCCTATTTATGTTCTCAACAGTGTTACGTAGAAAGGAAGTGGTATTACCTGTAGAGCTTACAGGTGGAGAGTGGCTGCATAGGAGCAGGACTTAGATATATTTGCTACCTTCAAACAGCTTCTGGACTGAAATTGGTTTCTTTCTTCTGTTTGGAATATGAGCATCTGGACCTCTAGACATGCCTAAGTGATTTGCTCAAGCTTGAACTTACAGTCGAGAATCACGCCAGGTATCCTGCGCACAAAGGCTGGTCTCCTATTGACAGAACCGGCCATCCTCCACTTGTTAACATCAAGCAAATGTTATACGCACACTGGAAGACATATGGGAATTGCTTGGGAACAGGTTACGCTGGTGCCTGCTACTAAACCTGCTATGTGAACTTCACCAGCTTGTAGTTGTATGATTTCATGCAGGAGAATCATTCCAATGGGTTTCGGAGAAACAGAAACAAAAATGTGACTTTCTGAAACACGTATGACGTCTGTGTTTTTCCAGTAGCATGTAGCAAGTTGGCTCTAGCTTTCAGAAAGTCTAGTTGCATGGGGCCAAAGCACAGACTTTTCTGTCTTTTAAGCAGAAGCTGTTTCTCCAGCTTTTTTTCTTTAAATGATCCTAGTTGCAGCATTCTTCTGTCTAGTTCTTTGTGCTTATGCAAAGCAATAAGGAAGATGTTTGTTCCTTCTCGTGTCTAGTCAGTTTGAAGAAGTTCTAGTAGCAGTTTCCTGGAACAAATTCCACAGACTTCCTTATAAGGTCTGTTTTATGTTCATGCTTAATGACTGGGTGTAAAACATTCCAGAACTTCTGAGGGCACAATTTAAGTTTAGCACGTAAGTGCACTTTTCCACCTCCAATTTAATCTTTCTCCCCATATGTCTGTTTTAAGTCCTTCTGAAATTTCTCAACATCTACCCACATTCAGGGACACTTGGGACTTAAATGCTTGAAGAATCAGTGCTTCTCAATAAACAGCTCACAGGATAAATTCAGCTGTGGCTTATATCAATTATTCTGCTTTCTAGTGAAGAAAAACTAAAGTTAGTCTCACAAGAAATGATTCTGGAACTGAAAACTGTTTTGATAGTTACTCATCTGGCAGTTTGACTTGACCATTGAAATTTTCTGTTAATTCTGTTAATATCTGTTCATTTTCTGATAGTTAATCTAATTTGATCAAGCTTAGGTGTGGTTGAACCAAGTTTTTCTGAAAGCTTGTCAGTGTGGTACAGCTGTATTGAGAATCACTGCCTGGTATCTGCGCTGAACAGCTGAGCTGCCACTTACTCAGAAGAGGATGAAGACAAGTGGAATGTTACAGATCACTGACGCAGTTGTTAAGTGCCCTACTTGTCTTTCAGCTGAGGCTGTTCTCTAACTACAGGCCCAAAGGACATTCTCTTTACTTGATGACAGACCAAGCTTCCTCTGTAACTGAGGCACTGCAAGAATGCTTCTCCCAACAGTCAATCTACCAAACCAAACTAACATATGAAAACTGTTGCATTGAATGTATTAATGCAAGGCATTATCTTTGACTGGAACTGAAAATTAACTTTGTATGAGGAAACCAAGGAATTTTACTGAGGTCTAAACATCCTGTTTAAAGGAATGGACTTGCTTAATTTATTGTCCTTTTAAAGTGCTTGTGCTGTAGTTAGTCTTCTGTAGTTGACTAGGTGCTCTTTGTGAGAACAAGTGGTAACTTAAAATATTGGTACTACATAATGGTGGAAAAGGATGTGGATTTAATATTTAGGCTGATCCCTCTCAAATAATTTCTTTGGAGGGTAGGACCAAAAATAGAAATTTTCCTTAAACCCTTGCTTTGAAAAATATATTGGTTCATTTTGGGGCAGTGTATTTTAATGACATTGAAGTATTTAACTCCTAAATGCAGATGCATCTCAGTAAGATGCTAATGGAAGCATCCAGTTAACTGTGTCGTTTCTGCAAAGCTGTTTGAAAATGCCTCTGGCATTTGCTTCTCTCTTTTGAGGTGTTTGCCTTGGACATTTTGGCAGTATCATGGTATATCGTGAGTTTGTCAGCACTGGATATCCTCCAAAGAGGACAGCAGCTGTATTAGATGAATGACAACTTGCGTTGATGACATGCTTCAGAAGTTATCTGGAAACTGTGTACAAACTTATAGCTGTTGGACTGTTTCCTTGTTGCTATTTTATACTTGAACAGTAAATCTGAGGGGCATCTGGCAGCTGGCCCAGGTCAGCTCACCACACTTGCCAAAACTAGTTATACTTCTGAAGTGCTTGAGACCGGTCTGTTCTTGAAGTTAATGCAACTGTTGGTTGCTTTTGAGACAGTGACTACTTAAGAGCAAGCTGTCTTTCCTGAAGCGTTTTAAAGAAAAGTAATTACTTGCTGTTGACTTGTTCTGAGATATTACAGTTAAGTATCACATGAGTACAAAACCAGCTGTAGGTTGAATGGCTATGCAAAAGCTGCTGGCAAGTTTAAAATGCGCATCTTGTTTAACCTACAGGATGTTTAGGATCCTGCAGTATATTCAAAACTAATCTTTTTCGGGATATACCCATAGTATGTAATACCGGAAGTTCTCTGTGGACTGTTTTATATACTGGGAATGGTAGTTTACTAATTACAGTGCTTTAGATAATCCTGAAAGAAATTCCTCTCCTGCCGTTCTTCCTCTGCTCCCCATCCTCTACTATCCCCATTTGTTATACAGCAATATTGATTTTCAGGATTGTCTTGTGACAATTCTAGAGCTGGTTGGGGATAAAATAATTGCCTTTTTCAAGGCTACTGCTACATTAAACAGTATCAGTTCACTGATGAAGTGCAGTTCTGTATAGAAATTATAGTGCATATAGAAGCATTTCTTTGCTTCTGAAATCCTGATATTGGGGGAAACAGGCCTTAAAATCAAATCTGGCTTTTAAATCCGACTTAATTTAATTTTATTTATTTACCACCTATCCAATTTTTCCCCCTTTGGATTTATAGGATGTGCCATGTATCACTGTGCACTTGTCAAGCACAGTGAAGTTCTAGTTAACACGATGTGTCAGAGGTAATAGCCTTGATTAGATAAAGTAATAAGTTGTTACAAATGCATAGCAAAGCCATGTAGTTCTGGTACTGGTAGTTTTTAAAACGTTTTTTAATGTGAGAGCATAGAATTATTCTTTTTGTTTTTGCTTCAGGATCAGCTTAACCAGTGTAGTACTGCCCTAGAGAGTTCTGAAGAGCTGCTGGAACTTGCTGCGCAGTCGCTGGACATAAAGGACCCTGTGGAATTCTTAAAGGTAGAAAACATTGAACGGATTTGCATAAGGCAAATGTTAGTATTTGTCTCAATTTGAAATACCCTTTGCATTACTGTACTGGACCCTGCAAACTTACCAGGAATAATGACAGTAAGGATAGAGAGGCATATAAAAATACAGTTAATGCTCTGTTGAGGAGGCCAAGTCAAGCACTATAGTCTTGAATTTTTATGCAATCTCTAATAAAATAAGTTTTTTTCTTATTTAGAGTGAGGGGGGAGGGAAAGGAATGCCTTCTCCTGGACAACTGTCAGTGTTAAGCAAACTTGCACTGATGCTAGGTAAGCAAACCCAGAAAGTGAGGGTGAAATTAATCTCTCTAAAACTGAACCAAGACTTACAAAATGGGTGATGGCCAGCACTCAAAGCCGTGGTAAGTGACCTGTCAGTTGCCCATTGCTGTTACACAATGCTTGCAGAGTCTCTGTATTCTAGCTGCAGTCATCTGTGGATGGCAAGATGTTTGTTTTGCAGAACTTCATGCAAGCTGTGGATCTTTAATTTGCCACCCTGAACTTCATAGCTGTGCTGAAAGATCTTGGGAAACTGAATTCAGGGCAACTCTTCCTCTATTCCCCAAAACCTTCTAATGCATTTATATACTGTGTAGGCAAGAGCATGATTTGGGCCTCACATTGTGATTCCAATACAAATAATGTGTACTTTACCACAGCAGACTTGTAAATAAGGCAACATGTATCTAACTGGAAGAATAGACTTACAAATTAATAAAACAGTTCTACATATACACTGACTCAGCACACTAGGCTTGCTACAATAATCCTCAGAGCCCTGACTCTCTTTTATTGGCACAAATTTTCTTTGAGTCCTCTAGTAAATCAGTTCAGGAAAAACTAGCATAAGACTACACTAAGATTATTTAAATTTTTTTTTTCTGTGTTATTTTTTTGGTGGCTTTATTCACTGAATTGGCTTACCTGGAAGTCAAAAGAACATGAATGCCAGCACACAGGAGGGTTCAGTGGTTAGATAGGATGTGATTTGACAGTGCTGGGAGGCCCATCTGAGATGGGCTGATAGCCTTCTTTTTCAGTAGCCTGGAAACAAACTAAATTCAAAGGAGTTAAGCCAGGACTGTCTTGCAGAAGACTGTTCTTTGGGTCCTGGCTACCACATATTCCACAAGGTGTAGAGGTTATGAAGAAGGATTTTGTTTATAAGTAGCTCTTGTTTTGTCTACAGCTGTCCTGTAGGAAAATCAATAACTTTGGTTTGAGGTAAAACAAAGCTACCTCTTAAGCTAAATTATTTCTAACCACTTGTTTTTTTTTTCTGCTTCCCACTTTGGGAATATAAAATTGGTTTTATAGCAGGGACAACTGTGATTTTTTTTTTTTTTTTCATTGAGTGTTCTTTATATTTAATGAAAAGTTTGGAAGCCCTCCACTTTTCTTTGACTTTAAACTGGGAAGCCACCTGATGTTTCCTGTCTCTTGTTTAGAAGGGAAGTTCAGCTGAATGGCAACTAGATGAAGTAGCAATGTTAACTCCAAGCACAGATTCAACAGACCTAACTAAGCCATCACTACTTCAACAATAACGTTTTGTCTTAGGTTTGCAGTTCCTCTTGCTGAAGGACAGGGATTTTGTCTTTCCAAATGCTAGTTAGTGTTTGTCTTTGAAATATGCCATCACCACTTCTGCATCTGCTTCAATGGTATCATTTAAATGCTGGGAAAAACTATGTTCTGTGGTTTTGAATAGTGACATATGGAGAGCGCCTTTTAGGAAGTATTGTTGGAATAGTACAATAACTTCCAGAGGAAAAGTTAAAGCAAGTCCTATTTTTTTCTTGTTTGTCAGGGTATACATCCTGTGATATATAGCCAAACAAGTCAAGTATGGTTACATGCCACTAATAAGCACTTCATAGTTACACAGAAAATACCATGGTAGTTACATTTTACTGACTTGGTTTTGTAGCTCTCTTAAAATGTGATAGAGAGTAACGTAACTGATTAAGAGGAATCTGAAGAGACAAAGTCACACCCAGGAAGTTGAGTAATTTGGAGTTGGTTTGGTGTGGTTCTTGAGATCAGTTTTTTCCCAGGTGATATATTGTTGCAGTTCTAATCAATACTATTAACATGCGTTATGGGAAAAATTTATTTTGATGAAAATGTTAAACTCATTTTGATCTTCAAATCTGAGCAATACAGCTGAGATTGTTCTCAGCCTTCTTGCATGTTACTGCCATTGATACTTGCATGGAAATACTAACTACTTTCTCTCTCTTCTCCCTGACATGCATCAAGGCTGCCACACAGATCAAAGATAGGTACAGTACAAAGTCTATCGCTTTTGTGTCTTTGAATTAATCTTATCTTTGAAAATGCATTTACCTTGAAAGGGTCATAGTCAGCTTAAATCAAATTCATTGACTCTTACCTAAGTGTTTGTTGTGACATCACAACTTTTGAGAGAACTAAAAACTTCTGTCCTTCTCATGTAGTGTTTTTCCTTGCTGACTGCTGGCCTTTCATACCTTAATGAAGAGAAAGATGTTTCTAATGCAGGGAAGTAGACCTCTGCAGCAGCTGCTATTATTATTATTATTTCTTTAAGTATATGTAAATATATCATAATATGGTATATAATTAATTATTATTAATAATAGAATTCTGATTTATTATTAATACCTAGTGGCTGAAATTTAATGTTTCAAGCTGACTCTGCTCCTTTAAATTATGAGAAAATCTGTTGGTTTTTTAAGTACTTACAGACTTTTGCTAACTAATTTTCCTTTTGAATATAAAAAGTCTTGTAGCTGTTGAATATTTCTGGTGACATCACTCTAATGTCAGTGAAATTGCTATTTCTGGTAGCTTTTCTTTGAACTGTGTGTTCCAACTATTGTTTAAAAAGGAAAACTTTACTGTTTCAAAATAAATGCTAAGGCCATTTTTCTTCAGTTGGAAGAATAACTATGTTCTGAAAGTCTGACCTCCTGGTTCAGAAAACTCACTATAATGTGCATAATGTTTTAAAAGACAGCTCACAGCATGTTTCCAGCATATGCTGCTCTTATGGACAAAATAGGACAGCTTTCAATCTACAGGTTTTCAAGGAAGGGTCTGATTGTCTAAATTCTCTCACGTTTTGTGTAAAATGAGTAATTGCTAGACAAATTGATCTTTGCTTTTCCAAGGGTAAAGACTTAGTGTCCTTACCAAATCAGAGAGATAGTGGCAGTGATAGGATTCTTAATACTTTTTACCTGTAATAAGCATCTTCTTACTCTTCTAGTTTCTTGAAATGCTGTGTGATCTAATCCTTTTGAACCAATTGTGGATGGTTCTCTTGTCTAAGATCGGTGCCTAAACAGAAGTTAAAAAGCTGTCTGAAGCTGACTACTCAGTGTGCTCTTACTGCTAATCAGAGGATTATTCTTCCTTAAGGAGCGATTTACTCTACCCGTCTGGCCAAGCAGCAGAATCTGCTAGGCAGCCCATACTGAATTTCAAAACGTCAGCTCTGTCTTGGGAAATCAAATGACCTGTATCTTTTATGATGTGTCTTATATCTCAAAATTGTAATGCTTGTCACTGTCAACATGCCTATAACATTAATACTCAACTTTGTATTTCCTCCCCCTTCTTCACTACCTGAAATTTTTGTTTTTCACCATTCTTTAATGTACCTGTAGTTAGCACACTATCTCTTACATGCTAGTGAAGTACTTAGTGTGTGTCACTTGCTGTGAGCTATTAGGTGTTCTGAAGGTGCCACAGATCTGGGGGTGTAAATTGGATACAACTGTTTGCAGTTGACTTTCTTTTGTGGTGTGTATATTACTTTCTAGTTCAGAATTTATTTTTTTAAAGCAGGAGTTAGGACCTGTGTGCTGTCTGAATCAATGTCATTCAAATTCTGCTGCGTGGCCTAATGTCTTCAGAGTTAGAGAACTATAGAAGAGACTTGTCCTCCTTTTTTTTTGGTGGTGTAGTTGGAGTACAGGAGTGTCTTAGGAGTATTCAGAATAAGGACGGAGCTAAGATTTCAAAAGTGGAAATGGGAGCTGTGCTTCAGTGTATCTTGTAAGACTGATCTGATGCTTGCATGTTCCAAAGCAATACAGTGTCTGCAACTTAAACATTTCTTCATCCTCTGATAAGATCAGAGGTAGATATGAAATCAGAATATTCAGATTGTTCACTGCTATTTATAAATGCCTTCTGAGCAACATTTTAACACGTGAAAATGCACTTTGGAGGTAATGAGTGGATCTTGTCAAGCAGAAAAGTCTTTGGACCTTTCTAAACTGAAGGTTTAAGTTTCAGATTTCTAAGTATGTAAAACATGATCCTGATTCTGCAGTGCTTTAGATTTTTCATACTTCCTGATTCTATGTAAAGTGATATGAGTTTTGTCTCTTATCCAAGTTTTTTCACTATCAAAGACATTTTAAGCTCTTCTGTAATCACTTCTAGTCTTTCTTTGCCTAGTAATATGGAACAACTGGGACATAGCACCATATTCTCTGAGACAGTGACATTAGCAAAACTTTCTATTTTGGAGTCCGTGCTAAATGGTAAACAGTTTTCTACTAGAAAAATGTTCTGGTCTTTGATCAGTGTTTTGGCTAACAGTTTGACATTAATGATACAGATTATCTGATTGCTGTTTTTGAAAATGGCTATAGAACTTAATGCAAAATACATTTTGCTAATGCTGCTTTCTTGACTTTAGAGTCACAATGGCTTCAGCATTCCGCATCTCTCTGAAACCAAAGGTCAGTGATAGTATGACTCATTTGATGGTGGACTTCGCTCTGGAAAGGCGCATGCTCCAGGCTGTAAAGTTTTTGCCAGGTAAAAACTGTATGCAGTGAGTTTAATTTGTTACTACTTGAATAACTTACTATATTTAAAACAAACAAACCAAAAACATACCTCTTGAACCCTAGTGATCAGATTGTTCAGCATACCTAAATCCATTATTATTCATTGGATGTTAAGCTGAATACCTTGAGGGTGAAAGAGTTTTCTAGTTTTATTGTGTTAATTTCTACATAATATAGTATTTCAGAAAATAACATGAGTCTTCCAGACTCTGTTTTTTCTTGAGTTGTCAGTTCCTCTGTACTTCCTGAAGTTATCTTAAGTTTCTCAAGACTGTACCTGCTAGCTTGATGCCTAGTGACACTCTGAAGTCCTAGTCATCTGCAGTAGTGTTATGCACAGAACTGTAAGCTAATATGTCACTTACAAGAGCCTGAAATGCAAGAGAGGGGTAATCTACTAGGGCAGTGATACTACCATAATACAAAATGTGTATTGATGTGCCTATTTGTTACTGTTCAAAAGTAAACTTAGGTGCAGTATTCCACTATGTCTTTCATGTCTCTTTATTCATATTGCTTTCCTATTTAAACCACTTTGCCCTTGACTGATACCAAGAATATATTGACAAGAATACTCCTGGCAGGGATGTAAATTCGTTTGTCTCTAGGTCACTAATCCAAATCTGTTAAAGACTTGGCAGCATCAGTTTACATTTCTGCCTGTTTATCTTGTATGCTGGAGATACAGTACGTGGTAGCAGGTGTAATAAATTAACATTATTCCTAGAGGTCAGCTAGCAGTGTCTAGGCAGAAATTCACCTTTTAGTCTGTCCTGGTTTTGGCTGGGATAGAGTTAATTTTCTTCCTAGTAGCTGGTATAGTGCTGTGTTTTGGGTTTAGGATGAGAACAGTGTTAACACACTGATGTTTTGGTTGTTGCTGAGTAGTGTTTACACTGGTCAAGGACTTTTCAGCTTCTCATGCTGCCCTGCCAGCGAGGAAGCTGGAGGTGCACAAGAAGCTGGGAGGGGGCACAGCCAGGGCAGCTGATCCAAAGGCATATTCCATACCATATGATGTCATGCTGAACAAAAAACTGGGGGAGGTTGGCTGGGCTGGGGGGGGGAGGCGCTGGGCCGCTGCTTGAGAACTGGCTCGGCATTGGTCAGTGAGTGGTGTGCAATTGCATTGTGCATCACTTGTTTTGTATAGTCTTTTGTTATTATTATTATTTTCCCTTCTTTTTCTGTCCTATTGAATTGTCTTTATCTCAACCCACAAGCTTTACCTTTTTTCCGATTCTCTCCCCCATCCCACTGTTGGGGGAGTGAGCAGAGAGCTGTGTGGCGTTTAGCTGCCTGCTGGGTTAGATTCTGGGTGGCAATCATTGCTCTGTATTTCACAGATGAGGAAACAAGGTAGGTGAGCTGATCACAGTGCACCTGTTTAACAGGAATGGGAGTGTAAAGATCTAAAGGCAAGCATGAACAAAGTCTTGTATCTAGATGAAGATATGACTTAGTATGACCCTTCTTATACGTGCATTTTCCTAATCAAATATGTAGGAAATTGTTTGGGCCTTTGATTTGTAAACAGGAAAATTAACTGTCTGTGTACCAATCTTGCTTTCTTCTACGGTAGTGTCAAGCTATCAAATTACTCAGACACCAAATACTGATAGCTCAAATTGTTGCAGGCAAAATTGCACTGAGCGTTGGTAGACCTTCATACACCAGGAAATATTAGTGTGGGAAGTTGAAAACAGGTTTGTTGTTGTGGTAATGCAGGTATTTGAGCACTGCTTGCCAGAATTATGCTGAAGACTTGGTCAGTCCAAACACATGGAAGACTCTTTATCTGGTATCTTATACCATGCCGAAAATAATTGGGGTAGGTAGCTAAGCTTACAGGTATATGTTCTGAAATATTTGTCCTCATCTTAATTTTTTCTTTTGTCTAAGAAGGGATCTTACTGATGTTATTCTCAAATTATTGTTGGATGACTTTGAAATTTGATGGCAAATGCATGTGATTAACACTTGAGAATTTGTTGTGGTTTAACACTGGTTGGCAGCTAAGCACCACACAGCTGTGTGCTTACTCTCCGCTGCTGCAGTGGGATGGGGGGAATCAGAAGGGAAAAGGGGAGAAAACGTTTGGGTTGAGATAAAGACAGTTTAATAGGTAAAGCTAAAGCTATGCACATAAGTGGATTCATTCGCTACTTCCCATTGGCAGGCAGATGTTTAGCCATCTCCAGGAAAGCAGGGCTTTATTGTGCCTAACAGTTAATGGGGAAGACAAAATTCATCACTCCAAAGGTTCCTCCCTTCCTTCTTCTTCCCTCAGCTATATATGTTGAGCTTGATGTCATATGGTATGGAATATCCCTTTGGTCAGTTGGGGTCAGCTGTCCTGGCTGTGTCCCCTCCCAGCTTCTTGTGCACCCCCTGCCTGCTTGCTGGTAGGGCGGTGTGAGAAGCAGAAAAGGGCTTGATGCTGCTCAGCAATAACTAAAACCCCTGTGTCATCAAAACTGTTTTCATCACAAATCCAAAGCATAGCACTGTACAAGCCTCTATGAAGAAATGTAACTCAGTCCCAGCCAAAACCAGTACAGACTTGAATACTTCTGCTTTTTGGTTTCTTCTGTGCTGCTTATTTGTTCTCAAGCATTTTAAACCTATGCCACCAGTTTCGGTGTAATTCCTGCTTGGTTTAAACTGCAGGGATGTGAGGGGTAAAAGGGTGTGTTTCAATAGTGCTAGGTTAAAATATTTGAACAGATCATGAAGGGAAGGTGTGAAGTAGTGTGCATAATGCAAACAAGGCCGCCTGGTTCTAGTAGACCTGCTATAGCTAGGAGGTGTTTGTATCTAGATAGTAAAATTACACATCTCTAAATGACTCAACCATAATTAATGTGATGATGATTGTCATCAGTTGTTGTGGAGGGGAATCATAGCTAACAATGTTCAAGAAATAGTTGTTTCAGCTGCATAAAGGCAACCTGTAGGTAATTAGGACTTGGTCACTGGGACATAACTATACAGAACAACACAGTTAAGGGTTTGTGTGTTATAGAAAGGGATGATTTTTGACAAACAAAGTCTGCAGATCTATCAGTTCCACAGATCCATGAGTATTGTACTTTTTTGATGTTCTTGCTTGATACATTGACTTGCGGGCCACTTCTATATCTATTTCAAGCTTTTGTGAATGCTGAAACAAAGGAAAAGCTTTTGCAGATCCTTCCTCCAAAAACTGCAAACAATAAAACACCTTTATTAGTTCCTCCAGGAGAAGTCTTCCTTGAATGTACTTTGAACACTACGAAGAGTATGAAAATGCCTTCTGTTGAAAAACATTTTCCAATGACTTAAGTGCTCTTTGATTTCATGGAAATAGGCTTCTATTGTCTATAAACAAAACTTCAGTCTTTTCTTTAGTGAATCTTAGGAATTCTTTAATTCTTTCCCCTTCTTTCAAGACAAAGTATGAAAAGGAAAGAAAACTAGGTAACTGCTGCCTGGCTAGTGGAAACTATTACACTGTTAGTTGTCTATAGTGGTGGAAGTAAACTTAAGTGATTCTGTTCGAGGGGTGCAGCTGTACTTACCTTCCAAAGACTCAGAAATAAAAGTTTGCTTTTTAATGTTCTTCCTGTGTAGTGTTATTCTAAATGTAGGTTCATAATTGTAAGTCCACTCTACTCTATCATGTCCTTCTTACTGCTTCCAGAAGGGGATCACCCCAACTTCCTGACAAAACAAACATCTGGAAAATGTGATGCAAATGTTCACTCTAGAGCTAATGCGTATTTCTTGTTTTGTAAAATGCACGTTAAGTGAAAGTGACATGCCTAGTCTTCTATCCTGCTTTGCTAATGGAATAGATCCTCTGAAAGGAATGAGTGTTACTGGGCCAGGGGCAATTTTTGAACTCTGTAAATCCAGGGAGAACAAATTACTATTCGGTCCATTCTCTTCTTTAAACTGATCTGTATATTTGTCTTTCTGCAGTTCCTAAAGCTCCAGAAATAGATCTAGCAGCATGTCTGGTTGCTGATAACTGCATAACAGTATCGTGGAGAATGCCTGAAGAAGACAGCAGAATTGATCATTTCGTACTGGAGTATAGGAAAACCAACTTCGATGGGCTTCCTCGAGTAAAAGATGAACAGCGTTGGGAACTGGTAGACTATATTAAAGCTACTGAATATACACTATCAGGTAAAGGTTTTTATACTTCAAAACTAAGAATTTCGGTATAACTCTTCGTGCTTGGAAGTTTTGCAAAATACCCATTTTCCTGTATGTAATGAAGCTTCCGTTGTTTCACATTAGTCTTGTGTGCTTTGTACAATAATGGGTCTGTCTTTTGTTTTAACTTTTGTCAAAAGGTTTTGTAAAAAATCGTGTTAAATGAAGTTCATACTGATATTTAAGTTTGTTTTTTGCAGATTGAGATAAATGGAAGATAGCTACATGGAATAGATCTTAGTCTTGTAAAAATTGTCAGTAATTAATATCAATTCAAGTTTCTAAACATTCCCTTTTTAGGTCTGAAATTTGATACAAAATACATGAACATTAGAGTACAAGCTTGCAACAAAGCTGTAGCAGGGGAATACTCTGATCCTGTGACTCTGGAAACCAAAGGTAAAATTTGAAAGACTCTAACCTTAGATGTAGTGAAAACCCTGTGCTTAGTGTTCTGTCTTCATATATGAACTTGTGTGTTAAGTCTGCTTCTGCACGAGCACTGCTGAAACGTGTGTCCTAAGTGAAAAGGAAAACATCCATTTCTGTAAAGGATTAAGAAGCTTATTGGCACAGAGCTGGACTTCTAGCATTCAGACACTAAGAATGAGGTACTAATGTAACTTTCTTCAACAGAGCTTGACATTGCTTGTTTTGAACTGTGGATTGACAGTATTATGTGCTGCTACATCATACCAACATATAGCAAGAGAAGATATACATTGTGGCTGAGCATCGGTAGGACTTTTAGGGCATCTAAACAGTTGGTGTAGTTGGCTGGTTATTGGTACTTGGCATGTGACAGGTAATAGCTTTCTGTAAATAGATTGTGTTGAAAAGGATTTTTGACTTAGTAGCTGCAGATTCTAATCACTGTCAATATTCAAAAAACAGGCAGCTCCAAATTACTAAATTTATTAAGTCATTGTGTTAGAAATCAGTTGGTCTGAGGATGGTGGCTTCCTAACATAATTTTGTAAATAAACTAGAAGAACAATTTCGTGGAAGTGATGTTTTGTGACAGAAGACAAGTCTTAACTATTATGGTGGAGGTAATGAGCCTGAGGCTTTAATTATAGCCAGGTCTGTAGTGTAAAGAGCAAAATGACTGATATGAACTGGGTAATTAAAACATAAATTCTGTTACTTGTGAATGTTACTTCATAAAAACAAAGCTGTATGCAATTTGAATGAGCTGATGGGCATTCAGGTAACTTTTCTAAAACGATTTTAATACTGTTAAGCAACAGTCATTATCAGATATATAGTATCCATTTAATAGCCACTTACATTCCTTACTCCAGTACCAGAAAAATAATTCTGATTTTGATTGTTTGGGCAGTTATCATGCTTCCCATATTATTTTCATTTTTTCTGTGTGAACATTCAGTTCACTTTCTTTAATAATCAGCCCATAGAAACTCAGTATCCTTGTCCACGTGCTTAACTTATTGTTTTTTAGACTTGTGTGCTGTTGAGCTCTAAACTCTTAAAATCTCACATATACTTTCTTTCAGAATCAGACTATAATATCTGATGGTATTAGGACACTGACAGAATATTCTGTAAATAAACATCTTTAGGGAACTTGGCATGTTGTATTAGTTTTGTTTTCTTGGATGAAGAACTTGGCTGCAACAAATACCAAGTCTCTTCCAGTTGCATGCATCCTCTACTGCTCTTGTATCTGCAGTTGACTTCACAGTTCAACTCTGTCTGCCCGTACATGCTACCCTGTCAATTTAGTATTCTCCAAGTCTGCAGTCCTTATTTATCATAAACACCTTGCTGGAGAATCAGTGCTGCAGAGTATGGAAAATAAGCATACCTTTTTAAATCATTCATGATTGTAAGAATCTAGGGAGTAGGCTGTAACTGGCAGAAAGCACTAGCTGAATTTAATTGCTGATACTGCAGCATTATAAAGATGAAAAAACTTACTTTGATGTAACCTATGCACTGAAGGTAGATAGTTGGGCTTTATTTAAAGGGCTCCTTACCTTGATTACAAGCAGCAGACTAAAAAGCTGATGTTTCTAAGTCAAATAATACTCTGCTACAATTTTACTACTGCTTTTATAATTTCCTATGAATAGCTACTGTTGGGAGAGAGCATTATACCATTTCACTGTTTTGCATTTTGTCTTGACCAGCGTTTGTGTTCAGTTTGGACAGTACTTCATCTCATCTAAACTTGAAAGTTGAAGATACCTATGTTGAATGGGATCCTACTGGAGGTAAAGGCCAAGAAAAAATAAAAGGGAAGGAAAATAAAAGCAGGTAAAAACTCTATTTTGTAAATGCTTATGTTGTCTGGGATGTCTCATCTGGCAATTAAGGGAAGAGGGCAAGGGGGAATTAAAGCACTTGAGGACAGTGGGACACCAAAGGAATTTTCATTCAGAAATCTTTTTCTGGAAGAAATCTTAATGTTTTATTTCCCTTGCCATGTCACACAGATGCAGAGGCTATTTATGGAAGCTGTTAGAACTGTGTCCTAATCATTAAATGGTATTTAGATATTTTTAAAATACATTTGTTAGGGTATCATTCAAGGTACTGAAATAACTTGTAGATGTGGTGGGTCAACCTTGGCTAGCCACTAGGTGCCCATCGAGCTGCTCTGTCGCTTCCCCTCCTCGACTGGACAGTGGCAGAGAAAATATGACAAAAGGTTCATGCGTTGAGATAAGGACAGGGAGATCACTCTGCAATTACTGTCCTGGGCAAAACACTTGAGTTGGAGAAATTTAAATTAATTTATTGCCAATCATAAGTCAGAGTAGGATAATGAGAAACAAGAACAAATCTTAAAATACCTTCCCCCCACCCCTCCCTTCTTCCCAGGCTCCACTTCACTCCCGACTTCTCTATCTCCTCCCCTTGAGCAGTGCAGGAGGACGGGGAATGGGGGTTGCAATGAATTCATGATGTGTTGTCTCTGCTGCTCCTTCCTCTTCGCATTCTTCCCCTACTCTGGCGTGGAGTCCTTTCCACGGGCTGCAGTCCTTCATGAACTGCTCCGGTGTGGTCCTTTCTGCAGGGTACAGACCTTCAGGAATGGACTGCTCCAGTGTCAGTCCCACATGGGGCCACAAGTCCTGCCAGCAAACCTGGTCCAGTGTGGGCTCCTTTCTCCATGGGGCCAGAGGTCCTGCCAGGAGCCTGCTCCAGCACGGGCTCTCATGGGCTGCAGCTTCCTTGGGGGCCCATCCAGCTGCTCCCGTGTGGGGTCCTCCACGGGCTGCAGGGTGGCTATATTCTCATTCCTCTCTCCTAGCTGCTCCTGCATAGCATTTTTTACCCTTTCTTAAATATGTTATCACAGAGGCATTACCACTGTCGCTGATTGGTTCAGCTTTGGCCAGCAGTGGGTCCATCCGGCTGTCACTGGCTCTGTCTGACATGGGGGCAGCTTCTGGCATCTTCTCACAGAAGACACCCGTGCAGCCCCCCCACTATCAAAACTTTGCCACATAAACCCAATACAGTAGATAAGGTAAATGTCAGCAAGCAACCCATGTAATTCTCTGTTTAGTAGTGTTGCAGGTCAATACTGGTGAATAGACAACTTTCCTACTATAAAATATAAGGAAAGAGCTGGCTGCTTTGTCTTTTTGAAAAAGCTAAGATTAAATAAAATTGGTACTATAGGTGGTGTCTGAATTTATCTCATAACCCTCATTGGTGAGGAAAAGGTATCAATAAAACAAACCAGTAGCAAAAGATAACGGATAATGGAACATAACTCTTGTAAAAGTGGTAGCCCTAAATGTATTTACCAACTAATTTAATCTAGGAAAAGTTCTTAAGCAACTTCAACAGAATTCTTGGTAGATTATTGAGTGTTAGGCACTTAAGATTTGTGCTATTCAGAATCACTGAATAAATATGGTTGGAAGAACATCACTAGATCAGTCTACTCTGGCTGATCCTTGAATATATCCAGGGATGAAGAATGTGTTAACTTGCTGGGCCTCTATTCCAGTACACCTTCATGGGAGGGGAGGAATATCCTGATATCTGACTGGAATTTCTTGTGGTGCAATGAGTACCAGGTGCCTCTCAGCTATCAGTGTGCACCTCTCAGAAAAGCCTGAGGAGGCCAGACCTGGACGCAGGACTTCAGGCTCAGTCTGACAAGTGCCAAATTGAGAGGAGCAGTTGCTTGCCTTGGCCTCCTGGTTGCTCTCTTACTGCTACAGCCCGGGACGTGGTTGGCCGCCTCTGCCACAAGGGCACAGTGCAGTGTGTTGTCCACTGTTGTTGTCCACCTGTTGTCGCCTCCCAGCTGCTTTTCTGCAGAATTGCTCTTCCCTCAGTTGTTCCCCAGCCTGTCCTATTGTGTGGCGTTCTCTCATCTGGAGAACACTGTCCATAGCTGTGAGCCTGCTGTTCAACTGGTTCTGTACAAAGCTTATGGCCCGCTACCCAGTTTGTATCTCACCTCTTGAGGTTTGGGAATGGGTCAAAAGCCTTGCTAAAGTCAAGGTGTGAACAGTGTCCATTGCTGTTGCCTTGTCCACAGAGCTGGCTACTTCTTCCTTAAAGGCAATTAATTGACTTTCAACATGCGCTTTTCAGTATGAAGAGCCCTGCTTGAGATATTTTATGACAAATACCTTGCCTATAGGCATATACTGCCAGAAGCATAGTAGAATAAGTTTTAGTGGCATCTTAAAGATGGGGGTAACTTCTGTAGTAATAGAGCAGTTGTTTAATGACTACTTATTTCTGTCAACAGTGGCCAGAATCCTCTGCTGAAGAGCAATAGAAGGTGACAATATACCTCTTATTCCTAGGATCTAGCACCTAGTTTTGCTGGGAGTCTATGCTACTTACCTTTGCTTGATGTAGTGAGAAATAAATCTAATAGCCTTTATCAGTAGCAGTACACATATGCTGTTAAAAATTATTTTGAAGTTTAATTTGGATTCATAGAGATTATATATATATTTTCCAGTGACTGGAAGACAGTCTTCCTGGAAGGATGCATTGTAGTGTGTGGGAGACCTGATTTGCAATGGTTGGAAGAGCATTATGTATTCTAGTTTTGATACTAAGATCCCTGTTATTTACAGATATATTAATAAGGAGATATATATAAGGTATATCTAAAATAAGGAGATGATATATAAAATAAGGAGGTGATTGGTGACAGCCAGCATGGCTTTGCTAAGGGCAAATCGTGCCTGACAAATTTGGTGGCCTTCTACAATGGGGTTACAGCGTTGGTGGATAAGGGAAGAGCAACAGATGTCATCTACCTGGACCAAAACAAATGCCCAGGTTCCTAATTTCTTTTAGGTTTTACTCCTCTGTATTCATCCGTCAGGTAGATATATCTTTGGCTTGTGATCAGCAGTAAAGAAAAGTTTGTGTTGGTGAAACAAGCTTTTGAAGCTGTTCAGTGTGAATAACCCTGCTACACAAAGCATATCAATTTCTGCTAAACTAAGTTTTAAAACTGTCTTGGAGATATTGCTACTTGCTCAACAAACTCTGCGAGTCTTATACCTTGGTCTCTCTTTGTAGTTGTCAATAAAGAACTTCCCTAGTTCTGGCCTTTGCTTTGGTAGAAGGACATGGTCACATGTTCAACTTTGCATCTCAGGCTGACCGTTTCTAGCAGGAGATTTAGATGAGCTTTGGTTCTTGCAGGAGGCTTTTGTTCCCTGTTAAGAGTATGTGCATGATGCTCTCTGCATTAGAGGGAAAATTTTGAAGCTAGCTCCATAACTGGTGGAAAAAGTTGCGGTATAATCGTTTTAAACATCCAATGTGCAGCTTTCAAAGGTTGGAAAGACATGGTGGCAATAAAATGCTAAATGATCTGTAATATATTTGTTAGACTAGAAAACAGCCTCTGGGTAACTTCTGATATCCCTCCTTGACCTTTCTTCTCCAAAAGAGAATACATATCGCTTGGAATATGTTTGATTTGCTGAAATGAATAAGAAAACTGAGACTAACTGCAGTGCTGTAGGCAACAATCCTAACCATAAGATGAGAATATCTGGTCACTGAATAGTGGAAGAAATGCATCAGTTACTATACTAGCTAATGAAAACTACTGTATTGGAAAATGGGCACCAAACAGACTTTCTGCTATAAAATTTCCTGCTTTTCCCTATTGGAAGGGAGACTTAAGCACTGGGGGGGGGCATGGGGGGAACCCAAACAAAACAAACCAGGACTTTTTTCAAACTCTTATGCCAAATATTTAATGTCATTGTCTGAACTGTTAAAGGCTGTTAGATTTTGAGTGGACAAAGCACATGTGGTGGTCATTTACAGAAGACTTGAACAAAATAGATGGTATTGAGGACCTTTAAATGTCTTCCTAACTTTGAGAAAATACTAGCAAAGCACCTGCATTTTTCTTATGATGATTCTCTAAATGGCCACATTGCTTTCTGCATAACTCATGCTGAATCTAATAGAAAAATTTCAGCAGCTTTTATTGGAAGTGTGAGTGAATGATCTTTGATGCACTTGAAGCAAGATGGAATCTGCAAAGAGTGATGTTTCCCCCTGAAATTATGCTTTAATTCTTGGCTTTGCTTTTTTTTTTTTTTCATGCTATCACTTGTTACCTTTTTCTTTGGTAAGTAAACTACAGCTTCCTCCATGTTAACAAAATTCAAAAGCATTTCATGTGGTGCACTCGCACAATATACACCTACCCCCTTCATGTTCATGTAACTCTTGCAAGCAGTTTAGAAGTGTAGCTGTCTTCTGATCAGTACTGGCAAATTTATATGCTAAATGGTAATTCTAAAGTAGACAACCTTTTCATTGTGAATTCTTGTAGGCTTCTGTAACTGGAATAAACCAAACTTAGTCATGAAGATAAACCAGAGATTCTAGCATACTTATGTATGACAGCTTAATACCACTCAGCTTTTGATTCCTATGTGACTTTATTTTAATGAAGGTATTAGGCAAAAGGGACATTTTCTAACCCTATATGAAATGGTGTTTGAGAACAATTCCAGAAAACTTGAAATCAGTGTTGAATGAATCAGAAAGGAAGCAAGTTAAACTTCCCTGTATTAGTGGATATTTAAGTAGCAATTAGCTTTACCAAAAGGGAAAGTTGGAGAGAAAACTTTGTTTTGGGTGTAGTAATGCTAAGGCTAATCTATGATAGACTACAGAGGATGAGGATTTGAAAATGACTTCTCACATGTGTATTCCACAGACTTATTTTGTACTTTTAAAATTTTTTGTCAATGAAGTTAAACTTCAAACTGCATAGCTGTTTCTGAGGAGTTAAAATCCTTTGCTACTGATTGCCTTTAAAACCAGACGTGATTCCCTGGCTACTGAGATTTAATAGTCACTGTAATTTGCAAATAGCCTTAATTTTGTTTAATGGTTAAATTGCTAGGAATTATTTTTGGGGGCATAACTGAGGTAAAATGTTTGAAAACCGCATTAGGTTAAAATTATTCTTTTATGCAACTGATTGCTCATTAGAATATTCTCCAGAGCAAAGTGTGTCTTCATTTATTTTGCTATTGCTTCCTGGGAATGCCTTTGAAAAGTATGATTAGAAAATCTAGGCCTTCCTTGATTGGGATTAGACTCTTAAATTTTATGATTGTTGAGGAGTTGTTGTGTGCTTCTCAGCACATTGTGTTGTGACACAATTTTCTTTTCTGTAGTGTTTGATAGAGTTAACATAATCAAATAAAATCCTCACCCTTCAATGTACTTTTGGTGTTTGATTTTTTTTTCTTTTTTTGAGGAGAGTTGTGATGCATTAAACTGTGGAAGTCTTATTTCGTCTTTTTTAATATAAATTGTGTTTAGATTTGACACTGTTGGGTTTTAGATCATCTTTACTGTGTGTGTTTTGAAATAAAAGTATCACAATTTTATTCCTTTCACTCTTCATTGGGTTATACTTTTTCCTGGGCTTTCAGTTATTGCTTATACAAGCCATACATGTGCTGAAAAACCTATCTTTCACACAACTGATGTTATTTTCCCATTCACTGGTATTTACATTCCAGTGAAAATTAGGCATTTTGGCATTGAATATCAGCAGTGTATTCATACTTATCTGATTGTTGTAGTTGATCTACAAGACTTATTAGAAATCTTATGCGGAAAACCAGAAACATGAATTCTCTAAGGTTCTGCGCAGTACAGGCGAAACACTTTTATACAGGCATTCATTCAAACCATGTGCTACGCCTCTGCTTTTTTTTTTCCTCCTGTTCCATTTCTCAGCTGCCACTGAACTTGTTTGTTACAAAGTCTTGTATTTTTTTTCTGGCTGTCTTCTCTCTTAGTTCTTGTGCATGCGTACTGTTAGAGGTGTTAAGTGGCTGAACTAATGCGTCATTTCAATAGCTTATGTATGTTTATTGCACCCTAATTGACTTGGGAAAACTTGTTTGAATGTGCCTTTCTGTAATTGCGTCCAAATCTTGAATGGCTCATTTCTTCTTAGAAGTGGTGCACCGTCTCCAAAGAGGACATCTATTAGCACAAGATCCTTACCAAGGGCCGGCAGAGATCACTTTACTGGTGAATCATACACAGTGTTGGGTAAGGTGAACTTTTTACTTCTGTTAGAGGTGTAATGCTGTGGAAGGGCACATTAGGTAAGAATTTGAGAGAAAACTTGTGATTGTTCAAGGCTGCGTACTTGATGCTGTCCTGCACAGAGGTAGTTTTGCCTGTATAACACTCAAACTTTGTGCTACAGCAAGTGTCTTCAAGTCTGTCGAAGCTCTTTATTACAAAGCTCTTAATGACTGACATTCACTGCTATTAAATGTGAATCGATGTTAAATGTATCTTGTCTCAATGAGGGTAAGTAAAAACTGTTTTATATTTATATTCTATTTTCTTGTACATTAATTTATTTTGTTCCTTGTAGTTCAGATTTTTGTATTTCTAAGCCTTCACCTTAAAATAAAACAGGGAAGACATCACTGGTTCCTATAAGGAAGCAAGCATTGTAAGGTACACGTAATAATAGCAACTAAATGTATTTTTTTTTTTTTTTGGTAGGAGACACTGCTGTTGAAAGTGGACAGCATTACTGGGAGGTGAGAGCCCAGAAGGACTGCAAATCCTACAGCGTGGGAGTAACGTATAGAAACCTGGGGAAGTTTGACCAGCTGGGAAAGACTAATTCAAGCTGGTGCATCCATGTCAACAACTGGCTGCAAACCACATTTTCAGCAAAACACAATAATAAAACCAAGACTCTAGATATACCTGTTCCAGACAGAATAGGAGTATACTGCGACTTTGATGGAGGTAAATGACAATCTTAGGAGATTTACCTAAAAACTTAGTTAGCTATCTGTGTCAAGTTGAAGCAGTACAATGCTAAAGTAGTATGTTATTTCCAGACTAATAGAGTCTTTTATGAAAATAAGACCCAGAGCTGTTAGTGTAATAGTGCTTGTAATGTCAAATGACCTGGGTTCATCTATGTGACAGAGCTACTAACTGAGAATTTTTCAGTCATGTGGACTGTATTTAGTGTGTTCTGGAAACCTTTCCCTGGAAAAGAATCAATTTTCTAAAAAGTTGCACAGCAATAGCATTTAAACGTGTATTTCAACTTGTTTTCTGCCTCTCTTAGGTCAGCTCGCATTTTATAATGCAAACTCAAAGAAGCTGTTACACACCTTCAGAACAAAGTTTACCCAACCATTATTACCAGGCTTCATGGTCAGTATCTACAAAATTTTGTTCAGTTTCTAGCACTGAATTCAGTTTACTGAAGACTTACTTGTTTTTTCAAAGGAGGAAAATGGGAGCACTGGTTTTGGCTGACTAATAATCTTTAAAAATGTTTTAACTTTTTTTGATTTCATGTGGTGCTTATAATAGCAGTGCAATAGGAGAACTCTGCACCTGGATGTTTCAGCTATGTAAATAAAAGTCATTAAATTTTTGTAGGGTAAATTAATAGCACATTTGGTAGCTGGTGAGCCTGCTACAATAATTGATGTGAACTGATGCAGATGGGAGCCCAAGATGCTGCAAGCTGTCAGAGCAGGTGTCATAAGACCGAGCACCACCAGGTGCTTCCCTCTGAGATACAAGACTCTAGCTTTCAAATCTTTAAAAGCTCAGTGGGATTTTCTTGCCAGTCATTTCACTGGTCTGCATAACTTTTTTTTGTGGCTCTAAGGTAATCAGTGAAAACTTGCTGCAATTCTACGGACTCAAACTTTGCAAAAAAGTGCACAGGAAAAGGATTAGTTACTGTGTATTGGTTTTCCTTTAATGATTTAAGTAATTTGTTCAGTAACTAGGTTTGGAGGCCTCAGCTGCGTTATAAGCTGCCATCATGTGCATCATACTTGGGGAGCCGGGTATAGCTCTAGGAAAACTTAGGAATCTGGAGGAGGCTAGCATGCTAGTTCATACTGACAACTCAGCTGCCTAGACACTGATCTCTAGCCTCTTGTAACTCAGCCCATAGAAAACAGAGCATGATAGTTTTTAATTGGCCTAATCACACTTATAAAGTTATTCTTCTTTTGGGCATGGAGGAGGAATGGAAAAGTAGTAACTTGCCCAGCCAGCCTTACATCTAGCATTTCCAAACACCTGATTTTTCACTTGTGTCAGACAGAATTCCTTTCACAATTTCTACTGTTGGCTAGAGGTACTGACAGTAGGAGTCAGGATTTTTAATAGCTATTTATTTGGAGGTGACTAAGCAAGTTGCCTTACTGATCCTGTTCAACATAGAGGGAACAGAATGGCTTCAGAACTGTTGGGATACATGTGTTAGTCATCCCTCTAGCATTGCTGAGGCTGACTCATTGAGTTCCTAAGACATCCAAGGAAGCGCTTACCACACTTCAGCCTATTAGTCGGTATCTCATACAGCCCCTAGTACTTAGTGATAGCAGTCTTACAGGCACTCCTTGGGTTAGCCTGAACAGTTAAAATAAAGATGACAAACTACTTAATTACAGCTTGCAAATTTATTCATAAACATGGAGATATATTCTTTCATGTAACTCAGTTGTAGAATAGAGGTCACTGGCACTTGTGAAGCACCTGAAGCTTCTCAAAACTGAATTTTTTTCATACTGTGTTTACATTGACATAATTCTGCCATGTCATACTAAAACTAAGCGCTGCTTTCAGACACTGGAGCATAGTGAGAGTATTGTCATTCTAAATATTTGCTGCTAGCACACTGGTCTTCACAGAAGTTTTCCTATTAGGATCAAGTCTTTTAGTATTAGCTTCTGTGTGATTAGAATGTTTTACGGAGTGCTGTGACTAGAGAGCAAGTGAGAAAACAAATGAGCTACAGGATAAGTTTTTTGTGTTACGTCCATTGTAGGACGGGAGAAGAGAGATGTAGATGCTTTATAATGTTCAGAATATTGACCTTTTTTTTTTTTCTCCCTTAGATTTGGTGTGGTGGGCTTACAGTGAGTACTGGGTTGCAGGTGCCAAGTGCTGTGAAAATGCTCCAGAAAAGTGAAAATGGATTGAGCGGTTCAACAAGCAGCCTAAACAATATTGCCTAGTAATGTCTATTAAACATTTCTATTGCTGAATGGTTTTTTTTCTGTGTAGCTGCTACTCACAGAAGCTTGTGAGCATTGGATTAAACTGGGTTTGCTATATACTGCTGTTTAAAGCCTGGGTACTGATAGTGCAAAGTTTTGGGGCTGAAGTGTTAGGAACCTACTGTGAATCCAGACAGAAATGTCAGACAGAAGACTGAACGGTTGCCTATTTGAAAAATAAGTGGAGAAATCAAGAGCTGTAACTATGTACTTTTCTAATACTGTAAGCATTTTGTTATGGGCTTGAATATTAATTTTGTTATGAATATTATTTTTCTATGAAGAATATAACAAATACCACTTTCGTAGCTCTCCTGACATGGAATTACTTGACTATATATTTTATTATTACTGGGCTTCCTATTAGAACTTGTGATATCAAACATGCATTTCAAAAGAATATTATTTGCTAGCCTAACCTGGCAAAATATCACAGCAGTATGATTTCAAAAGAATATTACAAGACGTTGTAGGCCCGATATGAAGAAACAGTAAGAGCAGTCTGCGATTTTTTTCTGATACAAGATCCTCCTATTTCCCATGAGAAACTCATTTAAATATCATATATTTAGAGTTCAGCTCCTGTTAATCACAAATTACAGAAAATGTAAAAATTTACAGGTATTTAAAAACATTCTTATATCCTTAATGAAGATGCATTATGATAGCCAGCCATTGAGCTAGGAAGTATTTCAGGTAAGAGGTTCAGAACCAAAAATCCATAGCTTATTAAAAACTAGAGCATGGTACTGCTCTCTCAGAAGCTCTTAATTTTGGGTCATCTCTTGGCTTTCCAGTTTTGTGGCATTATTCTAATTGGATTCTGATAATCAGCAATTCACATTGTTCATCAGATGTGAATGACAAATTGAATCTTTGCCGATAGCAGAGCTGCAATGCAGCTGAGACTGGGAACAAGGGTGTGAGAGCTTCAGTTCAAAAGCATCTCCCTGGAGAAGAGGTGAGGGGCTATTGCTGGAACATCTTTCAGCTTTTTCTCAAGCCAGCTTCAAGGCTGGCTAAGACTTCTCAAACACCTGTGTCAATATCAAAGCCGGCTTTGAGCAGAAGCAGCAGTAAATTCCTGGTCGTAGGGCAGTATCCTCTGAGCCCAGGCATGAATTTTTGCTATCTGTTTTGACTACCCTAGTGAGGATTCCTGGAACTTTCTGGATAACCAGAGAAGTCCAAAAATTGCATGATTTCTTTATCCAGCAGAAATGTAGATATCTCTCTCTCTCTCATCCCATTCTTAACTTGCTAGCTTGTACCATATGCCATGTATATGTGGCTACGAGACTGGCTTTCAGAGGATCATATTCTAAAGGATGTCTTTATAGCCTTCAGCTTAACGCCTTCCCCTTTTTTAAGGGCAAGGAAAAAGCGGAGAGTGAGCAAATGCTTTGCCAGCTAACATACGATCTGCTTCTGGATCTGCAGTAATATGCTTTCCTTCAGAAATCAAGTGAAATGTTGAGCCTGGGTGTTGCATCATCTTAACTCCTAGTTGGAAGCTTAGTAACAATAGTTGAATGATTCATAGTAGTGGGAGAACTAAAAAAAATCATGTTATATTCTTCGTGGAAAATCTCAACTTTTCAATGAGAATGACTTGTGTATTATAGACTGTGTAAATCTGCTTTCTTCCCTCTAATCAAGTCAGGAGCCTAGAAATAATTTTTGGATACACACTTGAATCAACTGTTTCCTAACTGAAGATTTTTTCCTAATATCACCTGAAAACTGTTTCAAATTCATGCTGATAGGGTCCATACTAAGTTGGCTCCTTTCCTACAGGGCCAAGGTACTTTTTCTTTTGTGTATCTTTTAGTCTGTAAAAACATGACCATCTAATCATGTTAAATATTGTTAGTATCAATGGGTCCTTTGTGTTCATCAAGATTTCTCAAGAGGAGGAGAAATTACTTGAAATAACTTGTAATAAACTGGTTATGATGTTCAGTGGAAAACTTAAATTTTTCTTCTTAATTTCAATACCTACTCTAGAAAGTTTTGTTTCTCTTGAGAAATATGATGTTGACAGGACAGTTGAGCCCTTAATGTTCATTTCATATCTCGAACTTGAGCATCCCTGAATATTTGCATTGTGAACAAAGCTAGCTGTAATCTCTTGCAGAGGAAAGTGCAAAACAATTCCCAGTTTAACTGTACCTTCCTCTGCCAGTTTAGTGTTTTGGGTCTTGAAACAAAGATACTGGAAGGTGTCATGGCTCTTAAATGAACAGTGTCTGAATCTGTTTCACACATTATGTACAGATGTTGTTATTATCCATGTTATTGCTATGTCTGTGTAGTAATCTTAAATATTTCTTCTTCATTTCTTTCCTTTTTACTGCAGTGAACACCTGACTGGGAGTTCTAGGGTCTCAGCTGCTATGAATTCAGTGGTATGTGAGGGAGTGAGACTTGTGTGCTTGGACCCTGGTGGTGTTTAGAGAGAGGAGGGTTAAGGCAGATGCTTCTTTTTTTGAGACATCTTGTATTGAATGACTGTGGTAAACAGACATCGAAATAGGCTAGTACCTGTTCACGCTGCCCAGTCATCGGCTTGATCTTGGGTGTTCAGCTACAGTTCCTGTTTAAATTTCCCCTTTTTGGAAAGAAAGGGAATGGTTACAATAAGTTAATGTGTAGTGAGAAAGAACCATGCATCATCTCCAACCCTACGGAAGAGCATTTAAATTATGCAGGCTTTTTAGCAAGATGTAGTGCAACCTGCAAGGTAAATTTGATATGCACAATGTAAAAATGTAATTTTTCTTTTAACGCTTAGAGGAAAGCTTGAAGTATTTGATACTGTGACTTGTGACTTGCAAGTTTTAGTTTAACTGATGTCCTAGATGAACTTAACATGTGACTTTTTACCCTTAAAGGATGAATTTGTTACATAATAGTTTGCACAGATGTCAAATTTTTGCTGCTAACAGCTAGTCCAATTGTTTTTAGTAAATGGGGATATGAAGAATTGCCTTAAGCACTTTAGATTTTTTTTTTTTTAAGACTCTTTTCTGAGCTAGTGTCTGTCCGGTACCGGTATATTGGTGATGTTTTGTTGCAGTTGGTGCACTGTTTCTATGTGCAGCTAGAGAGGGTTGCATGCAGCCTGTGAAGTTACTTTTTCCCAGGGGAATCTACTTCAGGGACTGGAGAGGTTGTTCTTTGGCAATGGATTAGACCTTCTGAAGGTCTGTAGTTTTGCCCTGTAGTTAACACTACGTATTAATATGCCTGGTGACTTTAATGCTTCCTGAGCCTCTCTGCTCTGGAGTTGATGCTGTTTGGTGACTAGTCAAGAATTTTCTTCTGTATGACCAAAATGAGATTTTTAAAAAAAAATTTTTTTTTTTAAATACTGATTACTGGTAGTTTTTCAGAGTTAAAATAACTTCAGACTAACTTGTGAGGAACTGAAGGTTTCCCTTGAGTTCTTAATACATCAGAAAACTGTAGCTTCCATTGTTTCTGTGGAAAGCTGTATGAACTGCAACAAGAGATGTTGATTTCAGAAGGGATGGTTTAAAAGCATCCAAGGTGATAGGTGCTTCTCCAGATACCAAATAGGGATGGCAGAGGGTGACAGGCTTGTTTCTTCAGCCATCTTCTAAGCAGAAAAAGTAGAGGTTAATGTACCAATCGTGTTTCCCCCCCTCCCTTGCACTCTCCCATGTTGCTGCCGTTTCATATTAAGACTGGGGAGACTAACTGGTTCCCTCAGGAAGAACATCCGACTTGTTTTATATCATGTTTTGGTCTGGTACGGATCACAGGTGGTGAAGGTGATGTGTGCTTCGGCAGGCAACGGCAGCGAGTTCTGTTGGTCGCTGCCCGCCCCCGCCTCGCTCGAACCGGGAGGCTCCCCGGGCCCGGCTGGCAGGGGACGCCGGGAGGCGGCCTTCCCTCCCCATCTCGGCCGCGGGCTGAGCAGGGGCGATCCTCCGCCGCCCCCGCGCATCGGCCTGCAACGCCCGTCGGGCGCGGGGCCGCCCCTCAGGTACCCCCTGCCAGCGCTTCGGCCCCGGCCCCGCGGGGCGCGCCCCGGGCGGCAGGGCTGCCTTACAGCCCGCGGAGTATTTCGATGTCTTTGACGTGTGTTTGACGCGAGCTTTTTGTATTGATAAAGAGGTTTGGAATCTGACGTGGCTGAGTTGTCCTCCTTTTGTCTTCCCCCGGGGCGGGGGGGGGTGGGGGGGGGGCTCGGCCCTCGCCGGGCATGCGCGCACGGCGGCGGGCGGCGCTTTACGGCCGCCGCGAAAGGCTGCGGGCGGGCGGGGAGCTGCAGCGCGGTAAGGGCGGCCGGGCCGGCGGGAGCCCCTGGGCGCCGTGGGCGGCGGGCGGGAGCGGGGAGAGCCGGGCGGTGCGGGGGGCGATCCCCGGGGGCCGCCTCGTCGCCTGGTTGGGGCCCGCTGGCTGCAGCCGGCGGGCCGGCGGCGCGGCCTGCTCAGCGCCCCGCTTTCCTCTGCCGGCGCGCAGGGAGGAGCTGGGAGGCCGGAGAAGATGAGCGACGCCGCGCTGCTTCCAGGCGGTGATCAAGAGCGCCCCGAAGACTAATGCAGAAAATCAATAAGAACGTGGTCTTGGGGCTCCTTTCTCTGACCAGCCTGGTTTTCCTCCTCTTCCAGTTGTACTATTACAGGTTCTACCTGTCGCAGAAGGTAAGAGAGCGCTGTCCTGCACAGGCTTGCTCTTGTGGAGTAGCCGAGCATAATGCGTGCTCTCTTCAGAGTCCCTTAGTAGTGCTAATGCCACCCCCAAACTCCCCTCAGACGGCTAGCGATGCCTGTAGTATTGGCATGAAGCGGCCAGGTAGCCCGAGCCAGTTTCTGGGGGCGGGGGATGCAATCAGATTTCAGCCTGAGATGCAAGTCATTATGTCAGCCAGAGGCATCCCGTTGATTCTCAAATCAAATGCCTGGCGGTGTTCCCAGCTGCGGTTTGAGCCACCAAGGCTTTTAATCTTCACAAGCCTTTCTACTCTTGTTAAGTGACAGTGAAGTCAAGCCAAGCGCTGTCTCAGGGCTTTTCTGAAGACATAAGGAAGGCAGCATTTCTTGGTTGCAGGTTTTTCAACGGTGGTGTTTTTAAAAGAAAACTCAGCTTTTTCTGCAGTTGTCTTAGTGCTTTGTGATTCAGTGTTCATAATTTTCTAGATGTTATAGATTAAATCCTGCTTTTATACCACCCATGTAATGTTTAGATGAATGTGATTTTCTGTAATAGAACAAGAGATAAACGTTACTATAAATGAAATACTCTTTTTGATGGCTTCATAGTTTACAGTTGCAGTGCAGATTCAACAAAGGAACTCCTTGCAACTGTATACCTTAATTTTATTTTTACAGAAGAACCACGTAGGTATTGTGATTCCTGAGTTTGTTTTCTTTATTTTAACAACATTCTTAATAAATGCAGGCAGTCTTAGTGCTAGGTGGTATTGCAACCTTTGACTTCTTTCTTACAGTTTCTGATCATAAACAGCAAGGCTGTGAATGGGAAATTCTTCATACTTTTGAAAAGCTGAAAGCTGAGCCACTAACTGGCTTGGCTTTATGATACAAATATACTCTTTCAAATTTAATTCTCTAGGATTACATCTGGAAAGACTGAGGCATAGTCCTGCTGTCTTTCCCCCAGTGGTATTTGCCTAACAGTGTGTGTGTTTGTCATCTTCCTATTTCACATTTATTGGCACATTGACTTAGAAACCTGAGGCCTGAGCATGCAATACTTGCATGACTGTAAGTCCCCAAGGCTTGCATTGTCCTTCTAAATGCACTGAGCCAGAGCAGTTGTTTATGACTTCACATTCAGTACTGTAGTTGAGTAACCAGAGGCATAACCACAGCCATTATTATAAAGTGCTAACTGGATAAATGCCCCTGAATGTCCTGTTAAGAAATCCTAAGCAAGGATTCAACTGAAACTTACTTTTTTTCTCCTTTTCTTTCTCCCTCCCCCTCCCCTTCTTTGGTTTTGATAGAATGGAGCAGTTTTTTCAAAAATCAGAGGAAGCCAGTCAGGCCAAGACAGCACTAGATGGGTAGGTACAACATCATTGGTTCATACAGGTCTTCTGCAAATCTCGGGGAACTCACGGGGAATTGCAAACTCAGGGTCCAGTTCTCTTTCCTCTTCCTTGAGGATTTTCTAGTATTAAGGACTAAGAGATACTTTCTTCCCTGAGTGAAGTTATGGAGTGTTTCAAAACATCAGTTTAAAATGGAGTTGAGAAATGGTTACAGCTTAGCAGCCTTTGCCTATGCAGTCCTTAGTAGTGTTGTTTATATTTTAAGAAGCAAAACTTGTTCTTTCTGATACAGAAGTTTTGATCCAGGCTTTTGTGTTCTTTCAAACTGAGTATTGAAAAGGTTGGCTTATTTGACAGGCAGCTTGTTTGATAGTCAGTAGCATAGTAAAAGAATCGGCTACAGGTCTCAGGTCAGAGAATACCTCTGTGTTCGCTCCAGTTGTTTAACCTGCTGCTCAGCGTTTTGTGTTACTTGCTTATGCTGGGTCATAAAGCTCTTCACAAGCAGGAAAATGTTACATTTCAGCATTCACTGGTTGCTGTATTCCAGTATTCAGAGGAGTGTTAGGAGTGCCATTAGATAGTTGAAATGGGATATTTTTTGTTGTGTCTTAATTAAGGTTTGCAGGATTGAGTGCAACCAAAACATGTTTGCCTCAGGGAATCAGAAGCTCAGTTATGATATTTATAGTTAGCATTTGTTTGGAAACACTTTTACAGAAGTCTTTTGTTAACAGATCTCCCAGCGGAAGAACAGCACAGACAGTTAAAGAGAAAGATGCCCTGGGAGCTGGCTGCCTTTCACTTTGAATGCAATATGATAATGTTGCTAGTTAGCAAAATAGCTATTTAAATGCCTTTTTTCTGCTCAGCACGAGGAAAGGTGCTCTGGTTAAGAGCTGTTCTTGGGAATAATCCAAACCAACTGCTCTGTGGACTGCTTGCTTGCACCAGGAATGTCTCGCTATTCTTGGAGGTGGCACCTTGTGGAACTACCTAGTAGGTGTTAGGTGACATGGTCACAGTGGGCTTCCCATCTGCCAGTCTGCGGACAGAGTTCTCATTAAGCTTTAACTTGATCTTACAGGATCATTAGTAACAAAGCAGAGTGCTCCATGGTCCTGCCAGGGACCTGTTGCACTTCAGGCTTTCTTCAGAGTTCTTGCGTGATGAGTCCAAAATACCCTATTTGAATGCATTTCTCTTAGCTTCTTGACATCACCGCCATCTCTTTCTACCAATTATTTACGTGTCAACTAGAAGCATCTGTTTCCCCGGAGAAGTGTGTTGTGGTTTAACCCCAGCCGGCAACTAAGCACCACACAGCCGCTCGCTCACTCCCCCCCAGTGGGACTGGGGAGATAATTGGAAAAGTAAAAGTGAGAAAACTGATGGGTTGAGATAAAGACAGTTTAATAGGTAAAGCAAAAGCTGTGTGCACAAGCAAAGCAAAACAAGGAATTCATTCACTGCTTCCCATCAGCAGGCAGGTGTTCAGCCGTCTCCAGGAAAGCAGGGCTCCATCATGTGTAGTGGTTACTTGGGAAGACAAATGCCATCATGCTGAACGTCCCTCCTTCCTTCTTCTTCCCCCAGCTTTATATGCTGAGCATGATATCATATGGTATGGAATATCCCTTCGGTCAGTTGGGGTCAGCTGTCCTGGCTGTGTCCCCTCCCAACTTCTTGTGCACCCCCAGCCTGCTCACTGGTGGGGTGGGGTGAGAGGCAGAAAAGGCCTTGTCTCTGTGTAAGCCCTGCTCAGTAATAACAAAAACATCCCTGTGTTATCAACACTGGCACAAATCCAAAACATAGCCCCATACTAGCTCCTATGAAGAAAATTAACTGTATCCCAGCCAAAACCAGCACAAAGTGTGGGGGGGGAAGTAGGTATTTTTGCACAGATTTGCTTCCTGTTCATCAGTCTGATCTGCTAGTTTTAGTTACAGAAATAACGCTAGCACATCACTTACCTTTCATCTCCACATAGTTGAAATCACTAAGAGGGTGGCCTTGCCTCTGCCTGTGCAGCACAGGTAGTGCTGCTGCCTAAATTCTCTTTGTTGATCCATGTTCTGTTTTCATTCACATTTTCATGCCTCTCTGAAGCGGAAGACCCATGCCAGAATTGGAGGTTGGCCTGCGGAGTCTGTTGAACAGACTTAGCAGCTGGACAGGAGGAAGGTTAGAGCTTCAGTTAGAAAGCCAGCGTCAGCTTGCTCAGCAAGGTAGCTTGGGCAGTAGGCCATCGTTTTCCCTGATCACACCTCTTCCGGAAACCTTGAGATGTAACAGACATAGAGCCTGACAGTGCTGTTCTAAGCAAATGTTTTTTTCTGAGTAGAATGGTATTTAAAGTCATTAAATTTAACTGTTACAGTTAAATACATCAGCTACATTTTTAATAGCAGGTTGGCTATGATTGCTGTAAATCTTCTGTGTGCCATGGACATTTAGATATACTGGATTAAAATTCTTCACTGAGTCAAGTTAATAAATCTTTTCACCAGGCACAGGATCTTCCTGTTACAGCTTTTAACCCCTTATGCAATGTTGCCATGGTTGAGTGCCCTGGCTACGCTAGTATCCAAAGACTGGATAGCACTCACTTCCTACCTTCTCACCGAATCACCCTTCATATACAGCAGACATCATGCCTGAGGTTTGGGGATACCGTTTGGGAGTGGGTCAAAAGCCTTGCTAAAGTCAAGGAATGAACAGTGTCCATTGCTCTTGCCTTGCCCACAGACTTCTTCAAAGGCAGTCAGTGTGATTAGGTGCCTTTGGCTGGCTTTCCCAATCACATTCTTGTCCTTCATGTGCTTGGATGTGACTTTCCAGGGGTTTTTGCTCCAGAAGGTTCCCAGGGACTGAGATTAAGGTGACCAGAATTACCCAGATCCTCCTTTTTGAAGATTGCATGAGATTTACCTTTTCTCAGATTTGAGGAACAGCTCCTGACCACCATGGCCTTTCAAGATATTGCAGAGCAGCCTCGGAATGACATCAGCCAGCTCCCTCAGCACCCACACGTGCTGATACTGTAATCTCTAGTTTATTCAAGGGCTTTCCAACTCCATCCAGAGCTGGACAGAGTCTAGAGTTTAGCCTAGAGTCCATTCTCAGGTCTAGCACTCTAGTGTTAGAATGCTTTAACTTGTAGAAAGTTCTGATCAAAGCTGAAAGATTTTTCATCTAGTTTTAGAGATCTGGTAAGCCTGAGAGCAGCCTGTTCTTCTGAAAGAGAAAATTTCCATTTCCACACTTGTTCATGGAAGTAAAGTACACACTCAGAAAAAGTATTGGGGGATAAGATTTCCTTCTGTCAGTGGGTTGTTTTTTTTTTTTCTTCTGTCAAAGAGTTTTAAGGTATTAACCTTTGTACGCTTAAAGGTGGTGTTTCTAACTTCTAATCTTATCCTCTGTCAAACAGCACGTGGTTAGGAAATTCCTAGGCTTAATATCCAGTCACAATATACCAGTGTATTTGATCGATCCTTTGATTCTGGGACTGGTTAATAAAGACATTGAACAGATCAGAAGTTCTCCTGATGGTCCTAGTCCGGAATGCAAGTACTTTTGTGCTCCAAGAGACTTTACTACATTTGCACTACTGGACAAAACGTGGAAACATGAAGTAAGTGCCTTTTCTTCAGTTCACATTTGTGTATTGTAATGCATTCAGCTGTGCTATGATTTTGTGACATAATGCTTTCATGTTTGTATTAAGGCCTCTGAATTCATTGTGTGGAAATCTCATAAATATTTTGGTAGAGGAAACTTTTTTTTTCTTTTAAGTAAAAGGTATCCAGGCACAGATAACTAAAAGTTTTTAGAAACTGTCTGCAATATTCATAAACACTTGTAGTAAGAGGTCACACCAAAAAGAAAAAAGAAAGTGGTCTGTTAGAAAGGAAGAAGGAAAATCCTGAGCCTGTAATGTAGGTACAGCCATAATAAATCTCGAGTTTGGGGATCTATCAAGGAGGAAATGCAGGTATTGATGTAACAAGGCTAGAAAGATTATCATAGTCTGCTCGTTTACATTTCTTTTAGTACATCCTTGTACTTAACACCATTTTATTTTGTCACTTACTGTATTGTTATCTCTGCTTTTCTTACATGTTCTGAGACTTTTAAATGGATGTGTTAAAAATAGAGGTGTAGCATGTGATGAAGGACAAAATGGAATCCAAGATTAATTTCATCAATTGTCATCTGGAACAATTATTAGATTAATTTATACAGACTAAAGATACCTGTGACAAACAGCTTTTTGCCTTTTTTTTTTTTTTTAAGAAAAAGCAGAAGACATTTAAATGGTCTGTGACTATTTTAGTGAAGAGATCCCACTCAAGTGAAGAGTGGTGGCACTCTGGCTCTGATCAGGGAGTTGTTTCTCCTGTAGCTGTAAAGGAATTAAAGAAACTGGGAATAAGGTTGTGTGGCAGCACACTAACATAAATCCATCTCCCCATTCCTTTGTGGCTCATTGATAATATCTGTAGCATCCAGAGGAGAAGCTGATATGCCTATATAAAACACTTCAAGGAGGGTAACTGAAAGGGTCTTCAGATGCTGATTGGTTCTTTTCTTAAAATCAGCCAGAATTTCATTCCCTTTTTCTGTGGAAATATGAAAGCCTGTTACCTAGTGCAACATTTGGTGTTTGGTGAGATTTAGACAAATATTTATGTACATAATGAAAGAAGATTTTGCAGTAATAGTTTTTGTATTAGTGGTATCATTATTCACGGACTTATAAATGCCAAGTTTGGCACAAGTATAACTTTAGAGAACAGTGGGAGGGTGCAGAGAAGGGTGCTATGGCAAGGAGCAAACCTAGTCCAAGCATGGCTTGCAACATTTATTTGTTGTTGTATTGAATAATTTGAGGGACAGAATTTAAGACAAGGAAATACAGTGGTTGGAATTGCTTGTGGTTGCTGATCTTTAAGGTCTTAGAAATTTTTGAGTAGTTTGTGCTTAAGTCTGATTAGAAAATGAAAATCGGGAATAAAAACAGTTAATAATAAGCATTTAGCATTCAATTTTGGTTTCTCTAATCTTTAGTTCCTCTCTCTCCCCCTCTCTCTCATTTTTAGGTGGGCCTTTTTAGAACTGCTGAGAAAATGGGGTTCCAATGGCTAAAGATTATAAACAAGGACCCCCGCTTGGATGGGATGGATGACCTGTCTGGGATTGAAATTCCCTTGCACTACATATTTAAACTGGCATCTCATGCCATCCACCTGGTGGTCTTCTATGAGAGGAGTGGTAATTATCTCTGGCATGGCCCCCTGAGGCTCAAGCAACATATGGACAGAAAGTTTGTGCCTTTCCGGAAACTCCACTTTGGTCGCTACCCTGGAGCATATGAAAAGTGAGTTCATAACAGAGGAGGCAAAAAGCCGTAATAGCACTTCCAAAATAACTTCTTTCTCCTGTATATAAAATTACTCTCTTTCCTAAAGTCAGGTTGTAAAATTTAGCTCATGTATAGTTCAGCCCTCAAAGTGCAGGTAAATTAAGGTATGAAGGTAAATCCAGTTCTGTTTACCTGAAAAGAAGAGCTTCCCACCATTTATAAATTAAGAACTACATTTTAGAGGAAGTAAGTTGCTGTGTAGCCAGGTCAAAGTAGGCAGAAGGATGAGAGGAGAAGAAGAAGTAGTCACGACTGAGGTTGAATGTACCAGAGGATCTTCTGCTACAGTCGGTGGTTTACCATTAATATATTTAAAAGTTTGAAATCTTTTGATAGCCATCTGTGCTATCAACACAGGGGTAAAGTAGAAGTGGCAAGAAACTTAGTACTAGCTGATACATATTTGGTGTTCTTTCTATAACGATATGTATCCAAAAGTTGAATACAGATATGGAACATAAATGAAACGGGGACGCAACAGAAATCCATTCAGTAACAGTCCAAATAATCAGTGTAAAAGAGCATGAATAAAGAGAGGTGATATTTGTACCACAAAGACATGTGCCAACCATTGCGTCTAACCCATGCTCTTAACGTGCTGAGGAGACTCCTTTCTTGCATAAACGTTTGAATTGGCGGTGTTATTTTTCCATAGTCTTATGCTTAAACTTTGCATTACGTTGGTAAAGTTACTGTAAATGTCTGCTTTTTCTTACAATGCTTTCAATAGCAGCATTTCTGGAAATACGGATCACGGCAAATCTTGTCACAGTTTTCAAAACTAAGCACATACCACTAGGCTTTGAGAACAGTGTTCCTGTAGGGTATGTGTATATGTCATAAGTCAGAGAAAAACAGCCAAACATTTCACAGATCAAAATAAATCTGCTTAACTTTTTCCTTAAAATTGACACCATTCTTTTTCCTTTTAAAACATGGAATCTGTACTGGTTGTGTGCCTAAACATTTGAAATCGACTGTGTAAGCTGTTAAATATCACATTTCATTCATTGTGAAGGCTTAACAGTTTTTAAATTTTAAATGTAAATAGCCTCAAGGAACAGGGTAAAATTTGGTTCTTAAGTGCATCCCATACTTCAGACAACCGAATAAATACCCTGAATTTTCAAATGCACTGAACAACAAACAGCTCTGAACAAATTCAGTGCAAGTCATGAGTCAGTAAAGGAATCAGTGGTCTGGCAAACTAACTATGGGCTTACAGGCATCGAATTTCTTTTTAAGCAAAATTTGGAAGTGTATGGGGAATTTGTTGAAGCTCTTGTTGCTCTTCTTTTATAATTGGTTTTGGGTGTATTTGGACAGAGGAATCACTGCCGGTAGTGTGCATTAAGATTTTAACTTGAGCTAGAGGAAAAAGTGGCTTGTAGTTTGTAAAGGAATTGAATGGGGTAATGTGTCATCTTTCTTTCCCTGCAGGCCAGAACTTCTGCTTGTTTCCATTGATGACTTAAAAGTTCAAATTCCAAAAAATCCGTCCAGTTTTCTAGAAGAGATGTCACACTCTAGATTTCTTGAATGTAGGTACAGAGAAGCTCGGGCTTTCTTTCAGGTTAGTGGTAATCAGGTAGTGTCTCTGAGATGTAATGTACGTTTTCACTGGTTGACCCAAACCTACAAACAGTTCATTGTTCTTTACCTAGATGTGGGACTGTGTGCATACATTAAGCTAAATACAGCCTCTGAGACTCAATCCACAGAGTTTAGTAAGTGGTAATAAAACTAAAACTTTAGCTGAAAATCATGGTCTGTCTTTTTTACTTCTGAGGGCATGTTTTTCCATTTTCCAAAACTTTGGAAATACAAGGTAACCAACATGTCCGTAGTTCTCACACATTGTTACTATTAAATAGATTTCATGTAAATAAGTCTAAGATCTTGTGTATGTTTATAGTTGAAAATTTTCCTTATGGCAGTTCTCAAAGTTCTGAGTAATATTTCATGTTACATTCTTTTGAACGGTGCACTGCAGTTGCATGTTCCTAGTTCGGTTTATTTGAAATCGTATATTCATTCCAAAATTACTTACTTCATTGCTTTTTGACCATGTAAGCTAATGTTTTCACTACTGTTTAGAGCATTATTTTTAAAATATTGCTACCTGATTTAGCAGATGGTAGAAAACTTTCTGCTGCAGTATGGGGAGCATTTTGTCCTAACTTGAAAAGGGCCAAGATATCAAGTCGTCAAGAGTTACCACAATCAAGACTGTGGAGTCAGAATCAGGTCACTGAATTTGAGCCATCTCTGATTTCATGGAAGGAGAAAAAAGAGGACACTAGAGGTTCCATTCTTCAGACATTTGGGGTCTTGGGGAAGGGAATTCTCAGGGAAGGGAAGACCATCCTTGTTCAGTCTAGTAGGCTGTAGCTCCCCGTACATGTAACAGGACGGTTACTACACCCAAGGGTGCCTGTGTGTTGTTGCTGCACCTGTAGAGGACAGAAATTGTAAGCATGCTCCACTTCAGCTCTAAAACCTCCAGGCAGTAATCGCCACAGGCAGAGAAAATGTGCCTCAGAAGGTATATTGAACTTTGCTGGAGCTTTAATATTGAAATAAGCAGCTGGCATCTGTTTTGAAAAGTAAGTATTCATTTCAACTCTTTGTTGCCCAGGAGCTCTTAATGAAATCAGTCATGCAGCTGAGTGGTGCGTCGTTCCTGTGTTTGATTTGGTAATGTTTGCCCAGACTGCCATGTTGGTTTTGGCTTTGCATTACAGAAGATCTTGCCACAGTTGTACCTGGAAGATGGGCATGATTTTCTGTTCACTTTATTTCTACTATATGGCAGAAGTTGTCAACATCCAGTTGTAACACGTGGGGGCACCAAATAAACTAATGTGCTGGAAGTAACTCTAATTCTGTCCCTGTTTTCCCCCTGGACTGTGGGTATTGGCTTCAGTGCGTGCAGAACTAGGGTTCATTTGTGGTGTTGCCAAGTGCTGAGAATCAGTGTCTAATACATATATTCTTATTCTATTTTACTGTGACTTTACAATCTGCTAGTTTGGAAAAACTGCAGATTGATGTTTCAGAGTTTAAATTTTAACTTGTCATTCTAGTGCATGTTCTCAAACCGGGCTCTATATGTGAAAACAGATACTGCCCAGATATGAGTTAAGTAAATTTTTAAAGGTCATTTTTTCTTAGAACACTGAAAAATGAAAGGACAAGTTTGATCTTCGGCAATAGCTTGCTTATTATTCCTTTGCCTTCCAGCTGTATCCTGATGATGCTTCTCTTGATGCAGTGGAGTTCAGGAAAAAAGCAAAATCCTTGCTCCACCTGGCTGCCCTGACACTGAATAACTTAGGAGTAAAGTTCTGGCTGAGCAGTGGAACATGTCTTGGTAAAACATTTGAGTTATCTTGCATTTTTAAACTCATCTGAGATTTTAAACATTTCATCTTCTGTTGCTTGTGATGTCAGCTGAGGTTAACAGCTAACTGTACTGGGTTGGAAGGTAATATGTGACATTAGCTGTATTGAAATTGGCCTTTTTGCTCCTGACAAAATGTTTTTTCTTTAGGAACTTGAGCCTTTGAGGTAGTGAGCAAATTTCCAGTGAAGCATTTAATGTGTACAATTATCTGTGTTGTGTTGATCACTGCTTAGAAAGTAATCAGCAGTTCCCTAAATTGTGTGGCTTAGAATTTACTGCAGTGCCAGCTGGAAAACACAGTGATGGGCACGTATTTCTGCTGTTCATGTAGACTCTAACCTGATTTTTCTTCCCATACAATTTGGTACTTATCACTGATTTTTAAAATACAGTTTACATTTATTTACTTATTTTAAAACACATCCTTTTAATAATTAAATCTCAGCCTATTAGAGTATGTACTGCAAGTTTTCAATTCTGCTGAAGGTGGAAGTTGTATCTTATCACTGGTAAAGATTCTTTTATTATTGAAATAGGTTTTGAAAAATCTTGTGTGTGCACATTTGACTTGTATTTGTTTAGTCCTAGGGAATATAATTTTCTGAATGAAGAGTTATTAAAAGCTGCTTTAATGAAGCAGACAAAAGGATGTCCCACTTATCTTACTGTTTTGCAGTGGTGCTTGAAAGGTGATTAACATCTCAGATACTATTTAAAATAATAGTTTCAAATTAAAAGCACACCTGTAGCCCTGTAACTGTTCATTGCTGATTAGATTTGGGCCAGATAAAGAATATATTTTCTTTAAAGACATTTAGATTAGAAAACTGCAGATATTTTATCTTTGAAAGAGTTAGTGTTTTCTCTCTCGTTCTTGGCTTTCCGGAGGAAATAGCTGGCTGTAAGTGCAGTAATATTTGTTTTCTTCGATGTGGTTCATTTCATACTAGAGAAGGGCAGAAGTATTGTTTATGGTTTATGATCATTCAAAGGTCTCTGCCTGGTGACCTTATGGCAGTTCATTTTTATGTTGCTTTTGTTCTGTTGGTATATTTCTCATGTCCCTGAATTAACTAGCTTGGTTTCTTCCTTTTTTCTTTTTCCCCCTCAGGCTGGTATAGACAGTGCAATGTCATTCCTCACAGCAAAGATGTGGATTTGGGAGTCTTTATAAGGGACTACAAAGCAGATATCATTCCAGCCTTTCAGAAAGCAGGGTTACCACTGAAACACAAATTTGGCAAGGTATGTAGGTAGCGAACAATTTGCTTCATGTGTCTTTCTGTAGGTTCATAAGTTTGAGTATAGGCGCAAATCACTTACGTAGAAGTGGGTATCTGAAGTCTCCTTGGCGGACATTTACTCATTAGGGTTTTACCTAAACATAGAATCTTGTTGATTTTTGTGTGTTTTCTTGGACAGTATGTGAGAAAACACCTTTCTTAATAGCTTCAACCCTGTTTGGGGAGTCTGAATTCCACGTCAGAAGAAGTTTTTAATAAGTTTTAAAGGGGTCTAACCTGTGTCAGTGGTGCTAGGGAATCTTAAGAATCAAGGTAGAATTAGTCTTTGAGATTGGATGGGCCTCGTCACACAGGAGGATTGGTGATAGCTCTGAGATTATTTGTAGCCCTGTATGTAAAACTAGCAGCAAAGGGAATGATGGCTTGAGGTGGGCACTGGGCTTGTTCATTATTAGCTTATGTGGATCTTTATTTAGCTTTTCCAGAGTGTAGGATGCAGAATGGTAGAGAGAAGAAACACAATTACAGGAATATGTTCGTGTACAGGAATAAATACAGTTCAAGTGATACATCATTACTGGTGCTAGTGAGTGTTTTATCATAGAGGAAGTGTGTTAAATGAAGACACCTACTAATCGTGTGTTTATTCAGTGAGATTATTTTGCTTGTGGCAGAGGACAAGGAGATGGTGCTGAAGCTTCTGGGGCTAAAGGGAGGAAAGAGAAGGTAGTCCCACTGCAGTGCAGAAAATTTCCAATGTTTCAAGGAATAAAAAAAACAAACAACACAGGATTAGTGTATATTCTTCAGTTAGGATAGGAGTCACTTTGCATACATGACCAAAATAAATTTGTTTTCTGAAACCTGCTGACATAAGTAGCTCTGCATTTTTATGAGTATATACAGTGTGTATTTTTGTCTTGCAGGTAGAAGACAGCTTGGAACTCTCTTTCCAGGGAGAAGATGATGTGAAACTTGATATTTTTTTCTTCTATGAAGAGGATGACCATATATGGAATGGAGGAACTCAGGCCAAATCGGGCAAGAAATTTAAGTATGAACTGGATTTGTACCTCTAATAGAAAAGAAATGGAACAAGTTAGTGTTTAGTGTTGGCATTTTGTGTGTTTTGTTATTGCCTGGCAAAGTCTGTGCTCTTTGTGGTAAAGGCAGTTATCAGAGGAGAATCAGTGGAGATTTTGCACTTTGAGGCCAGAGAAGTAGAAAGAGAACAGTACTAGGCCTTCCTAGAGAGGTGCTGGGCTTGTCAAATGTCAGTTCCCTCGTGAAATCAAAAGCAGTACTGGCATGTCATGTATCAAGCAGATTTTATCTGGACTGTGACAAGCTCTGAGTTAAATAAACAGCTAAGATGAGGAAGAAGTCTCTAAAACTGTATTTGCACAAACTAATTTTGCAGTAAAGAATGAATCCTTAGGCATCTGTCTCAGTGACAGAGAGTTATGGCAGAAAGCCTCAACTGTCCTTGCAAAGTAAACCCCATAGTTTTGGATTTTGTGGTAATGATTTGGAATACTTTATTGACTGTAATGTTGTGACAGCAACGCAGATGACTACTGCAGACCTTGTTGTTGTTCATGTTCTGAAAATGGAATTTTAAATAGGATCTCACATTTCTTGCTTCATACCTCTCAGTATAAAATCAGCAAATAAGTGCAACAGCTTCCTAATCTACTCAGCAAACTGAATATAGGTTTTGATAATTACATTTGTTTCCTTCCATCACCCACCTTAACTCAGAAAGAGACAGTTGCAGACTAGTTGAAAACCTTCTTGACTTCTATAGGTTTTCATTATCTTTCATATTTTGCCTGCCATATTTGCTTGTATTTAGCTAATGGGAACTTAGTGAACACTGTCATCCAGATGGTGATAATGTCTGAGTCCTTGTCTTAGTTATCTTTGTTCTGAAGTGATAAACAAAGACTGGGGAAGATATTTTGATGACCAGGGTCAAGAGGCACACTTACAAATAGACTAAAGGAAGAATTCTTGGAATATTCCCACAGAAAGTGTGGTAAGCTGCAGATTGTTTTTCTTAGAATACAGCAACAATTTTATAGCTTTCCAAAGCAGGCTTAATGTCTCTTTTTCCATACAAGATTGTGGAGGATTTTGTGTGATGCATTCTGAGGAGGAAGCTGACAAATGCCTTCCCTTTTCTTTGTGCTTCTGTTGTGTCTAAATTGCAATAGCTGTTTCCATGCCAGTGGAGTTGACATGCTCTTTCAAAACTCCATTGTAGCATCAGACCTTGGGTACCTGAGAGCTGTTTCCTTCCCCCTTTACATTTGGTCCAATGTATGAGAATAGAAGGTAGATGTGAACCTGTGCTATGCTCCAGCTCCTGTATCCTAGGATATTACAGCTCTTTTGGAACTCTTGCTTTCATAAAACACTTTCCTTTTCTTGTAGCCTAGTACTTATTTTTGGTGGTGATTTTTTCAAAGTTCATAAACACGGCTTTCTAGTTCAATAAGAACTAATTTGCTTAGACATAGTAGTGTAAAGAAGCCTGTAATTCTGAACTGGTGTTTCTTAGGCATAGTTTACTGTACTTAATCCATACAGAAAAGGAGCAAGAAAGTGCTCGTTTACCATTATAAAGGCTCCAAGCCCTGACAGAACATGGCTGTTCAGAAAGCTTAGCCAAATAATTCCAGATACATATTATTCCAAATACCTTCTCAGAAAGAGAAAAAAGATCACAGCTTTTTAGCTGTAAGATGTGATGATTTAGAATGCTTGATCTGAATGCCTGAAACACCAGAATGACCCTCAATTTTGCTTAGTCTTCAGCCCTTTCAAAATTTTGGGGGAAAGTAAAGTGAGGAGGTCAGTCAAAAGAGAAGTGATTGTTTGATCATGGAGAATCCTAAGTCCACTTCAACAATTATAAAGGAATCTCACCAGTTGTTTATGTGGTATCAGAGGAGATATTGGTTGCTACTAGATGATCACTGATAAGGGTGGGAGTTCTATTCCAAGGTATTTATGGTTTTAAAAATGAAAGGTAAAAGACATTTTCTTCAAAAAGCTAAATATTTGTACAGACATACTTTCTATACATCTTGCTAAATAAAAGTATGAAGAATGAAAGTATTTCTCATTTAGTCTCTAAAATATTTTTCATTAGTCATTTTTAGCCTCTCTTTCCTTGGAGAGCTGGTTTCTAAACCTTACAAATCTGGTTGTATGGCTTGCATTTTCATGTACACAAATACTTCCTCAACATTGCAGACACAAGCAAGCATGTACCTCCTCCTTATCTTATCTTGGAGTTACAGCAATTGAGACCTCCTGTTTGTTTACAAAATTAATGCTGGATGGTTGCATTCTTCAGCAGAGAATAAGTATTTACAAAAACTGAATCTGGGAATCAAATCTATACTGTGTGCTTTAATCCTTAAAATGAGTTAATTCTGTAGGTTCTTAACATAGAGGACTTTGTGTAAGCATAAAATCTTATCAGTACTTTTATGTCCAAAGATTGATGAGACTGAAATTGGAAGAAAAAATGGTGAGTGGTGTATATGTACAAGAGTACATAGCCTTATCCCAGGCACTTGGAATGAACAAACAATGAGCAAGGGTTCCAGTAGTGTGAAGCATCACTGAAAGCTACATTTTTCGTCTGTGCATGTAAACATTTGGTATTAATAATAGTTATTATTTTGGTGAAATTTCCAACTGACCTTTTAATTTGCAGATTAGTTTATTTAAATTATCCATTGGTTCTCCTTAGAATTATTATTCAGAGTTCAGTCTCTGGAGGATATATTATTTTAGTGGCTTGCTGATAGCTTTTGCCTATGCACGCCCACTGCAGTTCTGATAGATGAATAATTTCCTGGGTTAATAACAGCTAAATAGCTATTTGATGATTATAAATCCACTAATAAAGTTTGTTTACTGTGTTTTCCCCTTGGTAGCTGGCATTTTTTTGCTTTTTAGTTTAGTTTAGAACTAATCAGTAATGTCTGGATATATATCCAAAAGTGCTTGATCACTTTTTTCTCTCCCTCCATTTAAGGCATAAAAGCAAGGTTGTTTTATTTTCTGAAACTGTTCGCTCAGTGCTTAGAAATAAAATCAGTTTTATGCTTAGAGGGACACATAGGGTTTCTAATTCATGCAAATGCACAAATGCACCTTGTTTTTCAAAAGGTGTAAGTGCTTATGGTTTCATTTTAACCTGTGAAAAGGAATTTTAAGATGATTTTTTTTTCTGTGGAAGAATTTACAGCTTCAGAAGTGGGAGTGATCCTCTGCAGGAATAGTACATAGTCTTTGGTATTTACTTGTTTAACACATCGACTCTGACACTGGGCTCTTATAGGATGTCATTCTGATCAAACTGTGAAATGTACCTGTGAACTTCCACTAGTGTAAGCATACTTAGAGTTTATGTTGGCCCTTCAACAGAAAAAAACAGGTACAGAACAAGGTCAGTTTGGTAGAATAAGTTATTTTTAACATTTGAATGGGGTGAGACGGTTTCAGAAAGTACAGGGTGGCAGCTGTACCTTAATTCTTTGCAGCCGCTCCAAGTCTGGCACCATGTTTAAACACGGGTAGTGAAGGGGAATTGCATGCTTTGTTTGGTAAGATTGAAGAAAGGCAAAAACTTGTTTTTAAAAAAGGTCTGACTCATAATACAGTATTTAATGCTGCTTTTCTCAAAATCTCCCCTACCAAATAACATGTATCATCTTCTTGACACCCTTCTAAATGAGGTAACTGTTAAATCCAGTTTGGAAGTGGAAAAGTAGAGATAGGGACTAAGTGATTTCCTATAGGTGGCAGAATTATATGGGAATAAGCAGCAGAAGAATTAGAAATGCTCCTTCCTGAGAACAGGTGGCAAATGTTAACCAGTTACTGTTGATAATAACACCTCTGTCCAGTATGTAAATAATATTTCATAGATAGGAAGCTATGAAATATGAAAAAAATTATTATAAATTTAACATGGCCACTCTCTGCAGTTGCTTGCTTTCTCCATGAACTTATTTAGAGGTGTATTCCAGTCTTTTGCCAGTGACCATGTTCTTTTGTTCTGACACAGGTATCTCTTTCCAAAGTTTACTCTGTGTTGGACTGAATTTGTAGAACTCAAGGTACACGTGCCCTGTGAAACCCGTCAGTATGTTGAAGCCAACTATGGCCCAGACTGGAAGGTTCCTGTGAAGGCGTGGGACTGGAAGAGCTCACCATTCAACGTGCAGTATAATGGTATCTGGCCTGTCGATGAATGGGACGACGTTATTCAGATCTACTGACCACCTGACTGCTGCTAGAGCATGCCTGCTATCCTTGAAACTGTCAGTTTGTAATTTCCTATTTCCCGAAGGCATCAAGATCTGTTCCTTTTGTAAATTCTCATCTGTTTCCTAAGGAGACATTTACCTTTTTTTTTTCCTTAACAGTTTTTTTTTCACCTTCATCATGCATCTTCCAGGTAGTTAAAGGAAAAGATTAAAGGTAGGACGTGGCAACTGAAGAGAAGGGAAGCTGAAAGAAAATCTGCACAAAGGGAATAGAGAAGAAGTGTTGCAGTAAACTTATGAGAAGTTGACTACTTAAATGTAAGAGTGGCAGCTTAGACTTTCGTGGGATCATCAAAACCTTGGGACTGTTCACTCCTCAAGCTTGAGAGGGATAGGATGGAAAAATCCCAAAGTTGTTCCTCTTTTTTCAGAGGAGATCCTGTGAATATTCAGCTTTTAAACACAAGAGGTATGAGTACCTCAAATGTGCTTGATTTGAGACTGATATATCCCTACAATATGTAACAGGTTGCTCTTGGGAGTGGAATCTTCCTATTACACAGAACCCATGTGACCCACCTGCTTTACATGTAGGAGGTATTGGGTAATGGTCTAATACTAAATGAATGGAAGGAGAAACTATCCACGTCGGAGATCTTCCAGTAACAGTTAGGTTTTTTGTGAACTAACCACTGCATGCAATTATGACAGGGAATGTTATCTGCCTTTTTTCTTCTTTTTTTTTTCTTTTTTTAAGAACATGAAGGTGTATGTCACAGGGATGCCTTGCCCATGAAAAAAATAAATATTCTGGTTTTGATGTCCCAGTTAGTGTGTTCTCTATGTAAAAGTTTTGGCTAGATTTTAGAAAATTATAGGTATCCCTGTTTTCTTACAAGTAGATCGAAATGGGAGTATTCATAGTTTTCTGTTTAACACGGGCTCACAGAACAGAGAATCGCAGCTCTTCTCTAAATGTAAGCAGAAGTGTGTACAAATACCAACTGTTCCATCAAATTTGCAGTAGCATAATTGCAAGTGAAGTGTTAGTGTAACATTAGGCTTTGGATGGGAAGAAAGTGGAAGCCTGACAGCTCTCTCCTCCTGCTTTTGCTTGTGCTTCTGGTCAATGAAGTAAGCTTTCTTCTTCAGTATTTTTGAGAAGGGTAATAGCTTTCATATGAGTGTGTGTGTCCAAGTTTGTTCCAGTCCTGCTGTGCAGGGAGGACAAGGGCACCAGAGCTGCTAGTGAGTTACGACTATAATATACAGTACAGAGCCAGGAGTATTTGTGAACCAGTGTCAAGGTACTGAATGGAGCTCATGTTCACTTGCAACAAACCGGTATCCATTCTTTCCTTGCTAAAGCAGAACGGCTATCTGTGAGTCGCACCTTTCACTGAGTAGAGGTACGTTGAGCCTGTGGCTTGCGTTCTGTTGATCTGCAGTTTTTGGCTGTGTGCACAGTTCAAATGTGCACAGTTCTGGAGAGATGAAATAGCTACTGCCGTGTGGCGGTTTTACTGCTCTATCGTTCCAGGTGCACTCTGGGGCTTCCCTGCTGTTTTTGTCCTGGAGTGTGCTGCATGCTTTTTCCTGCCAGTCCTCTCAGGTCCAGTGGTCTACTGCCACCGAAGCACTGGAGTAAGTTATTCAGCTTCTGGCAACAACTTGTCATGCTGGCTGTTCACTTGGTATGGTAGCTCTGTTAGCTTTGCCTAATTAAGGAGAGAGAGATGTAAAATCCTGCTAATGCCATTCACTCGGTAAAGTAAACATTACATCATAAGGGATAATTTCTCAGGTAGAATTTTTTGTATTTTTTCCTGAAAATGAAAAAAGACAATGTCCTTATGTTTTTTCTCTTCAGAACTCTGTTGTCGTGAAATTCTTTGTTTAATAACATACAATAAGCCTGTAAGTTTCTCAAATGTGATTGATGTTTAGGAGTGAAAGAAAAAATACTATCAGAAAATTACAATCCTGTCAAATTTTTGACTTTGTATTTGTATATGGAAAGACTAATGGAAAAAAATGCATGTCCCTGAAAGGGAGGATGTCTTAAATAGTTGATTATACCCATAAGTTATTCTTCAGGTTAGAATATTTTCAGAAGATACAAGTGTATATTTAACACTGATTAAAAGAAGGAGAATATTAATTTGCAACTCAAGATGTTGTTTCATACTTTGTTTTGTCATCTTGGGCAGCATTTAACAGACTTCGTTGCAGTGCAGTTACTGTGACATAACGTGAAGAGAAAAATTTTGAACTGTTTCTTACACTGCTTATTGACTGTCTATCTTGAGCTTTTATTTTTTAATAAAGATACGTGGACACAACAAAGATACTTGGAATAAAGCAGGTGCCCATATGTAGAAAAAAGGATCCTGCAACTGCACAAACACATGGCACTTCTGCATGTTTCCTGTCATGCTTCGTGGAGTGCCCTGACTGCAGATTTCCTGCTCGTTGGATTGTGTCCCAAGGAGCGGTGTAAACGTAGAACCGGTGCTCTTCGAAGGCATGCTGTGAGGCTGAAGCCTTAGCGTTCCCCACGGAATCATCCAGATTTAGACATTTGTTTCCTGTTAGGTTCTCCTGAATTGCCTCATCTGCAATGGATTCTTACTTCTCTGTTACCTGCCTAACTTCCTAACTACCTTCATTTTGAAAGTGCTCTGGAGAGGAGGGTAATTTCTAAATTCTCTTAATGGCATGCATTTAAGGCCTTAACCAACAATATGCGAAGCACCTTGACTTTCATGTAGTAAAGCACATTACATATGTGTAACTTAAAGATAGCAGAGCCTATGCAAGGAATGCCCATGAGCCGAGAAGAGGGTAGCGAGATGTTCAAAGCTCTGGAATAACTGCAAAGACAGACTGAAGAAGTAGGTTGGCCTGAAGGGAAGGGACCATAAAGAGCCATTTTCAAAAGCCGTAAAACATGGTTACAAAAAGGAAGGGATGTATGTGCTCTCTTTCTGTGATTGGTAGGAAATAGAAGTAAATGGGAGGAGCGCAAATTGAGGTTGCCTGTGTAGAATACTGGAGTATTTTACATGTGGAAATGGGTGAAGCCTTTGACTTTGGGGGTCTCTGAGAATGCATCAGACAAACATCGACCAAGACTGACTGTAGTTAAGGATTGACTGTAGTTAATCCTGTCTTCCAGCTGGAGGGAGTTCCTGTCTTCCATGATTCTGTAGCAGTTTTCAATAACTTTCTGCTTTTACAAAATGGAAATTGGAATCATTGTTTGTATATGAGCTTAAGACAGGTTACATTTCTAGAATCAGATACTAGAGCTTATACTGGGAGTGATGGCAAATCGCCACCCCACTGTGGAAATGATAGGAAACCACAGCATCTTGAACACTTGAAAAATGTGATTGTTTACAACAAGAGTGTCATGCAGCTCTTCTGAAGGATATGTCTGACCTGACTGAGGCTGTAGAACAATCTTGTAATTCCTGCACAGAACAGATGATGCTTGGCCATGCAGGGCAGTGAGCGCCTGAGGGAGATGCCGGTGCTTTTGATCTGTCTGGAAGGAATCTTCTGATAGAAGAAGGGCCTGTGCATGTTCCATCCCACTTTTTAAAGTTGGAAATGGAAGGTAGACGAAACTGTGATGATACAGATAGGAGAGTCCTGAAAATATGGTCGAGTCTGCCTCTGCTGTCCAAATGAAAAAGTAGCAGCTGATTTTGTTATGCCCTTTCCCTTGAAACAGAGTCTGTGAGATGCTGGTTCCTGGTGTTAAAACCAGTTTGCGTCCTTTGCTGCTTAAGAATTCTCTCCCTTCATCATAAGTCTTGAAGTCTGTCAGCTCAAGAGAAAAACAGTCTCTGCTTTGCACTGCCAGTTGGAATTGTTTGTTTTGCACAGATGAATGAGATGTTAAAGGAGTAACATCTGTGTAATAATATAGATACCTTCCTTCCTTCCAAGGATTGGCTTGTCATGGTGCAATGACTTTCAGGAACTTAATTCTGTCCATTATTACCCATTGGCAGAGTTCTCTGAGTTCACACAGCAGTTCAAGAAATTCAGGGGCAGCTACCTCACTGTTTAAGCTTGGGTTTTTTCTCTTCATGTAATTCTATCACACTACGTATTGCAGAACAAAATGCGGGAACTTGGGAAACTGCATGCAAGCACATAAGACTTATCTAGCACTTGCATTTAATGATCTACATCCTCTGTTTTGGTAAATATGCACCAGCAGCTGATTTACATCAGCTGATAATCTTGTTTAATAGCATTAGATTGCCTAATGATGAGTTCTCTACTGAGGCTAGTTTTATACATAAATGTCCTATTGATTTAGACTGCAGCAGAGCACGGGAGTTATGAGCTGAATGAGTCTTATCAAATCCAAGTCACTGCTGTAATTAAGGGGTGTGGGTGACAGCTTTCCCCTTGAAAAAAGGAAGGGACAATGAGAGTTTTGTTCTTAAAGGAGGGAAACTAACACTGTTGTGGTTGTGCCTGTTTTCCTGAAATCAATGTTTCCTGCAGCTTAAAAGACAAGTCACGTATTTTATCCAGAATTTGCTAGGTGAAATGTTATGCTTGGTGCTTTGCAGATCGTACTGGGTGCCCATAACGTTCCTCTTCCGGCCCTAAAACTTCTTCTATCATCAGAGTATCTAGCTTGAATGTTAGTGGGTACCATGTACCTGTACTTCAGACTGCAGGAGCATAGGACATTGGTGTCACTCAGGGCAGTAATATGTCTGACACAGTACCACACTGTGCCAAGATATTCAGGTTAGTTCTGAAACAGAAAGCAATTTAGACCTATGGTTGATAACCAGCTGAATACATAGTAAGATAAGATGATGTTGTGACCAAAGGAAATCAAGTGGGATGTAGAAAGAGTGCTAGCATCTGCAGGAAGAGGGACATGAAAGTTTTTTTACTATGTTTGGCATTTTAGCTGGTATATAGAGATCAGTGCAGGCCCTCACCTGTTAAGGTGGTGGACCAGTCAGGGAGTGGCAAGAGGAGAATAGTAGGCTACAGAAAACCACCTACAAGGAAACGTTGAAAGAACTGGGGTTGTTTAGGCTGAGAAGGATGTGGCGGGTACTCCATCCTGTTCACTTGGTTGATAATACAAGAATGAAGAAGCTTAAATTTCACCAAGGAAGATCAGACTGGACTGTAGGGAAAGCTTTTGGAATTTAAGGAGAAGGTAATAGTTTGGGGAAGGGCATAGTATCTCTGCCTCTGGAGGCCTTCAAGAATGTGGCTTGTCAGTAAATGTCTGGAAGAAATGATGTAATTGCATGTCTTCTTGCTGTTACCTGGAAGATGGCCCGACTGAGTTTAGGAAATTATTTTCTTATTTCTTTGCTTTCTTTTGATTTCTTTATTTTCTTACTTTTTGGCGGGTTTTTTTGTGGGATCTAAACAATATTTGGCCTGCATAATTCAGCCTTCTGAGACCCGGTGGAACATCTTTATCTCATGAGATATGGATAATGTTAGCAGGCTAGGGGTGCTATTCTCAGAAGTTTAGTTTGCTGTCCTAAGACTGATTAATAGTGCTTATTTTAGGAAGTCTAGGTTTGCCAGGTAGCATTGGGGTTAAAGGTTACATGTAGGTATGGATCTCTAACTTGAGAAAAAATCCCAGAATCAGAGAGTGGTCTAGGTTGGATGTGACCTCTGGAGGTCGTCTGGTCCAACCCCCTTGCTCCAGCAGGGCCACACAGCTGGTTGCCCAGGACTGCGTCCAGATGGCTTTTGGATATTTCCAAGGATGGAGACTCCATGGCCTCTCTGCGCAACCTGTGCCAGTGCTCCATCGCAATGAAAAAGTGTTTCCTGATGTTCAGGAGGAACCTCCTGTGTTTCAGTTTTTGCCCATTGCCTCTTATCCTGGCACCACTGGAAGAAACCTGGCTCCGTCCTCTTTGCACCCTCCCTTGAAGTGTTTATATACATTAATGAGATCCTCCCAAGCCTTTGGTCAGAAAAGGAAGGTTAAAGAAAATGTACCCCCATGATAAATCATAGAATCATAGAACCATAGAATGGTTTGGGTTGGAAGGGACCTTAAAGATGATCTGGTTCCAACCCCCCTGCCATAGGCAGAGACACCTTCCACTAGATCAGGTTGCTCAAAGTCCAATCCAACCTGGCCTTGAACGTTTCAAGGGAGGGTGCATCCACAACTTCTCTGGGCAACCTATTCCCAGTGTCTCATCACCCTCATAGTAAAGAACTTCTTGCAAATATCTAGTCTACCCTCTTTCGGTTTAAAACTGTTACCCCTTGTCCTATCACTACACTCCCTGAGTATCCCTCCCCATCTTTCCTGTAGGCCCCCTTTGAGTACTGAAAGGCTGCTATAAGGTCTCCCCAGAGCCTTCTCTTCTCCAGGCTGAACAACCCCAACTCTCTTAGCCTGTCCTCATAGGGGAGGTGCTCCAGCTGCCTGATCATCATCGTGGCTCTCCTCTGGACTTGCTCCAACAGGTCCATGTCTGTCTTACATTGGGGCCCCCAGATCTGGATGCAGTACTCCAGATGGGGTCTCACGAGAGCAGAATAGAGGGGTAGAATCACCTCCCTCGACCTGCTGGTCATGCTTCTTTTGATGCAGCTCAGGATACAGTTGGCCTTCTGGGCTGCAAGCGCACATTGCCGGGTCATGTTGAGTTTCTCATCAGCCAACACCCACATGTCCTTCTCCTTAGGGCTGCTCTTAATCCAGTCATTGGCTAGCCTGTATCCATGTTTGGGATTGCCCTGACCCATGTGCAGGCCCTTGCACTTGGCTTTGTTGAAGTCCATGAGGTTTGCACAGGCCCACCTCTGCAGCCTGTCAAGGTTCCTCTGGATGGCATCCCTACCCTCTAGAGTATCAACCACAGAACTCAGCTTGGTGTCATCTGCAAATTTGCTGAGGGTGCACTCAATCCCCACTGTCCATGTCCCTGACAAAGATGTTAAATAATACTGGTCCCAATACAGAACCCTAAGGGACACCACTCGTCACTGGTCTCCACCCAGAATCGAGCCATTGACTGCAACTCTGAGTGTGACCATCCAGCCAATTCCTAATCCACCAAGTCGTCCACCCATCAAATCCATGCCTCTTCATTCTCCCAGTCCCTGCCTTTGCATTCTGTGAATTGGGTGGTGTGGCTAGAGCACTTAACAGTGAAGACTGAGGCAAAAAAGTTATTGAGTACCTCAGCCTTATCCTTGTCAGTTGTAGCCAGGTCTCCCATTTGCTCGTAGTTTCTTTCATCTTCCTTTCTTGTCCTATGTACCTGAAGAAACCCTTCTTGTTATTTTTTACATCCCTAGCCAGCTTTAGCTGTGCCTTGGCTTTTGGCCATATGCCTATAATCTCCCCAGGATGTGTATCTCTGCCTCCACTGCCTATGTGTTTTGGTTTTGTGTTTTAGTTTGGCTAAGAGGTCTTGACTTAGCCAAGCTGGCCTCCTGCCGCCCCTGCCCAGCTTCTTGCATGTTGGGATTGAGAGCTCTTGTGCCCTAAGAAAAATATCTTTAAATATCTCCCAGCTCTTGTTCACTCCTTCATCTCTGAGGGCAGTTTCCCAAGGGAGCCCATGCACTAGTGTCCTAAAACAGCTGAAAGTTTGCCTTTCTGAGTTTTAGGGTCCTGACTCTACTTTTTACCCATCCTGTACCCCTCAAGATTGAGAATTCTACCTGGGCATGATTGTTGCAGCCCAGGCTACCTCCAGTCTTCACCTCTCTGATAACTTCTTCCACATTAGTGTGTCCAGCAGTGCCTCTCCTGTAGTTGGGCTCTCCATCACTTGTACTAGGAAGTTCTCCTTGGCACACTCCAGTAGTTTCCAGGACTACTTGCAGTTTGCTGTGCTGCTTTTTCAGCAGATGTCTGAGTGGCTGAAGTCCCCTATCAGAATCAGGGCCTGCGAGTGTGATGCTTCCTGCAGTTGAACAAAGAACTCTTCATTGACCTCCTTGCCTTGATTGGGTGCCCTATAGTAGACACCAACCACAAAGTTTCCTTTGTTGGCTTGGTCTCAAATTTTCACCCATAAGCTCTCGACCTGGGCATTACTGTTCTTCAAAGAAACGTGTGTGCAATCAATCCTGGTTTTGGCAAAGAGGGCAACTCCCTCACCTCTCATTCCTTGCCTGTCCCTTCTGAATAGTTTATAGCCATCAATCACAGCACTCCAATCATGTGATTCATCCCACCAAGTTTCTGTGATGGCAATCAGGTCATAGTTTTCCATCTGGGCAGTGGCTACCAGCTCCTCTTGTTTGTTTGCCATGCTGCATGCATTGGTATAGAGGCACCTCAGCTGGGCTATTGGCCACATCACCTTTTAAGAGGAGCGTGCCCTAACTCCGCTTCAGGCAATTCACAGGTGTTTCCCTATTGCTTCCTAAAGCCTCAGTAGCCCCTGGATCTTCTCCAGTGCTTAGAATGCCATCCCTTTCCCCTGCTAAATCTAGTTTAAAGCTCTCTTTGTAAGTCCAGCCAGCTTGTTGCCCAGGACACTCTTGCCCTGTCAGCTGACAACAGGCCTGGTTTCTCAAAGGTATGCCCAAGACTGTAGAAGCCGAGACCTTGAGCAAGGCACCAGCTATGCAGCCAGTCATTCATCTGTTCAATTAGTCTCCTTTTTCTTGAACCTCCTTCTCCAATGAGGTGGATAGAGGAGAACATCACCTGTGCTCCCAATCCCTTTAACATTGTTCTGAGGAACGTAAGGTCTCTTGCTATTTCTGAGTTGCCTCATTTGACCCTACTTGGAATAGTAGGAACTGGTGAGAGTCCACAGGCTTTACCAGGCTTGGCAGCCTCTCCGTGACATCACGGATGTGAGCTCCTGTCAGGCAGCAAACTTCTCTAGAGACATTGGCTGGACGACAAATGGGTGCTTTGGTGCCTCTCAGCAAGGAGTCTCCAATTACTAACACCCTACATACTTTTCTGGTGGCACTGGTTCTAATGCAAGTGAGTGGTTGGACCAACATAGCATGGTTAGCCTTTCCTGGGTCTTGCACGTTACTCAGTCTCTTCATTCCCAGCCCCAGGGCATCATATCTGTTACACAGGGGCACTTCAGGGGGAAGGGAAAGACTCCTCCTCGTGGCTCGAGCAGAGATGAGAGTCCAGACTCCTTTCTCTTGTGAGTCAGTTGAGTCTGTCAGCTCGGCGTTGGAAGCAAGCTTATGTTCCCTTTGCAAAGACTCAAGACAAGGCTGTCACTCAACTTGTGACACCGCATGATACCACGCATCAATCTCTCGCTCAGATTCCCGGGTACTGCACTGCCTCTTAAGTTCCTCTTGTAGCATGGCTAATTGCTTGAAGAGTTCGTCCAGCTGGGCACACTTACAACCATGACATCCACCTCTGTATTTGGACCCTAAGAGGACTTTCATGTTCTGGAGTGCCGTGAAACTTTGGGTCTGGGCAGCTCTTTCATTTCGTGGGAGGTGAGTCTGGCTGTTGGTGTCCACATGGGGAAGTTTTATCACTCCTGTCTGGGTTTCAGCCACAGCTATGTAGTTGTGGCGGGTGGATACCATTTTGCTTTAGCAGGAGGCTGCCTCTCTTAGGCTCCCAGAATAATAAATAAAACAGGAGATTGTGCCAACTGGCATGGAGAAGGCTGAGGTACTCAAGAACTTTTTTGCCTCCTTTTCCAACGGTAATCACTCCTCCCACATCTCTCAAGTCCCTGAACCTCAAGGCAGGGGCTGGGGGAACGAAGTTCCTCCTGTTGTAGGAAAAGACAAGGTTCAAGACCACCTGAGGAATGTGAACACACACAAGGCCATGGGACCTAATGAGGTGCATCCCAGGGTCACACCGCGGTAGGCTTTTCCCAAAGAACAACAGCTCCACTTAAAGCACAGCACCCCTGAGGAAACGGCTGGTGCAAGGCATCGCCACCTTTCGCCAGGGGAACCGAAGCAGAGAGGCTTGTGCCTCTGCTCCTCCATGGACCTGAGCCTCGTCCGGTCTCCTGCCCCCGTTCCTCTGCCCCGCGGTCTCACAGGAGCCACAGTGCGTGCACCCCGTCCCTCGAGTCCCATAGCCCAGCAACATGGCACTGCCGTTGCTAGTGCCAGACGGCGGGCTCTGGACCGAGTTTGCAAGGCTGCTGGGCGGAGGAGGTAGTCGGGCTCAGTGGACACGTGAGGAAAGGGGCAGAAAGCAGCACCGGTGGGGATAGCAACGCCACGGCGACTGGTCATAACACCGAGACTTTTTCTGCAGTTTTCATGCCCTTCTCTTCTTTTATTTCACAAGAATTAGATTTTGGGGGCCGGGATCTCTTGCCGACCAGCCTGAGCCCCATCTGCTGGTCCGCATGGGGTCTGCCCGGCCCCTGAGGCAGCCTCCCGCTGTCACCCATGGCAGGGTGGCTTCTTGGGGGGCTGGGAGGGGTCCTCAGGGCTGCCGGCCCTCCTCTTCGGGGCTCGCCGCGGGCCCCCAGGGGAGCGTTCGCTGCCCCGGCTGAGAGTGGAGGGCCCGGGCACAGCCTCCTCCGGGCCCTCCTGTGGTGGCCTCTTGCTCGGGGGTGAAGTGGCCTCAGGACTGCCGGCTTTCCTCTTCGGGGCCCGCCGGGGCCCCCCAGGAGAGCGTTCGCTGCCCCGGCTGGGAGTGGAGGGCCCGGGCACAGCCTCCTCTGGGTCCTGCTGCGGCTCTTCTTGCTCCCCGCGGGTGGGAACGGGGGCAGAGCGGGGGCTGCCGGGACCCCCACGCAGGGCAGCCGATGAGGTGCTGGGGAGCTCTTCTGCCTCAGATCTCTCCGGGCTGCTGGAGGGGGCTGGACCGGGGGCAGGAGACCCCCTTTGGGAGGCAGCGGGGCCGGGGGCAGCTGCGGGGCTACCCTCCCGCTCCTCGGCACCACGGCCGTCCTCCAGGCCCATGCGATGTCGGGCCTCCGCGCTGCACCGGTCCACAATGATTTCAATCAGCTGGCGCACAAAGCTCCTGGTGTGCCCGCCCAGGGCAGGCCACAGCAGCCGGGACAGGATTTCCTCGTCCAGGCCAAAGAGTGGGAGGATGGAGAGGACGACCCTCTGTGCTGATGATGTTTCCTGGCGGTCACCCTCGAAGATCAGCCACAGCTCCTGTCGCAGCCAGAGCTTCACGGGCCGGAGTAGAGCTGGGTGCTCACGGAAGAGCAATGCCCAGACGTGGGCTTGGAGGCCTCCCACGGGAGCCCTGGGCACCAGCCCCGCAGCTGATGGCTGGGATGCTGCAGGGCGATGGAGATCGCGGGCGGCTGGGTGTCCAGGAGCTCCTCCTGTCAGGTCGACGACCGCTGGTGGTGCTGCAGGTGGTGGGAGGACATGCTCCTCAAAGTCGTTGTCCCCCCGCACCGAGTGCAAGATGGAGGTCACCCTCCTCTTGCAGAGGGGGCACTCGGGCTTGCTCTCAGCCCACCGCAAGATGCATGGGTAGCAGAATTGGTGCAGGCATGGCAGGACGTAGCTGGCCTCCTCCCAGCTCTCCAGGCAGATGGGACAGCGGTTCTCCAGCTCCGTGGCCATGCTCTCCACGTGCTGCGGTGGGCTGGGGGGAGCTGGCGATGTCGAGCCGCTGCCTCTCGCCAGCGCTGCAGCGGCCGCTGTCGCGCTAGAAAGGGAGGAGAGGCCACGGTCATTGGCTGGGCCAGGGAGGGGTGGAAGAAATGCCCAGCTCCCTCAAGAAGGAAACCCTCCCAGCTCCCCACCCCGGGCTGACGTTTCCCCGCACAGCTCACCTCTGCTGCTGCGAGCGCGCCTCCTGGCTGTCCCGGCTGCCTGAGCCTGGCAGGGCCGGGGAGAATCCTCGGACGGCTCTGGGGTCGGGCACCAAGAGCTGCAGTGAACAACTGCCTGAGCACGACACCAGCACCAACGACAGCCTTGCACGACACTCCAAACCTTGCGGACTCGCTCAGCTGGAGCGTGGGCACGAGCCGGCTGGGTGAGACTCGGCGCCCGAATATAAGCAGTGAGGGACACCTGGTCACAATCCCTTGCTCGGGGACGTCATAGTCCATCGCTAGCTGACATCACAGTCCATCCCTTAGTGACATCAGAACCTATGGCTGGGTGATGTTGCCATCCATCGCTTGGGGATGTCACAACAGGCTGTCCTCGCCTGTGGCGCCTGGAGACATGTCCGGCGTTATCCAGTGCCCACTCCATCCCCCCATCTCTTGCCTTGTGCTCACCATCGGTGTTTCACGCCAGTCACCAAGGCCTTGGATGTGTCTTCCCAGGGCTCCATCAGCTCCCTCTGGCCGTGGCAGACATCTCCAGGCACATGCGGCAAGAGGCTTCATTGGGTAACACCTTGTGCCTCCCTGTGGGACAAAGTCCCACAGGCTCTCCCCACACTCCAGCACTGCTGGCCAGCTCAGGGCTCCCCTGCTTCCTTCCACAGTGGGTCACAGGCAGCTATTGGGTAGTTTCTCGTGCGACCTGTGTTTGGTGTCCGCCGGTACCCACACATCCTTTTCTGCCAGGGTGCTCTGCAGCCTGGCAGTCCCCAGCATGTGCTGGTGCCTGGCTTTGTTCCTTCCCAGGTGCAGTACTCTGCACTTCCCCTTGCTGAACTTCATGTCAGCCCATTTCTCCAGCCTGCTGAGGTTTCTCTGGATGGCAGCATGAATCAAGTAGTCCTCCCAGTTTGGTGTCATGTGCAAACCTGAAATTCAACAGGGACTCCCACATGGCAGGGTCATGTCCCATGGGTTTTCATTCTGTTCCAAAATCAGTTCAAGGACATTTTATGATGACTTTTTAGGCGCTCAGATTGGACTTGTAACCAGGAATGCCAAAATTACGCCCTTTGAATGGCCGTGGTGCTTCAGTCTCTTTGCTTTTCACCAGCTCAGCCATTTCTATTCCTAGCACTTCAAAACCAAGATAAACCAAGTGGCCCTCCTTGACATAAAGCAACTAATTACAGTGCCTTTTACCCAGTCACCTCCTGTCAGGAAAGTCAAAACTCTTGAGTATAACAGCTTCCACATAGAGCTACTGTTGAACTCTGTGGCCTCTACTCTTGAGTTGACACTAGCCCTTGTTTATCACTGCCGCCATCCGGGGCGGTATCTCAGAAGCCCATCGGGGCAGCAGGAGCATCTTCTGTTGAAAACTCTGCATGTTTGCTCTTTGGGCGCTTGTAATCATCTCACATTATCAGCATTCAGGCTTGGTTGCCCGTTAGTAACAACCTTTCCAGCTGCACTGAAAGAGGGATTTCTGAACAAACATGGAAAGGGAAAGATTAAATAGGTGACAGCCGGTAAAGACAGGAGCCAGGCCAGAGCTTTTTTTTTTTAATTAATTATTTTATTTTGGGAAGCCAAGATACATTTGTGGCATGGGGGAGGGGGTCCTCCATGACTGACCAGATTTATGGTGCCTTATCCCCTGGGGAAGCTGTTTTTCTTTATCTATACACATGGATGCCTTGCAAACTTACTTTTACATGTTCCTTTCCAGCCACATTCATAGAGGAAACACATAGAAATCCCAAGGTCTTGTTTATGCTTGAAAAGACACTGCTTGAAATAAGCAATAGTATTCCCAAGCACACCCATTAGGACTGTAGTTATACTGGCATGCAGGCATTTATTCCAGAGCAGATACGCTTTAGCAGGAGAGGGAGTAAACCAAGCACACACCTGCAATCTGAACTCACATTTTGGTCCACAAAGGAGGAGTTGTACCAGTACAGATTATACTTCTGTATCCCCCCAGGTAAGGGGATGCAGTGGGTTCTGGTGCATTATTTGGAAGAAAAGGAGGCATTTTTCTTGGTGCATGCCTTCTCAGCCCCAGGGGCTGACTTCTTCTGCAGCAGTGTAATGTAGCCTCTACCCGTCTACAGCCAGAAGACACAGCATCCCGCTCAATGCTCGGAAAGAAAAGGCACATTTCTGTGACTCATAGTCCTAGCACAGACAGGGAAAAGGATGTCAGTAGGGCTTTTGGTTGGGAGTCAAAAGTGACTTTGTGGTGTTCTTGGGTGTTGGCGTTTTGCTCTGTGAGCCTAATAAAGACAGGTAACATACCTGGGAACACAGAAACACCACCAGTGAAGGAGCTTGGGGCCCACCTCCAGCAGAGACCTTGGCATGTCTTGCCTGTAGCCCTCTGTGATGACTTTCCTGCACTGCTGATGCCTTTAGCACCCTGCAGCTGCTTGCTGTAGCAACTGCTGTGGATTAACGATGCCTCTGCAATGCATTCATTGCTTGTTCAGAAAAATACCTGTTTTTTCCTGCTGAGATCAAACTGTTGCTAAGGGACAATGTGCTGAGACCATCGTTAGCCTCTTCATTACTGGTCTTTTATGGCCACTTCACTACAAGCAGCTAATGAAGTCAGCCAATCGATCTGCTGCCCCTCAGCCCTCCTCAGACCTGCCTTTCCCTGTTATACAGTAGAGCTGTTCTGACCTAGAAGTAATGCTCCACAATATCTCCTGTGAGCAAGCCAAGGAAGGGCCCAGAAAATAGCGTTACCTGTTGTTTTGACTGCCCCGTCTTCCAAGCCTTCCCCAGTAGCACTTCTGAGCCTCTCTGAGTGTTAACCAGTCCTTACTGATATCTTATCTGGCAGACTGGCATGAAGCTGATTGAAACCCAGAGCTGGAAGCTTTTCATTTTGTCCAGAGTGGTGACCAGACTGCCACTTCTTGAAATAAGGGGTTTCAGCAGAACTTGCACTGAAGAGATACAAGGCTTTGTCACTGGGGTCACACAAGCCCAGATTTCAGCTACATGCGGGCCTGAAATGGAGGAACCTGGGTTTGAAACGGGGCTAATGCAACTTTTGTGCATGGTCACTGGTGCTCATGCAGAGGGTTGGAGTCCTTCAATAAAAGGTGTGAGGAAGACAGGGTTGTCCCTACTCGTAGTACTAATTGGTACATTACTCTGTGATGTTAGGAAGTACTAAGGTAGAAATGCTAAGCCCTACCAGAGTACTTTCTGTCTTGCTGAGGTCTTTCTGCCAACAAACTCTAATAAAAGTGTGTGCAGCAATGGCAGCTGGAAACAACAGATTACATGCGTTAAGTGACTTTGTAATTGCACTGGCTGTCAAAATGTAGAAGAGCTTGTGTTGTTAATAGTTTGAATTTGTGTGGCTGCCTTTCCCCTGGGACTCACAATCCAGGGTGGACTGGAGAGAAACTTAATCTGAATTGCTGTGTGATACCTGAATAATACCCTGAATAAGGCAGAAATGGGCATCTATCTCCTGGAAAGGCAGCACTGTCTGAACGGAACGGTCCTGGGTCTGGTACGTTCCCTGCCAACGCTGAAGGTGCTGAGAAGAAAAGTGGGAAAGGGGAAGCACAGCAGGCTGTTCTAATAGTTTTCCATTATTCAGCAAGGCTGGTTTACAGCAAAATACCTGACTAAGGCCAGTTTGTAGAGAGAAGAGAGAAGACCACCAGGGGTCTGGAAGTCCCTAGTACTTTGCATGTTAGGGGACTTTTTTTTCTATATGTGAGGAAAGGGACAAACATGAAGTAGAGGGAAACATGTATAAACTCCTCCTTCCTGATTGGATCCTTAGCTGGTACAAAGAGGGAAGGCTGCTGATGCCAGCCCAGCTGCTCTGGTTTACACCAGAAAGGGCAAATTCAAACCACTCACCAGGTGGGCATTGCTGCCCTCCCACACAGTGCGGATCAGGACCGCGGCTCTAACAGAGACCAGTTGCAGCTGGGAGGTTTCAGGCTATTCTTCCTTGTCCTCCCCAGCCCTCCCCCACTGCTTCTCATCCTCAGTCTGTGCTCCATCCCGGAGAGCTGGGACACAAGCAGGGAGCTTTATTTATAGGGAAAAAAAAATGTCAGCAGGGGTGGGCAGAGGGATGTGAGTGGAAATGAGTTGTGCTGATAAGCCTTCTGACTGTATTTTATTTTACTGAGGTTCTTAACAAATAATCTTTATGAAATGCAAACCTGGCTTATCAGGCTAATGCAGATTGTCTGAAATCCTTATCTCCATGGGCCAGTTAGCTGGAGTGATCCCCTTTTCACAATGAATAGAGAATGAAGAGCTGCACACAAGCCTACCCCTCCCTCCTTCCAATCATTGCCATTTACTGGCAGTGAACCGAGTGGCTCTGATTTCCAAACTCATAAATAACGCAGGGCTTCAGAGCTGAGCTGTCCTGTGTTTTGAAACAGTCGTTCAGCTGTGCAGGGAGCCTGAGTTGGCTAGAAGGGGCACAGGGGCAGGACTGGAAAAGGAAAAAAGGAAGAAGTCCCTGGTTTGTTGCACTTTTCTGAGAAGAGCTATCTATGTTTGAACTGATTTCTAATGCTAGAGATAGTGTGATCTCCTCACACACACAGGTGCATCCCTTCCACTAACCCTTGTCAGCAGACCTGGCCCCTGACATTTGGATGTTTCCTTGGCATGCTTTCTGCTCCATAGCTTTGCCCACTGTGTGCTGGGGAGAAGCTGCTGCTATTTGTAGATTGAAGATTTATGTCGAGAAACATGCCCGCTGCTCAGGAGAAGGTTTTTTCTTCATTCCATTCATGCTGTACATGTATTTTCTGTACCTCCTGTGGGTCAGGTTTGTGTACCTGGGGAATGGATGACAGCTAAATAGCTCTGCTGCTTTTTCTAGGGACAGAAGCATGGAAAAAAGTAATAGCAGCTGTGAGGAAGTTTTACTATTCTGGCTGCTGAGCTCTGGGGAATATATATAAAAGTCCATCTCTGGGAACATATGATGAAGCCAACAGATGCTGCTGTTGTTTCTGTGTGTCTGTGACGACATTCTCCCTTCCTGGGACACCATGAGATGCCAGATGATCTGCACCAGGTCCTAGCCCTTTAATTCCAGAATACAGAACAGGCCTGTACTAAAGTGACAAGACCTAGTGAAGAAGGGGCCTGACTTTTATGCACCAACATGTGCAAGTTCCCTCACATCTGTTTTGCTTCTTTCCCTTTTGAATGTTTTTCTGTTCAAGAGGCAAGGGTCTAGATTCAGCATTTGGTGCAAGGGGACCTCACTAAGCTACAGTTGTACAGAGAAATAAGGCTCCATAGGAAACAGGTTTCCCACGGCACACAGCACAGTGCTAGTGGAGTTACTGTCAGTTCCTCATTCCCCTTGGTATCTGGGCAGATGCCACTACGACGGATTAGTTTAGCGACAGAGGTGAACTTTCTCAAAGCAGGAGAGCTTTTGTACCCCAGGATGCATTTTATACCTTTGTATTGATATTAGTTAACTGCTAAATCCAGGAATATGAATTACACCAAAGCATGGAAATATCTTGGTAATACCTCTACCATGGAGCATGGAGATATTCCTACCATATGGTACGTTGGGCTCCTTGCAAGACATGCTACATCCCACAGGTGCAATTGCTGTCCAGCTTTGCACATTACGCAAGCCAAATCACATCAGCCAGCAGCTGGGAGGAGTTATTGTTTCCAGGTAGCACTAAAGTTTGAGCCCATCTCTCTGTGCAACATACAGCAAAAGGGCAGCTCTCTGTGTCGCAGCTCGTCAGAGAAAAAACACCCAGGGGAGATGGTTGTGCACGTGCTGTCAGGACATACAAACTCTCATCTGGTGGCTGCTTCCCAGCTTTTGTTCTTGTGCTTTTTCCTCAAAAGTAAGAAGTGGTTTCCCCTTCTTGCCTCAGAAGAGGAGGAGAAATTGGAGAAACAAACGGGCAGGATGACTTCATGATACTCTGCAGTCTCCCTGTTTAACTAGGCCAGTATGTAGCATTATTTATTCACACTGCTGTTGGGAGGAGTAAGAAAGACACATTGCACTGCAAATCTGTTTAGGTGGTATGTGTCAATGGCAGCTGTCATGCAGGTCTTCAGGGACCCTCAGACAAACACAGCAGGCATGAGTGAATACGTAAAACACCACCAGCATCTCCAGACCTAGCTGTGAGGATGGAGTGTGTTCCTGGAAACAAAGACTCACAATTAGTCTTGGGTGATTATATTGCAGCATTTCTACTGGAGGATTAAATTTAATTGTGTCTCCTTTCTTCTAGAAAGTCCAGATTTTGTTTCCTTGGAAGGCTCAAAAACCTCTTATAGTTGCCTGGCCTTATAGATGTCCCTCTGTACAATGGCAAAATATCCAAATTCTTCCTCTTTCTCTTGCTTTGATGAGAATGTGTGTGGGAGGGTCCAGCTCATGCTACCTGCTATTTCTACTGTTCTGGAGATCTGTGTCCCCAGTTCTTTCCATTCTACAGTTAACATGTTTCTCAGCTTGGAGTTTCACCCCTTCATCATAGGTGGATGTCTGCGGTGCAGACCTGGTTCTGTTGAAATCAGCAGCTTAACTCTTCTTGTCTTGCCAGGACCTGAAATTCATCCATATCCCCCTCCTTCTGGGAGAGCTTGACTCAGCCCTGGTCGATGCCCTTATGTGCTGCTAAGTTTTGTAGTATGTCCAAGGAGCTATGGCATTCACCTTCTCTTCTTTTCAGGTTTTTTTCAGCCTGCCTGCTGAGTTGCTACAGCAGAGTTAGCTGCTCTCCTGTATGGGAGGTCTTGGACTGTGCTTGTGGGAGAGCTGTTCTGCAGGCTTATTCCTTCTCCCCTGAGTACACAGCTGGGTTGCTCTGGTGGGTCCTGCTGCCCTTCCCACAGTTGCCACCCCACCCAAGTCCCTGAATAACTGGACCATGTGGCAGCTAATAGGCAATAAAAAAATAACATGTTGGGTGTGAGGCTTCACAAGCCCTGAGCATACTCATCCTGATGTCACTACATTGTTCCTGGAGGGAGAGGTGTGGGCTACAGCCTGGGAAGCTCTCTGGTGATGTGAGAGCAAGGGTCGGGTCTGGTTTGCTCCCAGCTGAGCAGGGTATTGGCAAGCACAGGGGAAACTGTGCTTTTGGTTCTTGCATATGCAGGACGCTTCTACCTGTCTCCTTTCTGCGGTGGGTCTGGATGGGCCCCACTGAACTACCCACAGGGAAACCGGGAGGAGCCACACAAGCTGGCCCTTTTCAAAGGTGATGGCTGTTCCTGATAATGCCAACTGGCTCAGCTTTCATTTCAGCTTCCTGAAGACTAATGCAGACAGATCAATTAGGGACTGCACACAAGAAGCTGCAGCTCCTCAACCCTCCCCCAGATAATAATAAAAATATGCCCCCGCTTTTCTCCTTCCTTGAAGTCCCCAGGAGAGAATTAGCTGGTGCTGCAGGTGCAGCCGTCCTGCAGGGTGGTGAGAGCAATGAATAGTAAGGTTTTTAGCTCAAGCACACTAAGGCTGTTCAGCAGCCATTGGATAATCCTCTGTTAATCAGATTATGTAAATTACTACTTCAGCATCCCTATCCCATCTCTCGTCCCCCTGCTCTCCAAGCTGGAAATAAAAGGCACTCTAAAAAGAAACATTTAAACTGCAAAAAGGCAGTGCTGCTGAAAGGGGTGGGCAGAGGGTGCTGAGACGAGGAGCAGCGGACCAGGGCTTTGTTTCTGTGCAGACGGGCGTTCCTGCTTGGCAAAGCAGTGGGAAACACCAGCAAATCAAAGGTCAGGAGTGAGCGCTGCCTGTGTGTTAACAGTGTCTCAGTACTGGGTTGAGGAGGGCAAAGCCAGTGCATTCCTGGAGGCCTGCGCTTTGCCCCGGCATGTTACTTTTGGTGCACTGAAAGAGCATCCCTGACCTCCTTGGAGCAAAGTGACTTCCTGCCCTTTATTCTGCGTTCATGATGTGTTATGAGTTTGTTCATTCATAGTGTAAAGCCTAGCAGCCCAAACAAGGTGTGGGTTGAGAGGTGCTGTCAGCAGTCTGGACTCAGTCACTGAATACAGTGACCAAACTGAATGAAAGGACAGATTATCAAAAATGGCCATTGAGGTTGTGTCTGCAAAGCCTGGACATGCAGGCACTGTATCACCTAAAACCTGCACTTGTGTGTGCAAGGTAACCACATCCTCCGGTTCTGGATTTCATATAGGATTATGTCTTTCTGAAACACTTGTCAGGAGCCCAGGCAATCACAACAGCATCTCACTCAAGTTTCACCAGTACTCAAAACGTGGTCTATAGCATGCACTGAGGCTGTCACATTTTCATCCAGGTAGGAGTGGTGGTGGTTTTTTTACAAACTGGAGTAGAAAGCTGAGGAAGGCAAGAGAGGTCAGTTACAACTAAAACAGAGGAGCTGAGAGCTTATTTATTCTTTGTGCGGCCACTGAAAGCCACCCAGAAAGCTGAGCTGACCTACATTTGCTGTATAATACTCCTGGCTGAAAGCAATCCCTTTTGTTTGGGACAAAGATGAGGCTTCCTCTCTCATGGCAGATGCAACACACTGGAGAAGAGGTTTTCCGCCCCAGACAGGGTTTTCCACTGGGCTTTTGGTACTCACAGATGATCAAGAGAATTTGTTCCCCAGTCCTTCTCCACACTGTTGAACACACATCCTGATACCTCTATCTTGTTCACAGTTGGGTAGGCAAGGCTGTCTGAAGGGTGGCTCACAAGCTATTAAAAATACTGCACATAGAGTTCAGATCCTGCCAATTTGATGGGTCAGGCTAATCACAGGACATGTCTTGGTTTCATGGGCTCAGGAGACACAGCTGGGGAGAAAACATGGTAATGTGTACACAAAGGACTTTATTGGTGTTAATGGAGCTGCTTCCCTGTGCTCTGACGTGAGAGGCTGGGACACCAGCTCTGCAGGAACAGTACTCATGGTCAGGTGGGGAATGGACACCCTGGGCCGAACTACTAGGAACTTCTGGCTGACCTTGCAAAATCACTTTGAAAATGCAGGGGGTCAGATATGCAGATTGCACAGTTCTCAAATTGAGGAATTCTGCCAAAAATTTGTCTTCCTTCCTTTGGCTGCTGTTGGCTTTTGTAGAGCCAGTGGAAAGTAAACAGACATATAGGACAGCCATATGATGGAATACAGGTGAATTGAAAGAGTAATGGAGTGATTTCTGCATGCTGTGGATCAGTGCTGTTCTATAGTAACCGTTAAAAGTACATCAGTTTACACCAGCTGAGCATCTGAAATATAGAGATGTATTTAAAAACAATGGAAACAAAGCAATTGAAAATGAAATTTGAAATTAATTGTACCATCTCTCCATCATCAAGGCAGCAATAAGGGCATATATTCATAACTGAGAAAAAATAGGATGGCAAAACTTTAACAGCAAAGGAAGAAAGCTACCTTTCAGAATCAGAGTAGTGAGCAGGTCTGGTTTTCTAAGTGAAACGGACTGCATAATCATAATGAACTCCTGAGAGGTTGGATTTCTTGGAGTTTCCCTTTGCACACACATACACTGCTGGTCCTGCAAGAGGAGCCGTCTCAAGCACCAAATATGGGACCTCTCCTTCGAGGATTTCAACCTCAGCCATTCCCAAATGCAACCTGCACTAAGAAGAGATGTTAGGGAGACTGAGAGTGAATTCCCTTGTTCCTTGCAAAAGCTTACCTCGAAGACCAAGCCACATGGTTTCAAAGACTTGCACATGAAGAAAGAGAACTTGCCAGACTGTGCACAAGCTTGGTGACTCCCAACACCTCGAATACACATGGCTGGGGGTTGAGTGTTTTGCTTGAAGTCATACTGGAAATTAAATCTGCTTTTGTCATTAGTTAAAAGACTGTTGTGGAAAGCACAAACACATCTATGGCAAAGGCCCTTCAGGGCTTATAATCTGGGCAGGAAGGTTTTCTTATATTCAACTCCACATTTCTTTGAATCACTGCTTTGAGTGATGCTTATGGGGTGGCCTCATTGCTAAATGCAACCTGGCCGAACTCAGCATTGTGTGCCAGTGAAAACGGCAGCTGCTGATTCTCTGAGGTGACTGCCTTGTTTTTCTCTATTTTAGGTGATTTCCAAAGAATTTTTAATGTCTAGGTATGTCTGTGTCAAAGGGAAAATGAGCTGCTTGTCTCTTCTCTCTCGCTCCCAGTGGAAGGTTTAGTGAAACATTAGGTTTTCAGTCTCTTTCTTCTGTGGCTAAACATTTTCTTCAAGGCTATCAGCAAGTTTCAGCATTAAAAAGGAGAAGATTTTTGGCTTCTGCAATTAAGCCGAAAAGTGTGGCCAGAATTTAAAGCACCCCCTGATGTGAGTGTTTTGTTAACACTAATAAGAGACTCAAAATGTTACAAAAAGCTTCAGATGATAGAAGTTCAATATTTCAGCAGTCTGCATGTAGCTGCTGATCTGAACCTCAAGCACCCTCCTTCAGCTTGCTATATTCAAAATCTATTGATCTAAATTTTGATTTTAAAGGGCAGGAGCCCAGATGTGTATAATTGCTTCTTATTGTTCCCATCTGTAGAGCATGGCTCTGAACTCACAGCGATAACGTGGCTGTGTGTTTGCAGCCTCTTGCTGTCCTTTTTCTGTCCATCATTTTCTGTGTGCTGCTTTCATCAGACTGAAAGGGGTCACCCCACGAGGGGAGAAAAATAATTTGAACGCAGGCCCACCTTCTGAAATCTCTGCCTATATTTAGGCAGGGTTCTCTTTGATTTCCTACTCATCTGCAGTAAGAATTTTGCTGGAGAAAGACAGTGTTTGAGGTCTGGCCCAGTGTGAAACACAAACATTTTTTTTTTCTGACCAGTACTCTATCTTGGAGAGGCTTCTGTTGGTCCTGGAAGCTGTGTAGCAGCAGGATAAAGCCTTTTGCTCCTGCTTGCATACCGCACAGTCACATATGCTGGGAACAGCTTTTTTCCTTTTAGGAAGAGGAGTAACTAGGGTTATTACCCTAGGATGTTTCAGGGGCTGGAATTTAAATGCTGGCATGCTGAATTTCAAAAAGGAACATAAGAAACCCAGTTTTAAGGGCATTCACACTTTGCAACCACCCAGATGTTCTTGACTTCTTCAAAGTGGCCAACTCTCACATCTTCTGCTTTGCAGAGCCCCAGTGTGTAAATGCTGTTGCATAAATGACTGGCAATGCAGACAGTCTGTTGCTTCATCCAGGTCTAACTCTTACTGGTATCTGTGGTACTGAAGCAAGCTGATGAGCTGACTGAAGTGTGGCTCTTCAGAAAGCGAGTGCACTAAGTGTGAGTTCAGCACTGCCTCTGGTGGGAGGACATGCTGGGCATGATAGCAGAAATGGGGAAAGACAGTGTCCTCCTGAGGGGGTCCGTGCCTGTTCTCCTCTTCAGCCTCAGTTCTTACCCATGAGAGGGCTGAGAGTACATTTTCTTTTCTCTCCCTGCTTTTGTTTCATCAACCTTGCTGACGAATATCTTGCTGCTAGGAAGTATGTGTACCTGCCTGGCAGAGTGGGTCTGCATTTCAGCAAGGGCACAACAGCACTGCTAAAATAAATCAGCAGTTTCTGCATCTGCAGACACAACAGCTGTATGTCCCCAGTTACCCCATTTGTCCATGCAGTGTTCCCCACCCTTCTCTCCTTGTCGGTGCTGTAAGGGCACTGGGACTCTACTTTCTGAGAGAAGTATCTGAGGAGGGAAAATGTGGCCATTACACCAGCAAACATGCTAATATCAACTGCAGTCTGGTGGCATAGTGCAAGTTACAAAATATATTCTGTTTCCCCTTGACTTTTCATGAACTGATAATAGGTGGCTACCAAAAACCAGACCCGTTGCAGGTAAAGAATTGCCCATGACTCTAAGGAAACTGTCAGGATGGATCCCAGCAGAAATTTTTGACTTTTCATGAACTGATAATAGGTGGCTACTAAAGACCAGACCCATTGCAGGTAAAGAATTGCCCACGACTCTAAGGAACCCGTCAGGATGGATCCTGGCAGAAATTTTTGTAAGGAAGAGCATGCTCAGGGTGCAATATTGCTTTCACCACTCTTGTTTCCCTCTCCTTGCCCCTGGCTGAGCTATACTATCCTGACAACTATGGATTCCTCCAGGGAGAAGTAATCCCAGGACTGGAGGGATGTATTGATAATGCATTCCCCCTGCTGCCATGTTGCTGCCATGTCACTGCCAACTGTGGAGAGAAAGCTGAATGAGACCCATGTGGTTCATCGATGCCAAGTAATCACAGTTCAGTAGGAAGCTTAATAAAGAGACAGTGAAGCAGACCCTCATGTATGACCCCTTCAGAGCAATCTGACAGGGTGGAGAAGACCCTTAATGTTGGCATAAAAGTCAGCATCCCTGTGCCATCTCATCAGCATTCCTAACGACTTGACACCAATGCCGGCTTGGCACCTGGGATCTCCTGCCCAGGGCCTGACAGTGGGTCATGGTGTGTCCCAGCAGTGTAAGAGAAAGTGCCACTGTACTTGCAGCAGATGCAGAGCTTTGCTGAGGTGGCCTTTCAGAGGAGGAAAGAAGCTGGGGCTGCAGGGTGCCAGGGAACAGTGGGGAGCAGGACAGTGAGGGGAAGGTGAGGACCTCGCAGGTGCTGCAGGTTGCACTGCCTCAGCTGGGCTGCCACAGAGATGTTCAGGAGGAGTAATTCCCTCGTACAACAGGCGGGAGACAATGAGACCTTGGGACGTGGATTAAACATTAAACAGATGTGGTGGTGGCTTTTCTGAAGTAGGTGGGAGCGGGCTAGGATGTCCCTTTTTCTTGTTGTGTTTCCCCAGTGGTAGGTTTCTCACCATGAGCCTGCCTCTGGAGAAGGCACGTATCTGACAGCAACAGGAGCAGGATCCAGCTCTCTTGCATGGATACGTGAGTGAGAATGAATAGCAGCCCATCCAGCCCCTCTCCCTGCAAGGACAGACACTTTCCTGGCTGTGTATTTTACAGTGCTTCATCTAGCCAGGTTTTGAAAGCCCTAGGCAGTGAAGTATCCAAGCAGTTAGGGATAAAGAGCTTCAGCTCCCTCCCCTTTCTGGATTGGCAAGCCCCCTTTCCTACAGTTGCATGCTGGCTGGAGCATCTCAGGGCAGATTTTGCGTAAATAATGGGTTGGAGGAAATAACAGAGAGGAGGGGCACTCTGCAACTTTCCAATGTAAATTACATGGAAATTAGGCTTCTGTGAGGCCAAAGGCCCCTCTGGAATAGGGCCTTTAGTTAACATAACACTTGTGCTAAATGAAGCGGTTGACACAGCTTTCAGGCTGTAGTGCTGCTGTTAATTTACCGTGTGAAAGGGCTGAACCTTCAGTTGAGCTCTGCGGGGGAACGGCTTGCCCCGGCGGGGACCTGGGGCTCGTTCTCTACGGAGACAAACCACATCATTCCGCCGCTGGGTTGTTAATATTTATGGGGGCAATCCTGTTAAGTGAAACATTTGCAGTGCTTTTAAAAACCTGGTAGGTGAGCCCTACCTAGCCAGCTTGCTGTTTTGGGTGAGGTGGTCTGGGTAAGAGCTGAGCTTTCTTGGGGCTTGGCAGAGGAAAGCAGTGGAGTGTGCTTAAAGCTGCCCTATCCTGGATGCAGGTGTTTTCCTGCCCCATGACTGCAGTGGGGTGATTAGCTGGGGCTTCTCCTTCCCTATCCCTTGTTCTCCTGTAGTATCCTGTTGCTCCCAGTGCGTAAGTAAGTATCTTGCACTTGTTCTCTCTATTTACTCTTATCTCCACTCAAAGCAAACTCCCAGTACCAAATGGAGAAGTGGATGGAGGTGCAGATGAGGTCATATGGGTCCCAAAGGCTTTGTAGGTTTGTAACAAGGCTATAGCCTTTTGCTTGTGCCCGGGGCAATTTTGTGAATATTGTCATAGATTCATAGAATAGCTTGGGTTGGAGGGGACCTCCAAGGATCATCTAGTCCAACCCCCTTGCAATGAGCAGGGACATCTTCAACTAGATCAGGTTGCTCAGAGCCCCGTCCAACCTGACCTTGAATGTTTGCAGGGATGGGGCATCCACCACCTCTCTGGGGAACCTGTTCCAGTGTTTCACCTATGAAGAGAGTTGTTACCCAGGGGAACTGTCAGGCAGGATGGACCAGTCTCTGTCACGGACACAGATGAGTGTGCTCCAGTGATGGAGATGGTGTTAGTCTGCAGTTTTTATTTTTTGCAGTCAGATGTCAGCTTGCTTGCCTGTTGTCCCTGAGATGAGAGGAAGTTTTGGGACCACCCCAGCAGTGCAGAAAGAAGTCTCTGTTTCACCGACCCTGCGTCCTAGCCACAGGGGTATGGAGCTGGCTCATTTTTGCTGTAAAAGCATGAATTAAACCTTCCCTTAGTGCACTGCGTGGGCCCCAAAGTGAAGGGCAAGCTGGTAGATGTGTGAATTCACACCTGCAGCCTCCTGTTGTCACGCGGACTCGGGCAGAGGGCCAGCACAGGGCTTGGGGCAGCGCTGAGACTGCAGCAGCTGTAGCTGTCCTCCAGGCTGCAGAAGGTGCAGCCGTGACTCTAAGTGAAAGGGAGCTTTCCCCCAAAAAGGCAGTGCAGGGTTGATTTGCCTGCACATTATCACCCCCCACAACCTCACTGCACGTACTGTCAGAGCAGAGAGGTAATCTCCTGCTTAGGAATACAATAAATAAACCAGCCTGTTCCTCGGTACTGAGTCATGTTAAAGCTACCTTTTGAATGAGCACTGCATCTCTGTCTCTGGAAACATTTACAAGCTCAGAGCTGACTAAATAAATTTTTAAAAAATCCCCCCAAAAAAGAAGGAAAAAAAAGAGAAAAATTAAATTCTTGCCATGAGCAGCTTCCATTCTTTCCCACAAAGTGCACCTGACCTAGCCGGAGTCGCTCTAAGGTTAGTAAGCACGGTCTCAGCTACTGCCCCATACCAGCCCCAGAAAAGGGCAGAGGGCGTGTGGTGAGAAAAGAAAAGGCAGGATAGAGAGAATCTCCTGGGAGATGCAAAACAAGCTCCCTGGATTGCTAGGACTAGTGGTGACACGCGCCAGACAAAGGACCTGCTACTCTATAAATGAGACAGCGAGGACCAGCGCTAGGCTAACTCCAGCAAGAGCAAGCTCCGTGGCCAGGCACTGCGAGAGCAGTCAGGAAAGAAAAATAGGAAGCGTCCGGTTTTGCTGTCCATTTGCCCGCTGACCAGGTTTCAAGAGCCACAAGCACCTGTGACCAGAAAGGTAAGTGACAACAGCCTTTTCTCTTTACAGTGTTGCCTCCCTTGTTTTGGGCTTATCTTGCAACTTTCTTAGGAATGCCAAAGTTTCCTCTTGGAGCAGGGAACATCCTTAAAGGAAGGAATCTCTGCAACGGCCTTTTACCATCCACTGGATTTTTATTTATCATGGCACCTTTGGATCTTGTAATCAAAAAGTTAAGAGTAAGGCACCTGATCTGACAAATAGACTAGTTACAGAAATGGCCACTTACAGGTGGCTGTGTTTAATCAAGCAAAGTAACCATGTTGCCCTATTTTTGTGCCTGGACTTTTCAAGTTCTTAGTATCCGCAGAGACTCAGTGAATCAGACCTCATGCCAGGAGAAATTATTAATTGGTTTTACTACTTTTGAAAGAAATGTTGATGCTTAGATGTGGAGCAAACTAATGTGATTTTAAAATCACTGTTCCTAATATTCCTAGGTTTTCTTACATCATAACTGTATAATTACACACTAGGCAAACTCATTTGTACCACTGCAAAGTGCTGTAAATCAGAGTTATTGCAGCGATGCAAAATGATTACACAGAGCATCATAGACTGTCCGACTTTAGAACTAAAACTTAACAGATTTCTCCAATGGTATTTGATATTTAAAACAAATTATTTGCAAAAGCACAGATAATCATGAATTCATTAGACTTTACTGTATGCTTATGCAGTAGACTGTGTGGAAATCCTATGACAATGTCAACAGGTAGAGATGTAAAGAAACAGTTTTGAATTCCAATCCTCACTTATTTAAAAATATCCCACTACTTTATTGGTTGTCTATCTGAGAGCTGATGCGTATGTAAAATACACAGGCATTTGAATTTTGCTCAGTTCAACAGTTCACTTAAGAGGAAAAGCTTAGCAATTTCATTCATTTAATTTCTGCTGGTAAGTATTAATAAATCTCAGATCTGTAAAAAAACTTTTGAAACTGCCAATCTTGAACATGTTTATATTTCCAGGGGCAGCCTTCTGCATAAAGCTGTATTTGCCTGAGAAAGTTAATAAACAATAAACCAAGCATTTTTCTGAAGTAGCTGTCTCTATCCTTCCTGATTTCCACATAACAGCACAGGACAATATTTGATTTTTAGAACCTTTTTCCACCATGTGTTTCTGTATCATTTCACAAAAAATAACTAAAATAAATGCAGCTTGTTTTTACTGCCTGTTTACATAAATTATTAAAGTAGTTGTGATATGAGCAGCTGATCCAAGAAATTAAGTGCTCACAGAGTCAGCATGCCAGGTAAGAAGCTTGGAGACTAAATGCAGGTGTCCATGAGAACGTGGCTGAGGCAGAGATGATCTTCATGCTGATCTACCAGGCGTAGCCCCATGGAGGTTAGCGGCATGACATTCAGGGGAAAACAGAATTGTGGTCCTTGGCTTGCAGTGGTTTGTATCACACTTTTGGAAGTCAGGATTTGCTGTGGTGGTTATGTTTCTCCGTGCTTATGGTGACCTCTAGTCTTACGCACACCAGACGCAAGTAATTCCTGGGGTGATGTCATGGTGGTCAGTAGACTGGTTTTAACTTGTGTTTGGTAGGAAGACAGGGCACTGCATGCCACTATCAGGATGCTGTCAAACTTTCAGTCTTGCTTTTGCTGAAGTCACTGAGAGATTTGCTGTGAGCCTCAGAGCAGACCCGGATAAAATGCAAAAGCAAATATTCTCTGGAGGTCACATCCAAACATAATACAAGATCTACCTTCCTCTTGATACAGATGTCCCTTACAGCACTGGATTTTCCCTTCTCTGCTCCTCACAACTCCTGTAACAGTGTGAGCTGCTGCAGACCGGTCTTTGCTGAGCAGTAAGACATGCAGCATCTGTTTTCCCTTCCTACTTTACATAACAGACTTTCAATAAGGAAGATGTGGACTTTCCTACATATGCAGGCAAGGCAAGGAAGTTAAAGCAAATGGACATGTTTCTGCTATTAACAGCTACCTTACTGCCTCGTAGTGGCAGGTGCAGAGAGAGGCATGCAGGAATGAGTGCTGTAACGAGGTTGGAGCAAATATCTGTGTGGAACAGGGTTTTGCACACCAGGTCTGGAAAAAATGAGTCCCTGAAGAGCTCCTGAAAGACCACCAAGCTGTTTTTCTTCTCTGTGTTAACCCTGAAGCACAGGGATAGTGTCTGTATGTAGTATTTGGGAAGTCAATTTGGCAGAGCCTTGTTTTTAAAGGAAACCCACTGGAACTGTAGTTCAGACTTTGACACAAGAGGGCCTTACTGGAGAGGGGACCAGGAGGACAGAGAAGCAGTATTCCAAGAAGGACTCTCAGATCCTCTTGAATAGAAAATAACACAAGTGCAAGTTTAGCGAATAAAGGCTAAACCTCCTGGCAGAGTCTTCCTTTCTCAGCTTTGCAAGCTGTCACGTCCATGCCAGTACACTAGACCTCCATTTAGCAAAAGCTGTTGTGGCCCATGAGTGGGTTCTTTGTTTTGTGCAGAGCTGTGGTATAATTCAACTTCACTGCAAAGGAAGAGAAAAAGCATTGACAAGAGGGGAGCCACAGGAAAAGAACAAACCAAAACCAAATCACTCCCATGTGCAGAGTAAACCTTTCCTTGAGTAAGCCATCACTGTTGGTAAGTTCTTAACCACACATTTTGTGCTCTCCCAAATGCCTGCTGGGTGGCAGCCCATTGCTTTAGAGACCTACCTTTCCCGAGGCAGCCTTAGGGGACACAATGCCAGGGTGTCCAGGTTAGGAAGTCTGCAGGCTTGGCTGATTTCTCAGAAAGCGAGCTCTCTCCCCCGCTGAAGATCTGCACCCTCTAGGAGGGCAACTGGATTAGAAAACTAAGCAATCCAGGGGCAACACTGGGTCAGGCGAAAAACTTGCCTTTTGAAACTCTGATCACATACAGACTAGTATCCCCAAACATGAGGGCTGGCTTAAACTTGAGACCTTTACACAGTTGCTTTTGAAGACTCCAGCGATTTCCTTTTTCTAAAGGTTCAACGAGAGCACAGTGTAGCTGTGAGAGTTTCTGTAAATGCTGCCCTTAGACAGCAGGGCTCCCAGAAGCAGAGATTCCACTATGTGCGTTTTGTTCCAGATTTACAGACTCTAAAAAAGGTAAATCTGTCTGTCAGTGCTGACTGGGTTTTATAGCGCTTTTGCTGCTCTGCTGTACTTTGTACCATGGTATGATTGTCAGATAATACTCCCAACAGAGGCGTGAGGCAGTGAAAGGAGCCCTTGTTTACTCCTGAAGTAGCTCCTCTTCCCACGTCTTATTTGAAATAAAATGAAGTTCACTGCTGGTGTTAGGAATCGCCCTGTGAGAGGTGGGAGAGGCTCTTCTCTTTCATTACACAAACACAGCACATACCAATGCTGAGCAAGGCTGGGCCACCGTGTGCTGGTGGCTGCTCTAACACACACACACACACACATACACACACGCACACACGCGCACACACACACACGCACACGCACACACGCACACGCACACACACATGCACAAAAGGGATTTGCCTGAGGCAAAGGAACAGCAGAAATGAGGACAGAAGTTCAACTCCCCTATTGCCAACCCAGCGTTTGGCTCCCTGCACTGTGCTCGCTCTCTGTGTCCTTGTCCACCAGCGCACCTGTGGGATTTCAGGTGGGAGGCACTTGGGGAGGGGTATAGTGCTGAGATACAGCAAGGAAGCGATGGAGAGAGGGGGCTGAGGAAAGCTGGGAGAGAAGAGCCTGTACCTAGAGGTGTTCCACTCCTCTTGCAAGCTGTCAAGCTGGGATGCATTGTCCCCTCTCCTCTTCCTTCCCCTCCCAACCCAAAGGAAATCCTTGCAATCCAAGCAACCGTGCAGCAAACAGAACATGGTTCAGCTGCAAAGAGTTTGAGCTTATTCCTCCTACGGGCTGGAGAAAAAAAAAAGTCACACATTATGGATAGGCAGTGTAATGTCTTGTGACATCCACGCTCAGCCTTCCCCTATGCACATAGCAGAGTTCCATGCTCTGGGGCTCGCATGAAACTGAAGAGGGAAACAATGAGCTTCCTCCTTCTCCTCTTCTCCAGATCACGCTGATGCAAAGTGAACAAAGCACAGCAGCAAGGTGTGATAGCTGGGGAATCTTTGCTCCCTGTGGTAGATCAGGCTCACAAGCACCTGCCTGGTGTAGGAAACAGGCACCATCTGCTCTTCTGTTGCCATTTACTTAAGGGCTGAGGGGACTTCACAAAATCCAATGCAATGTGTTAAATAACCAATTTTAGCAGGCACTGGGTTTCCTCTGTGGAGTAACAGTGTGGCACTGCAGGTTTACTAGAAGCCCTCCAATTCTTGCTGGCAGCAGGCACCTTCCGTCTGATTAAGATTTGCAGGAGTAGGTCTCCAGTGGCCAGTTTCAACATGGATTTAACTTCACTGAGGTCAAAGGTATAACATGAGGGAGGAACTTTCTCATCCAAGATCTTTATTTAATAGCAGCCTGCTAATTATGAGTGAGTGCTGGGCTCCTGGTGAGTCCCCTGCCAGCCCTCAGACATTAACCGCTGGCTCGGGGGCCATTTGCCAGGGAATGTCCTAGCCGAGATGGTGCTTTGTGCCTAAGCTGCTCTGCTGCTGTTGCCTGAATGGTTTTTGCATAGAGAGGCTGTGAGAAACGCTGCTATTGACAGAGAGATCTTCATCTTTTCTATTGTTTAGTCTTTTGTCTGGTGACACTTGCAGCTGCATTAACCACAGCTAGTATTTTTTTCTCCCCCTATTTTTATATTTTTCAAAGGGGTAGACAGGGCAGTGGAAAGAGCTTCAGTTATCTGTTTGGTGGGTGGTGATGTTTTGTTTTTTCTCTTTCTGGCTGTTGGAGCAGATTCACTGCTGGGCTGGTGTTATTTCTTTGCACAATTCTCTTTACACACTGCAGATGTGGATCTTAGTTCATGAACCTTCACTTCCCTACTACTGCTAGATGTGTCTTCTTGATCTGAGTTAAATCCTGTCCTCAGTGGGAACATTTTGCCATTCAGAGTAATTCCTCCAGTGAAAACGATGTAACCTTCCAGATTTACATTCCTAGAACAGAATTAATCCTCTTGAATTTAAGCTACTGCCTTCCTGGGTTTCTTTATTGTCAGCTAAATGTGGGGCTGTTAACCTGTGGTTAGGGAAGGTGACCAGAAAGCACAGAATCCAGGCTTGCAGGTTAATGCAATTTATCTGTCCATGATAGTACAAATGGGTGATTTCTGCACAGATTTAAAATGGACTAGTGGGATATAAGCCGCATGCAGACACTAGACAACACATATTTTATGCAGTGTGCCAGAGAAAGCTGAAGAATACATTGCTCAGATGTGCAACATTAGCAAAGACCTGAAGCTGCAAGTAATATCATATTGAAAGCCAAGCTTGTTGGGGAGGGCTGGAGAGAAGGAGGGAAGAGGAGGAGTGGAATGAGACAAAAGGAATGGAAATCAGATCCCTTGTCAGTAAACTGGCTGCATTTTAACTGGAAGGTGCTGTGGTTACAAAGAACTCTGTAGGGGGATGTGTAGGTGACGATAGGAGAAAAGAAGCTGTGCTGAAACATTACAATTAATGCATGATTGGACCAGGCTCGTTTTTCTCTTATGCTTCTAGCTGAAACTCTGAGCATAACAACAAGAAACCCGCACCAGTAAAAGGAAAAAGGAGAGAGGAATTTAAGGTGGAGAGATGTACGGAGGTGGATTACACCTGAAATGAAGCTTCCCGTAGAGCTATCAGTGCAAGAGGAGGCACTGGGAAAGGGAAGGAGCTGTTGTTTGCTGATCTTGAATAAATGTCAGAAATACAAAGACACGTTTTTGAAGTGTAAAGCAGGAGCTGGTCTCACAAAGGCATCTGTTTGCTGACAAGGCTTGTGACCACAAACGTAGTATTGTCCTTTCCAAAGGCAAGAGAAGAGAGACAAAGAAAGCGTGGTGTGAAGGAGTAGGCTGGGGTTGTTTTTCCACCAACAATACCGCTAAGAGGACAAGAGGACATGTTCACAACACCAGGGCTGGATGCTAACCTGCTTTCCTGGAGTGCTGCACTGGGGACTGTCTGCAGCAGGAGAAAGAGAAGGACCAGACCCTCTGTTGGTATTTGTAGCTGAGATGTAAAGGGGCATCCAGCAAACCCAGACCCACATACCAGAATTACAGTGCAGAGACTGAAAGGCCTGGCAAAATACAATCCACCTGACCCATTAGAAGAAACAAGGGAGCCCAAGTAACTTTCCCTATGTTATAAAAAATAACTGCCTTTGTACACAGATAGTTTTTTCTTAAAAAAAAAAAAAACACACCAAAAACAGAAGAGAGGGAAGCAGGTGGCAGTCTGAATTTCACATGGATCCAAGCAGCTGCTTGGAAGAATAAAACTGTAAAGGCAAAAGTTTTGCCTTGGGGACTGAATGTGCCACAGCACAGAGGAACACTGAAGATAGTGTTTAAAATCCATATCACTGATGTGGCAGCATTCTTGCCAAAAAGGTACATGCTAGCTGTTTCAGGTAGGGGCAAAGTACCAAGCAGATTTGTTCGCATAGCACAAACCAAAAGTAATACATGGAGTAGGAGAATAATAAAAAAAAAAGAGAGATACAATCCCCATTCAGAGCAAGCAATGGGTCTCAACGTAAGTCCACAAAAAATATGAAAAACACTCAGCAGCCTGAAATATGAGGCTTTGTTGTTTAAATGAACCTCTCATGAAGCAAAGACATTTTGATGAGACAATTTTCTCATCCCCTAAAGGCAGAGTAGACAACTGGGCCTGACAGTAATTTCAGACTTCTACCAAAATAGAAATGTGTTAGCTCTGTAAAGGCTATGGCTGAGAGAAGCCTGCGAGGTATGGGCAGCATGAGTGTAGCCATATATAGTATACATGGGTGCATCTGTACTAGCTGCATCTCTGACCCAGGTCTCTGAACACGGCTCTGACATAATTTATGATGCTGTAACTGTATTTCCCTGGTGATTTGTAATCAGTGCTGGACTGGGACTTGAAGGATCTGGGAGGGAACTTCCCTGTCTGCCATGCATGTGTTGTCTCCCTGCCAGGGGACCCCAATTAACCTCTGAGTCACAGTGGGATTTCTTTTTTCACCCAGACTGTTACCATGTACTCTGGTGAACCCCGAGTGTCTTGCACGGCATGAGGCTGCTTCACATGGACACAGGATCATAGCTGGGCTGTCACCCCAAAGTTTCCTCTTTCTGGGGGTGAAGGGTGCTATCCCACCTGCTGCCCAGTCCCCTGTTGGACTGCTGTAAGGATGGGTTTGCCAATGAATATAAAAAGCTGAGGTTTTCACATGCATAAGAGGGTAAGTGGAAACATTTGTCCTTTAGTCTCCTGGCTGTGGATAGTTTTTCCCTGCTCCAACTGTCTGTGTGCCATGGGCATAAAAAGCAGCTTCAGAAATGGAAAAATGAGTGTCTCCTGCAGGGCTGTGGGAGAGAAGGGAAGACTCTTTCCAGTGGCAGTGGGAGCCGGGTTAGGGCAACCCTGAGAGCTTTTGACAACCTTTCTGCTAAATGGGATTTAAAATTACTGTGCACCCCTTGCACAGTGCTCTTCTGTTGCCAGGTCTGGGTTGTCTGGGCACTGGGTTCCCTTTGCTGCTCAGCTCTGTGAGGCAGGGCGGACAGGTAACACCAACATAGACATTTTGGCTGGGATGCCTGCACATTTTGTAGGAATCACACTTTCCCTCTGCAGCCTGCACTCGTGGCACTTGTGGCTTAGTCTTGGCAGCTCTCAGAGGCTAAACCAGAAGCCTGAATGGATCTGACTGAAGAGTCTTTGCCACTAACAGTGAGCAGTCAGTGTGGGCTGGGCAGGGAACCAGACTGTTGCTTCCCTGGAGAAGTCTCCTGAAATAACCATAATCACACGTGTCTGCAGTGTTGGCTGTCTGCTCACTGAAGGTCTGTGATGAAGGTCCACCTGGCTTAGCTCCAGCCACGAGTCACCAAGCTTGGGCCACCTAGGAGTAGCCCCTAAGAAGGTGTGAACTGGGGCTGGGAAAACATGGATGTGTTCTGCCCTGGGCCTGCCTCCCTTCCCCCATAAAAAGCATCCATGTGTCCCTCACACACCCTGGTGGGATAACTAAGGCATTGGCTATAGGGAATTCTGCTGCAGGGGAACTCTCAGGAGTCTGGAGAAGCTGGGCTCTTAGCAGCACCAAATGGCTGTATGAGGAAATTAAACTCCATTTACTCCTTTTTGAAGTCCTTACTGGACTCTGGCATCTGGTTGCAGATGCAATGTTTATGATCATGGCTGCGAATGGGGGCATGACTTTAGGGATTAGGGTGAATCTGTTCAGGACATGCAGGACAAGGGCATCATTCATAGAGGGCAAAAATTAGAAATGCCTAGCCCCACCACTGTGTGCTCGCTGCTGGCTGAGTGGTTACAGTGCCTCCAGAGCAGCAGCTTGCATGAAAGCCAGGAGTATCTAGCATTCACTCACCATCCCCTTTGCTTTGCAGCACCTCGAGAATGACAAGGAAAATCTTCACCAACACCAGGGAGCGATGGAGGCAGCAAAATGTCAACAGCGCCTTTGCCAAGCTGAGGAAACTCATTCCCACCCACCCGCCAGACAAAAAACTGAGCAAGAACGAGACACTCCGGTTAGCTATGAGATACATCAACTTCCTTGTCAAGGTCCTGGGAGAACCAGGCCTGCAGCAGACAGCAGTGGCAGCACGGGGCAGCATCCTGGGGTTCTTCCAGCAAGCCCCATGCTTGCAAAGCACGGAGGAGCTGACACTGATCGAAAACTGTGGTGTCTCCTCTCCTGGCATGAGCAGCAACATAGTAGAGTGTTGGTCAGAGACATCATCTCCCTAGCAGACAACGAGACATGCAGTCTTGGTGTTAGTCTCATAGTCCCTCTCTTTTTGCAGAATCTGTGGGTTGCTCCTCTATGTGTTGTGATTATTTATTTTTATTTATTACTATTTTATTTGGTATACATTTTTATTTAATAGGAAAGGAAATCCTTGGTCAGCCAACAACCTGGAAGACCAGAGAGAGAACTAGCAGCCCCTGGGAACTTGGAAGGAACACGCTGCTGTCACAGCAGAGTCGAAGCCAGAAGGGCTTTCTGCCCTGGTCTCCTCCATAAATCAGGCCATAGAAATTCATCCAGTGTTTCTGGCAGGGAAAGAGATTATTCTCCCGCACTATTTCAAGGAAACGCTGCTGAGCTCAGGAATGATGACTGCAGCACAAAATTTGTCCAAGACGGACATCTGGCCTTGGTAGTGAAAGATTTTGAGAGACATGATATTTGCCACAGTCCTCCACCAGTGGTTCCAGGGGCTAATTGCACTCACTCTTGAGCCTGTGAATCTTATTTCCACCTTGATTCTTTTTTTTGAAAACACAAGTCCTAGCCCTTGAACCTGGCTACATCTTTCTCCATCAGACTGGAGGGATCCCTAGTGTCAGAGCAAAATGCTATTAAACAAAACTAAACATAAGGTTAAAGCAAAACTGTCAATTTAAAATAAAAGAAGACATCATAGTCATAGATGAGTTTCAGTGGGTTCAACAGGCAGACTAAACCTCCTCTGTAGCAATGACGGTGTGCATGTGAAGGAAGCTGGCCGCTATACTCCAGCTGCCTTAAAAGCCCATCAAACAGGCTGGTGGCTAAATGTCTTTGTTCTTCAACAGCTGTAGCAATGGGGGAGGTCCTGGTTTGGGAGGGAGGTCCCATGAGAAAGGCCTCACTGACGCGCTGTGAAAACCTTCATGGAAACACCAGTGACCAGTGCCCCTTCCCATGCTGGGGTGCTGGAGCATGTCTGGGCCCAGCAGAAGGTGCTGGGCATGCACCACTGGTGCACTGCGGTGCCCGTTAAGCACAAGGCTGTGTGCCACAGGTCTTGGGCATCGAGTTCCTGAACCAGCCCTGCTTTTGCTGCCACAGGAGGCAGAACCAAGCTGCACACATCCTTGCTGTCACCTGTAAGACCCTGGTGCTGTGATGCTGGGCTGCATGAAGCTGGACTAATGTCTGCCCCAGGTGGGGTACCAAGACCATGGACAAGACTAGGGGCATGCTGCCTGCGTACCCAGCTGACTGCCTTTAAAATTCCTGCTTTTGTCTGCTGTAGTTGAAGTTCCTCCATCTGGACACTATCCCAAATGGGCGGATAGACCAAGGACAAAGAAATTGGTGTAAATGACTTCCAATTGATTCAGTGGGTCAGTTCCCTGTAGGGAACATCAACCACCATGCTGGAGGTGTTTAGATAATAAGCAGGATGAAAAGAGGTTTCATGAAGGTGACCATTGTGGGTTGTTGCCCACAAATCAATTTAATTTCCTGATTGAGTTATAACCTGTGCCAGCAAAAGTCTGGACTGCTCATGCAAGTTACAAAGCTGCCTACAGCAACAGAAAAAATGACACCAGATTTAAGTAGAACTGCTTCCTGGTCAGATCCTGCTCCCACTGACACAGGTCCTTTTGACTTCCATGTGGACCAAGGTACATGTCAATGCTTAGAAAAGACAACTATTCACCACTGGTGAAGAAATGGAGCTCCCATGTGCCAAGGCATGTCCCTGGGCTGTTTTTGTTTATTCATGAGACAATGAATGAGCTGCCTTCAGGAAGCAGAGATAGGGTTTGTGCATGTAACGCCCTTCTGCATGAGGGGATTTAGCACCCAAAGCTGAGCTGCCTTTTAAAGCCTCACCAACCACTAGGTGCACCAAAGAAGCCAGGGCTGGCTCCTGCTAAGTGTGTACTGGGCTGTCCTGTGCATTGACAAAGACTGAGGTCTGACGGGAGCACAGCTCACCCTATCCAGTGCTGGTACTGTAAGGCACAGGCATGCCAGTGGACAGATTTTGACCAAAAGGAAAAAAAAAAAGAAAAGCTGAAAGTGTTCATGGTGATTTCATTTTGTTTCTGAACACTGCTAATCCTCAGTTTGCTTGTCCCTGCATTTCTGAGCTGTCAGGGCTGAGGACTGCACTGGAGAGCAGCTGAGTGGAAACGCACTAAGAGTCTTTTGCATGGTTCGTGAAATCAGTACTGCTTTCTCCCCGCCTCTGCTCACTTTAATGTTACCGAATGGAGTTACAACCTCTTCTGCACAGTGCCTCAAAGGTAATGAGCCAAGTCCTGCTCCTAGCTTTCTGTTGACTTGCTGGGAGTTACAGCAGGATAAATTAGTCCAAGTAAACCAGAGCACTTATTGGCGAGGTGTGGTGGTGCTATGGGCATATCAGCCACTTACTATCCTAGGAAACACACGTCACCAAGGCAAGCCAAAACTGCTTGTGAGCAGAGTTATTGCCCAGGGAAGGGGAAAGTAAACCTGGCAATTCTGTAACATAATACGCTTGTTACATTTGCTATCCTAAAAAGCTTCCCTTCCTGTTATTGCTTTTGTTCATATCAGTGCTTTCTTTGTTCTCCTTTCCATTTAGGAGCTCCATACTCTCATGTTCAGCATGTATTTCACTAGATCTATCTACCAAAGATTTTCTTTTTGTCAAGTTTCTTCTTTGTGTTTTGTGGATTTATCTGTACAATCATGAACAAATGCAGTGTAACTGATCACATTTTGTGCTCTGTGATGTTATTTAACCCCTAATATAATCCAAATGAATTATTTAAGAAACTAATCTGTCTTTTTACACTTCTCTAAAATTTAATTTTACATTTGCATACCACTTGGTAGAGGATACCAAAAACATTACAACATAATTTCCAGTAGAGGATTGTTCTACTGTTCAGCACTTATGCTAGTCTTAATGTTAGAAACAACATTATCAGATGATGAAGAATGACAGGAATTCTTTTTTATGACTTCTTACATTTTTTGGTTGAATTGTATTTCAATCTACATGCTAAGAAGATTTTGACCAGCTCTTGAAAAAGACAAATAAATAAAATTTCATTGTGCAACTGTTGTGTTTTTCTTCCAAATATTCACAATTCAAAAGACTTTAACCAACTCCATTTTAAAAAGCAGAAATCACCCTAAAAAATTAATTTGGACTCTGATTTGAGTCTATTGTTTCCTAGAGATGTTCGGATAGGCACAACCTACAGTTTCGGACTGGAGTCCAGGTTCAGATATAAAAACTCATCCAAGGTTGGGGGGAGCTTAGGATGTAAAGCTGCTCTTTCTGGCTAACACCTGGTGGGAACAACCTAATCCCCAATTGAATATGAGGCTGGGAGATGGAGAGGAAGCACTAGGATGACAGATGCAGAAATTGCAAGGAAAAGATGGGAAATCACTGGGACACAGGGATAGTTTCAGTTTCATGTTTAACTGGATGTCTCACAGCCCTGACACTGCTCTCTGATACACCAAGAGAGGGATTTCTGCACAGTTTCTACACAGAGATTATATATATGAGTCATGAAATCAGCAAATGTGAGGCTCAAAATATGTATTTATACCAAGCAAGGCAATGCCACCTTAGAGACGACCCTCTGCTGACAGCAGCTAATGACAAATTAGCTAGTATGCTCAGAATCATGTGGCAATGCCTCCTCTGGAAGCGGGCATGGTATAGCCATGTTAACATGGTGCTGTGCTGTGAGCTAATGGACCTGTGGCATGGAGTCATTCAGAGCTGCCTGAAAATATCTCACATATGTTGCAGCAGTGGCAAAACCTTAGTACAAATGACAAAAATGTCCCTAATCTTAAGGCCCCTACTGAGTCTCTGAGCTGTAACCAGCAGTGCTAAATAGAGTTGTGTGAATAGCACTTTTTTTTTTCCTTTTATAATTTTTTTGGTGAGGATATGGCTGTCAAAATTGCAAGGAAGACCAGCTAAGGTGGCATCTTCTAGAAGCATCTTTGGTATCTCCTGATACAAAATGGCATGATGCAAACTTAAAAGAGTCATGGCTCCCTCCAACCCATGGTACTCCTAACCTGCACAGAGGGTGTGAGGTGTCCTCCCATGCCTTTGTGATGCAGAAATCCCACTGAGACATTCCTTTACTTGGAATTTCCAAGAGGATCAATGGAAGAATTATTATTATTACTTTCTTCAGAGGCTGGGTGCTAGGAGACAAGTGCCACTCTTCAGCTATCACAGAACCTAAGAGAACTGGTGCCAGGAGAGGTGCAATGTACACTGTCCTTAAAAGTGACCCACACATCACCAGGAACAAGCCTGCTGCGCAGACTGCTGTTCACCATGTCCACTTTCTCAGTATCTCCTTTGTGGCTATGGAGTGTAATTGAAGCTGGATATTTGGGTTGGGTAAGGAAAGAAATATGTTGCAACTGTGTCTTGCAAGGATGCTGTAGTCTTGTGCATGAATCCTAGTGATGGCCAGCCTGTGGTTAGAGGAAGGGCAAGTCTGCAAGCAGGGTTTTGGCCTGAGATTCAGTAGATTAAAATCCTGGCTGATGTGAACACACTGCACCTGGCACTGGACATTGCACAGCGAAATCCCAGATCTGCATGGTGCTTTGTTTTTTCTGGACTGTTGCCCATGCCAAGGAAGACTTTGTCATGAGGCATGTACTCAGCAGCCTTGTTAGTTGTACTGAGTCTAAATCAGGGAGGAGGAGGGTACAACAAGCATAGCAGACAGAGACTCACAGGATTGCTGAGCCAGACAAATTAAATGGCAAAACAGAGTTGTTTTAGGACACTAAGATCCATCCTAACATCTTGCTCTGAGCAAGAACTGGAAGCTGCAGGACTGATGTGTTTCAGAGGCGTACGATTCATGAACCATTTAGTAATCTATCTTCCAGTATCTAACTGGCTGCCACAAATTTCTTTGCTGTTAGGGAATTACATGCAGTGACCATGGCTCAAGTAGTGTAAGCAAGGCAGATCTGACTTTTGTTCTTTGAAGGCAGGGTGATGAAAAGAGGTGGAGAGAATGGGCGACTTAACTACTGACCTGTGGGGCAGGGGTCACTGGGAAGCCAGTCTTAAATCTAAAGGTCATCGTCAAAGTAACAGACTCTAAATCCATCACTTTTGAGGGCTGTAATTGTATTTTTAATACAGCAGGTGCTGAGAGAATCAGAGGGGAGAAGGTGGGTGGAGGAAGCAGCTCAAACAAGTATTTGGGTTACAGAAGGTAGAGATTGCCCTGTATCTGGCCAATACATGTATCTGGTTGAATTTATTCATTATTGTTCTGTCTGTAAGCCATGGGTAATATTTTCATTGCACTCTGAGTTGGTCCAGCTCTTCTCTATATGAAAAAGAGTTAGTCTCATCCCATTGTATTCTTCCCCCACCCCCTTCCCATGTGTGCAAACGAATGCACATCCCATCCCTCCACGATTTGTTTTGCTGCCACAGATTGCAAACCCAACAGTGCACAACTGAGGACCCTGCAATAAGCCTCTTTTGGGAGTGTCTTTTGGAAGAGGGACCCCCCAGGCACTGAGAGCCAAAAAGACAGGCAAAGAACAACCAGCCTTTCTGTGGGTACCTCTCCCCTGCTGAGCATCAATGCCACAAAATAGCACAGAATTGGCTCAGGATGAAGGGCAGAAAGAAGTCAGTGAGACTCCTGTGGATGCAGCATGGACTGCATGGGCCTCAGACAACGTCTCCAACTACAAAGTCTCCATCTTCAAGCAATGCAGAGAGGTATTCACAAGCACATGGCAGGAAAGGTTACCCATGTACCCACCTTTCTGTCCCATTACAGCTGGCCGAGGGCACAGTGAACAACACTGAATATCTCAGACCTGGGGAAGATCCCTCACTTTCTTTGAAATTCCCTACTCTGTACCTTGAAAGACAGACTTTTTCTTAGGTAGCATAAAACCTTAATGGAAAGCTAAAGGATGATGGCCCATAGTCAGCAAGTCTCCAGGGAGGCGTTCTGCCTCCAACCCTGGGTGCAGACAACATTTAGCATTGATTTTCTCTTGGTGACTGTATTTGGCAAACCCTGGTAGACAGCAGTGCTCAGTCCTGGAACTGAGAAAGGCTAAGAGCAGCCAATATTAAATCTCCCTTCAAATCACAGCAGAATTACTGTGCTCTGATACGTAGATGTACAACCAACCAAAACATAACCTATAGATTCCCCCAGCTTGAGACTACACAGTATTAAATTCAAACTTCAAAAAGCTTTACACTTACTGGAAAGACCTGAAGTCTCTCAAGAGCAAATTATAATGACTAAAAGCACCTTGAGTGGAGGCTATTAGACCAAGCTAAGCACAGATGCTCAGGCCAGCTGACTGTGACTTGAAGTATTTTACTGCCTGTAGGTTAAAAGGTGTTTCAGAAGGAAGTACCTGGCCCTGCTAAGAGGTTCTGCAGTGATCTCTATGGGACTGAATGGCAAAAAGTCAGTTGCCAGTTGAGAGTTCCCGACAGAGCGAGTGAGTCTGGCAGGTTGGACTTGCCAAAAGCGCTCAGTGCTGGCACAGCCCACTTGGGTGGGAAACGTTCCCAGCACCTGAATGGGAACTGAAATAACCCAGTGCTGAAGGGAGCTGCCCACTCTGGCTCTTCCTCCTGAGCTATGCTGCAAATGTTTTCCCTGAATATTCAGGTACAGAAGAGCAGCCAGCTGCTGTCTGATGAACATGCCCAGCCACTGTGTTTGGCACAGGACAGCCCAGTCTCAAAGGCCACATTTCTGCACAGACATGTGGAATGCAAATGGGTGTTCCCCAACTCTCAGATTTGGAAGCTAGGGGAGAAATTCATGGCGGGTACTTCAGCAGCATAATTTTACCCGTCAATTTTGAACTGAATAGCTGAGCAGATTAGAAAACATATATATATATATATATATATATGTCTGTCTGTCTTTCTATCTATCTATCTGTCTTACCTTTATCATCTCCTTGAAGTTCATGTCGAAGGTCACTTAAGGTCACATGCAAAGGGAAAACCACAAACGTTGCCTTTAAAATCAAAATTATTCCTCTTTCAGACTAAGGAAAAAGAAAAATGACAGGAATGAAAACAAGACAAATTGTCAGTGAAAGTGGAAGAAAGCATGTAGGATGGCTCTTCCACGTCTAACATGCCTGGATGGACACTACTCTTGTTGCAGAGGGGTAGACTTCTTCTATATTACTTCTCTATATAACATCTACAGAAAACAGAACACCAACACATTGTTTCTGTTACATCTAACAAGTTAGTCAAACTGCCAGTTAGGTAATTCTGAAAGCCGTGATATAGTGGGTCCTATTGATTTCAAACATTTCCCAAGAGTATAGGCTGCTCAACCAATACAGACAAACAATGATTATATGTTTTTGATTATCTAAATATGTTTTATATTTCCCTTAACAATATAGTTGTAAGTTAATTGCTTATTTCTAAAGTCAAAGAAATGAAAATGCTGCTAAATAGTAGCAAAAAAAAAGTTTCTTTGCTTTTAATCACAACTTCATCAGTTAAATACTTCCAGCAGTTCTCTGCCATGTGCTGTTAAGGTAAATCAAACCAAAGACAGTATTTCTTTTTGAAAACTGCAGGTTCACGTTAGCCAGGGGATTGTCATAAATACTGCCTCAAAGCTTGACTTATCATCCTGACATTTATGTTTGCTTTTATCCTGACTCTGTGAAGTACTGAAAAAGTCTAGGGCTAAGGCTGTCAGTAAGACTCTTGATTCTGAGGGCTCAACTTAAAAGATTTTAAGTTGTCATGGCTGCTTTTTGGGGTGCTTTTCTGGTAATCTCTGTCCACGCATGCTTTTAAGACACCTCAGAAAGATGAGGGTGACTGGTCAGGGAATTTAGCTGGAAGACCTGGCAGTGTGGAAGCAGCCTTGGAAGGTATCTGAAGATTTTTTTAGAAACAGGCTCTTTCAAGTAATTTCATCTTGTGTTCCTGAATACATAAGCATATAAAGTCCCTAGCTGCTTTTAAAACCTGTGGCTATGGATTTGAGTCTTGAGTCCTCTGGGAGGGTTCTTCTCCCAGCAAGGGCAGAAAGGAGAAAATTAGGGCAGGCACTAAGGCAATCAAGCAGATTGCTTACTACTCTTAGTGAGGCAAGCCCACCACAGAAAATGCCCAGGAAAAAACAAAACAACCCACCCCCCTGCCCCTAGCCAGTTTGCTTTTTTCCTACCATGTTTCTTATCAGTGTCCTGCAGAGACTTTATATTGACTCCTATATTGATAGGCCAGATTACCAAGATGATCTCCTCTCCATGATGAATAGGAATCAAACAATGTTTTCCACTGCTAGCAAACCATACATTACCAGTCCAGATAATTCAATTAATAGAATCTCTCCTCTCTTTTCCCCTCTTTTCCAGCTCCATCCCAGCTCTCCTGTCATCCCTTCTCTGCCTCCTGACCCTCCCCCCAATTAATTCCTATGCTTTAATACCATCTAAGAGTCCTTAGTGAGAAGAGGATCTGCTTGCCATGCAGGTGCAAGTTTTCAGCACCACAGCACAACAGCAATACCACCCCCTTCTGCCCTCCTCAGGGCTTCTCTTTGTGAACCACTTTTTCTTCCTTTTCAGCTCCATGCTGAACAAGCCCATGCAGCTAATCTGATTATGCTAATTTGTACTTCATGAACCCAAAGACTGTAGGGGGATCTGCGGAGGGTGAGCTGGGCTGGGGATGAGGGTGGTGAGGACAGGAGAGAGGGTATGGGAGGGGGACACACAGACAATGGGTTCAAGTCAGTTAACAAAAAAAGCCGTCTGTATTGCCAAACAAAGCACACTCCGGGTAACCCCTTGCTGCTCTTGACAATTTAGAGTGTCCCAAACTGGCCTGCGCTACTGAGCAGAAAAGGGAGCATGGAGAATATACAATGAAGGGGCACAAGGAGAATTCTGTTTCCTGTTGAATGTTGCTTTTCTTTCTCCTTAACTAAGCCTTCCCAGAATCTAGTAGTTGAAGTATGGTCCACAAATTGTTTGTTGGATGCTAGCTATGGCACTAGACGGCTTCTGAGGACATACAGCCTCATCTGTCCAACTAGACTGATGCTGCACTTTAAATTTATTGAATAATGGGCAGTGACTTTGCAGACACACACTCACATCTCTAAATATGGACCCCTCCCCCTGCAGGAGCTGACAGTGTCCCCAGCCTGGTTTTACCAACATTACCTTTGCTACAGCTGGAATTGGTCAGGAAATGGGCCTGAGAGGAAACATATAAAAGGTATGGAAAAAATTTGCTTTCAAGATTAAAACAACCCTATGGTAGAATTTTGGCAATCACAGAATTGTTTGCATTGGCAGGGACCTCCTGGGATCATCTGGTCCAACCCCCCTGTTCAAGCCACATCACTTAGAGCTGGCTGCCCAGGACTGTGCCCAGTCAAATTTTTAATATCTCCACAGATGTAAAGTCCACAACCTCTCTGGGAAACCCATTCCCATGTTTGACCACTCACATATTAAAAAAAGTTTTTTTCTTGTGTTCAGATGGATTTGCATGTTTTTTAATTTGTGTCCATTGCCTCTTGTGTGGTCAGTGGGCATCATTGAGAAGAGTCTGGCTCCATATATGTCATTCTCTCCCGACACATATTGGTACACATTGAGAAGCTTGCCTTCAACCATCTCTTCTCCAGGCTGAACAGTCTCATCTCTCTCAGCCTCTCCTTCTGTGAAAGATATTCCATTCCCTTAATCATCCTTGTGGCCCTCCACTGGACTTGATCCAGTAAGTCCATGTCTCTCTTGTACAGGGAAGCCCAGAACTGGACACAGCACTCCAGATGTGGCCTCACCAGTGCTGAAGAGAGGGGATGGATCACCTCCCTCGACTTGCTTGCAGGACCCTGATTGTTCCTCAGGATACTGGTATCGGTGCAGGATCAAGACTTGAGTGTTGGTCTGAGCTGTTTCCAAGGGTGTTGTGAGTGAGCACAACTCTACCACTGCCTCTGCTGAGTATATTTGTCACAAACCAGAAGGATATTTTCTCTTTCAAACTGGAAATCGTTGGAGGGAGGCACCTTGTTTCCACACATCATAAAAGCACTGTCTATATGTATGTGCCTGCAGAGATGACAAGAGAGAGAAGGGGGCATTACAACACTTCTGGAAAGAGATGGGCCTTAACTTGCTGTCCTTAAAACTCTGGTGAACATTGTTTACTGGTCAAAGGCATGTGGGGGACTATTAACCGTTTCCTTAATGTGCATTTTTTTGTTCTGTGCTCCTTTCAGGCAGAAATTCAGAAGGTTAGTTTCTGAGAGACAATTCCTGCCTCTGGTGAAGATAAATCATTTGCTATTGAGAGGGAAAAAGGGGAGATGGAAGAAAGACATTTGCTCTGCACTCCACCTTACATAGGGCGGCTCCCCTTTCTCATGCAGAGCAGATTATTTGTTCAGTCTTGCAGCCCTAAGCAGAATATTTCAGGACACCATTTTATGACAGCAAATGGAGGAGGAAAAATGACTGTCTTAAAGCTGTCATCTCAGGTCCAGTCTCAGGTTCAGCTGCATTTGCATTATGTTTCAGAGAGGGGATTACACATAGTTCATTTGATAGGGTAGAAAATACACAGTATCTTGCCAGCATTGCTCTTCTATATCCCAGATCTCATTTGCTGAATGTGTAGTACATTACAATGTATGTATCAGTATTTAACAAAACTAGCTCTAAATAACACTGTGAGTGGAGCGACTAAGAAAAGGAGCAGAAAAAATGTCAGAAACGTAAGATTAATAGGTTAAATTCAAATATAAAGAGTATGCTTTTCGAAATTACCACATGCTGATTGGAGCCTCTGTGTTCATAATATGTATGGAAATGTCCCTTGCTTTTCTTCTTTTCCCTGGGAAGCAGGGAAGTTTATCAGATGTGAGCCAATCAAACAGCATTTTTATGAACTGTGTTATATTAGACATAAATACACTTGATTAAACAAATAGCTTGAAATCTGAGACAATCAGTAATCCAGATCCTATGTTCCCTCAAGGCCAGATTCTTGAAGGTACTGGAACACCTAAAATCCACTGATATCTAATGAACTTTAAAGACCTGGGCTTTTGCCCTACTGATGCACCTAACAGAGAAAACTCAGTGCATGCGGCAGGACTTACTGTGCAGGAGTAGTTTGAGGCATGGTCATTTGTATTGTATGAGGTCTTACTGAATCTTTTTCTTCCCTTCTACAGCACGTCTTGGGTGAGATCAGACTGGCGAGGATTTGACAAAGGAGACAAACAGAATAAGTAGCGGAATCTAGAGGAGAAGGTCTTGCTCTGTCACTTCGTCTTTCTCCTGACCTGAGGGATGACCTTGCCCAGATCACTGCTTTTCCTAACTTTTTGTTTGTAGAGATAATGAGTTATACTAAGCGAGGATGTTTCTCTTGCTGTGTGTGTGTGTGCACGCGTGTGTGCATGCAGGGAGTTTAATGCAATGGGCTTTGGCCTCATTTGAAACTCCTAAGTAATATTGTGACATATAATACTTATACAATAACAGTTACAGTAACAGGAATATACAAGGAATGTATGGCCAACCATTGTTGGCAATCACCTTGAAACTAACTAGCAGTGATTATTAATAACATGGATTTTTCCAGAAAAAAATCTGAGAAGTTGGTTGAAGTAGGCCCACAACTTTCAGACCAAGAACTGACTCTCATGTGGATAGAGTGGGACTGGTCAATTAACTACAATGACAGCTGTGTAGAGATGAAAGGTACAGAAGGTGTATTGAGCACACACTCTTGGGAATCATGTATGTAATGAGGGGACAGAGAGGCTGCTCAGCGCTTGTTGAAGCTGAACCACAAGTCAGTACAATGGTTAAAAGTTCAACCAGGGAACATTACAGGAGAGTGACACTGTGGCACTCCTGCGTGCCATTGCCTCAGACCACGTGTCTGCTGAAGGCATGTCACAACTGTAAGGAAAGACATCTCTGAACCTTGATTGAATCAACAGAGTGCTGGAACCTGTTTCAGTCCTGTGAACTAAGCATCTAGTGATATATCTAATGATGCAGTAGGGCGATAAAGAAGGTAAGAGTTCAAGCCCTCTCTAGAAATCAGTTCTGTTCAAAAAGTATACTATTAAGGAATAGGATGTGCTAAGAAGAGGTTTAACCCAACACTGAAACTTAAGCAAAGATGAAAAGAACTGAGCACTCAAGAGTCTAGTGACTTTCTAGAAGGGCTACATTCCTGCAGCCAAGATCATAACTTTTGTACAGGATACTTCTAGCACCTGAATTCAGCTCTACACGAAGTCATGACTGAGTACTGCTGCAATAAAGATACACAAAATACATAGAGTATGTAACTCAAGAGCCTGAAGCACATGCTCTGCTTAATTGTGTGGACATAACCTAAGGGCATATGCTAGGGAGCTCCTGGATAGAGCCAGCAGCATTGGCTACAAACTGCTCCAGTCCCCAGTCCCAGGCTTCACCTAGGAATCAACACGAGGATGATTAAAGGTTGTAGGAGAAGAGAAATTTTAAATGGATTCTTAAACATTTGTGAGAATCTAATCTGGTGTGAGGGAGGAGGGATCTGAGGCTACTGCTCAGCTTAAGAAACACTTCTATTTCTCCACTTTGCAATCTAGATTGGCATCAACCAGCACATAAGGAAAACAAACCAAAGTAATGTTGTGTTAGAAGATAAACTGCCCTGTGAACTTCCTATGATTTGTTTTCTCAGTTAATTTATCAGCCAATTTTTTCAAAGCACTTTAGCAAACAAGTTCATAGAAAAAAACTGAAAGGAGAAAGGAGAAGATGACCTGGGGGCAGACTGCGGAAAAGAAGGAGGGTAACAGTAGTGGAAGGTAAGCAGAGGTAAAGGTGAGGCCCAAGTATATGCGTGTTCATTAAAAGCATGCACGTGTAAGATGACAAAGATGGGATGAGCAGGCAGATTCTCAGAGAGAAACAGGAGACTGAGAGGTGTACTAAGCCATGACTAAATGCTGAGGAAGGCATGAAGAAAGCAAGAAAATCAGGGAAAGTGGGAATGTCATAATAATTGTGAGGAGTGACACTGAAAGAAATAGGCAAGGTTGACGAATATATGGTGCCAGAGAGAGAGAAAAGAGAAGAAAATGTACTAGAAGATCAGAGTAAGCAGCTTGAAGGGGATAAGAGACTGTTGGAAAATGGGGAAATACAAATGAGGCAGAAAACTACAGAGCACAGCAGGAACTGGATTGGAAGAAGATAGATAGCAGTGTGGCAGATGACTACAAATCACAAACATGGCAGGATGAGAGCAGACAATGAGAATGTCCATTTTCATACGTGACAAAGATTACTATTTTCACCTGACATGATTCTGATGCATAGACTTGACTTTGAGAGATCTAAGAAAGGTAAAGAAATTTAATCTAATAATCTGTAAAATTGGAATATTTCTAATTTCCTAATTTTGGGAAGTACAGTAGAGATGTATGAGTTTTGAGGCATACTGATGACTAAAGAGGTCCTCCTTCTTTTTTGCCTAAGGCACCATTTTTGAATTCCAGGTCAATATCTGTAGGATCCCAGATATTATGAAATAAAACACTAAATAAACATATCCCACATTTAGCAGCAACTTCACCAGCCATGCTTCCATGCTAGGTACACAGACCTTTTTTTCAAACAGTAAATTAGCATAAGTGGCATATGAAATGGACACAACAAATGCATCAGCTATGACAGCTCTAGTTCACATCATGCACAGCTTCTGTGAGATCTAGGGAGTAACAGGTTACTGATGTCATGCTCCATTGAGATTAAAGATGTCGACATGTCCTCACTTTGGAACCAACTCTCTTCATTACTTCCCTCTTTGTTAATGTCAGGCGTTATGTGGTGGTTTCAGCTTTGCCTAAAATGGACCAAGAACAACTGTCTATCCAGGATCAGTCATAACATGCAGCAAGGCAGCTGTCAGGAACAGCTGACAGCCATGTAACATCCTAGACTTTCACAGATGTTTCAGAAGTAAAAAAGTGGCAACTTCATGAACAGCTGGAATGTTTTCTGAAGCAAATTCAGAAAATATTTATATTAATTTATCAGTGTCCTCTTGGAAAGGACAAATAATCCTGCTGAAAAGTACTCTGGCGCATGTGGAATTTGGGTAGCTGAATAGCAGGTGTCTACAGTGGGTTTTTTTAAGCTCATGCTAACATTCCTTGGGCAAGACAGTCAGTTCAGGCTTGTGCTTTGTCTTCATGTTGAGCTTTGTGCTCATGCAACAGAGCAGAATACTAATCAGTCCATCTTTAAATTTCTTATATGCACAGCATGCTCAGCTCTTTTATTAGCCTACCCCCAAGAAATGAAGAAACTGTTCTTCCAGTTAGAAACCACCAAAACACAAAAAATTGTGTAACACACACACACAAAGTGTACTCAGCTTACACACTACTACCATCCTCTCACACTGCCACAGTTCTCTCAGCATCAGCGGATTTGGTCCAAGGATGAACAGGATTATTTCAGAGGTGTTTATCCTCTGTTATCTTTAAATTATTCCTGAAATATCTGGGACAGTTGGAAAATCAATGACCAATTTTAAGTTTTCTTATTTATTACTCTACTTTTATTACACAGACTGTGTTCCTTGATCTGATTTCTCTTTGGTGGGCTCCTCTGTCCATGCTCTGCTAAGACGCTACCTTGAATGCACAGAAATCTCAGGAATCTCTCCTTGGTTATCAGCATACATAGAGAAACTGCTATTCGTATTTCCTGCTGGTGCTGGAGGTAGAAAACCCACCAGAAGTTCTTTCTAGTTTAGCTGTGTCTGTTAACACACATTTCCCACCTAACTGCTGCGAAGGTGGCTTGTGGAGATCCACCTTCCCACTTGCTATCTCTGCCTTGGAAAGCAATGCTTCGGGTGCAGTGAAGACCCCCTGAAAGAGGATGCAGTGTGTATTTGAGGACCTGACTAAAGATTCAGGTAGCTATTGCCAATCTGCTACATGATAGCGCCGGTAGCAGTATCATTGCTGGCATTTTAGAGAACTTGGGTATATCTACACGAGTTGTAGGCACAGTGGTAGCTGTAGTGCAGACGTTGCCATCAAGCATAACACGTTGCTGGCCCAAATTATGATTTTCTTTTGTGTCACCATAGATTCATTGTGGTCATTCATTGCCATTTTTATTTCTATCCCTCTCCTTCTATGATCACACACAAGGTAGTCTGAATAGTTTTCACTTTCTAGCAATGAACCTGATGACACTCAGTGGGAATAACACAGTACTGCAAGGAGTAGAAACCGCCTAGCATTTCTGCAGCCTATCAGTAGAGGATCGCTACGTCGTGTAAAACTCTGTCAGCAACTGCTCTGTTGCTGCAGCTGCATAGACACATACTGCTGTTCACTGGGAAACAAAATGATGCTGAAATGATTTCTGCCAGAGAATGCAGCTTACCAATTTATTATGTCTTATGCTCTGTCAACTGTGGCAAAGCAATATTCTGCTCTAGAAAACAAACTGTGGTTTCCATGTCTGCACATAAGCACAACGGGAAGTAAGAATTAGAAGTGTTAATAATAAGACTAGTAAGAGATCACTTTGGCTAAACCTTGAACTCTTCATGTAGATGACATGCAGTATGGAAAAGTCCAGAAAGCAGAAACCTGGTACAAGCACATGGTGCATGAGTTAGGGAGAAAATGAGTCACTAGACAAACAGAAAGGAAGAGGCATTGAGAATAAGGAGAATTTATTCTGTGAATATGGTACTGATAAGAGGAAAATGAATTAAAAGAATGGCTTATTATTCATGGTAAGGTAAAATTATTCTGGGAAAAGTTCAGGTGTTTGCCATCTTTCCCTGCATAAACCTTTTTCCAAAAATGATGCTACAGTTATTCCAGTTATTTTGTGAAATTAGTTCTTGGTAGGCAAAGAACAAGTTTAAGAGCACCTGCGGAAGTTGTATGTTTTCAGACTGTTTAGCCTGATTAACTTCACCACACAGTGTGCAAATTTGAGAGCCATTAACAATTCTTTTCACCAGCTTGTGGAAATTGAACGGAAAAGGCAAAAATGGTGCCTTTCTTTAGTAGGAAGAAAAAAGGGATAAAGGTGAGGTATCACACCTGGTAAATGCAGTGACCTGTGCATAAGCACAGCCAGCTGCAGCAAGGTATGACAGAGACAAAGCACCAGAAGAAGGTGGGGGGAAATGCCGCCGGGGATCACCTCGCCGCAGCCGGTGCCGAGCCAGGCCCGCCGGGGGGCCGCCGCCCCTCCCTCCCGCGGGCCTGCGAGCACGGCCTGCTCCTACCCACCGGGAACGGCACCGCTGCGGCCCGGACGAAGAGCTCACGACCGTGCTTTCACAAGCCCCCCCCCGGCCCTTGCAGGCCTTACCCAGGACTGCCCCCGAGCAGGAACGCCCCTCAGGACCTGGGGACGGCCTGGCCGGCCTCTGCCGGACCGAGGGAGCCAGGCCCTGCGAGCTGCAGCTGCCAGCGAGCGGCTGCACCTCCCCGGCACAGCCCGAAGGGAGGCAGCCCGCCGCCGCTACCGGCCGCCGGCTGCCTCAGCGGAGCCGACCGCCCCGCCCCGCCGCTGACGGCGGCCGGCAGTGGCCAAGCTGCCGCTGGGGCGCCCGCTGGCGCCGCCGCCGCCGCGCCGGGCAGTCGTTCCCCGGTCCTCCGTCCCGCCGCCGCCCGGCCATGGAGCTGTGGCAGGTGCCGCTGCTCTTCTCGCGCCTGCCCATGTTCCCCTTCTTCGACCTGGCGCACTACGTGGCCTCCGTCATGGCGCTGAAGGAGCAGCGGGGTGAGCGGCGGCGGCTGGCGGGGCGGGACGGAGCCTCCCCCCCGCCCCGTTTCCCCTGTCGTCCCCCTGTGTTTCCCCGTGTCTCCCGCCGTGTGCCCCCGTGTCCCTCCCCCAGCGCGTCCCCTGTCCGGGCCAGGCCAGCGGCGGGGGCCGGGGACCCTCCTGCCCCCGGCAGCCCCAGCCCCGGCTGGGCAGGGGTGGCCGCCGTGCAAGATGGCGGGGGGTGCCTGAGGGGAGCCGGGGTGGCGGGAGCGGGGCGGCCCGCGGGTGTGGGGCTGGGCCGGGGGGGCCGTGCCGTGCCCGGGCTGGCCTGCGTTTGCCCGGGCTCTGCCGCTGGGTCTCTGCGGGAGCTGCAGGTGTCTTGCGCGGGGTAGGGTGTTAAGAGCAGAGCACCTCCGGGGGTTTTTGCCTCCAGGCCCGTCCAGCCTGCAAAATGGTCGTGTTGGGGCTTTTTTTCCCGCTGCTTTTGGATTTTATTTGTTTTTAATGACGGCGAGTGGCTAAACCTCAGTTCCTATGCGTACTCCCATGAAATCTCAGGTGGCTTGTGTTTCGTTTGGTGTAGTGAGAAGTTTGTCAGTGCTCCTTGCGGCCTCTGAAGCCAGAGCCCCATGAGCAAAAGTTTTGGCTCTTATGCCGAAGCAGCGTTGCGCAGACCCGCGGCTGGCCGCTCCCGGGGGCTCGGCTGGCATCAAAATCCAGATGTTCTCCGTTAGTCCGTAAGCGTGCAAATAAGATTGTCTGCAGTCTTCCGTAGTCCGTCTGTCAGTAAATAATGTCTAATGGACTGCAGAAACCACATAGGAAGCACCCAGCCAAACCTTTCTTGCTTCCTCAGAACTGGAGGCACTGGCGAAATCAGCCAGGAGTTTTGCTGAAAACCTTTTTGCAATTTAAGATATTAAAATTACCAAGAATAAAAAGGCTGACCTCCCTGAAGTTAGGTTTATGCATGCGGAGAAAGAATGCAGACCACAGGCCAGTGACTTGCTGTCAGGTATTACATCTGAGAGGTGAGAGGAGAGCTGCTCAACTCATGGGTTTATATCCTTCATGTGCCCTGGGTATGCAGGAAGCTGTTAAGGCAGTTCTGTCTTCTAGGAAACATAGCTTGGGAATCTAATGGACAGGTTGTGTGCTAGTGACTTTTCATGTTGTACCCATAGATTGTAAAATTAAATTAGGGAAGCTTTTCACTCCCAGTAACAGGATTCTGGATTTTGTATGAGAGCATGTAATGACACTTCAATCTCTACATGCTTTTTTCTAGAAAATCTTTTGCACTGTGGTTGTTAACCCCAAGCCTAGGTTTTAGTTGTCACAAATGTAAAGACTGGCCTTGTTTTAATGTTTAGAATAACTACTTGTGTTGTGGCTTTGGACAATTACAGTAACCGTGCATCCCAGCTGATAACTGTGTAGGAAACTAAGCTGGCTTTCAGGATTATGGTGCAGATTTGGTGCAAGATTCTGCTTGCTTCAGATTTTTAAGGCTCTGCACTGTTTCTTTAGTGAGAGCTTGTTCTTTGGTCCCTTCCTAGATGTGTCAAGGTGAATTTTTACTTCCTGCTGAGTAAGTGCATTTAGCAGACTGTGAATACTGATATAAAATGCTTACGTAAGCTAGCGTTTTCACCAAATTTTGTTACTGCTGCTAAAATTGTTTCTGGGTGCTGACTTGTGGCATTGTGTAAAATAACTGTTCCATTCAAAAAGGGACTTTCTGTCTACATGTATTTGACGTTATCATGCACTACCTTTAAACTTTCCTCTGGAATGGACACACTTAAAGGCCAGGATGAGAGGAGTCTCTCTGCTTTGCTAGAATCAGCATAGCTTTAGTGAGACAGCACTTCTGGACAGTAGTAGTGCTGTCAGAAGTCTGGTCAGATCTGTGCTGATAATGTTTTTTCTTCTTGGCTTAATAGCTGGAAAGTTCAGAACTCTTGAGTATCCTCTAATGCTTTGAATTAATAACTGTAATTCAGGTGACTGCATGCTGGTCTGTTGCCCTTGCAAGCAGTTTGAACTGAACATTAAATCATAACTGAAATAGCAGTTATTATGAAATACTCAGGATGGATATATTATCATTGATTAATGTTCTCTAGCCATTACTATATATTCTTTTTGGAAACTTAAAACACTAGCTATATTTCGCAGGGGAATAACTGGTAACCTTAAGTGGCTGGTGATATAAGAAGTATGTGGTCAAGTCAGCACCACATTTGTTTTATCCCAGATTACTGTCTCATTAAAATACCAGCCTCCCACACTGCTTAAAATCAGATTCATTATGGGTATTTGTATCATGCTTGGGCGCACACTAGTTGGGACTTTTCCTGTCCTTCTAGCTAGATTTTCTTGCTCACTTGTGAGCAAGGTGACGAACTACAGCAGTGGCAACCAATGTGTTGCTTTCCACATGTTTTAAAGAAAGAGTTCCTGGTTAGTGTGTTTGGGATCGCTTAGGAGTGGCTCATTTGTAAATCCAGTCAGTTGTAGAACTGGCAACTTTCTTTTTTTTGGGATGGAGGGACAGCAAAAAGTGTTGAGGGTTAAGTGTGTCATATTTGGAAGGAATGTGCTGGTTTTGTTCTTGCAACTTTTCTATGATGTGATTCTGGTGATTTGAAGAGAACTAATTTTTTTTGAATAGTTTTGCTAAATTAAATCTGACTTTATAAATCCTTTAGCTTACTTGATGTTTTTATACATAGTTGAATAGGGGTACTAGGAAAACGTCTACAAGTCCTTCTGGTTTGCTCTTTAGATGTGTATATGGTATGTATTCCTGATTGCCTATTTGGAACATATTGGAAAGGTTAAAGCAGATCTTATGCTACTGACAGAAGTAGTTTGCTGGCAAGGTTTTTTTTATTACTGTTGTCCAGAAACAACATTTAAAACTGTATTCAACAATAGTCCTTGTGTTTTGAGACCGTTACTTTCTAAAGTATACCATTTGCAGGACTAGTCGCTTTTTGGCAGATCATATTTTACATGTTTGCATGATGCCTCATTAGTTTTACAGGATGCATCAGAGGACAGATACAAACAACCGCTTGTTTAAAAATATGTGACCCACTTAAAACTGAGTTTGTTTTCTGAAAGGTTACATCCCAGTCATAATTTAGGTAGCAAAGCTAAGATGAGCTTTAAATTAGTATCAGCATTTTTTGCCTCATTGCCTTCTATGTTGGGTATATTCCTTGTTAGAAAGCAGGTATGAATTGTTAAATACTGGTGTTTGAGCCAAGAAAATTCTAATGTTGACCAACAGAAAAATCTTGAAATCCAGTAAAGTTTCCAGTCTCTTGTCTGTCCTTTTACATGTAATAGCTTAATGAAGAAATTTACATGCTTTGTTGTGGAGCCTGCTCATAGAGGGCAATCTGGAAATAATAACAGTAATTCCGATATGTGTTCTCAAAACTGGAAACCACTTGCTGCTAGTCATGGGGGAAAGGAAGAGTGGAGAAGCGGTGATTGCTGAAAGGCAAGGGAATGGATTCGAAAAGAGAACCGATAGCTAACTAATTTTAAAACAACTCCAACATTTCATTTAATTTTTTTAAGTTTTTTTTAATCTGGCCTTTAGTATAGGAAGTGAAAAATCATGAAAATATTTTCACAAAGTATGTAGGAGAGAAGGCAAGTTGAACTAGAAATTATGTCAAATGTACAACAGAAATCAGTTTAAACCTTTTCAAACCTCATACATGAGAATCTTCCATTTTTTGCTTAAAACTAGTTGTTACTAGCTTGTTTCATTAATTGCAGTCAATGTCCATGTGTGTGAAAAGCAAAATACAGTGTGTTAAATTCAAAGACACAACACTTGGAATGGTTTCCTTTTGTTATGTTAGTAATCTGACTGAACACCTGGTGAAGTGAAGAAGCAGCTGAGTTTCAGTTAGCTAGCTCTCAGTCATGCTGGATTTTGTGGGGAGGGAATAGTTAGATATTCTGATGAAGGCCACCAGTAAGATGTTAAGATGATTACTTCTCTGCTAATGCAAGGTGAGAAGCTTCATGCTAATGAAAGAGATGTTGGTGCACGCCCACCTGGCAATGTCTGAAGTGTGAGTTGGTTTTTTTTTTTAAACCTGGTCTGGAGGTTGACAGTTCTTCGATGTGGAACCCTCTGTCATGATCTGGTTACCAGTCTTGCTCCAAGACCAGATTACTGTGCAGATTACATCCTGTATTACATCTGTGCAGGAGTTAAAGCTTCTGCATAACACAACAGCTGATCTATTAAGAGTACTCCCCAGTTCCAGCACATGTTCTCTTGTGATTTGTGATTTACACTGGCTGCCTCTGTTAGCTGGGTTTTCTCACTGTCATGTAAAGTTTGGGATGTTTCTTCTCTATAAGGTCACTTTGTACTATAATGCCACAGCAGCATTTAGTGGAGTTGACAGAGAGAGTACTGCCAAATGTGGGGCTAGGATATTCTCTTGTTGCTGCAAGAAAGGAATTCAGGACTTTCATGCTAAAGTAGGTATATAGTAGTAGTTGTAATGCGGCTGTGTCATTAAAGAAGAGAATTATTACATGTGAGAAGGAAGCTACTGTAGTCCTTTTGGATCAGTGAGTGTCTACTTAATATAATTTTGCATTTTTTTCTGAATGCAATGGCTGTCAGCATTTTTACATATTTTTTTTAATTGAGGAAACCTCAGTGTAGTGAACATAAACCATTAATATTCCGCAAATGTCTTACCCTTTTCAAATATGTTGGTGAAAATGGATCCACATTCAGTTACATGGGATCTGGATGTAATGGCCCACTTTATATTTTTACTTTTGCTGTTAAGTAACACTAGCAGGCTTTAGAATTTTGTCCTGTTAATTTTATGCACGCAAACATAATTGATAGCTACTTTGGAGAAGTGTTAATATGCAATAACAAAGCTGAGCATAACTGACTTGGAGCACCAGGTACTGCAGTATGGAAAATAAATTATGCAGTAGTTAAAAAAACCCAATGTTATTTTATATTCAGATATTCTGTAATACTTAGGAGTGCTCATTTTTATAAATTGGCTGTTACATAGGAATTTAGATAGTGCTGCAATACATGATAGCTGTGCCAGCACTAAAACTAGAACAATCTGGTTAATATTCTTGTATGAAGTGAATTGTATTGGGAGCGCTGTATTCTCTTTGATACATTTGAGCTTCTCATCTTGGGTAAGAAGCTTCTTTTCCCACAGAAATGCCTGAAAAACCAAAAGCTTCTCTTCTAAATTGGGAACATATGTCAAATTTCATTTTGGGGCAGACACTAGGTTTCATCTCTGCTTTTGTGAGCTTCGGCCTTTGGACTATGGAAAATGAAACTAGTTCACGCAAACAGAGCTCTGCACCTGTGTAAAGGGGAAGCTTTGGCAACATTGGACTTTTGAAGTGGAATGAAATAGTCAAAACAACTACTTGAGGATATTTCTGGTTTTGATAAAGTGTTGTTTCCCCCTGAAACTGGTTGAGGCTTCCTGTTACCTCCAGCATAATCTTTTAATATTGAATACTCTTCTGGCATCATTCAATTACAATTTAAAAGGGATAATTCCTTTTAAAGATAATAAAATAAATGAAACTGTGAATCTTTTAATAACAAGGGAAACCTACATTTATTATTATGGCTTCAGGTAGCCTTTTTTCTCTGTTCAGGATTGCAGATGAAATTATTTAATAATTGTTTTGGATACTGCTTTCATTTTGGTCAGGAAACACAGTTAGCAGGGTGTTATGAGGAAAAAGGAAAACAGTGACCTTGAATTCAAGAACACTCAAAAGCAGAAATAGAATTTGTAGAATAACCCCCCAAAAGTTACCAATACCAATCCTGTTTAGTTCAGCAAAGCCACTTTTGTATTTTAATACAAATTTGAAAGCAACTGTATATCTATGCCAGATTATTAACAATGAGACCTCTCAGCCATGCTCGGAAAGCTTTTTCTTCTTGATAGCCAAATAGTTATAATAAACCAACCCACAAAAGATGTTCAGAGAACACAGTGTCAGTCTTTCACTTTTATTTAGAGAGCACATGCTTAAGTCGGTGTACTCTGAAGTTTGTATTTCTGAAAACTACTTCTGTGAAAGCCTACAGATTTCTGCAGGATTTTTCGTTACCTAAAGGAACAATGTTGGACTGAATGATTTGAAACTACTGACTTTTAAAACATGATATCATTCTCAAATGTTTATTTCTATTTATGCATCTTTTCCCTTTTTTTCAGGAGCTGTGGAAGTGTCAGTCCGAAGTCCAATTGCCTGCTGGTTTAGTGCTATGCTTTATTGCTTTGGTGGTTCAGTTTTGTCTTCGTTGATGCTTGCAGAACCTCCAGTAGCATTTCTGGCAAAGGGCACAAATATTCTACTGGCATCTTCAGTCTGGTAAGCAGCCACAATTGAGTTAGATGGGTAGTATTGGTTCTGAAGAAGCTATACTTTGATATTATACCATCAAGCTTCTAGGTAAATCAGAAGCTTAACTTAAAAATGTTATGGGTTTGGATGCTGTCTCTTCATCCAGAAAGTCACTGCAGCAAAATAGCTGTTATGATCCTGTTCTGTAAGAATAAAATGCTTGTAAGAGAGCAACTCTTACTGGCTGTTGTATAACAAAATGCTCAGTCACTAGACTAGACTTGCCTTAGATTTTTATAGTATTCCTGGTCAAACAGCTGAAAACATTATTTTGGAATAAAGTGGACTTCAGTAACTGCTTTTCTGGATAAAGGTAAGTCATAAATGCAGTCTAGTTTTTCAGCAGTAGCCCTTGAAGACCAGCACCTGGCTGATGTAAAAATTTTGAACTTTTCTGTAACTGGGGATCTAAGACACAGATCTTCTTTCCTCTCCTCTAGTTTCTGCTTCCTGACATCATTATTTTTCTATAGTTTGCCCTTTCCCAAATGGATGGGTGTTTTAGTGGAAGACAGTAGAGAGCTGAATGGGAAGTCAGCTATGTGAACGAGGCAGCAATTTGGCCTGTTTTGGAATTCAAAAAAAAGCACTGGCGTTGTTTTCATACAAATGTGGCCTTCCAGTGGAGTTCATTTGTTCCAGAAAGTGATCTTCGAAGAAATCCTCAAACTTAACAAAATTTGTGAGCAGCAGTGGGGTTTTGAATTTAAAAATCTCAATTCCTGTCTTAGAAGAGTGTTACTGCTTGAAATCCTTTAGTATCTGTTCCTTGTAGCACCTTAGGTTTTATAATTGCCAATTCATTAAAATAAAAGTAAATGTTTCTATCTGTCTGTGTATGTCTACATGTTAGTCTTCTGGTCTTCATGTTGCAATGGAAGATGACAGATTCCATTTAGGCAAATTGGTGAAATGAATAATGTGCAATAAATAGTGCAGTATTAACAAAGTTTATAGAATCTGCTTATGGTTCGTATTAGTCTGATGCGGGCAACGTGACTGCTTGTTGAACAAATTACACAAGTTAGGAGTACACGTGCACAACATGATTTCTGTTGAACTTAACATGGTCAAATGTGATTTGCTGTGCACAAATAAAATGAGGTTTTAATGAGGAGCTATGAATGTTATGAAACCTTTTAAGCTTCTAGTTTTACAAAGTTTGCTCTTCATGAGTATAATGACTTTAATTCTCGTTCCCAAATCATGTGAAACGAAATTCCCCAAGCCATAAAAGGGGTTGTGCTACCCTTGAGAAATGCTCTTAAATAGTCCGTAGGACAGTGACATCTACTGTCAGCAAGTGTGGCTAGCAGAAATTGCAGGCAAAAATGCTGTGGTGGGACAGCAGTGCTAGGTTGAATCCAGCTACCTGTGCTGCAGGGTCCTAAACCCACGTTCTGCAATTTTAAATTAATTCTGGTTAGTGGTGTCTGTTGAGTACACGGCTTAAATGGCTATTTGCAGTAGCCATTAAAATACATGCTCTCTATACATCTTTGACTTCATATCAACTGCAGCTTGGTTGCATACAGAGACGATTGACTTTACGGTAGGAGAAAAAGTAAGAATGTAAGTAGTTCAAAAGTAAAGCTGAAACTGAACACCAAAGCCGTGGGTAGCTATTAATGTAAATTCCAGTAACTTTCTTGTATGTGGGAAATAGGATATTGCACGCTCCACTGTGGGAGCTGTTGAAGAGAAGAAGCTTTAGAAGTTTGCAGTGGCAAGGTACGATATCCATTGCTGAAAAAGAAAATGCATAACAAGGACAGGACTTCAACTAAACTTTACCTTTCTTGGTGGGAAGCTTCCTGGGATTCTGCTGTAAAGCAAAAGCATTTTTTTCTGAAAAAAAAGGCCAACCCCCTAGTGCTGTCCTGATTTTTAATCTCTAACTATGAAGCATGACTCTTCTTAGTTGTGGTGTCTGCTAGCAGTTCTAATGAAGTAAACTAGATATGAGAGGTGCATCTCTGCATTGCAGCCTGAGTAAACAGGAGGATACAGCCTTAGAAATTCTTGGTAGGCAGGATTGAGCACAGAAGCCTAAACCAACAGGCAAGTATTTTTTTTTTTTTTTTAGAAAATTAAAAAGTACCCTTCCTATCTTTTAAAGGCTTTCTCTGCTTTAACTTAATTGTTACTCTCTTATTCCTGTACTGAAATAATCTAGATACTTAATCTTGATTAATCTTGATTTTTTAGAGACCTTGAATGTCTCTGTAAGCACTGAATTTTGTTTATGATTGAAGAGAGACAATAAAATACCACATAATCTAATCTTTTAAAATTTACTGTCAGCATAGGATTTCATCGTTAGCCATCTTTAACTTTACTTTGTTTTAAAAGCAAGTTGGTAAAAGATATTATTAAATTTTGAGTGCTGTGCTTTCAATGCTTTGAAAAAAGAAATGTGCTTGTAATTGGCAAGCTGGAAAAGCTAGAATTGGTGGTTACTAAGATGTGGAATGTGTTTGAAAATAGCTGTGCATTTCATCTGGCACGACACTAACTGGTGGAGGCATTCGTGCTGAAGTTATGTAATTCTATGTACCTATAAGTATGAAAGCATGGTGTCAGCATGTAATTTACCACCCTGTTGTAATCCTACAAAAAAAACCCCCAAAACCCAAAAAACCCCAACCAAACAAAAATAATCCACAAAAAACCAAACCACATAAAGTCAGTCAGACACTAATTTAATAATGTGAATTAAAAAACATGAGATGTTAGCTATAGAACAGTTGCTAAAATTTAAAGCTGTTTCTCATGTCATTTAATGGATTCTTCTTTGGGACAATGAGGCAGTAAGAACAATTTCAAATAATGTTTGATGATTTTTGATGCAAGAGCTCAAGCATGCTCAAAAGCTTTTCAGATTTGTTTCAATATGTCTACCACACAAGACAGTGAGTTATTAGTAGTATATCATGCATTGCTAGTCATATTCCAAGAATATCTTTAAAGGTTATTAGAAAGTTTATTCCTTAGCAAAAACTTCTGAGTGCTGCTAATGTTTTTTCTCATGATTTTCAGGTATCTTGTGTTTTACTGCCCACAAGACCTATTCTACCGGTGCTTTGCCTTTCTGCCTCTTCGGCTTCTGGTTGCAGGAATGAAAGAAGTGACTAGGACTTGGAAGATAACAGCTGGCATTGCACATGCAGACAGTCACTTCAAAGATGCCTGGCTCGTCATGGTAGCTGTGGGCTGGGCCAGAGGTAACATGCATAACATCTTGTTCTGATGGATTGTGATGTTTTGGAGTGGTATTTAAATGACTAGCCCTTCAGCATAACTGTAGCACCATTCCTTGCTGTGCTGGATATGATAGTCCTAATACAGTCTGTTATCCCCTCAAGGGAAAAGCCTGTGCAGCATTTTTTTTGTCTGGATTAAGAGTGACGTTGAATGACTTTGAGGGAAGTTCATCTTATCCCTTCATAAGGTCTTGTGACGACTTGTAGGATGGGCAGTTGATGACAATAAAGAAATAGATCTCCTGTGTGGCTTCAGTGCTATCACTAAACTTTCCAATAGAGTATTTCCTCAGAGCTGTTTTCCTTGCATGTGGCTGAAGAAGAGAACTTGTTTTCTTAGCTTTTTGGGTTGTAATCATTAGCTGATTTTAAACACAGGAATGAACCTTCTTGTCTGCCTGCTGTTCGGAGTACAACGCTGGAAGCTACCTTCCTAGCAGCTGTATTTGTAGTCACAATGTTAGAACTGCTTCAGGAAGTAGTAGTGCAGCTCTTGTTTCTATTTCCTTGATTCTGTTTTGCTTTGGGAAGCAACATGTGTTAATGTTACGATCTAACATATTGTTTTCCCAGGTTAAAATACAGATCAGTCTCACTGGCCAGAGTGTCTAACACCTCCTTATGTCTTGTATTCTTTTAATGTAAAAATACATATCCACTTTTCTTGCAGAGGGTCCTCCTAGTTTATATAGACACTCTCTGTACTTACATGATGACATGAAGAATGGAATGATATAAGCCTCTCTGGAGATTTACTTTGGCAATTTGTTTGTAGTCTTTGAGTGCATCAGCTCAGATGCTATCCCATAAAGGTAAACCTGAGCTTCTTGCTAAGTAGCTAAACCTCTGAGGTTTCATGTCGGTCACACAAATCATGCACATATAAAAGACTGGATTAGTCTCTTTAAGTCTGAGCTTTGAGTGCCACATTTGGCACCTGGTGTAACGAGTTTTGCTGGGAGCAATAATAGGTTGCGCAGTAGTGGTAGCTTATCATAAATCTCTTCAATTTCAGGAGCTGGTGGTGGCCTAATTTCCAACTTTGAGCAGCTGGTGAGAGGAGTGTGGAAACCTGAAACCAATGAACTACTGAAGATGTCCTAGTAAGTTTTTAAAAAAGACTGCAATATGTTAACTGTTGTTTTGCTAACTCCTTGTGTTGACAGTCACTTCTAGTGGTTCAGATTTAAAAAAAGGCAGTGGGACATGTTTGTACTCAATGTTTTGGTATGTATCTTGTGAAAGATTGGTTGATGATCTTCAGTAATTTTAGCAGGTATTTTAATTATTTTAGGTTCACAGCACAAGAACACCAAATGGGAAGACGAGTCAACAAAAATTATTTGGCAGAAAGCAGTATTGAGTCAGTAGGAAGTTGCTGGAAAGCAGTATTGACTCAATTTGTCTTACAGGGACATGGTCTTCTATCCAAACATGAAAGGACAGTGGTACCAGAAATAAACAAGTGAAGCCTGCATTTTTGGTGCATGTTCTGAGCATCACTAGGATGGCTTCCTTTGAGTGTTGTCACTCTTACTTTCTCTGCCAGTACTGTTTTCCTCCATGGATATCAATTATTTGAGAAGGTGCAAATTGGTTATTCAGTATAGCAAAAATGTAATGTGCTGCAAGATAGGAAATGTTACTTCTCTTGCAGAAGCAAAGAATGGGGAATGTTATGTAGCTCCCAGTTTAGTCTGTACAGTAAAATGAGAATTGAGACAGGCTAGAAAGCCACAAGCTATTATTGTAAGTCAAGATAAGCTCACTGTGGTAATTTCCTAAAATTCGTTTGATCTTTCCCATGTTACTTTCAGGTCTTTAGAAATAATGTATTTTTTTTAAAGTTATCTTGCTTTTCTGCAGCCACTCTTAGCAACAGAGTAACAGAAGAGAAGTTTGTAGCCTTTCCTTTGGCAATATTTCAGCTTTTTATGGCTTATGTTAGTTGTTGGATTTTCTGAAATTCCAGTTATTTAGAATTTCTCTCCCTCTGTCAGTGCCTAAGTGGCAGTCTTGAAAGCAAACTTCCAGAAGGAAGAGGTCACTGTCAATGATAGCACTGTAAACCCAAATAACACTGTACTTACAGGTGCAACCCTAGAGCAATGCTTACTGACTGTGGCAGCACTTGCATATATTCTCCTTCTCCATGGTGAATGTGGCTTAAAGTAACGCAAAAAGGATTTTTAAGTTTTTGTTTAATATATAAAGCTTAAGAATATTAAATAGAAGTAAGTTACGAAGTTAAACGGATAAAACAGTCTGCAAATGGATGAGATGCCTGTGTATATACACAGTTGTTTTTTGGACTTCCTGAGCAGGCAATTGATGCAGTACATCTCTGAGTTACTGAAAAGACAGTGAAGAATGTGTCTACACTAGATGCTGTGTGATAACAGGAATGTCACCTGTACATGTCACATGTAGATGCAGATCAAGAAATGCACAGAATTTTTCTGCCAGTATATTAGTGCTCTCTCTTCAGGCAACTTTAGATAACTGACGAAAGTTCTCTTGTTTTCTGACTGCGTACCTAGCAAGGGATTGACCACCACAATGAAGACAACTAGAAGATGTAAATCTTTGCATGTCTAAAGTCAACACAGCTATGTTCTCAAAACCTGGTAATATAGGCCTGACTAAAGTCAAGTATTAGCTGACTATGACCCTAGAACTGCTGGAGTGTCACAGTGGACCGAGACTTGGACTATGTTGTTCTTCAACACCTTAAGCAACTCCTTGGAGTAACTAACACCTGGAGTATAGGAGAGGAACTTATTTTTAAGTCCGCGTAGAGCAAGCTTTGTGATTTAACTCTTCAGTAAGATGTATTGGGAGACGAAGAGGGGGAGCAATCTGAGGTATAGAGTCTGAATAGAGGCATTGATTTGAGGAGGATTTGTGAAATATGAGCTTGCTGGGTGTGTAAAGTAGTGCTGAACTTGATACTTGTCCATATTATGGTCAGAAAGCATAGTAATAGTATATAAAGTGGAAGTCTTAGTTTAATTGTAGCTAGGTTTTGGACGTTGTCATTGCTACCACAAGTTTTCATTAGTTCTATTCAGAAATAATTCTTTTGCAAACTAAGAACATTTATTGCTTTCCAGGCCATGGCAGCTTTCACTGTAGAGTAGAGAAGAGAAATTAACATTGTTCGTTTGATTTCCAGCCCTGTGAAGGTAACTTTGATAGGAGCAGTTCTTTTCACCCTGCAACACAGCCAGTACTTGCCAATAGCAAGACACAACCTCGTGTTTTTATACACTGTCTTTCTTGTCATCTCCAAGGTAAGAATGTGAAACTGTTGCAAATAACTGAATGACAGAAAATATTTTATTTCATTATTTCAGAGCAAAAAATATGCCCTCAAACACTTTGCCACAAGTTAGAATGCGTTCTTCCGGACAGGAAGGCCAGCTCCTACTGAAGTCTTAAACCTGTATTCAGTCTTCTATACGTGAGCAGAACAGAAGACCTATTCTGTTACTGATACTGTTCAGTGTATGGGGGGGAGGGGGGGGAAGGAAAGAATCAGGAATTTTGGCACCCAACAGTTCATATGCCAGGCTTGTATGTCCATAATCTCAAACAAAGCTTATGCTTGTAGACAGAAACTCTTCTATTCTCTGCCTTTTGCTGGCTGCTTAATGATTTCCTTGTACCTGTGCAGTCATCTGTGGGTTTGCAAAACAAGCCAACTAGGTTCTCATCTAGCTTAAAGTGTTCGCAACATAAGTGTTTAGGTGGGAAGAGAAAGTGTATCAAAACCACTTTGAAGCAGCTGTAACTACTTTTATAATAAAATAGATAGTACTTCTCTACTGAATCCTTTAATCCCTCCAGTTTTGTTCATTTCCAGGATGATGCCTGTCTTCAGGATTATTAGCTAATAAGAAAGCGTAGTCTCTGTGTTAGCAGAAGTCTGGTGACTTTAAGAGCTTCAGAGCTGCTGTTGAACAGACTAGAGACTGTTTTAAAGTGGTGGTTGCCAGTCTCCTTTCTGTGAAGTAGCTGACAAGTTTAATTCTAGAGAAGTTGCTTTAGGGAGCCAAGACTTCAAGCTGATGCTCACGATTTTCCACCAAAACCAATAAAGGCATTGTTGAACTGGGTATGCTGGGAATGGACAAGAATGGAATGTTATTCTGGAAGTGAGAAATTACAGCTGTCTTCAGAAGCTGGCTTTCAGGCTGCACTGAAATGAATAAGTTCTTAAACTGATGGTCATACTGACTAATCAGGAACTTGAGCACCCACTTAACTAATAAAGCAACAGTTGTGGCTCTGGCATAGTCCTGTAGTAGTGCCTTGTTTTAGAAACCTTTTATGTCTCTGAAAACTGTAGAAAACCATTGCAATATAAACTTGTCCAGTACTTGGATCTGCAAAAAAGTTTTTTCTATCCTGATTCCAAGTTAGTTATGTATTCTAAGGAATTTCCACTAAATCTCAACTTTATGGAATGACTATGGCTGTCTGGAGTTCTAACTAAAGTCTGGCTGTGCATATATGTTAAGGTGCTTACACAATGCATTCTTTCAGTTTAAATGGAAGTAGCCACTCTGCTTACAGTTTTTCAGTTTGAACAAGGTACAAAACTTACACATAAAAGTTGTTCTTCGCCTTAGTTGTATGACATTAAATGTAGTTTAGTCTTAGGATGATTTTAGTAAACTTACATAGACCTTTTTTTGTGCACATTGTTTGTATATAGCTATGTGAAGAGTGTAGGTCAGAAAGAAGAGCATTCTTTGATCAGTTCAAGCTAAAATGAGCATATTTCTGTTCTTGGTGGAATGGCCTCATGCTCGTGTAGAAAGTTAGAAATGCCATACATCCATTCAGCTTTGAACTTGTTTTCAATCGCTGTGAAGTCATTAAAACTTTTATTGTAACTTGATCCTTGTTCTTCATAGGTAACAATGATGTTGACAAGATCTGCAACTTCTCCATTTGCTCCCATTGAGGCGGCATTAGGCCATATGTTCTTTGGCTTGCAAAAGACACCATCCAAAGTGAAGGGTGAAGGTGCCGCATCTTCCAATGGCTCTTCAGTCTGTGACCGATCTTCTTCTGAACAGCACCGTGATGGTGTTAAGAAAAGACAGGCAAAGAAAACGGAATAAGTGGCTTAAAATCCTTGATGGCCATAACCTTTGAAGATGTTTGTATTTCAGATTAGGCTGGCTGAGAAATTTGTTTAAAGAAATGCATGTGAGGAGAGAACAGGGCTGTATACTACTGTGTTGGTGTTTGCCTTCAGAATGTGTTTTGTAAGCTACTCTTCATTTGTCTAAATGCACATGTTGGATTTGTAAGTTAAAAACTACAAATTTTTATAGTGGCTATAAGTTTACGAAATTTTGTATTTATAATAACTTTAAATGCTTACATGCTACAAAGATAGTTTCAAAATGTGACAATCAGCTTTGTTATTTTTTCTGATATATCACTTGTTTCACCTCTGCCCCCCCACCCCCCACCAATTCTTATGTTTTATTTGGATAGCATGGATTTGCACTACCAAGTGTTCACAGCAGCATCTCCCAAATAAGAAAGTCATCATCTGAGTAAGGCTTAATCACATTGCACTGTAATAACATGAAAATGTACAAACTGATGCCTTTAACTAGAAAAATAACTGAATTACTGTTGTAATTCACGTTGCACTGGTCTAGATTTTCTTCATTTACTTAAGTAAACATTTTTCTTATTTTTCTATTTTTTAAAATAAGAGTGAATTATCTGGACCTTTTAAAAATCTTTGTAGTTAGCAAGTAGAAACATTTCAATGTTTTTGTTGTTGGCTTACTGTGACACTTTATTTGCAAGCATTTGATATATAGCTGTTTTTCATGTTACATAGGCGATTTACATGTGGTTTGTAGTTATCTTTCATTTTGACTGGGACTAGACATCTCCACCTGCACTTTTATCCAAGCATACACATTTTTTTCTTTTCAAAGCCAAACTTCCTTTTCAAAAAGACTACTGGACAGTACATTTACGTTGTTTCTCATGAGTTCAGCCCTGTTATGCCTGCTGTGAATAAATACCAGCACTAGTTTGTAGCAATTACCTCTGGTGCTATTGGGGAAGAAGCCTGGTGTCACCAGCAGAATTTTGGTTTTTTTGATCACGGGTCAGTTTACAGGACACCAGGCCTGCTGGTGACAGATGGGGTACACCTGTCTTGAAGAGGGAAAAGGATCTTTGCACAGGAGTTAGCAGGGCTCATTGAAAGAGCTTTAAACTAGATTGGAAGGGGGAAAGGGATAAAACCAGGCTCTCTAGAGGATAAGCCTGGGGGCGGCATGCCAGTGTTTGAGGGATGGTGTACTAGCAAGGTCCTTCAGTCTGCTGTCTCAGTGGAGGTAGGGGATGGAGAGCCATGTGACAGCAAAGATGGAAGGGTTACTGATGTGTTAGAAACCACAGAAATGCCTGAGAATGGTCACATGGGAATTAGGGTTTCTCCCCCCAGTAAAGTGGTGGGATCAATAGCCCAACTGAAGTGCATCTACACCAATGCACGCAGCATGGGCAACAAACAGGAGGAGCTGGAAGCCATTGTGCAGTGGGAAGACTGACATAGTTGCCATCACGGAAACACGGTGGGATGACTTGCACAACTGGAGTGCTGCAATGGATGGCTATAAACTCTTCAGAAGGGACAGGCAAGGAAGGAGAGGCGGTGGGGTAGCCCTGTATGTTAGGGAGTGTTTTGACTGTCTAGAGCTTGACAATGGTGATGATAGAGTTGACTGTCTATGGGTAAGAATCGGGGAGAAGGCCAACAAGGCAGATATCCTGGTGGGAGTCTGTTATAGACCACCCAACCAGGATGAAGAGGCAGACACAATATTCTGTAAGCAGCTGGGAGAAGTCTCAGCCCTTGTTCTCATGGGGGACTTCAACTTGCCAGATGTCTGCTGGAAATACAATACAGCGGAGAGGAAACAGTCCAGGAGGTTCCTGGAATGTGTGGAAGATAAGTTCCTGACACAGCTGGTGAGTGACCTACTCGGGATGGTGCCCCGCTGGACCTGTTGTTTGCAAACAGAGAAGGACTTGTGGGTGATGTGATGGTTGGAGGCCGTCTTGGGCACAGTGATCATGAAATGACAGAGTTTTCGATTCTTGGAGAAATAAGGAGGGGGGTGAGCACAACTGCTACCTTGGACTTCCAGAGGGCAGACTTTGGCCTGTTTAGGAGACTGGTTGACAGAGTCCCTTGGGAGTCAGTCCTGAAGGGCAAAGGAGTCCAGGAAGGCTGCACATTCTTCAAGAAGGAAATGTTAAAGGCACAGGAGCAGGCTGTCCCCATGTGCTGAAAGACAAGCCGGCGGGGAGGAACACTGGCATGGCTGAACAGAGAGCTGTGGCTAGAACTCGGGGGGGAAAAACAGAGAGTTTAGGACCCTTGGAAGAAGGGGCAGGCAATTCAGGAGGACTACAAAGATGTCATGAAGTTATGCAGGGAGTAAATGAGAAGGGCCAAAGCCCAACTGGAACTTAATCTAGCTACTGCCATAAAAGACAATAAAAAATGTTTTTATAAATATATTAGCAACAAAAGGAGAGCTAAGGAGAATCTCCATCCTTTATTGGATGTAGGGGGAAACGTAGTGACAAAGGATGAGGAAAAGGCTGAGGTACTTAATGCCTTCCTTGCCTCAGTCTTTAATAGTAAGACCAATTGTTGTCCAGGTACCCACCCTCCTGAGCTGGAACACAGGGACGGGGAACAGAATGAAGCCCCCGTAATCCAAGGGGAAATGGTTAGAGACCTGCTACACCATGTAGACACACACAGGTGTCTGGGGCTGGATGGGATCCACCCAAGGGTACTGAGGGAGATCGCGGAAGTGCTCACTAAGCCACTTCGCATCATCTATCAGCAGTCTTGGCTAACCAGGGAGGTCCCAGTTGACTGGAAGTTAGCAAATGTGACGCCCATCTACAAGAAGGGCTGGAAGGAGGATCTGGGGAACTACAGGCCTGTCAGCCTGACCTCAGTGCCAGGGAAGGTTATGGAGCAGATCATCCTGAGTGCCATCCCGCAGCACGTACAGGACAACCAGGGGATCAGGCCCAGTCAGCGTGGGCTTGTGAAAGGCAGGTCCTGCTTGACTAACCTGATCTCCTTCTATGACAAGGTGACCCACTTAGTGGATGAGGGAAAGGCTGTGGATATTGTCTACCTGGACTTCAGTAAGGCCTTTGACACTGCTTCCCACAACATTCTTCTGGAGAAACTGGCTGCTTATGGCTTGGATGCACATACTCTTTGCTGGGTAAAAAACTGGCTGGATGGCCGGGCCCAAAGAGTTGTGGTGAATGGAGTTAAATCCAGTTAGTGGCCAGTCACAAGTGGTGTTCCCCAGGGCTCAGTACTGGGCCCAGTTTTCAATATCTTTATCAAGGATCTGGACGAGGGATCGAGTGGACCCTCAGTAAGCTTGCAGATGACACCAAGTGTTGATCTGCTGGAGAGTAGGAAGGTGCTACAGAGAGATCTGGACAGGCTGGATCGATGGGCTGAGGCCAGCTCCATGAGGTTCAACAAGGCTAAGTGCCGGGTCCTGCACATGGGTCACAACAACCCCATGCAATGCTATAGGCTTGGGGAGCAGTGGCTGAGGAGCTGCCCAGTGGAAAAGGACCTGGAGGTGTTGGACAACAGCTGGCTGAGTATGAGCCAGCAGTGTGCCCAGGTGGCCAAGAAGGCCAATAGCATCCTGGCTTGTATCAGAAATAGTGTGGCCAGCAGGACTAGGGAAGTGATTGTCCCCCTGTACTTGGCACTGATGAGGCTGCACCTCAAATATTGTGTTCAGTTTTGGGCCCCTTACTACAAGAGGGACATTGAGGTGCCGGAGTGTGTCCAAAGAAGGGCAATGAAGCTGGTGAAGGGTCTAGAGAACGAGTCTTATGAGGAGTGGCTGAGGGAACTGGGATTGTTTAGCATGGAGAAAAGGAGGCTGAGGGGAGACTTTATTGCTCTCTACAACTACCTGAAAGGAGGTTGTAGCAAGGTGGGTGTTGGTCTCTTCTCCCAAGTAACAAGTGATGGGACAAGAGGTAATGGCCTCAAGTTGCACCAGGGGAGGTTTAGGTTGGGTATTAGGAAAAATTTCTTCACTGAAAGGGTTGTCAAGCACTGGAACAGGCTGCCCAGGGAAGTGGTTGAGTCCCCATCCCTGGAGGTATTTAAAAGAAGCATAGATGTGGTGCTTAGGGATGTGGTTTAGTGGTGGACTTAGTAGCGTTAGGTTTACGGTTGGACTCAATGATCCTTTCCAACCTAAATGATTCTATGATTCTGTGATTCTATGATTCTATAATATCATAAGCACTGGAATTGTTTATTAGTGTTTGCTGAAATCTGATGCTTTCTGCTCATTGCATCTTTTTTGCCCATGATGTGGAGCAGTTCTAAGTGGCATACACTTCACAACTGAGAACTTTGACATTTTAGATATCTCATATTTCATAAGACTAGAATCTTTTCAGAAGAATCTTTCATTGATGTGCCAACTTTTAGAATAAATTAAACTATTTTTACAGAATTAGTTATTTGTCTTCAGAGAAGACTGCTTTGAAGAGTATTCTTCAACAAGAGGAGGTAGGTTAATCTATGTTCAAGGATGCCAAGGAGAATGTGGAAGGAGATCTGATTTGAAAAGACAAAGTTCCAGTTCCAGGTACATATCTAAATTTAGAAAAACTGTCACCAGTGCTGTGCTTAGAGAAAAAAAGCAAAAAGTACCCAAGAAATTTCTTGTGCTTGTCTAGTCACATTTCCATGGTAGTGACCAAAACCATTGAACTCCTCAGTTTGGAATCCAACTTCATAGCAAATGTGCTGTACCTTGAAAGCTAAAATGAGTATTTTCTTCAACAGAGAAGAAGAAAAAACATTAAAAAGAACTCCCAACCCTTTGGACAAATAGCAATCATATTCCTGATATTTTACACTGAAACTTGGTGTACAGTTGTAAGTGCTTGGAGTATTCACTTGCAGGGTGTCTCGGTTTTTTGTAGCTTGGTATCATGGATGTATGGATAAACTTGAAGCTGCCAACTAACTAGTTAATGATGATCAACTAGTTATTCAGCAACACCAGCAAAAGTTGTATGATCACGGTTTTTAAAAATTCTGGATGTTTTTTTGAAAAGGTGTAATTGTGTATACTAGATCACAAGAACCATACAGAATTGGATTGTGGTATGGAACTACGTTGCAAAACTGTGAAATACTGGCTGATAACTGGTTACTCTTAGCCCAAATAAATGTGAAAATATGCTTAGACTAATTCTTCAACAAGTTTACAATTTGAAGGAAAATATATGGGTTTGTATTCATTTTGGACTTAAAGATGACAATATTAAAAAAAAATTTTTTTTCTTGACTGAACACCTTAGGAGAAATACACATCAGACTAAAGATATATATTGTTGTGAGACAGAACATAAGTTATGCTGAAAGAAATCCCGTTGTAAGCACCATGAAAACAAACCTTCCTGTTTAACGATCTCACAGGCTGAGAGGATGGGTGCTCAAAAGAACTCCATACTGAACAGTTACATGCAAGTGTTCTGAGAACTATTTTTTATAACACAAAAAAGATAACCAGTTGCACAGAGTTTAACCTGAATTCTGCAGGAGACCTTAATATAGCCTGTCAAGAATGCCTTAAATAAACAATTACTTCCTAGCTTTTGTGCTGATAGTTCTGTATCTCTGCTAAAATTCTTTGTGTGAGATTGGTAAGAATTCCTTATAACTGTTCTGGTCTGGTAAAGCATGTCAGATTCAGCAGAACTGCATACGAGAACTAGTTGGTGGTATCTAATTTTATCATTAGCCTGGTAGAATTAGATGTAGTTCTCTTGTGCTAATATAAACTAAGGCTTGAAGTTGTTTTATCAGCTCAATTCTTGGGCTGGAAGGGCCTGTTCCTGATTAATCCAATTGCTGTTCTGGGTCTTCATTTCTATTAAGTATGCCCAATTTCTGTAAAAAGAAATACCTGAAGATGTGATTCATGAACAGAACCAAAGTTGCTTTAGATGATAAATACATTTTGCTTTCCTCTTCTGTATTTTCTCAGTTTCATTTTATTAGAAAAAAGTGGAGATAGGAGGATATGACACAGACAGTGCCTTATTTCCAACTTGGTTCTTCAGTGTATTATTAGGCAAGACACAGTTATTCAAGAATTCCAAACATCTGTCTTCTGTAGGAATCTGAATTTGCTCAACATAAGGGCCGTGCTGAAATCTAACATCTTCCACCAATCTAGACAGTGAATGCGAGCTTTACTCAGAATGCATGCTCTTAATTTATAAGGTGAATCCTTATTTCTAAGTTCTAAATGAAGTCTTACAAAGAGTAGCAACAGAGAAGCAGCATTTGACACTAAGATGAGAATCAAAAATGTGTTGTAAATGGTAATTTGCATTTGTTCAGGTAGAACTGCCCCATTAAGCAGTCAAATGCCTTTAGTGAAATGTGTGAAAATGTCCAGCAAGGAACAGACAGCAATAGGAACACTGTCGCAGAAATACATTAATATTCTCAGGCAAGAATAGCCTATTGCACACTGATCTGCAAGTGGGTTTTATCTACAGTCAAGAAGTAGAATATGATGATCAAAATACCATCCAAATAAAAATGGCTGCAACAAAGTTTGATAAACTAGTGCATGCGTATGTCCAAGAACTTCTGTGAAGGAGAAACATAATAGGTTACTAATAGAGGAGGAACAGAATAGGTTGTCCGGATGGAGATCAGTGACAAGTGGTGTCCCTCAGGGGTCCATATTGCACATTGGGACCAGTGCTGTTTAGTATCTTCATCAATGACACTGACAGTGGGATCGAGTGCACCTTCAGCAAGTTTGCAGACAACACCAAGCTGAGTGGTGGAGCTGACATGCCTGAGGGATGGGATGCCATCCAGAGGGACCTGGACAAGCTTGAGAAGTGGGCCCCTGTGAACCTCATGAGGTTCAACAAGGCCACGTGCAAGGTCCTGCACCTGGGTCGGGGCAACCCCCAGTATCAATACAGGCTGGTGGATGAAGGGATTGAGAGCAGCCCTGCCGAGAAGGACTTGGGAATACTGGTGGGTGAAAAGCTTGGCATAAGCCAACAATGTGCTCTTGCAGCCCAGAAGGCCAACCGCATCCTGGGCTGCATCAAAAGAAGTGTGGGCAGCAGGTCGAGGGAGGTGATTCTGCCCCTCTACTCTGCTCTGGTGAGACCCCACCTGGAGTACTGCATCCAGATCTGGGGTCCTTGGCACAGGAACGACAGGGATCTGTTGGAGCGGGTCCAGAAGAGGGCCACAAAAATGATCAGAGGGTTGGAACACCTCTCCTATGAGGGCAGGCTGAGAGAGTTGGGGTTGTTCAGCCTGGAGAAGAGAAGGCTCTGGGGAGACCTTATTGCAGCCTTTCAGTACTAAAAGGGGGCTTACATGAAAGATGGGGACAAACTTTTTAGTAGGGCCTGTAGCGATAAGACAAGGGGTAATGTTTTTAAATGAAAATAGGGTAGATTCAGACTAGATATAAGGAAGAATTGTTTTACAATGAGGATTGTGAAACACTGGAACAGGTTGCCCAAAGAGGTGGTAGATGCCCCATCCCTGGAAACATTTCAGGTCAGGTTGGATGGGGCTCTGAGCAACCTGATCTAGTTGAAGATGTCCCTGCCTATTGCAGGGGGGATGGACTAGATGACCTTTAAAAGTCCCTTCCAACCCAAACCATTCTATGATTCTTTGATTCTATGAAAAAAAGTTTCTTCAAAGTTGTTGAAGCATGCTGTCAAGGTGGCTGAGACAGCCCTGGAAGCTGATAGTGGTAGTGGCATGTAGTTCTTATGAAAGGACCCTAAAAGCAAGAAACATGCATCTGCTTTGTTGTCTTTGGCTGAAAGGTTATCAAGCTTTCTGGCATACTTTTCCATGATAAATTATATACAAATTGTTCCTTGTAGTAGGCACTTCAACCAGAGTCACCTTTAGTTTGGTCAGATTTTTTTCCCTCCCTTAAAAGACGACTACTATCAAACAGTTGAATATCAAGGCTGGATTAGATAGTCTTGTGGATTTTTTTTTGGTTGGGCTTTTTTGGGCCAAATTTGGAATAAAATCACTGAAAGATTTTTTGATCCCAAGCTCTTTGGTACACATTCTGTTTTCTGAAAACTATATCCATTTACGGTCCTGGGATGTTTATGGAATTACATGGAAGTATTTTTGAGTGCCTGCCAGTGGAATTTGAGTATACCTTTAAGGCACTTAACAAGAAGATTATGCTGAGCAAGTCAAAGACCTGAATTTATATGGTTCTTCTATTGCCATAGCAGAATGTCAGAAAAATCCAAGGTGAAGAAATGAGTTTTGTATTAAAGAGAGTACAGTTCTGTGGCAACTTCTCTCTCACAAGAGTCACTTCTGCAGTTCAAGCATTGTTTGTATGAAAACTTTGCTATCTTTACTTGCCAATCACCCATCATGCACCAAAGCTTGGTTTTGACTCTCCCAAAGTGAGCTGTTGTCCTGCAAAGGAGGCCATTTTTCTTTGGTGTTTGCTTTCTAGCTTAGGAAAGCTTAAAACTGCAGGAGAGAGGCTTAGCGCTTTACTTGGTATTTTCAAGTTGAGTCAAGGGAAAGAAGGGATCACGGGAGAGAGACCCATCTTTCTGAGCAGCTGCCTTTGTTTTAGTTGGGGCATGTTCTCTGGTTTCAATACAATTATCCAATATATTTTTAGGCCCCTTTAATTCAGTATAGCAGCTGAAAACAAGGAGAGGCAGCTCATGTGATAGGTTTACCTCACAGCAGACTCCACCAGCAGCACTGAGAAACAGCATGTCAGGAAGAAGGATCAGCCTTTTACAATAGCCTCTTCTGTAGGGTTTGTGGATTTTTTAAATCAATTTAGGCTTCAGATTCTGATAATATGCAAAGGAGAGCTGGTGACCTTATTGCCAAACTTGAGTCTGAATGCATTTTGAAGCAATGTTGCATTGTTCCGAAGATTTACATTCTGATAGTTTGGGTATCCTCTCCTGTAACTAGTACACATATGCTTTATTTTTATATTGGACCTTCTGGATTAAAAAGTTCAGGATCAGGCTGGATTATTCTGAATCAATCTCTCCCAAGTGTAATCCAGATGTCTTGTAGCTGGCTTTGGTTTAGAACTGTCTTGCTAAAAGAATAGTTCCTTAGAAATCAAATGTTTTTATGATTTTTTCATTCCTTTACCTTTACCTAAATCTCCTGCTTATTTCAGACTGAAACCTTATGTGAGTAAGTTTGGCAGGAACTGGATCATAACTGAGTTTAGACGAAGCTGAAACACAAAGACTGTTAAAAAAAAAATTCAATGCTAATATCTATTAAGTAAGAAGATAGAGATGCCAAATGCTAAAGAGTTTACCAAAACCCAACAAAAATTTAGTGCTAAAAGGCTATACTTAAGAAAAGGAGAGAAATTTCAGAAAACAAACCCATGCATTGCTATTGAGAGAAGTCGCTGTATACGGACACAGGAAACAAGTTTCCAAATCATGCATTGCTATGTATGTGTTCTTGTCCTCAAATGCAAACTGAATGGAGCACAAGGTTAATGAGCTTCAGACCAAGGTGAAGCAACCACACAAGGAGTCAGGACAAAGTGGAGTAACTCCTGGAAATGCTACACAGCGTGCTATTACTATAGCAAGAGGAGGAAAGCCAGACTGCTGTCAGAAATGAACTAGGAATATGGTTCTAACGCTAGTACGACCTTACTGTTGCTGACCTAAGAGGTGACATGCTGCATTTCTGAGTCTGTAGCTGGTCTATATGGATGTCTATGAAATTAGAGCATCAATGCTGTAAGGAAAAGCAATGATTAAGAAGGTCAAGCTGGGTAAGACCCCTGGGGATATGTTTGCAGCATGAACTACAAGAATGCGATCAGGCATTTGAAGTTATTAATGAGATGTGCATCTGATATCTTTAAACAGTGCTGATTTTTTTTCTTACCCAGGCTGAAATTATGTGGAGAAGAGTGGGATTATGTTCATTAATGTCACAAAAGAAAATGAGGGCATTGAACAAGATACTCCTAGTAAAATGCATCCTTGCTTCTTGGTATGCAGTGAGGGAGTCATGTCAGGCAGTACAGAATTTAACCACCTCTAGTGTGGGCAATATAGAGCTTCTTATTGGTCCTCCAGGGGCATCAGACTGGTGCAGCTACTATATCTTATTTATGGTGAAAGGAAAGAGCAAGAAAACTTATAAAAATTATGGGTTGTCTTCGGCACAGAGAGTGACTGACTCAGTAAATCAAGACTGCTAGAGAAAAGAGAGGAGAACACTGGCTATCACAAAGGTCTGTAAAATCAAAATTGAACCTGATGCACATGGAATGATTTTCGCATAATACAGCCACTTCAAGTGAAACTGGTAGGTAATGGATGCTGAGCGAAGCAAAAAAAAGCTACTACTTAATTGCACAATATATAATTAAGCTGTGGAACTCATTGCCTCAGGTAGAAATGCTAGAAATGGAAAGCAATTAGATACTAGTTCTGACTCAGGCAGGCCTCATAGTGTTTCTTCAGACAGTGGAAGAGTATTATGCGTACATTATATAGTACATGCCTGACCTATTCTCAGATTTTCTCTAGGCATGCACTCTTGGCATCTACTCTTGCCAGACACTGTTAGTCAGGGAAAGGGGCAGACAGTCCCCTTCTACCAAAAATTATGCAGCTGAGGTTCCTGGAAAATTACAGGGATCAGCATCTGGGAAATTACAGGGATCAGCACATCTGGAGTGCGAAGGATTGGCTTCACCCTAGAAAACCCACCTTCCATGACCATGTCTCCCCTACCAGGCAAACAAAAGGCTACTGAGCTAGAGAGACGATTGGGCTGATCCTGTATTGCAGTAGTAATGTTTATATTTGCTTCTGAAAAGTGGCCCTTGCTTTGTTAGTGTTTCCTCTCTTACAAAATAGAAGTCATTCTTTTACATCTGTGCAGTTCATTCTGTTATTTGTAGAACGCTTTCAGGAGCCCAGGCGAAAGAGTATTCCAGACACATGAATTATTACTATTAGTGTTGAGCACGGTTGTTTTGTTGAGGGATTTTTTTTCAGGTGAAAATGGGTTTGACTGAAAGAAAACGTATTTTTGCAAGAAAACTATATTGGTGGAAATTGTTTGTAACTCCGGGTAGCAAAGAAAGCCAATAAAACTATTTTTCTTTAAAAAAAAAGCATTTTTTTGGTGAAAATTATTTTCCCCTTTATTTTAGTTAGAAGTATTATTATTTATGGAAAACTGATGTTTAATTCGTCATGGGAAAATGGTAAAAATCTTAAACAAAATTAATATTTTTTGGGAAAAAGTAATTTCCTCAGTTGCATTCTATCCATTTGCTAGGCATTGACAGAAAATTTTCTTTGAAGCTGTCATCTCATTCAGAAAGCAGACTTTGAGGTTAATGAAAATTTTCAGCAAATCTCTGCTCTGTGTATAAAATGCATCCATCTTTTTTTTTTTTTAAGCCAAATATGTTTTTGAAAGAATCATGATACTGAAGCTGGACATTTTCTGTGATAATACAGTATTTTGAAATCTTGGGTAGTGGGGAGAAAAATTCTTACCTTTTCACATTGTGGTCATCTGGTAATATTACTGATGACTTGACATGATTGTTTAGGTTGCAGATAAGAGTTTTATTTCAATACTCTGGTCACAAAAGAGCTTTTGTTATTTTCTGATATAAGCCATATTAAAATAAGCATTGTTTTCATGTTGGAGGGCCTCAAAAAGCTTCAGGCTGAAAAAAAAAAATGGTTTAGTCTTATTTACAGCAGTCCTGTTCCTTTTCCCTTCCAATGTCAAGCTGATGCTAAAGGTACCTGTTTAAGCCTATCACATACTGCTATTAATAGTGAAAGGGTATTGATTTTTTAAACTTGTACGAAGTCATGCCATTCTACTTCTCATTTTATAAGAACAGAGCATCTCAAGCAAGTGGGAAAAGTGTTTGTTTACCTGCCTTGCGGTTGGTGTTATGGAAGCATAAACAGTCTTGAAAGATGAAGCAAAATGGGAAAAGTGACATGGATGCAGTGCTAAGTTTCTACCTTGGTAGTGAAGCCTCAGCAACCAGAAGGGACATCTGCAGCAGAGGAAGGTGAGTTTTCTTATTCTTTGGTCTGTGGTGCCCCACTCAAGGGTATTACCTGATGGTTGTCACGATTGTGACTTGTGTAATATGAACAGCTATAAAATTTGGGAACCATCTTCCTATGGAGTCAGGGCTGGGAGCTTTGTTTAGCATTAGCTGAATGTGAAGGTTGACCTAGATATGAAAAATGAAAAGCTATGGGTCACCCTCCATGGCTCTTTTGGATCTAATTAGAATACCTTACCTCTTGTTATATTTATCTTACTATGTTTACCGAATCTGAACTATGAAGAGTGCTACAAACCTCTCCTTTACTTGCCTGGTGTTATTTTGCCTCATAGTATTATGACTGGTTAGTGGGTATGCAGAAGTTTTACTGCTTAGTGTGCTCATTTTCATACAAAAGTATGCCCTTTCATACAGCCAATAAACGCAGGACCGTTCAGTATGAAATGGGTGGGTCAGGCGCCTCCAGTGTAACCTGTGAAATAGCCTGAATGCTGTTGTTGAATTGTCTGGAGAGCTTGATGTGAACAGTTTTACTATTATTCCCAAAGCTCTTTGCCAAAGGAATTACAGATAAACCATGAGAAAGCTTGAGTCAAAATCTCTTTTGGTATGACCACCACTAACTGTGATGGCATTCCCATAGCAAAAATATTGTCCCCATGTGCCCCAAAAACATTTAAGATATGTTATAACTAGCAAGATCTAGAGTTTCCAGCTCTGTGTGATTAGGCATTGGCACTGCATTGAAGGCTCTAGATATATTTGTGCTCATTTAAAGCTTTAGCCTGAACACTTAACAGAGGATGCTTGGAAAGATGCTGAATGCATTTAATGTTTTATTCCCCTTGGGTGTGCAAATTTCCAAAGCAGCTTTGATAATCTTGGCCTGGAGATCCAGCACTGAGCATATTGTCTGAGGGACTGTGTGTCCTTGGCTCGCAGTCAGGTGAAAAGAGGTGCTGGGTTCTGGGTTTGCATGTCCCTCTACTTTTAGAAATAATTTGGGAAAGTGGAAGGACAGTTCTCTGGAGCCTTTACAGTCTCTTCTGTACATGCATGTTTGTGCACATTTTAAAGCCTTTATTTCCTCAGCCATGAAATCTTCTTTGAGTGGTTGCATTCTGTCTTGTAAGCACTCTATTTAGGGCTTTTCCAACATGTATTTACAAGCCCATATGGATGTGCTGAGGATCCAGCTGGAGAATAGGCCTTGCCGTAGCAATTCCTGGCTTCACTTTATTGTGAACATCTTGCTACTCATAGGGATTTGGAGACGGAAGGACCACAGTGGGAAATTACATCCACAATTCCCAGTGGCATGGACCAATGCTGGATGCCTAGGTGTCCTTTAGGAAGTTTTCCTCTTTCTATGGAATGGGCATTCTTAATATTTTCTCTGCTGGTAATAAAGCCATGCTACTTCCATTAACACATAAAACTGTTCTCATTTTACCCTCTCTTTCCACTCACTGTCATCATCTAAGACAGTCTTTAAGCAAAAATAGATCAAACTAACCTGTTCTGTTTTGTATTTGCAGCTTGCCTAGTTAAATGCGTTTCAACTTATGAGCTGTAGCTTGTTAAGCCATGGCAACCCTTTGTCCATACTCTGACTGGTAGATTTTTAATTGCCTGCTAAATGAAACTGTTCTTTCCACCTTCCCATGATTATTTTCCTTTATCTCCTTTGACATTCACATTACAAAGTAACCATATCGTAATTATTTTTAGAAAGAATGAAATTACTTTACCTATGAGACATTCAATCTTAGGAGCTCTAACAACGCAGAATGTTGTTGGGTGGCATGCAAGTGTCATCCTGCAAAATATGGGAGAAAGGTACAAAAGGAACGTGAAAGTAAAGCCATGAGCCTGTAAACACACAACACATTTGATTTAAGAAGGGAGGAGTCATCTTGATGTCAGCTGAAACAGATGTGAACCTGAAGATCAGTGTGTAGAGCGTAGAGGTTTTGTGTGACATGGCTAAGACTCTGATGACAGAGACCAAGTAAGTCTATTACCCAGCAAGGAAGGCATTACACTAACACAGATACGCTTGTAGTCCTTAATTAGGACAGCATGGACCAGAATGTGGGAAGTGTTATACATGGAGTAATACTCCACCTGCAGTGACAAATACTTGTCTTCCAGTGCTCACCTCCACAGTCGAGCATTCCCACCCCTCAGAAGATGAAGTTATGATTGCCAAGGTATGGACTTTGCTGAGAAGCATGAGAGGTGGTACACATGCCCTCTGAACTGTGTAAGACCTGTGTAAGGGAAAGGCTGAGCTCGAGCTGCTGGAATACACCACTAAGCTGCTCTCTTCATTTAGGGAGGTAAATTCCATTTTTGTCTCTGCGGTTCCGGTAGTCCCAGTATCCTGATGCCTCAAGGGGAGGAAGAGTCTGCAATTTGGTTCCTTGTCTGAGCAGAGTGTTTCTGCTGTGTGAGCTCTGCATCACTGTGCTCTCTGCACACACAGCCTTGATGATATCTTTTAACTTTCATATTTGAAAATATATTAGAAAAAAAGCCACTGCCTGGATTGTTTTGAGATTCTCATCTGTTCTGCCTTATTATTGTGTTTTCTGCCACCATCTGGGGTCTTCCTAGAGTGTTCCCATGGCTCTGAAAATACATGTATTAGTCCAAGCATTTCCAGCCTTGTCTGGCCTATGGGCAGTAGTACTGATAAAGCAATGTGCTCTGAGCAACATTAAGGTATCCCTGTCAGCCCTGAAAACAGAAGCAGAGAGCTCAGCTTAGGCTTTTCAACTTGTCTGGCCACAAGCAATCATGGAGGATGTTGCAAACAAGTGGTGGTGGCTATTCATGGAGCAAGGGAACCCTTATGCCAAACAGTGAGAGGTATTCAGGATTTAATGTAGAGTGTGAGATGCACTGAACTAGGCTTTGCCCTAATACTTTTTATATGCAGCAGTTGTGCTGCTGAAGCATGTTCGTTAAAATTTCCGTATGTCATATCCTGGAATTGTAACAAGGTTCGTAGCTGTTCAGTTTCCTTCCAGTTTTACCACACATGCTTTCAGGCTGTGCTTCTGCACAGCCTGAGAGACATCTGCTGGTGAAAGGTATTTAGCATTTTGCATGAATACTGAATTTGAAATGCAGGCAGTCTAGACAGTAATGAAAGAGATGGCAGTAATATCACACATGTGAAGCAATTCAGGGAGTAAAGGGTTAACAGAAAACTAGTAAGTACAGAGACAGATAACTAGTCCAACTTAACCGTCTAATCGCATAAATGCACTTTTTGCATACATAACTGCTGCCCTGGTTTCAAAGCCAATGGGTATGTTCAGGCTCATGTTTATGCAAGTAAAAGGTGCTTCTTGACCCATCTGAAAGGGTCATGGGATCTATCAATATATTGCAGGATTTATTGCTTCTTTTGGTAAAAGTAGGGACTGATTTTTTAATTTCTTTTCCAAAACAAAGAAATAGTATTTGCTTTAAAGGAGCTGCACTAGTCCAAATTGGCTGATGACCTAGTCCAAAAGCTGTCAGATTTTTCTTTTTTTTTTCAAAACCAGGAAAATATGATGACCGAATAGCATGGAGATCCTGTTTCAAGGAACAAAAGACTTGCATTTCACCTCCTGCATTTAAGTTGTTTGTTACATTGGTACAAAATAGGCAAGATGAAAACCATCAACAGTAATGTAGATCTAGTAGTTGATTTGCATGTTTGTTTAACTGTTACTTCCAAGGAAGAGGTTTGCATTAGAACTGAGATTTATATACAATTTAAATTGCATGTAAATTGCATATAATTTAAGTTGCTTATAAATTACAATTTATCTTTCACATAGCAGCTTTGCTAGTTAAAATACAGTCAACCTGTCTCCAACCATATATGCCTGCAAACGTTCTGTTTCTTTTACTGAAATTTAATGGAGGATAGAAATCAGCACTATCAGAACTAGCTGAAGCATAGCCAGAGATCAGAGATGTTCTATAGGACAAGCATCACGTCTTTGGAACAATCCCCCACAGCACATTTTCAAACCAAGTCTCCTCCTGACAATGAGTATCTAGATGTGAAAATGGCCTTGTGAAAGCCTGTCTCCAGTAGCTATTGTGCATCCCTGAAACTGGCAATATTATACAAGTAACAGTCACCTTCTCTTTGCCTTGTATGTAAAATTTGCCATGGTTGAAGTCTGTCTTTTGGGAAGTTCCAGAGGTAATTTTCTGGAGTTGACTTTCAGGGCTTCTGTCAAAAGGAATTAGTATTTCAGCAACTCCTTGGCCAATTCCATGACAATACTAAAATAGTTGACTGCCTTACACGTCAGCTGGCCTTACTTAGGAGGACAAACTCAAAGGTTTTTAAAAGCAAAATAGTTATCATTCTTCCATTGCTTCCTGCCAGAAAGTTCTTCTGGCCCAAAAGGTTTCAAGGGAATGAGTGTCTTTATTTTTCTCTCCATCTGTCTCTATTTATAACTTATGAGTATTGGAAAATATGTGACAAGGAACTGGGAGAGGAATGGATTTTAGGACTTCAAGCTCAAATATTTTGTTCAAGGAACGCCTGAGTTGTTCTTGATGAAAAGGACAGCCTGATGGCAGCCTTGAGAGGGAGGTGTGTGCTGTGCTTAAGGTACATGGCTGAAAAGGGAAGTGATTACTTTCAGGAATAAATCTTCAGTGGACACAGAGGGTTCCCCATCACTTCCAAGTGTTCATCTGGAGTCCAGAAGCCTCTCTTGAAGCTCCCTTTTAGATATGATGAAATTCAGCAGCCTTTGTGGCCAGATGAAGTGCTCTTTTTCCTCATTGCTCATGACAGTAGTTGCAGTGTGAGGCAATATTACTCAGCATCAGTAAGAAATACTCAGTTTAATTAAATACAATTAAAACTGTGTTCCATCATGAGTTTCTTTCCTCACAACACATTTTCCAATGGTCATTTTATCCACTGATGACTGAATCACCAGCTGTACCAGGCTGGCAAAATTAATCCAAAGTCCTTGAAGTAAAGGTGATTTAAATGGACAAGGGATCTTTTTCCAAGGTTATCAGTTTAAAGATATCTGGCACTTGGCCTTCAAACTCCAAGCTGTATAATCCTTATCTTGGTAAAGTCAGCAGCAATGTCTTCACTGACTTCAGCAGAAATGGACCTTACGTCATTACTGCTCAACTATGATCCTTTGAGTCATTTCACCCTCTACAACATACAGCTATGTATCAGATGTGACTATTCCATTGCTTGTTATTCAAGCTTTCTCTCATTTCCTTCTGCATTTCTATTGCAAATGATATTTCACCTTCACTGTTTTATATTCTACCAGAATCTAATTTGAAATGCATTGCTCTTATTTACAATTTTTAACACTACTCATTCCTCCTGTTCCTTATAATTTTCAGTTCCACAATCTGGGCTGGGTTGTAAAAACATCTTTCCTAAAAGTGTGGTAAGTACTTCATCTGGGAACTCATTGGAGGCAATGTCCAGTCACAAAAATCTCAATCTAGGTTCAAAGTTGCTCAGAAATTGTATCTGGGAGCTTGATTCCTTATGGACTTTTGTTAATAAAAGAGGTAAAAAGGAGCAAAATATTTAAGCTTGGATTATGTTGTACAAATTTTCCTGAGCTATTGTTTTTCAAGTTTGCGGTTTTGTTTTGAAATCATCTCTCTTCTCTCTTTTAGAAAAAAAATTAAATCAAGGTAAACAAACTTAAAATATGTCTGTGTCACAAGGCTCATTTATAATTCAGCTGACAGAGCTGGCTGATCCCAGAGAAGACGGAGAATGGTGAAAGTAACTTTCTACTGCTGTTATGTCACTTTGATTTGCATGTGTTTGTGAAGGCATTCACTTTAGGTACTGGTTATGCTTCCTTGTTAACTTTAATTAGAAGAGGCTTTGGCTCTGTGTCATTCTCTTTGGAATGGTTGTTCATGTTGTATCCTGCAAGAGTAAAGTGTGTATGTGTAATGTATAATATATAATATGTATGTATGTAAAGAGTATTATTTGACTTAAAAATCAAAATGAGATACCCTGTATTCTTTGAAATATTTAAAATAGAAGACCAAATGATGGTTTCAGCTGCAGTCAGCTGGGTAGACGGTGTCAGTAACAGATAAATTTGGCTGAATGCCTGTATATTGTGATACTTGATATTTTTGGCAAACTACATAAACAAATATTGTGGTATTATTCTTGGCAAACAACATGAATACCACTCTTGCTTTATTCTCTTTGTCTCCACAAACACTTTATGGCAAGTATTCATCACCAAATAAAATATGAGACCATGTACACTGCAAAACCCATTAGGTCATGTATTTTGGCACTCTGCTAGGCTACAAGGTCTGCCACAAACTTGGCTGAGCCGTACATAATGCTGATAGTATTTCCCATGCAATGTAAGTCAGATATCCTTTTGCCTTTGTACACAGAGGTGTATATTTGACTTAGTGGGTAGTGGTGGTGTGGTACACTAGTCCTAGACTTGTTTACCTAACCAAGACCTGTGTGTAAAATTGACATGTGTAAAATTAACATGCTTAAAATATGCCTTGGTTAGAATTTTTTTAAGAGTATTTACACCACTGTTGCATTCACGCGCTTTTTTCCCATCGTGCCCTTGCCCACCAGCCAATGCTTTCTACCTTTTGTAGCAGACCCCTAAGACCCAAGCTTCTCAAGAACCTAAGGACCTCTGCTGTTACAGCAATGCTAGAAGTTAACTGTAACAATGCCTCTTCTACCAACCCTTCCTCTCCCACTGTCTCGTCCTCCCCCACTGCCACTGCTGGCTCCGATCAGCTTAAAGTACCATCAATTGCCATGAGTAACAGTCTCTTCTTGGAAGATCTCCCTGGGAAGTCTGAGACTTTGGCTTCTCCATCAGTATTTCGTTCTGCAGATGACGGCTCTGGCATGCGTCCTTTGGTTATCAGAGCAGAAGTCAAGGACTTTTGTGCATGCTGAAGCTCCTTTTCCAGCAATGCCCTGGGGGTATGAATAGGAACCTGCCTGCCAGAATCTTTTGGTCCTGAAACTCCTACTAACTGATTGATAAATGGGAGGTATTCACCTTAATATCTCTGTGGATCTGACACTTGATTCTCAGAAGTTACTGTGTACTGGAATTTCAGATGGGCTGCATGCACAATGTATCTTATTCTTGGCCTTCTAAGTATCAAGCTTAACGAACCCCTAGTGACCCAGATGATTATTATACTCCATACACGCACTTGTTTGTTTTTCAGTGTTTCTCAGCAATGCTTAGATGTCAAATTTACTGGAATCGGTGGAAGAACTCCATCTAGCAATGTGTACTCTAAATCAGTGGTGAAGCCAGGAGGTATCTACAGGCAACCTGATGGCCAGATCAATTCTGCAGCAGGTTATTAACACGATCTTGCGGGGACTGCTAATGGACTGAGATACTCTTCGAAAGAAGTAAAAAAAGGTACTGCCAGAAGTACTTTGATAATGTTTTCTGTTATTAAAATCTTCCTTTTCGTTCACTTTTCTCTATGCTTTCCCTATCAAAAATCAGCATTTGTATCTTTACACCTTGGTCACTCCCCAGCCATGTAAATGTTAAGTCTGAGAAAACTAACTCCATTTTAAGGTAGAGCTTGAGATGAAACCATAAGATGCAGTTACCTACAATAATAGGGACTCTATCTGAGAACTGAGGGGGCTGTTTTCAATCCTGTGTTTCCAAGACACTGCTGTGTGGATGCCGTAAGAATTCAAAAGATACAAATCTGCATGTACCTGCTGCAGTGCTTTCATGTATTTATAATGTTATTCTAGAGTAGGAGCAAGATGCTGACAAATTCTTTGCTGACCTGGCTGTACATTTTCACTAGAAATCTTGGAGGATGTGGAAGACGGAGGGCAATATTGGAACGTCTTGCCCATGCTACTGCCATCCTTAGGTAATCACCTGGAACTGAGCATCGAAGGAACCCATCTGTTCTGTCGTGCCTGGAGGGGAATTGACTACAGGTAGGTTATCAGCTTCTTCAGTGCAGGTGAAAACGTGACAGCATTGTTTACATAAATCTTCTCCACTAGTATGTATTATGACATGGTACAGAATTTTAGAAAGAAACCATGTAATAAAGATCTCAAAAGATGGATAGTATCAGAAATTATCTCCCTATTATCTCTTTATATTAAGGATATGCTCTAACACAGCAGCTGATTGTCGATAGATGCAAGTGTTGTCCTGATTTAAAACAAGTGAGACTCTGGAGCACCGATACTGCTCTGTCAATTCTCTATTTCTGCAATGGTTCTGGATTAAAGCTAAAAAATTAGCTTTGTTTAAGCCCCCTCTAACAATTGGCAATAGAGTTGGTGGGAAATAACCTACTTGGCTAAGTTTCCCATGCTGATCTCGTCTACTTTGGCTTTGTTTTGCAGAATTTGTTTTGATGAATTTTGCACACTCTCCTCCCCCCAAAAAGTGTTTTCTGGATGGCAAACGATCTGCCACAGAATCTTCTTGTGCCCACAGACACTATAGATGGCTTCAGGGCTTTTACTTATTTTGAAGCTCAGAGCTGTTATTTCTGAAAGACAAGTACAAAAAAGTACACCCAAAGCCCATTGAACAAGTATTTAGAGCACAAGTGGTGCCACCTTGGCCTCTGAATCTATGATTGTAGATGCTGAAATGAAGGCCCCCATCTTTGAAGCCATCCTCAGCAGAACAGAAAAGCTGCAAACGCTTTGCTAACCCTGGATGGCACCGCCAATGTTCTTTCGCATAAACTGGCTAAACTGGACGCCCAGGTGGCTAACGCTGAAAAGGGCCCGTGCGTTTTTGAGAGGAGGAGAGGCAAGGGGTTGGGATGGAAAAACTGGGGTCCCGCACACGTGAAAGCATATGCCGGCCGGGCGGGAACAAAGATGCACAGCGCAACCCGGTTCTGAAGTTTGAGCCGGGAGCAGAGGAAAACCTGTGGGGCTGCTGGGGGCGCGGGGGGGGCGGGGGCGTCTGCAGTCCCCCGCGGTCTGCCCGCACGGCCGCTCCTCGGGAAGGGCTGGGACACCGCACTCCCCCCCGCCCGGGGGGCGAGGAGGACGGGGGTCCAGCGGGTGGGGGAAGGGCGGGAGGGGCGAAGGGAGGCGGGCGCGGGAAAGCGCGCGCGCGGGCGCGCCCGGGCCCGGGCGGCGCCACGTGGCCGCGCCGCCGCCGCGCGCCTGCCGGCAGGTGGCGCGCGCCCGCCGCTGCCGCCGCCCGCTCGGCCCCGGGGCACGGCGCCGTCCCGCTCCCGGTGGCGGTGGCGGTGGCCGCCCTGCGGAAGGCAGCGGGGGGGGGGGGGGGGGGGAGCGCTCCCGCCGCGCACCTCCCCGCCGCCCGCTGCGAGCAAACGGGGCCCCCCCACGCCGCCCCGCCCGCCGCCGCCGCCCCGCGTGGCAAGCGGGAGGAGCCGCCCGCGGTGGGAGCGGGTGCTGGTTTCCCTTCCCGCTCCCTCCCTCCCTCTGTGCCTCCGCCGTGGCTTTGAGGCCAGGCGAAGCGCTGCTCGCCGTGTGGTGGCGGGGAGCCCGTTGGGAGCAGCGAAGGTCGTCGCGGCCGGGGGAGCCCGCGTCCCTTTGCGGGGGTGCCGGCGTCTCGTCACCGCTGCTGCGAGCCCACCTGCAAAGCACGTGCTGCAGCAGCAACGCCACGAAGAGCTGGGAGCTGCCCGCCAGACGCTCTGCCAGGCAGGGGACACCCCCGCTGCAAAGGCAGACCGTCACCCCAGCGTTGGTCCTGTGGCTCCCCAAGTTGTTTGAGGGTCATGTAGTGAAATCTGAATTTTGGTTGTGCCCTCATTTTTTGTATTCTAATAATTTTCTTTTTTTTTTTTTAGGCATAGATTTAATTTCCTTACACTAAGTTGCTTCCCACGTTACTGCATGACTCCAGGCACTGGTGCTTCTTCATCAAGCTTGACACTACTCTGTACAGTATTACAAGATGCTACATATTTTAATCCCATGCTTTTTGAAATCTTTCTTCCGACAGTGTCAGTGACCCTTGGCTGGTCTACATGAGCAAGCTTACAAACTGGGAAAAAGTTACTCATACAAACACAACTATCTTTTCCGTGTATGTTACACACATGCACACACACTCTACATGTCCTGGAGAAGGTTTCTGCTGAGTTACGTAAAGTTCTTCCCCTACCAACAAATGTTCAAGTGAACAGTTAGCTTTGACCTACTGAGATTTCTTCTCTGCTCTCAACAGACAAGCCCAAACATCAGGCAGCTGTGCGACAGTCTTTATACTTCTTTTGTTCAGGGATGTGGTGTTTTTAAATCTATGAATTAGCAATGTGCCTGCGTTTCAGTTCTGCAGAGTGAAGTTACATTGGTAATGCCACCTGTCACTCACAATGTAACCTTTTCATAGGCATTGTCTAATAAATATTTAGACAATAGTAGTACTTGCAAGTCAGCTGGGTTTAGTTTCTTGTGCATTAGCAATGTACGATAGAGAGAGTCATTCTCCCAAAAAGCTGATTTTGTAAATCGCTTAGGTCCCACACTGAAGACTTGTTGAAGGAGATGTTCACTGCTAAGTGCATGGCAGTCTTTGCTTATTCTTAATGACAAATTATTAATATAATATAGGCAAATACATCATTTCAACAGCTCCTTGTTTTTTGCCATTCTCTCTGGTCTTGTCCTTGTAAATTCAATTTCACAGGCACAATCTGTAACGCAGCAGGTGCCAAGTGTAGCCTTCTTGTTTCATAGGATCCAACTAACTGTCTATGTGGGATTCATTTAAAAAGTAGCACAGGCAGCAATGAAAAAAACTTGTGTTTCTGTTATACAAAAAAAAAAAAAGGATGCTTCTCAATTAGCCTGCCCTTGTAGCTTGTTCCAGGGTTGTTAAAGACCACCTACTACCATGCTTCTATGCAAGCTGGTTCTGAGTCTCTATGAACTCAATGGAGAAAACAATCGTGTTATCTGTGAGTGTGGCCTTGCTTTTGCAGGTGAAGTTTTGTAGGTCAGGCCCAGATACTTAATGGTGCTGAAACCAAAGGAACTTAGGCATCTGAATACCTTTGAGGATTTGGACTTCAGCTCTTTACTGCAGTCTGTTATTAAGACTCCAGAGTTTGGACTGTTAATTACTGTTTTATGGATTCTCTGTGGCTTACGCCGAATGAATTGACCTATGTGCATGTCCTAGTCCTGCCGTAGGGAAAGGAGCTACCTAACTCATTGCCTCTACACTTTCTCCTGATTTTTAGAGCAGATGCAGGCTAGTAGTCATTCTATTCTGAATAATCTCATGGAGGTTTCCCTGGGGAAAGCCTTTGTGTAGACACACATCCATGATACTCTGCATGACAGAACCTGTCCCCACAGAAAATTCTAATTGACATTGCATTAGTGATCAAGAAGGGCTGGGTGGTTGGTGGGACTGAACTACATTTTGCCAGTGGGTTGGCTGTGCAGCTGGAGTTCAGATCTGCAGAGCTCAGATGCAGAGATCCGTACATGTAGTTGGCAGAAGAAGAAGGGGTGAGCACAGCTGAGGGTACCAACACAGTTAAAGCTGAAGAAAAGTGCACGGCCAAAGAGAGAAGTGAATGTTTCCTATCAGCACCATGTACTCCGTACCTGAGCACCAAATGAAGCAGGATCTGCTCTGAGCAGGGATTTGCACCAGGGTGCGAACCAACAGAGAACACAAAGGCTGCTTTAAATTTGGAGGCAAAATTTTGAGCTACAGTGTGTTTGACTGCCCTGATTCAGGTCCCACAGTCAGACCTCTGGGCTCCAGTGTGTGACAAGGCATGGGCACCATAAGGAAGCTGCATGCTGAATGAGGAACACCGAAAAGGCAGCCAGCGTTTGCAACACAGCAGCAGCGTTTGCAACACAGTTTGTGTTGCAAACACAGGAGGTTGCTTCAGTCTCTCCTTCTCTCTGGAGTGCTGGTGATGGACTCAGGGCTTTGGACAGCCACTTCCAAAATCCTCTCCCAAGAAGAAATGCTTGTGGTTATTTTGAAGTGAGCACCCTTTTCAAGTCAGCACAGTAGCAGGAGAGGGAAGCTGCTCTCCTGCAGTTCATAGCCTTTTATTCAGCAGGGTAATGGCCAGCGCACTCATCTGGGAGACCTATGTATGGAATGCAAAAGGCCCTTCAGCTATGAGAACTAGGATATGTGCCAGCCTTGCATGTGGGTGGACGTGCTGATGGAAGTCACTGGCTACGTGTCACACATTTTAGTGGAACAATAGCATATAAAATGAAGAGAGATAGTAGGATACCCCACTGGTTTCCTAGGTGTTGGGCTGATAAACCCTGATACACCCCTAGGTTTCCTAGGTGTCGGGCTGTTAGAACAGCTCATCTGATGCATGAGTTACTCCCTGCCATTTCTGATGGGCAAAGAGTGCAGGGAGCAGGCTGCACTGGTGGCTAGAGGATGTGGCTGTAATGGTGAAAAGTATTTGGCTGCTGGGCTGGCAAAGGGGTCTGGCCTCCAATCTCTGCTTCCACTATTACTTCCTTTTTTAAAAAAAGTACAATTAGTGCCATAGACAACATTCCTGAGTGCCCCAGAGAGCACTGAGACTTTGCCTATTACTCTTTCGAGACTCTAGCCATAATGTTAGGAAAAGTAGTGTGGTGCAAGTGTTCCTCTGCCATCCTTTTTTCGAGTATGCTAGGTTCAAGCAGCAGATATTGATGGTGATGAGCAACAAGAAAGCGATAAAGCATTAGTTGCTTCTTAGGTACCTGGTTATGTGTAAGACCTGACTATTTTAGCCTAAGTGGGAGGAGAATGGTTTTATGACCTTATAATTAGCAGTTGTGTGAGATTAACAGCAAGACTTATTAAGTCGTTTCTGATAGCACAGTTTCCTTTTTTTACATTGCTTAATTAAAAAAAAGAACACTTCAGCATGTTTTATAACACAGCTTTAAATAAACAGACAAACCTAATTTCAAAGGATGGTCCAGAGGTCTCTGCTACTGAGATTCATGGTGTCTGAAGTGTATCTGAGAAACTAAAGAAAGCTGATGGTCTGCCAAAGAGTGGATTGGGCAGAGGACACAGAGGCGATACTTAGGAACATCTTGGGGTGATGACTAGAGAAACTTGGAAAATGTGAGAAAGATAAATGAGTGACCAAACTGGTAATGGTATGCTAACATGCTACAGTATATCCCTGCTGTCAGTTTTTCCAATGACAGTGGAGCACAGCTCCATTCATATCTACTGACTATGAGTTCATGATATGTTTACTCCCTGCATTTCCTTTATGCATCTTCTGTTTCTTTCTCTCTTCATTTCCAGCTCCTTCCACGATGCGCTCATAACACAGTTCTCTCTGATCATTTTCCCAAAGACTGGGATTTTCAGGAAGTCTAAAGGGAGTTACTTGCCCAGCTACCAATGAATTCCAATGTACCTGACAATCCCACCCTCACTTTTTTAGGATGGTTGAGCTGCCCCTGTCCTCGAGTGCTACTGCTGGCTGCCAGTTTTGTTTTCAGGGTCTGTCAGCAACTTCTTCCCAGTGACTTTGGTCACTGATTGCTGTAGCAGCCCCACAGCTAAGTCTGGATGACAAGGCACACGATACTGGTATTGCACTTACATCTAAAATTCCCAACAGGAGGAGAGCTGAGACAGGGCCTGGAGAAACTGCTGGAGGACCTCTTGTTTGTGTTGGTTTTGAGATACACTTGAGAAGCTGGGAGCTGAAGGAGAGATACTTCTGTCAAGTCCTGAACATTTCTCTATCTGACAGAAGTTGGAGGCAGTCTTCTCTCTTCCTGTTTGGGTTTTTCTCTGATAATCCCTGCTGCATCCCAGGCACCTGGTGTATTTGGTTTTCTGAGGACAGAGGCTTCTCTCTTGCCTGGGTCATATCCAAAGGATCACACTCAGAAGATGGCTGTCAGCAGTTGCTTGGGACCACAGACCTACATGATGCTTTGTAAACAATAAGAAACATGTCTCACACATACTTTGCTCAGAAACAAGGCTTGCTTATTGCCTTCTTTTGAGGGGGGAAATTCCCCCCCTCCCCCCCAGCCCTGCACCTCAACACCCGGTGGTAAGATTATCAGCTGGTGTAAATCATTACCACTCTAGTAATGTCAAAAAGAATGATGTCTGAACCATGCTCATTTACTGTCTGTCTCCTTTGTTTTCTACGTGGGTCTCTCAGGGAGGGCCTGCAGGTCTGCTGAAGGAAATGAGCCCGTAACGGGAGGTGCATGGGCACCTACAGGTTGTGAGTACTCCTCCTCCTCAGTCCTGTCTACCCTTTACTGTCTGCCATCAGTTTTACATGGTTTGAGATTGCCCAGATGTTTTCTGGGCTCGGAGCTGCTGGATTTTTCATTGCAGCTGACATGCTGGTGTGCTGTGGCATCAGGTAGCCTGCATCTGAAATGTGGTGAGAAGCACTGTTGTGACCTCTGAGGCTGGAGGCTTCATTGTGCTGGCTTGTGAGAGAGAGATCTGGAAGATGCACTGTTATTCTGGAAGTAGAGAGTCCTGCTGTCCTCAGCGTCTTCTCTGGGGGTGATGGGCTTTACAATCTGTGTGCTTATTAGATTATTAGGCCTTCTGGTCTTTCTGCATTTAGGGAGATGAAAGAGGGAGTACTTTTTTGATAGCCCACAGCATGGCTGTGTGGTAGGTGAGAAGCTCATCTCACATGGATGCTTTGTGGCATTGTGCTGCCATCATTGGTGGCAGGCTGAAAGCAGAGAAGCACAGGTGCTTCTGCTATGGGTGCTTGTCTAAAAAGCAGGCCTGAGCAACTGGGATCTGTTTGTCTACATAGTGTAGAAGATTGCCCAGTGCAGAATGCATGCCTGGTCACGGCTCATGACTTTTGCACTCTGTGTGACCAGGGACAGGCACAGATGAATAGTTACCCAATGCTTTTGACTGTGGCAGCAGACCATATCATTTCTTGCATCCACCAAACAAAGGAGACCACAGGCTTTTGCATATGCCACTTTCCCTTCCCTGACACACTTTTCATCAGTTGACCTTTTTGGAAGTACTGCATGAGGTCTTTACCACTACTCTCATTTTAGATAAGTAAATGCAGGCATTGGGGTTTACTCTAGGCAGTGTGTGGCAATTCCTTCTGGAGGCTGCAGGACTCCCTGATGCAATTCATGAAGTCTGTTTTGACATTTAAAGCTTTAAATGGCTTGGGGTCTGGCTGCCATGGAGACATGTTCTCAGCCATCTGATGCACAGCACTTGAGCTCAGACAGGGACTTGAATCAATGGCTCCAGAAAGGAGGCAGCAGGGCATTATCAATGAAATGTTTTCAACTGTAATGCCCCATTGTTGGCCTACAGACCATGCTTTCTTTGCAGCTACCTGGAAGGACTGTAGTTCTTGTAGGTTTTGTCTGGATAGGGTGTTACTGCATTTCTGGTTTTGCATCAGCTTGAACTGTGACTGAAGTTTCAGCAGGATACATTATTTATACATGAGGACACCAATACAAAACAGAGGGAGGGAGGTGTGAATGTTTTCAGAAGCTGCAGATGGGGATTTTCAAGCTATTAAGAGAGCTAGGGGGTTCAGCTTCCACTGGGGCTGCAGTAAGATGTGGGCACCAAAGTTTGTTCATTCTTTTGGGAAGAAGTCTCTGTTGCAATCTAGAAGTTATCTTTGAACAAAATTCTCCTCTGACTGCAGCAGCTGTATGGGCTGAAGACACTTCTTTTTGCACTGAATAGCAAGTGAAACATTGCTGTTGGTGTGACCCAGCACCCCCAATGCAAAATGCGTGGGTTGTGGTGTACTGGAGAAAGAGTCAAAGTGCATCCAGTGCCACACAGCTCTAAGGCAGCATTGCTGTCTTGCTGAAGTCTCTAGATTTTGGGACCAACTCTCAAGTCTAAAATTTTACAGTTTTTCTGGAGACAAGCCCTTATCTTTCCATTTTAAATTTTTCACCATGCTCAGAGACAAAGCAAGGTTCTAACAGGTGAAAGCCATTATGCTTCTAAGAATCTCCCAGCACTTTCCAAAGCTGTATTTTAGCCACATCAGCTTTTTTGTTGAGACAGATGAGATGGAAATCATGATTGTTTTTTTCCCACTTGTGTGTGCTCAGATGATATAGCTATTCAGACTCTTGCAGTCCACTCTTATCTTAGTGATAGTCATGAGAGGTGTGTGAGTAACATTTGGGAAAGCTGTTTGATGTAGTCATTCGTAATGGTAGTCACAACAGAGATCTTAAAACAAAGGACCCTGTGTGTTTTACCAAGAGAAGCCACAGTAACAGGTTTCAGTGTAAATGAGAGTTGTATTGCTTTCCATCAGAGATGACTTGAAAATAAAGTACTTTGATGGTAATACTGCAGATGTCTGCAGGAAACCCAGCACAGCCTTGAATACTGTAGTTAGATAGCTGTGCAAAAAAGTGCATGAAGGGAAGAGCTAATGTGCAATACTTCTATTTAAGATAGAGGGAGGAAATAGAAATTGTGATAGCATGCTATTTCAAGTAATAATAGAAAGTACTTGATGTTTACATGATGAATGGATCAATACTAATTCTGTAGTCAGGGCACATACAGTAGTTTGGATTATACAAGTGATAGATGCACTTGGTATAGCTGAAATTTCCACCCTGCAACATTTATTTCTCACTGTGTGTTAGATGGAATTTTCCACCCAACTATCTGAAAGGATTTGCATAAGAATGGTGATAGAGCAGTATTCTTTAATGATGTGCTTTTCTTTGTTAAACTTCAAAAATGTCTACGATGCATGATGAGGTTCGGATGAATTGCCAAGCTAATGCTTTTATATTTTCTTTAAAGAGCTTATCTTCACTGTGTTGTGGGAGTTACTTTATATTGTTGTCATAAAGGCAGTAGCAGTAAAGCCGACTTTGTAGCAACCCTGGTAGGTGCCCCCTCCTCCTTTACCTTCAGGTCTTCAGTACTGCTGAAGGAGACAGATCACAACACCCCTTACCCAGCACCTGTTTGTCCTACTGTTAGCTCATTTATACTGCTTCTGTGGTGCTATACATGGCATTACTCATGGTTGCACTGTGTCATTTTACTTTTAAAACAATGATCTTCTTGGCATTCAACCTAGATCAGCCCAGGCTGCTGTACTGTTTGTTGAAACTGGGTCATAACCAGGCTCTTCCCAGAATGACGTCTTGATTTAAAAGAAACTCAGGATTAAACCAAATGTGAAAATCTTCTGCCAGTGGTGATTTTTACAAAAAGATAGAGAAGACCCTTTGGTTTTGTTCTTTAGCCCCTTCCAACAAAAGTCTAATTTTTTAAAATATGAGGGAAAAGCTGCTTGAAATTGGTGAATTTTAGGAACGCAGCTTGATGAGAAACAATATTTCCTTCCTTGGTCGTTGGCCTGGTGAGTCACCTTCTAACCTGCACTGTAGCGAAGCTATTCAGAAACCTGCAACAGCAGGAAAAATAAGCAAGACAAGTGACTGCGAGGTTTGTCATCAAATCCAATTGCATGTCGGGTGCACTTTTACAACAGCTGTTAGACAGAGTGGGGCTAATTCTGCCCTGAATCAAGACTTCTGTAGCACAGCGTGAACGTAACTGAGAAACGATTTGGATTTTGTTGGGTTTACTTTTTTGTTTTGTTTTTTCCTTTACTGATAATAGGCATTGATTGGAAAGCAATTTTAACAGACATAACTTTTTCCCTAATGATCTGAGGCTCTGCTCTGATATCGGACCTCACATGTCAAATTCACTTGCATTTTATTTTGCTTGTGCTTCGGAAAGGATAATAGCATCATAACATCATAGAAGATCTTGAGTTGGAAAGGACACATAAGGACCATTGAGTCCAACTCCCTGCTCCTCTCAGGACTGCCTAACACTAAACCAAACATCAGCACACTCCCTGCTGTCCTCAGGCGCAGGTGCTTTGGGCTACAGCTGCCAGTTTGTACTGGGGCAGGGCCAAGGGGATCCAGTTTGTACTGGGAGTAGCTGTATACCCTGTATGTGAACATTCTAGCTATACACAAGAGCCCAGCACATCCCATATGTGTGCCTTGGTAGTCAGTCACGCCCACAGGACAATCACGTACCTTCCTGTGCTCTCCTCACTTCTTCAGCCTGTCTTCCTCAGCCTCCCAAACTCTAGGATAACTCTGTGTAGCAAAAGGAGAGCACAGGTATCTGAGCTGAAAGAAGGGAGGAAAATTTTTATATCAAATCTCTTTCAAAACCAACATCTATTGCAACGTCTGCAACAATAAGCAACTAAAAATCAAAATCTGCACAGTGACTTCCTTAGTGGTAGCTGAAGAAGGTAGTGTTTTACTACAGTGCAGTACTGCACATGTACACATGGACATAAGTATTTGTGTGTGCATCTACAGCTATATACAATGTGTATATATTTATATATTTGTATTGACATTTATAATGTAAGATCACAGGATAATTCAGGTTGGAAGGGACCTTAGGATGTCTCTAGTCCAACCTCGTGCTCAAAGCAGGCTCAGCCATGAGATCAGACCATGGTGCTCACAGTTTTATTCAGTTGGGTCTCAAAAACCTCCAAGGATGGAGGCAGCACAACCTCTCTGGGCAACCTGCTCCACTGCCTGCCCGTCCTCAGGAGGAGTGTGTCCTTATCTCCAGCCTGAACCGCTCTAGTTTCAGCTGATGCTGCTGTCTCTCACCCTTCTGTGAGGCACTACTGGGAAGAGCCTGTCCCCATCTCATCGATCCTTTCCCAGTAGTCACTGTGGTGCTGTCAGGTGTCCCAATGCCATCTCTGCTCCATGCTGAACCAGCCCTGGCCCCACAGCCTGTCCTTGCAGGGCAGTGCTCCAGCCCCACTATCTTAGTGGCATCAGTTTGTTGACATCTCTCTCACCAGGGTCCTGAAACAGGACTCAGTGCCCCAGTGAGGCCTGTTGAGACCTCCCCAGTTCCCTGCTGGCACTGCTGCTGGGGCAGGGCTGCCTGCTGGTCCTGCTCAAATTGCATGGGGTCCTTTCTCCAACATGTTGTATAGTTATGTAGAAATGTTTGCCTAAACCATGTTTATAAAAATGCGCTTGTGCTGATATTTAAACCAGCATGTTGAAGACATGCTTAAATTCAAGCTTGTGTTTTAGTGTTTTGTTGAATTTTTGAGGAGTGACAGATCCTCACATCTCTGAGTTGGTACTACTCTCGCTTGTGTATGGCCCCTTAACACAACATGACCCTTGTCCTGCCTCTGGAAATGTTTCATGATGATGGCACAGTACGCTTAGACTTGGCATCCATTACATGGGTTTGAGAAGGGAGGATGTCCTAGCTGTGAAGCCTCTTGTTAATGGGACTGGCACTAGGATATACACAAAGATGACTTGATGTAGTAGCCAGTTTGGAGGAGGGGATACCAGCACAGGCACTGTACTGATGCTAGAACTGAGTGTATGTGGAAAGAATCAAGAAGGTCAGCTTTAAAACACAAACACTTTTGTGTGCATGAGTGATATTTGAGGTTAATTTCTTCCCCCCCTCCCCCTGCAACATGTGGAGCTGGTTTCTGCAAAGGTCTTCCCATTCACATGACAAAAAAATGCCTCTGTGGTTTGGTTCATTCATCACTGCCCACTACATGCATGCCCGTCCCACAGTGTTGCTCTGTAGTGTCAGGTGAGGTGTGCAGGTACTGGAATTGCTGTGTCTTGGAGTAGTGTGTCCCAGGGTCTGTGTCTCAGCAGATGTCACAGGTAATGGCCAAGTGGTGTTGCTAGTTCTGTCTGCTAAAATGGCAGTATGCTTAAAAAATCTGCCTAACTTCAAAGAGCAGCTAGCATGAGAGTATGAGATGAAGCTGCATGTGTGTTTCTTGATATATTTTACACTCTACTCTTAGTTGCTATTCTGCTACAGCCCTGTCTGACACCTCAGCCTGCCAGCTGTACTCATTTTACACAATAACCAAATCCCCAATTAGTGCAGTTGATGTTATTTTGCCATTTACACCTGTTTTCTGGCTAGGAACTGGCAGGCGTGCCCCTTTCCCCAGTATGTGCCTGATGACTCTAGGCCAGAGTACTTTCTGGTGGCTGGAGAGCCCCTGTTCCCAGTATTTGTTTTATGCCAGTGTCCTGCTCTTAACTGCAGGTGAGCAAATATCTGTTTTGTGGCATGTGAGAGGACAATAGGTCCGAGGCTGAAAGGCAGTTGCTTCAGATTTAACTGGTGTACTGGGAAGCAGTGTATTGGCTGGATAAGTTTATGTGGCATTGGGTATGACACCCTCAACGTGGTGTCTCTTTGCTTTCTGGATTTTGTGTCCACTCTATATGTTATTTTAACTTGGCGTTTGTGTTTAATTAACATGTGTGGTTGGACTGAGAAATAACTGCTGCCTTTGTATTGGCAGAAGATGTGGTATTTGTAAAGCTATTACAGTGAAGATAAAGCTTTATAACAGTGCAGGAAATAAAGCCCACAAAATTATTTGAGAAGCCACACTATCCAGGATAAATGTTACAGGAAGCATTAACCTTCCATAAAAATTCCTTTGCCAGTGAGGAATTTAATACACAGGCTTTGTAAGAGAAGATATTATGCCTCAATCATGTTCTGAAATGCTTTATTTAAGAATTAGACATGAGGAAAACCTTGGTTTTCTGCAGTTTAGGCTATTTGCATTTAGATGTTTTAAACATTTTTTTTAAACATTGATGCTTAGTAGCTCATGGATATGTAAATAATATTTATATATAAATGATGTGTCCTGTATTTTATACACACACATGTTTTTTTTACTTTCTCTCCATCTTTCTGTGTGTATGGCAATCTCCTGTGTATTTTTTTTTTCTCTAATAGGCACCTGGAAGAGGATATGATCACAGCTGAATTGTACAAGCCTGTTTCTAACTACATTAAATGACACTGAGGTTTTTATCATGGCAATTTGGAACCATAATTCCTTCTAAGCTGGAAGAAAAAAATTCTCAATTTTTTCTCCTGATGAGAGGTGTTAGCTGAGCAGTGCTGTAGACCTAAGCTGTCTGCTGGTTTGTTGAAAAGACATTGTTCAGGCAGGGATGCTGCCACTGCCTTCCCCTCACCCTCTTATGATACCTTCTGTCAGGCTGTTCAGCAGGGTCCTTGCACTGGCACTACCAAGGCTTGAACCTCCTTTCCAGTCTGGGGACCTCCTGGAGAGTGAGAAAAGGAAGGAGATGGAGGCCTCCAACCTGGCTCACCAAACAGTCAGTAAATGGTACAGTTACTTCACCAGCTGCAATGTGGTCGGGGCTGAAAGCAATATTTAAGGTATAAGGCTTTCCTGTCTCATGTCTAACTGCCAGAGTGGTACAGTTTTAAATTCCAATTACTTGAGTCTGGTCAAAACAAACTTGGCATATTTTTTTTTTCTTTCCTTTTGGATGCATAGACCTTGATATCCAACTCAGTGGCTTCTCTTGCTACATTTGGCTTGGCTTATAGCTGCATTAGTGTCTTGTGAAGCCTTCATAGAACACAAATGTGTTTTGGATTAAGACAGTTTGAAGTGAGAATTTTGTTGCAATTTTTTTTCCCTAGTCCCTGTATTCCTGAAGTCTAAAAAACTTGTTCTCTTAAGTCTCGCTCTTGTAGTCTCTTGAATGCTATAGAGTTATTTATTTTGCCCTCCTTCATAGGACTGGTCAGGCAGTATTGTCCCATGATTTCAGACTCAGGTTTGATTCAGAAATGGCTGATAGAGAGTGTGGCTTTTGGAAAGACCTTCCCGTAATGACTCCAAGTGGTGGAGTTCCTCTTGTGGGAGATTCTGGTCTACTTCTTCCATAAAACATTTCTATGGTGCACCAATTCTACCCTCGTACTTTTGACCAAAAGATAAAATGTACCTCTCCATGATTCCCAACCCATATTTCAGCAGAGGTGTCTCCTCAGCTACACCTTCTGGAGGTTTCTGCAACTTTTCATGGCAAGACAATTCTTTGGTCAGTAAATACTAAGAGCTGGCTGTCCTTGGTACATACTTAGAACAAACTGCAGATAAATGCTTACAAATAATGATCTGTCCTGACTATTGCATGAAGCTTTCAAAAAATAGTTGTCTATAAGTAAAAATAATCCTGAGGTTGTGTATTAATAGAATGATGCTTCAGGTCTTCTCCTTACTGCTGGTGCACTAGAAGAACTAAAAATGAGAGGTCTAAAATACTTTCAGAAGAGACTACTGATGTGAGGGGATCTTGGTCTAAAAATACTCAAAGTCTTTTGAAGGTACCTACTTTCTGAAAGAATAATGAGTACCCATCTTCTTTAAATTGAGTGATTTTGTGATGGTTTAAGTTTGACACAAGTTGATATAGTCTTTTTCAATGTATTAGTGTGTTATCTCACAAGCTGTGCACCATAGCATGAACTATCTAGCTGTTTTTTCCAATTCATTTAAATGTTTTTAAAGTGAAGAAGGTTTGCAGTAGATGAGTTATTAACATCAAGGACTGAATGCATATGGTCCTTTCAAAATATCCCCACCTCCCCCCATGAGATTTCTGTGGAAATAATAAAAATTGATTTTTCATGTATTTATCACCTGGTATGAACTGCTTGTCTTGCTTGAATGCCTAGAGGCTCTGATTGAAATTTCGCTCTATTGTGCAAGGTGCTGTACAGATGGAGACTATTAGACATCCTCTGTACCTAAGAGCTTGTATTCGACAGAGACAAGACACATGAAGGACAGGATGAAGAAGCACCAGAGAGGTTTGCCTTACTCTGTTTTTTTCATGCTGCCCTTTATCACTCTGCTATCTTCCAGAAGTACATTAAGTGATGTGATTAGTGCTCATTGTGTTCAGTTATCTATCTTTCCTTTCAAGGAGAAAAATTCACAAGCTTATTGGCCTAGGGTTTTAAACACACTTCCATATTGATCCCTGCACTGTTTGTGTGTGCCAGCAGTGGCAAGGTCAGAGAAGGGTTCTTGGCATAGGGAGGCTGAAGCAGGGTTTTTGCCCATCTTCTCATTTGATCTGCAGGTGGTTCCGCCTTACAGGTGGGGAATGTCCCTTCAGGCTCCTGAGAAGTTTCTAAATTGAGCATTAGGTATTTTTATCAAAGACTAGAGTAAAACTTAAATCTTTCACTAGTAGACTGAAGCCTCTTAGGAATGAAATTTACCATACCAAGATATCTCTATATGCATATATCCCTTACTATACTGTCCTAACTAGAAGCTGCTATAGTTCATTTTATTTGGTAGGGCTTTCTGCTGAATTATTTTCTTTCTCAGTAATTTCTCCGTTTAGGAACCCTCCTGAGAAATCTTTACTGTATTAGCTTCAGCTTTGCTGCATCTTTATCTTTAAATAGCTCTTTTAAATTTGCTTAGGCAAATCTGGGGTTTCGTCTGTCTTCAATGGTATTAAAATAGTATCTGAAGGGAGCGTCACCTGGGTAGGAAGACACACCACTAGACGATACTATAAATGAGAGACAGATGGATTGCTGCTCAGAGACAACAAGATTATGGGTAGAAACCTGTTTACCTTTTGCAATACAGCCACCGAGCTGAACAAGTCATCAGAACAGAACTGAGCTGAATAATGCATATCTCTGCCAGTCTCTAATTGTCTGAGCTGGAGAAGAGTTTCTTACACCAAAACTCCTCTTCAGCATGCTTGCAGAGTTATCTATCCAGATTTGAATGCTGGAGAGCACCTTTGGTTTGAGTTTTGCTTCGACATTTTTGTAAGTGCAGACGTGTTGTTGGCTAGCTAATAGAAGGACTCCAGTCTCCTTGCAAAGGCTACCCTTTTAAATCAGCTGGACATACCTGGTTATTTACCCAGAGTGGATGGTCTCTCTCCGGGCTGCCAGAATGGTCCTGCTCTGTGGTCCTTGTGTGCCACAGGTAGGAGCCAGGGGGACTTGCAGACCACAAAGAGGAAGTTAACTTGCATGAAATTTGCTCTCAAGACCTGATACAGCTACTCAGTTGCACTGGGCCACCACAGGACAAAAACCAGCAAAAGCAACACCTGGTAGGGCTGCTGTAGCGGAGGCTGCACAGCTGATACTGTTTCCTTTTCTTTTTCTTTTTTCTAAGCTGACTTTTGAGCTCTAGGGCGTTCCAGACTGAATGTTCATGTGCAGTTTTTTCTTTCTACAGGTGAAGAAAATGGAAGATTGCAGTCATATAGACTGTTTTGGGGACTAAATTTTGCCAGTTGTGTACTGAGTGGTAGTCTTCGTGGCTAAGGCTAGGCCTGTGTTTTTGTCGTTTGAGCAGAAGAGGGAGAGGGACAAAGTTGTGTGTTGGCTGGAGGGTTTTTTTGCACTCACCCTTTTGAAAGCACCACTGAGATCAGAGGTTCAAATCTTGGCATAGATAATACTCAGCTTGTGGTAAAGAAAAGTCTTCCAGTAGCTTAGCAGACTTGCAGATACCTGTGTGACTACTAAGTGAAGGATCAGGACAGTCTGCACCCTCATTGTGTACATCTGTCTTTCTTGGCAGGAGCTGCCATTGCAGTGGTCCCCAGCAGATGGGTCTTCACGTGGAGAAGGAGCACCGTGGGATGCAAACCTCTTGCAAATTTTGGTCTGATTTTGTATTAACCGAGGGAGAGACAAATGGGAAGTGAAGTCTGTGACTTAATGGTAAAACAGAACTGTGTTTTACACCTCTTTAAATATGGGAGATCAGTGCTGGGCCTCAGTTACCAGTGGGTTAAGTATGGGGATCCTGGACCACAGGGGTGAGAAAACGCAGAAGGCTTGGCCTTTCTGCTTTGTGTAACCCATTTCAACATAATCAGTGTTAATCAGAGAAAGACAATTAATTGCATAGAATTTTTAAGCTGTCTTCCCTCTGTTCTACCCATGTGTGACTCCACAGGGTATGGCATCCAGGGACATATTTTCAGAATTAAATGCTGGGAGGAAATACATCTGTGTGGAAATACATCTTGGATCTCAGAGTGGTGGTGCTGGAGATGAGTCTGCAGTGTCACCCTTTACACTATTCCCAAGTAATACCCACATTTTGCTTGGGGTGGAGACATCCTTCTGCACGTGTGGGCCCTGGTATGATGGGGGACATCCTAAGAGCTTCTTACGTGTGCACAAACTGAGTCACAACTCTAAATGAGTGTACTGGGGGACACTGAGCAAGTGCTGCTAGTGCTCTTTGAGTAGAGGAAGAGCTCAGAAAGTGGCTATGGTCATTTTCATTTTCCCTTCTTGTTCATCAGGCCAAACAATTCAAACAAGACAATGTCCCTTGTAGTAGAGCAAGTTCTTCTTAGTGTTGCAGTACATTGATACATCTTGGAACTGAACCCCTCCCCAGCAAACAAAATCCCCAGATGTTGTGGTGGGTTAAGACGAAATACCAGCATGCTACTAGGGTCTCAGAAGAGCTATAAAGCCAAGCTTATGTGTCCTTTGCCATAGGTACAGGCCCTGACCCTGACATTTGGTAGCTGGGAGCATTTGTAGAAAACAGTGGGATCTAAAAACATATGTAAGACATCGCCCTCTTGATGCAACAACAAAATAAACTGATTCTAGCTCTTCCAGGCAAGGAAGAAATCAGAAACTGGGAGTAATGGGATGGAGTAATGAAATGATTCTCCTTTTAATGAGGTATTCTTCAAAGCGTTAGTCAAAGAACCCAGCTTACTTCTGATGCAGCCAAGTATCTCTCGGGCAGTTTGACAAGCAGACACTTGTTTGGGTCTGATGTGTGTGCTTTTGTCTTGTCAGAAGGCAGTGTGGTGCTGCTATAGGTCATCCTGGTGGTTGTCCCTGCCCTCTTGGTTGGGCCAATTCCCTCCAGAAACAGCAATATCCCACAGAGCTGCAGCTCAGGGGTGCCCAGAGCACACCACAGTGCTAGGAGCACATTACGTCTCTTCCAGGATACACTGATCTCACCCCTTACGAGAGAGGATATTACCATCCTGACTGATTTTCCAATTGAGGAAGGTGTTCTGCCACACAGAAATGTGTTTGCTCCACACTGCAGTAATGGGAGTGACACAAGGCTGGTGACACGACTGCTCTCAGCCTGGGGAGAAAGGCTGGGTGCAGCCCCACTTCCCCCTGCCCTGTGGGGCAGCATGGATCCAAGGTCCCAGCTGGGGCTGTGACTCCACCATAAGGGCCAGGCTGCATCTGTGCACCCACTGCCAGCTGTGGGATCGTCCAGGGACAGGTTTTGTTGGAGAGCACATCTCCAGCTGACATCAGTGAGGTCTTTCTCTCAAAGTGAACATTAGGCAGCTATCAAAGTGCCGTTTATGAGCAAGATTCATGAACTAATTAGTCACTAGACCCATTAATCAGGAAGACTAGAAATAATTCAGCAGAATTCATGCTGTCAGCAAGGATGAGAAGAGCCTTCTCTATGACAGCTTACCTTGCATTTTGATCATTACGTGATTCGGAGTTTAGCCCATCCGTCTTGTTTATCTGCCCTCAGGGGAAAATAATCCCTGCATCCTAGCCATCTCGACAAGTTTGAAATTCAAACATATTTTCAGTTCTGTCAGTAAAATATCAAATGGGCACATTCGGATGAGTATTGACATACAACAGTGCTGGTGCCTTTTTTCAAATGTATTGTCAACAAATCCCTCCTTTCCCTGCTGCTGGTCTGTGTATAGTAGCTCAACACCATCTTAGGGAAAGTGAAGGGTGGGGTGCATGCACAGGTCATTAAAAAGTAGTTAAATTGAAACATTCTAATTATTCTTAGCAGCCTTCCCAAGACAAACCAAAGGCATTCCCCAGTGTAACTCCACCTTCTTGTGTCTTGGGTGAGATTTATTTACTTGTGCTTAAGCAAGAGATACATCTTAAAATAATCAAGCCAGTGTTTATTTTGGCTCTTTGAGTCTTTTCCCCACACCAGAAATCCATCCAGAGCCTGTGCAGTAAAATATTCCTTTAACAGATGCATACCACACTGTTGGTATGAAGTAGGTTGGTCACTCTAGAAAGTATACACTAACAAGACAGTAACAGATGGTCTCAAATCTTGGTATGGAGTTCTTGTGGCTACTGTATTTATATTAAGCATTAATTGCTGGAGGTGGAAATCATGCTTCTTAGTGTGCCAAAGCCCAGAGATGGGTCTCACTGTGTAACTCAGATGCAGAGAGTGGAGCAGAGAAGGGAGAAGTCTGGCTGGAAACCTGGGATGCCATGAATTTTTGCCCTTGGCCAGAAGGACTGCCTGTCATCTCCACTTTAGAAGTCACTGTCTGGGATGCAAAGGAATTTTGATGCGGAGCAGGGAAGGTGCACGAGGAATGGAAGCAATTTGGGAGGTAAAATGAGTGTCTCTCAAACGACAGTCTGCCTATGAGGAACTGTTGGCCTGCTTGAGGTGAAACAAACATGGAGTTGAAACTGAGGAGAGCTGATGTAATGGTAATGTGGAGTAGGCCAGGAGCATGTCCAGTTGTGCTGTATATATTCTGTGTTTTGTATTTCTAATGTTACCAAGTGAAGCACTGGATCCTGAAGTTATGGGTACAAAGTTCCTATTGTCCTGTGGAATTTTTATGTACAAATACTTTTTTTAATACTCTTTTTTTTTTTCCCATAAAGTGTGTTCTTTTTTCGTATTATTAAAAAAAAAAATTCCCTCTGGATTTATCAAAGAATGCTACCGTACCAAAATCTTAAAAGAACTACTATCACTTGTGAAAGAAGGAAACTATACCATTAACCCTGTACCCCAACTACCATTTACTGGTGGGACTATAGTTTTTCTCAATGTCATTTCTGTTTCTGCTCTTTTTTATGCTATTATTATCACTTAATATACTTTCCTCATCCATTCTTTTATTCAATCTTTGGTGTATCAGAAGATGTTATTCCTTAGCTTAAGCCTACCTACATAGTTTAAACTAGTGCTTCGTTATGGGAGATGCAGCTTAGGGGTGGCATCTCTTTGTTGCGTATACACATCAAGTATGGAGTTTCATTACTGTGGTGCTGCTCTAACTTTTTTATAGCTCTGGGTAGTGCTTTGGGGCTCTTCTGCCCTAAAAAGACTTCAAGCTTCAGCTGGGGCACAATCTTCTTTACCTGTAACCTTGTTTGATTTTTCATATAAAACCATCTGATTCCATGCAATACATGTAAACGTAGTCAGTATGATATATGTATTAAGGTCCAGATCACTTGTTAAAGTGATCCATAGCAGAGCTTAGAAAGCCAGACTTGGTATCCTGGCTACGTTCCTATTTCTGCTGTTACATACTGCCTTCATCATCTGCCTGTGCAGTATCACTTTTGGAGAACTTATCGTAACATCATTACATTTTTCATCTGTCTTGAAGTCTTGATAGGTTCATCCAGTTTCATTTTGAGATGGAGGAGGAAGAACAAATCAAAAACTTCTGACAAATATCAAAATGTCCTCATGTTGTCAGAATGAAATGTATCGGTGCTTCAAAAGGCAGGATAAAAATTTTATGTTTTGACTTTTTAATTTCTATTACATATTATAATGTAAAATAAAAAACTAGGTCAAAATTAATTTCAAACTAGCACAAGCTAGTGGAGTTTTACCTGTAGGATGTAATTTTTTTCAAAGTGAAAGGTTTCATATGTGTGTAAGAAGATACTGTTCTCTCTTTTTGTGATTCCTCTTATCAGTCTCATTGTGCCTTTGTGTGATCCTTCTTTGTGCTATATCTTACATTTTGTTAGCATTTATTCCTTGTAATGCGCAGATTCTGATAATTAGAAGTTTCCAAAGTATTTTTCATTTTTAGGATTATTTCTTCTGTCCTTTTTAAAAACCTCCCTAGAAAATTACAGATTAGGTAAAACTTGGAAGATTCTTATGTTTTGAAGCTTTAAGCAGTGCTGTTTGATTAGTTTTGGGCTGTCAGAGTGCAAAATGTCCAAACCAACGTGGTGACTGAGCTTTCCTGATGATATTGTAAATATGCATCAGTTCCCAGAGGTGCATAGCTCAGACCTCTTCACTGATGCATAGGAAAACCCTGCTGCTGCTTCTGTTACAGTAGATTAGCAGGAGAAGGAAATGTGGTGAGGTAAAAGGAGAAAGAGGGAATGACCTGTGAGACTGATGATGGTGGGGAAGAAGGAAGGGTAGAAGCAGAAAATAGGCACAACTGGTTTTAATAAAAAACCTTTTTAATGCTACTTAGAGCTGTTTTTTACAGTGGAAGGATGTTTAGCATCAATTATAGCAGAGGTGCTTTTTTTTTTTTTTAATTTCACTGTTTGTTTAAGGTAACTTACAGTATCGCTTTTATTCCATTAGCAGTCAGTCCTTCCAGCTAGGTGCAACAGTCAGTTGTTAGTGCATATTTGGACCATCCATCTTCAATTATCCATTAGTGCTTTCTCACACAGTGTGCAGAAGGCATGCACCGATGGCTAATGCACATTCCGTTGTTGGCACTTCTGCGACCTTTCATCTTTCCCTGTTAAAGCAGGGGTCATCTACCCACCTGAAATGTAAGCATGCACTGAAGTCAGTGGAAGAAGACTGATACATGCAGTTGGTTCCAGCTCTGCCACTGGTGTTCTGGATGCCCTTGGGTGTCTCTCTTACATCTTCTGTGTGCCTCAGTCCCTATCTGTTCAAAAGGGGATGACAGTATTTCTTTTGTCTACTTATCCTGCAAACTATTCTTTTGCAAGGGCTGCCTTTAAGAATTGTGACCTTCATGGAGCCTTAGAATATTATAGCATAAATAGGATTAGAAGAAAAATTTTGGTGGAGTAACACAAGTTTCCCCTTGGAATAGTGGCTGTACATTTCCCAAAGAAAAGAAGGGCATTCATTTATTTGATCTTTAACTGAAGATTTTTTTATTCAGTTTGAAATGTTAAGATTTTTGTTATGTTATGGAAATCTATTAAGATGACCAAATGACCAACATATTTGGGTGACGCATATTAGTTGGTCCAACATCTATTCTGACTTTCCAGACTAAAAGGTGGTGACCTTTATCTTACCCATGGAAATTTTTAGAGCAATCCCCATACTATTCTTACTTCAAAACATACCAAACATTATTTAAAGCTGTTAAGGAGATGAACAGTGTATTGGGACCATATTGCTCTCCTATCATCTGGCATAATGGTTTTCTTTTTGCCATTTAAGATTAAAACACATATGGAACTTGCTTTAATTTGTCACTTTTATTTTCTGAGTTGCTGAGTTCCAGCTTTAGCTGGGATGTCACATTAATTCTGTTTAAATCTTGGGGAGCAAGCAGGTTGATTGGAGTTAACTGTGTACTGTATAATGATTCTGAGCTTAAGCAGTGTTATCTCCAGCAAATGTCTTTTCTACAATAGTCATCTGTGTGGAGCCCTGGAGCAATTCTTGGCTTTTTCACTCGTATCACTTCACTATCAAAGCTGAAATGATTAATATTCACAGAAAAAAAAATAGATTTTTCTCACAGCAAATCTTCCTTTCTATTTGTATTTGGTGAGAACCAAGCCTTCTGCATACATTATATGGATCAGCTAGAACCAGTCTGAGGAGTGAGGATGTACATCTGTGAAAGTGATACAAATACATCACTGTGATTATCAGAAAGGAATTGTTAACATGCCCATATTTCTAGCACACTCACCTTTTATTTGCTGAGGCTAAAATCCTGCCTGCCTTTTTGTCCTGATTCTCCTGTTAGCTATGGTAATATAAAATCAAGTACACTTGATCAGGCTGGATTTCTGTTGTGTGGAAGTGGGGCAAGTGAAAATTGAATTGCTTCCCTTTGTCCCTGTGAGAACAATGCTGCTCTATGGAGTACTTTCTGGCAGAGAACAGCCACTACACCTAGGAGCATCCTAGGGTTTGGCTATGTGTGTGGTGTGACCTTGGCCCAGGCCCATGCAGAACCAGTCAAGTCTTGGACCACTTACAAGGACTGCGGTTTTCAAGAGCAGATGCTGACTGAATTGCTCCCAACTGCTCCCTAGCCCTGAAAGTGCTCAGGACTTCTAAAATAAGACCAGTCTAAAACAAGTTCCCAGATATCCATCTAGGAGTCTAAGATGCCTATTATTTAGAAACAGAAACAAGGCAGCCCAAACTTGGCTCAGGTGCATGAGCTGTTTTGCAAAAGCTGGTTTTAAAAGTGAGGCTTAGGCTGTTTTCGGATCTGCTGAAGTCAGTAGTAGTCTTTACACTGGTGAGGGGGACTTCTAGATGACATCCCAGAAGTCAGTGCTTCACAGGAGGAGAGTGTTCATTTGAATCTTCTGTTGTGAAAATGGTGAGTGGTCATACATTTAATCAGAGCACACTTCACCCTGCAAAAGCAAATAGCCTCTTTGAGAGCCATTTGTTGTCCAGCCATGTCAGACTAAAGTCTATACAGAATCATAGAATTGTTAAGGTTGGAAAAGACCCTAAAGACCATCAAGTCCAACTGTTAACCTATCACTGCCAAGTCCAGCACTAAACAATGTCCTCAAGCACCACGTCTACCCATCTTTTAAATACCTCCAGGGATGGAGACTCAACCACTTCCCTGGGCAGCCTGTTCCAGTGCCTGACTACTCTTTCAGTGAAGAAGTTTTTCCTAATATCTAATCTAAACTTCCCCTGGCACAGCTTGAGGCCATTTCCTCTCATCCTATCACTTGCTACTTGGGAGAAGAGACCGACACCCACCTCGCTACAACCTCCCTTCAGGTAGTTGTAGAGAGCCATAAGCCTCAGCCTCCTCTTCTCCAAACTAAACAACCCCAGCTCCCTCAGCCGCTCCTCATAAGACTTATTCTCTAGACCCTTCACCAACTTCGTTGCCTTTCTTTGGACATGCTCTAGTACCTCGATGTCCTTGTAGTGAGGGGCCCAAAACTGAACACAGTACTCGAGGTGTGGCCTTACCAGTGCCGAATACAGGGGCACTATCACCTCCCTGGTCCTGCTGGCCACACTACTATCCTGATACAAGCCAGGATGCCATTGGCCCTCTTGGCCACCTGGGCACACTGCTGGCTCATGTTCAGGCGGCTGTCAACTAACACCCCCAGGTCCTTTTCTGCCAAGCAGTTCTCCAGCCACTCCTCCCCAAGCCGGTAGCGTTGCCTGGGGTTGTTGTGACTGAAATGCAGGACCCGGCACTTAGGCTTGTTGAATCTCACACAGTTGGCCCCAGCCCAACAATCCAGCCTGTCTGGATCCCTCTGCAGGGCCTTCCTACCCTCCAGCAGATTGACACTCCCACCCAACTTGGTGTCATCTGCAAACTTACTGGGGGCGCACTCAATCCCCTCATCCAGATCATCGATGAAGATATTGAACAGGACCGGCCCCAACACTGAGCCCTGGGGAACACAACTTGTGACCAGCCGCCAACTGGATTTGACTCCATTCACCACCACTCTCTGGGCTCGGCTGTCCAGCCAGTTTTTAACCCAGTGCAGAGTGCACTTGTCCAAGCCGTGAGCAGCCACCTTCTCCAGGAGAATGCTGTGGGAGACGGTGTCAAAGGCCTTACTGAAGTTCCAGTAGACAACATCCACAGCCTTCCCCTCATCCACTAAGCGGGTCACCTTGTCATAGGAGATCAGGTTAGTGAAGCAGGACCTCCCTTTCATAAACCCATGCTGGCTGAGCCTGACAACCAACGTGTGGTTGTCCCACACGTGCCACATAATGGCACTCAGGATGATCTGTTCCATGACCTTCCCCAGCACCGAGGTCAGACTGACAGGCCTGTAGTTCCCCGGATCCTCCTTCCGACCCTTCTTGTAGAGGGGCATCACATTAGCTAACTTCCAGTCATCGGGGACCTCCCTGGTTGACCATGACTGCTGATAAATGATGGAGAGTGGCTTGGCAAGCTCCTCTGCCAGCTCCTTCAGTATCCTCGGGTGGATCCCATCTGGCCCCATAGACTTGTGAGCATTCAAATGGAGGAGCAGGTCGGTGACTGCCACCTCTTTGACAACTGGGACTTCATTCTGCATCCTATCTCCATCTCCCAGCTCAGGGGCCTGAAAACCCCGAGGATGACCAGTCTCACTATTAAAGACTGAGGCAAAGAAGGCATTAAGTACCTTAGCCTTCTCCTCATCCTTCGTGGCAATGTTTCCCTCCGCATACAACAAAGGATGGAGATTCTCCCTGGCCCTCCTTTTATCGCTGATATATTTGTAAAAACATTTTTTGTTATCTTTAATAGTGGTGGCCAGTTCAAGTTCTAGCTGGGCCTTCACCTTTCTGATCTCCCTGCATAACCTCACAACATCCCTGTAGTCCTCCTGAGGCATCTGCCCTTTCTTCCAAAGGTGGTAAACTCCCCTTTTTTTCCTGAGTTCCAGCCAAAACTCTCTGTTCAGCCAGGCCGGTCTTCTCCCCCGCCTACTCATCTTACGGCACGTGGGGACGGCCTGCTCCTGTGCCTTTAAGACTTCCTTCTTGAATAACATCCAGCCTTCCTGGACTCCTGTGCCCTTCAGGACTGCCTCCCAAGGGACTCTCTTAACCAGACTCCTAAATAATCTAAAGTCTGCACTTCTAAAGTTCAGGGTGGCGGTTTTGCTGACCCCCTTTCTTACTTCACCAAGAATTGAAAACTCTATCATTTCATGGTCGCTCAACCCAAGACAGCCTCTGACCACCACATCATACACCAGACCTTCTCTGTTCATAAACAGAAGGTCCAGTGGGACACCTCCCCTGGTTGGCTCGCTTACCAGCTGCGTCAGGAAGTTATCCTCCACGCACTCCAGGAACCTCCTAGACTGCTTTCTCTCTGCTGTGTTTTATTTCCAGCAGATATCTGGTAAATTGAAGTCTCCCACGAGAACAAGGGCTAGAGACTGTGAGACTTCAGCCACCTGCTTGTAGAATACTTTGTCTGTTTCCTCATCCTGGTTGGGTGGTCTATAACAGACTCCCACCAGGATATCTGCCTTATTATCCTTCCCTCTGATCTTTACCCATAAGCGCTCAACCTTATCATTACCTTCATTGAGCTCTAGACAATCAAAACACTCTCTAACATACAGGGCTACCCCACCGCCTCTCCTTCCTTGCCTGTCTTTTCTGAAGAGTTTATAGCCATCCATTGCAGCACTCCAGTTGTGTGAGTCATCCCACCATGTTGCCGTGATGGCAACTATGTCAGTTTTCCCACTGCACAATGGTTTCCAGCTCCTCCTGTTTGTTGCCCATGCTGCGTGCATTGGTGTAAATGCACTAAAAAAAAATATGGAACGCTTCACGAATTTGCGTGTCATACATATATATGTACCAAGTATTGTATGTATGTATAAATACATATCAATTTATCTATAGATCTACATATATGTATATTTTTGCTGGATTTTATCTGATACCAGTTAATTATTAACTCTGTTGGACGGGTGAACTTAATTCTAACGCTTCTTTGAAGTACTTTGAAATGTCTTGGCAGGATAGAGTGTAGAAGTTTCAGGTACTGTAATTCTTCTGAATGCAAGAAGTCTACCATGAGGGGGGTCCAAAGCATAGTGCATAATGGGTGTCGTAGTGCCAGCCTGCTACATGAAGAAATGTTGCAAAAAAGGAGGGGTGCTCTGCACAAGAAAGACACCTGGAGGATTTAACTCTAAATCTGGCCTGGGCATAAAGCAGAAGCAAGACTTAGCTGCTGAAGAACCAAATACAGCCCATATCTGAAGAGCAGGAAGGGGTAGGTCAGACTTAGTCACCTAACCTGAGACTGGTGACACAAAGATGAAGTCAAAGTACTACTGCCTGTGCAAGTCTGCTGGAGGAGAGGAACTGACACCACTGCTCCTCATGCAGGGTGTTTCAAGTCTTTGTGCTGTAGGATCCTGCTGAGCTGGGGCCCAACATTGGGAGTTTGTGCATGCTGAGTTCCTCCTACCTGGAGTAGCCCTTTGTCAAAATTTCTGTATGCTCCTGCAAAGAGTCTGTGCAGGAAAGAGGCACCTCCAGAGGGACTGGAGCATCCAGGTTTCCCAGGGAGCTTATAGTGTATCTACATGAGTTATCTGTGTGAGGAGCTGGTACTATCAGCCCTCATCCCAAAGAAAGAAAAATCCTCAGCTTTTGCAGGTATGACTGTAAAGTGATAACTAAGACGTTGTTGGTTTGCAAGCTGTATTTGCAAGCTGAATTTCTTTCCTCTTCAGGAGGGAAACCCCTTTGTCTCCAGGTGGGAACATCAGAGGAGGCCTCCTGCTATGTTTTCCCGTCGAACAAGGGTTTGGTTTTGAGTGAGGACAGCCTCCAAGGCCAAAGCATTTTTGATTCAAACACTGCTGTGCTGTGTCCCACTCCAGCCACACCCTCAGCCTGAGATGTGATCCTAACCAATTTAGTTGAGACCAGTACAAAGAAAGAGCTGCTTCTAGTGACGCTAGAAATTTTTTGTAGCAGCAGTATAAAGAGCAGCATGAATTTGACCCTCTCTGTCAGTGAGCCAGCAAAAAACCTGAACAGATAATGCAGACAAATATAAATCAATAAAAGCTGTGATCAATAAAAAGAGCTTTCTGTGTGGGGTGGAACATGTTTGCCAGAGATCTAGAAAGACAACGGCCAAGGGTGCCTTCCAAGTCATCACCATGTCCAGTGGAAAAGGCAGGCTGAGTGTTGGGATGTATCACATCAAGGGATAAAATACAAAGTGAGAAGCACTGCTTTGCACCTCATCAAGAATTGTATGTTGTGTTCTGATCCCTCTCTTTGGAGCTGTGCAGAAGCAATGTGAGTGCCTTTGGAAGAGGTGCAGCATGTAAGAATCAAATTCAGGAGCATTTCTTTTAAGAAGAGGCTGACATGGTTGTGCAGAAAGCAGTATCAGGCAACGTGGGTTATGTCCTGCTGAACCCATTAAGCCTGTATGTGGAGCAAGAAGGCTGCAGTTTGGCACTTTATGCTGTAAAGCATCAAAACACTCTCTGCTGATAGTGGTAGGGTCGTAAACATGAGCCCAAAGCTAGCTGGCACATTGTAAAGGTCACCAGACCACCCGTCATTATGCAGAAAGAGCATTTCCAGGATGTTTGGAGAGGTGAGGATGGGACCTGGAGTTGTGTTGAAATTACTGCAAATGGGTGTGTGGCCTTTTGCTGTGTTGTGTGCCTCCAGCAGGCCTGTGAGACAGCAAGGGGACGAGAATGCTAAGGAACCTATTCCCATCTTCACTGAGGAGCTCTCCTTTGGCTTTGGCAGCATAATTGCTATTTGTTCGCTCCCTGAGGACATTTTTTTACTTTTAAAAGGTAGAGAAAAAATGAGTTTTTCCATTAGAAACTGTTTGGGCCTATAACCTTTCTTCGGTGTTTGTTCTGTGTCATAAAAGCATAGGAAGTCTAATGGACTTTTCAAGGAAGTAATTACCTGGTGTACATCCTTAAAGCTTTTATTGATATTTAAATGTGTATCTAAAGAAAATACAGTGACAAAGTATTAATCTATTATATTTTTTGCATCAATACAAAACAGCAGTTAATGCCACTCTTAGAGAAACTTCATAACTATTATTTCTTAAACCCACAATGGTGAAGGGGGAGAAAAATTGGAGGGGGAAGTTGTCCTGATGTAGCTGTTGTTTAACCGTTCATCTCTCTTGATAATGGTGCTTGATCAAGAACATTTTATTTTCATTCCTTATAACGATATTTTACTCCCCCTCATTTTAACTTAACAATTCAGTTTTTAAATCCAGGGAGTCACAGCTGTGCTCCTGGTGTAATTCCTGCATAGAAATAAAATCTAGCAGACTGGTATGATTACAAACTGTGACCTGTAGCAGTGCTTCTCCATTTTGTCAGTGGGGCTGGCTGCTGCTCTTCTTTCTTCCTTCTCATATTCCTTTCCCCCTAATTGAGGCCTCCATGCTCTCCCACCTCTCAGTGGCTGCCTCCTCCCGTAATACAACTTGTCCACCCTTAATGCATTTGCTCTTGTTGAAGTATATCCAGGAATAGCTTCCAGATGCTGTCATAGCTGTCCATTTCATTATTTCTGGTGAAGGGATTTCACTTAAACATAGCTCTACCAAGAACAGCAGGAGTCTATGCCTGGTCTACATCTGCTCATCTAGTTCATCCCTACAATCTCCTTGGCCAGCAGCATAATTTAAAAAATCCAGCTTTTTTCCCCATTCATGACAAATTTTTGGAAGTGTGTGGATATGTTCCCAGACACCCAAACTTCATGGTTCTTAGGAAGGTTAGTTTCTAAGAGTGGTACGACCATTCCAATAAAATATCTCAAAGGAGTTGCTAAACCTGTTCTTCATATCAGAGCTCTTGATGTTCCCAAGAGGTGGCTGTTTACTGATCCAGGAGGGTTTGACGGGGGTGTGAACAGGGTAGGAGAGAGTCTTCAGGTCATAAAGAGCAAGCATTAGTAGATGTCCAATCCAAAAATGTACCTAGGCATATAACTTTATTTCTCTGTTCACCTAACCCTCACTGCATTAGCTGTGCCAAACTCTTTCACTCCTTGTCATCATTGTAGTCTAAAGATCAGGGCACTAAAGGGAGTGGGGCCCAAGGGAGGGAAGATGGAGAAATATGCCAGCTTGGTCTTGTAGATCAAGAACCAGAGAAAATGGAAGAAGGTCTGTCAGGTGAATGACAGACAGACACCTTAGGGCTCATAGGGAGCTGAAGAGAAAGGGCTGTGAGCTGAGGGTGGAGAGCTGTCAGCTGTGGTGACATGACCAGGAGATCCTCTTTGTATTGAGATATGGGTCTGGTCACAAAGCACAAAGAGGAAAATACCCAGCTGCAGTGAAAGCTGGGACTGGACAAGATATGGGGAAGATTTGAGGCTGTAAGAGCAGACACAGGAGCAGCCCAGCATGTGAGGAGAGAGGGCTGGGGAGGAGGTGCAGGGTGAAGGGGCCTTTTGCCGTGGGGGCATGGGGTGGTGGAAGAAGAAATGCCTGGTGAACAGTCCCACCTAAAGAGCTGGTGGGGGTGGATTGGTCCCACAGGGCCAAAGAGCCTGAATGCAATCTGAGCACAAGCTGGGGCTGTCAGCCCAGAGAGGACATAGTTTCTGTTAGCGGGTCATGCTGCCCACAAGAAAGGGTGGCCTGTCACAGCCAGAGCATGGCTTTTGGGCTTGGCTTTAATGAGTGGGAGGGGGACATTTCAGCAATGGCTTCTGTAAGTACGAAGAAGTCCTTCTCCCTGGCTTATGCAGCTGGGCTCAGCTTGGAGAGGAGACCATCCCCAAGTGCTCTGTGTGCAATTGCATGTTGGGTGCTTGCAGCAATCCTCTTACAGCACGGGGGACCTGGCCACCTTACTGTAAAAGTGCCGTCGTCCTGTAGCACAGCAGTGGTCTTACCCAGCCCGAGCGGGTGCTTGGCTGTCTCTTGGTGGTAGCTGTCTTCCCGGTGCAGCTTCAGGGGTGACAGGGAATTTCTGAGGGAGTTTGTTCACCAGCCTCCTGCAGACCGGGCTGCACTCTCCCCTGCAGAGCGGTGGTTTATGGTTCTACTTATCAGTGAAAAATCATTGAAGAGTCTGTCATGGGTACCACAGGGCCCTAAACTGCAGCAATAGTCCTAATATCACCCATTTCCTTCTTTTCTTCTCACTTTGCTGTTCCATGCTACCTTGGTTTGGCATCTCTGGTACTCCCAAGGCCAGTACAGGCTCAATCCCATAAAGACCTGGTCTTTCTTATGGTAAATGCATGTCAACACCTCTTGATGTAGATACCCCAGCATTTACCTGAAGATTCCTTGTTTCACAGATGATTTGTCATTCTCTCTGATGAATGGATGTTTTCCTGTCCTCCTGCACTCCAAGGGTTTTTGCACTTCCCCGGGGCTTGTTTACTTTTAATAGATAATTGTACTTCTGGATATTCAAGGATCTCTGATTCTGGTTTTGAGTGTGGTAGAAGATGTAGTCTCAGTGGGATTGTGTGGTCTGGAGTACCTTATGGCTGTGCTGTGTGATAGCTTTGTAGTGGTTTTGAATTGCTCCATTTTAGTTTACACTCATTCTCCTCTTATACCATGAGAAAAGGTGACTGGAAGTTCCTATTTTATTTCTTCTTCACCATTAATTATTGTATACACACACACACATATATATGTATATATAAATATAAAGACAGCTTTATTGCGTCTGCCCTTAGTTGAGCAATTTCTGTGAGGCTCTCATATTCTTTCCAGTCTCCTCTCATAAGCAGCTTGTTCACTGTGCTTATTGCCAGTGCCTTTTTGGTTTGGGTGTCTTGAGAAGAGTGTCTGGGATGGGACACAGGTTTGGCACTAGATACATGGTTTATTTCCTTCCAGTACTGGCTAGAGCCCCTGTTTGTATCTGGAGGATTTACAGTCTCTGGCAGGGAATGAATGTATCTGTTACATCTTCCCTGAAGTAACATTTACAGATCGGCTGATGTTTTTTGGCAAGTAGGGAAGGACCCAGAAGACCCACCAGGTCGGCGGTGCCTGCTGCATGCTCCCGGTGAGGGGTTGGCTGCTGGCAGCACAGCTGGGGCAGCAGCACTGAGCAAAGGGCACCCTGTGAATAGCGGGGGACTTGGCTTTCCCTGTTAGTCTGAAGCTGTTCCTGCCTGTGGAAAGCAAAACACGGGAAGATGTCAGTAAGTCTTTCGGTGCCACATGTTCCTCACAGGCTGGGGACCGCTGGAGGCAGTTCAGTGTAGCTGGAGTTGAACTGTCCTTTTAAAATCAGCCTTCGGTGTGCCTTGCTCTCCTCATAGGCTGTGGCATCCTCTGCTGAAAGCCCCCGAGGCTCTGCTGAGCTTGATGGACAATTCCTTTTCTTTCTTCCCCTTTGTGCTCTCTCACAAAGAGAAACTGCTTCTCTCCCAGGGAGAGGGAGGGAGGCAGGGAGGGAGGGAAGAAGGGAGGGAAGGACAGAGGAGGATTTTTTTGCTTGGCCTGGGATGTCTGCACCTCCACACTTCCAGTCCTGTCCTACCGCCAGGCTGGATTGCTGTTGATATGGCAACGCATCCCTGCACTAACCAAACCGTGAAAGGTGAGGGAAAATAATTATTCATCTCGATTTAACTAATGGAAAACAGAGTTCCAGAGGTTAAGATTTCATAAAGGAATTTAGATATGGATGTGTCCTGATAGTGTTTTGTTTAAGGTACCCACAATACCTGGATCCCCCAGGAACCAAGGTACAACCAGCACTGATCTGAATCTTTAGGTGGCTTTGAGAAATGTATCTCAGAAAAAATTAAACCTGGGGTTTCAAGAACCATTTGGCATTGTTCTTGCTCTGCAGTCATTAAAGGGGCTGTCCCAGATGAGCTGATCAAGCTCACAGGGGTTGCCAGTGCAGAGGTGGGACTGAGCCACATCTCTGGAATTTTAGTTGACTATCTTCTGATGCTTTCCTCTCTGATACTTACTTGTTTTTGCAAATAAAATAAAATCCAGTTTCTCAGTCTGAGCTTCTCTTTGTGCTTGAGTGGACAGTTTGGGTCCTTTGAAAGATGAGCAGCAATTGGGAAAAAACCTGCAAGTGAATGAAAATTGCCTAAATTTGCAATGCCACATATGGAAATGTAGAAGCCAATGGAGGACATCATGCCTGTCCTGAATGTTGTCCGTCTCCGTGCCCAATGGTTTAGCTATGTTTGTGTGCTTTGAAAAAGAATTTCATATGCAGGAGCCTGTTGCCTTGACCTGAACTTAGCAGAGGGGCATCTCGAGGCATTGTCACATCTTGGGAATGTGGCCTAGCTTTGCATCATTTATAGAGTATGCATTATTCTGGGCTAATGTGAAAGTAAGCCTTTGATCTCATTCCATTGCACCAAGCGAAATAGATGTAACTGCTAAATTCCTTCCTCTTTTATCATTCCTCAGTCAATAATACTACAGCTTACCATTCCTCCATCCCCCTCCTCCTTTGTGCAGCTTCTGGGGAAGTGTTGCTTTCCTTCTGGTTTTCAATCCTGCTGCATTCCCCATGCTTTCAAGACAGGTTTTGTACAGGAAAAAGGAAAATACATTTCATAATGCAAACATGCCCTGCTCAGCACTTTCAGTTATCTTATTTATATGCTGCAGTACAGCTTTCTATGACCCAGTGATTATCATTTCCCAGAGCTATCATCATTTTAAAGCTACCTCTGAATTGTGCTCCAGGAGATGGTACAACCCTATGAGTACTGTGTGAGAGCCTGAAAGGGAGGGGATGGGGCAAGCTGCACATACACACAAACCAGGCTGTTGCCCCAACAGCCAAGAAACCTCTAACTTGCATTGTTTCTCACAGTGTTCAATTTCAGCATGTGTTGTTGAGTACTGTCAGGCTGTTAACCACCAGGGAAATCAAGGTGGTTGTTTTTCTTGTTTTTGGGCCTGTCTACCCAACTGATTTTTTTTTTTTCCTGCATAACAACTGAGCTGATTAATTCCAAGATAGAATACCAAATAAGTAAGAGTCATTCATTATATGCAATATTCTAATAGATTTCACTGTGATCTAAACTTGGATTGAATACTAACCCATTGATTGCTATTCAGTTGTTTAAGCAGCTGTGCTACTAAGCTGAGCAATTGCACTGTGTCATCCTTCCCTTTCTTCCTTCGATTTCTACCTCCCTTTCTCCACTCTTGAAATGGCTAACCCCTTGTCTATACATTTTCCTTCAGTGGATTGTGTCCTTTGTGACTGACTACCAAGTATACAATGGAAATGGTAGACAGCCAGCTAAAGTCATGAAAGATACGTTATCTTCATGTAATCGGGTGAAATTCCCATGGGTATTTCACCAAGCAGAGGAGGTTGTTATCATTCTTGTTGAGATGATAATAAAGAGGTGTGATTTACTGCTTCAGTTGTTTCAAAGGTGTCATTTGAACCTAGGGGAGTGTGGTGCTGTTAAACAGACCTGGACAAAGCTTAACAAAATAGTCAGTGCACATCTGTATCTGTAGTCAGGAGCATTAAAAAAAAATGGCTTGATTATTTTCTTTGACTCAAACTGAAGATGTGGGTGCTTAACCACTGTTCAAATTAGGCTCTTTTGAATCTTGATCCAGCAGTGTACATAAGCATGTATGCACATATGCGTATGTATATATACTTACTAATTGAATGTGTATATGCATTTTTATACATGTTAATATACACATTTAAGCACTTTTACAGGTATCTAAGTGCTTTTTCTTCAGTAGTGAATGAGCTACATTTGCTTTCAAAGTTAAATATGTACTCAAAGTATATCTCGTGAAAAATGTGGTTACTTTTGGTATCTAAGCCTGAGTTAGATACCTATCTTTAGGGTACTAGGTTTACACCTTCTGACTTTTACCATTAGTGATAATCTATCCTGAACCTGATTTTGTGCAAAACATTGGGTAAAACCCTGCATCATTCACTTGTTGCTGCTTATGCCTGCAGCCTTTTAATAATTCTACAGGTCCACCTCCTTCCATATACCGTGTAGAAAAGGTTATTACAGGTGGCTGCCTGAAGTTGGGAACTAGATCTGATGTAATAATGTGAGAGAAATCCTCATTAAAAAAAAAAAAAAGACTTAGTAGCAGGCCTTTTATTACACTTTGCGACTCAGATTGTATTGAGTTTGTTATGAATTCTGCTGACACTTCTGCAAAGAGTCAAAGTGGGGCTGCATTGTGGTGGTGGAAAAAAAAATTCAGATCTCTTTCATATCTACTACTTGGATGCCAAAAATGGTTAGTGCCAATGGCCATTCTTGCTTTAACATGTTATGGAGAGGAAATAGCTGCAGGGAGAATTAGAGGAGAGGGGAAAAATAGGCAGCTGGCTTATGGGTTAACTGTGAGATTCCTGCTAGCAGAGAATTTCTTTCTTCTTTCTGTATTGAAGCCCATGGATGGTAAAGCTGAAGTTCTACATCATAAATTCCCATTTGGACATTCAGTTTTGAGAACCTACATCCAGCATCCTTATCATTTTGAAGTTAAAGTCACAATCAGTAATGAAATCTGCTTGCTTTTCACACACTGAAATTAGCTTTGATTCTTTGCCTGAAACATATGTTTAAAAGGCAACATGCACATACTGTGCACTGACCCTATCAAAGCATTAAATACCATTGAAGTCATTTTCCGAAGCTGCCTACAGCATTAGTTTATTTTTAATATGGTCCCTCTGAAGGAGTGGTGAAGGAAATACCTATGGGAGCTATTTCAATTGTCTGTCTGGGGTGAAGTCCCTACCTTGCCCTGCTGAAGAAGAAAGTAAGAGGGGATACTAATTTCCCTTTGTTGTTGTGAAAGATAATGTTTAATTCATTGGATTTAGTTCCTTTCTAAGGAAAATGGTATTCTGTTTGGGTGAGAAAAATGCTTCTTTGATACTTAGCATGATTTGAAGAGAGGGATGAGGGAGAAGGATATTGCTGTAATTGAAAATGGGGTTTAGTCTATGACAGTTTTCCTGATTCTTTATGATAGCTGTTTTAGTCTTTTTGCTTTGTGTTATTTGTCTTGCAGTGTTACGTGGAGAATCTTCCTGGCTCTGGAGGTTCCCTTCACAGAACAAGGAGGATATGGGCACGCTCCAAATGAATGTTTCCAAACTGAAACCACTCACCCAGGCGAAGACTGTACTGCCTAATGCAGACGAGGACCCGCCATATTTAGAGATCAGGGGATTATGCCAGGGTCGCAGAGGAGTCTGGTGGCAGAGCTGGTGAGTGGGTAAGACCACAGGTTGGTTTCACACTCTGGTACCACTTTCTTCTCATTTTAGCATCTTAAAATTACTAGCCCTTCCCTACATTTTGCCATGCCAGAGCCACTGCAGCCTCAAACAAAGCATGCACCTAAGTGCATGAATTTTCTCTCCCTTGAATTTCAAGTGACATGAGCACAGTTTAGATTTTACAAATCTGAACGATCGGTCCACTGGCAAAGGGAACACATTTTTTGTCACTCATGGTCACAATTAGAATGACAACAAGGCCAGACTCCTCCATCACTGCTCTTTAACACTGTCAGCACCACCTTTACCAGAATTATCCTGTCTGAAGCATGAATGGACCTATTCGTTTCTCACTTTGTTCGACCTAGGACTCTAGGAACTGTTTAATAGCATATAGGCTGCTTTCTCCTGTAAAAAAAATGATTAAAAGTTAAAGACTGGGCTAAAAAATGTGCTCTCTTGGCCATGAAAGGTTAATTTTATGTTTGTTTGGACACATTTGTAGAGTAGCTGTGTTATGCACTGTGCTTTTAAATATCGTTTCATGCCATATAATGAGTTTGAAATCTGTCATCTTCCAGGGTTTGTATTTGTGTAGGAAAGAGAGAGAAGCATGCAGGAGAAGTATATAGTTTTAGGAATACACTTTGATTCAATTTCTTGCATTTTATTATGGCCACGACAGAAAATACTCAGATCTCATGCTGAAGACATGTTTTCAGAACGCAGTGGTTTTATTTTAAATGACTCCCCAGAGAAGATGATCTCAGGCAGGGAAATGCATGCAGTCTTTCCAAAGAGATAAGAATAATCATTGCATTTCTACTGTGCATTTCTGTAACGCTGTAAATGTTATATAAATCGCAAGACAGAGATCATACTCAGTTGCTGACAGTGGAAGTCTGGCCACCAGTGTGGTGAAACAGCAGTCTGACACAGGAATTTGGTTGCAAGTTAACCAAAAGTCCTCTCATTTTCTTACCTATAAGTGAAGCAGATGCTCATGGGTATCAGGAGTCTTGTAAGCTGAAGTGAATCTTGCCTTGTAAGTGGTTTTCAGGAAACTGTAAAAGACAGATAAAATCCATCTGAAGTATACATCTGAGACTAGGCTGTGAGCTCCCTGTTCACGTAGCAGAGCCTTGCCCAGCTGAAACCAATGTGACCATTGTGAGACCAGTGAAATTGTGGGGATCGCTGGCCAAGTCATTCAGATGCTTCATGGTAGCAGGGACCAGCTCACCACTCTGATTCAGTACATAATTACAGTAAGATCTTGAGTCCCCTGCTTATAAGCAGCTTTCCTAGCAAAACTGATGGCATCAGCTGTGCAGAATGACCCTGCTAGCCTGTGTAGGAAGGTCATCATTAGCTTGTCCTCAGTGTAAAAATGGCCATAGAGACTCCTTTCTTTCATTAATTCCTCTGTAGGGCAGCTATGTTGTTCCACTGCAAGGCAGGCTTATCTAGCAAAGGTAGGATTTGATCTCTCATTGTCTTTTTGCCTAAGCCATCCTGATCCTGAGGTTCACATGAATATTTGTGGAAGTTTTAGAAACTGCCAGAAGTACCTTAGTCATCAATCATTCATGTAGAGCTGGAAGAAGTTCTGGGCATCACTAGGTAACCATCAATCACAACATAAATGAGCTGAGCGTAGTTTCACATTTCTTTGGAAGAGTTTGTTGAGTCATCATGTGGGAATTGCACAATGACGGACCAGCTCCTCACACCAAGCTGCTGGTCCTGTGGTGGTGCAATGCTCGTTCTGTTTGATGCACCGACAGACAACCTGAAAACAGACTACACAGCACTGAAAGTATCTCTTCTTACTGGGGACAGGAGGACTATTTTTGTGTGACATTTAAAGAAAACAGAAATTAGAAAATGGCTTATTTTATGGAACTGCTGGATATTTCCTCTGAAAAGTTAAGTTTTGTCAATAGATTACCATTTTAAAAATGTGTTTTGAAAATTGCTGATGTGGGAAGTGTCCATTCTTTGTATTTTTTCAATGAAAACTTATGGAAAAATAGGTTAATTTTCTGTCTTGAAAACCAAGCCTATGGTAAAGTAAGAGATTTTTAAAAATTAGATTAAAAAATTCAATGCTTAATATAAATTCAATACAAAATAGAAAAAAAATATGGAAAATTTAGAAGAAAAGGTGGTTAACTGCAAAGCCATCAAAATAAAAACATCTTCTTTTTTGTTAAAGGCAGACTCCTCCTGGTAACTAATTCTCAAGTCCCACATGGATTGAGTAGACGATATGAGTCTTTGTTTTGTTTGTTTTTTTTGTGGCAGCTGGATTTATAGGCAGCTCTTTCAGAGGTAGACTTCCTTTGTTTTTATGATGGGCTACAGGGCTTAATACTCTATTGTAAATTATCTTGATTGCACAATTTATTATATTATTTGATTTATTGTTAAATACAGTAGTAGTTACCAGGCTAATGTTGGTGTTTTCTTTCTTCCTTCTGAGTTTACTCTTTATAGCATCGTTAATCAGAAAGCTGCTGCTTACTCCAGGACAGGTCCCTTACTGAATGAGCACAGTGTATCAAAGCCAACTCCCAGAGAAATTGCAAAAGCCAGGAAGTTATCCGGTCATTCCCAAACCTGACCAGTTGCTCATTCCCTTCCCATTCCTCCTTCCACCATCCCACTGCAATGCACAGAAGCTTTTGGAGATCCTCTGTGCTGTCATTTAGGTATGTATAGTTTGTAAAAACTCTGTCAGCAGCCACCATTTGAGGATGATTCCTGCTGAAGCCCATGACAAAGACCCGTGGGTTCTCTCCTGGCTCCTCAAACAGAGCTGCAGTTCTAAATCCCCCCTTGCTTGGTGGCTTATGGAATGCAATCACTTGTTAGAGGAAAACCTATTCCCTAAGAAGAAGATGAGAGGAACCATATCCCAACAGCATGAAAAAATTGAAATATATCATAGAAAAAGGGAGAAAATCCAAAGAAATCATGCCTAGACTATCTGGTTTCTCTTTTGTCCAGATTAAAAGAGGGCTATCTTTAGGAAGACACTTGTTTGGATAATGAAGATCAGGCATTTAGCAGCCTAAATAAAATAAGGTTCCTATTCCCACAGATGCATTTTTGTCTAGCATCTGAGGCTTAGAAAAGGAGCGTTGCAGATTTTCCTCACCCATTCATAGCAAGCATCTAAATGCTGATCTTTTTGAAAAAAAATGAAATGAAGAAGAAACAAAAAAATGAATCTCTTGTCAATTTGGCCCACCACAGGTTTTTTTGCATTATTGATAATCTGTAATTTTCATCTGCCCTTTCTTCAGCATGTATATTTATATATGTGTATTTTTTTCCACAAACCTGCAGTGCAGTGCAAAGCTAGATTTAAATATTTTCAGACTGACTGTACCCATCATTTGCATTCCACTGACTCATTCAGAGCAAAGACATCTGAGCAGAAATACAGCAGATAAAAGAGAAACCATTAATCCAGGGAAGATTACTGGCACAGAATCTTTATCCTGTATCCTCCCTGAAATGAGACAAAGATCTTACTATGTACATCCCTCTGGCTTAGCTTCAGAAAGTAAGCAATACAGTAGTGTAGACATGGTACTTTTTAAAGGCACATTACATTGGACTGAAACTTCAGCCTTCTGACAGAGCTTATTACTGCTGAGGTGTTTTTTGGTGGTTGCTTTCTCAGAAGACTCTTCAGCACCCCAAAACTGCTTTTTAACTCGTGTAATGGGTAAGACAACACATCCCTTATCTACTCCTAAAAAGATAGCATATGTCTCCTGGAGAGTGGAGACTGTTCTGTAGCACATTGGTTATACGCATATTTTACAGGGTTCTCGCCCCTGCTGATGCCTCATCTTGATGTGAGTTGTAAATGCCAGTTAGCTTTTAATTAGTCTAATAAGGCTAAAGCTTTCCAGATACTGGTGCCTCAATTCTGGAAGGGGGGTGGGCTGAGGATGTTGAGCAGGCTTGCCCTTTTCAGAAGACACTCATTCCAGGTGACTTGGCATGTTAGATTTCAGAGTGCGGCAGGCTTTTATCTCCCTTCGCTGCAATGTGGCAGGCTGCAGTTGCTTTTCCATTCACTGGTTGTTTGTCTCTCTCCCTCTGTCTCTGTGATATTGATCCTCAGTTAAAAGAGCTGAGATAGATAGCGCTTGGGAAGCATCCCTTTCTTCTCTGGCAATGGGTGGAAAACCCAGTTGCCATGCGATTACCACACTGTCTCGGCTGCTACTGGTTATTGACCATCTCCTGCAGGAGTATTTCCATGCCATAATAATAACAAAACCTACTGTAGTCAGTCAGGGGTTCCACTTGAAGCAGCCCAGAGGGTTAGATGGCTTTCTGGAGGTAGTTCCATGTGTTTGTGACCTTATCTTGCTATAGTTTGCGTTCAGCTATGAAATTAAATTGCAGGAAATGATTCAGTTTCAAATCATTCTATTTAAACTGGCAGAAGCCAAAAACCCTCCTGTAAGCTACAACAATGTGGACTGTTATTCAGATGGGAAATGTAAATACTTATGGATGTCTGATGAATTGGACCAGAAGTGCAAACTGTTCTGAAGCTTGGATTCTCAGCTTTTATTCCAGACAGTTTTGATCCTCCAGAGCCTCTTGTTCAGGTGAAAAATGTTTTCCTTTTGTTGTCTCTGTGTGGGGTGAATGTATGTTGAGACCTCTGGAAAATAGCTAAGCACAACAGGAACCAAGACCTGGAGGAAGCTTGTTTCTAAACAATCCAGCATCCTCTTCCAGTTAAGAGCAGAACATTTAAGTACATGGAAAAAACCTTGCTGTTATGGAAAGTTAAGCTTACCAAGAGTAAACCATGATCTCTTTGTTGTTTTAAACTGACAAAAAGTGAGGTCAGAAGCAAATCTTGTTTCTTCCATAATCCAGAGTTTAAGATCTACAATGGCTTTTTTTTTCCCTAATAATGTTCACATTATCCATTAAGGGTGATTTGATTTCAGGTGTCAACCTAGAGGTCTGGTTAATAATCTCTCTCAGTATGAACCTCTTAGTTATGGAGTAGTCTTTCCCTGTTTTTAACTGCACTTTCTTCTCTTGTACATATCAATTATCTCTCCTGCTCCTTTTTAGACTCTGTCACCTTGCCAAATATTGAAATAGGAAGGTTTATTTATTGCAAAGGATATGAGGGAAAAAAAAAAAAAAGGATATGTCTTTCAGTGTGCTTTCTTGCTCTTTATTGTTCCTTAGATGTGAAAGGCAAAAGTGCAGTTCTTGTAATCGTGTGAGATCTTCACACTTCCTGCTGGAAGTGGCCCTTTTCTGCCTCTCCTCTGGGCATTGCCGTGAGGGCCCGCACCTTGCATGCTCCCTTTGAACCACAGCTGTTTGTTTTCCATTGTGCCACATTTGTTTAGAATTTGACCAAGTGACATTACGGATGAGCGATGGGAGGAACAGCTTGCAAGGGAACTTCAAGTAATCTTAGATCAGCTAGTTGTCAGCTGCATTGTGTTACTATGCAGCACGCTCATTCCTCTTTTGATGTCTTTGCAGATGTTTTAAGCTTCACATAAAAAAAAAAAGTATTTATACAGACACATTACCTCACCTGAGATGGAGTCATTGTGCTGTATGCTCTACATACAGTAAAAAATGCTTCTCTGTTCCTCCTACGAACTTAGCATCTAAATGATCAAGACAGATAAAGCTTTGGAAGTGAAAGAGAGGTCCAAGGTCACCTCTGCAGGAAAGCAGCAGAACACATCTCCCATTCTGCAGTCAGGTGACTGTCTGTCCTGTCTCTTTTATAGCAGCTTCGATAAGATGACATTTCACAAATCTGAGAAACAGATGCTGCCCATTTCCATACTTGCAGGAAGGGTGTCTTCAAGTGAGGAAGCTTGATTACAAAGTCTGCTGAGTATGTGAGGTAAAGAATGAAATACTGCACTTGCCACAGTCCTGATTTTGTTCTTCTCTTCTGTTATCTAAAGGAAATAAAAGTATGATCTATGTTCGAGTCATTGCAGTTTCCAAACTGGTGCGAGAGAAGATGTGTGGAATGGGACGAGGACTTTTTCTTTCATGTGTTTGTGTGTGTGTGTGTGCAAATGCCTGTGAAATGTCTGATTTCTAGAAACCATCACATGCATAAAGTTAAACCTATGGGCAAGTCTTTGCACATTGCAGGACTGGGGATGTTCATCACCTGCAACAGAAAAGAAAGTTTTCAAGGCTCTGCAGAAACCAGCCTCTGGAATTCCTATTATCTCATAAGGCATCCCAGAACAGTTTCACAAAGCCTTGTAACCCTCTCAGCCACACTCATGAGGACGGATAAGGCTGAAGAAAGAGCTGCAACTTGGCAGCTTGTACAGAAAGAGGAGCAAAGATCCCTCCTGCCTCATGGTATAGAGATCACATCAATGTCAGGAACTACACTTGAGAATAAATGGAAAAATAACAGATCCCTGCATGTTGCCATGGAACTCTTCTGTCTGGGCTTCAGGCATGCTGTAAAATACGGTCCTTCTCTTTGTCCCTGTTTCAGGCAGTCCTAGTTAGTCTTGACAGTATTACTGTGCTCAGCAATCAGTATTTTCCCCATAAAACAACTAGATTAGTGGCAGCAGAGCCATCTCTAGGGCTTGCATCCCCTGACTCCTTGCTTGCACACTGTTTTCCAGACCACCATGCTCTGCTGCTTTCCTCCCCCCGAATCCTCCCAAGCACTCCTCCACCACCATAGAGCTTAACATACAGAGAAAAGCTCTTTTTAAAAAAAAAAATATTTTTTTTGTCTTAGAGATGGCCGAGATTTTTTTTTTATAATTTGTTGATTTGCCAATTATACTTTCCCAGGTTTCCCTCTCATGGTGTCTGTAACTTGACATTATGAACCTTCTTATTAAATCAACTGCTTCCTGAACATTAGGTGGTAGAGTGGAGGAAGAACCAAACATGTTTTCAAGGAAAGCTAATACTGATAAGGTGTTGGCCGCTGGCTGTCCTGTTATTGTTAGAATGCACATTCTCTCCCTCGAGTATAGAGCACCTTCTGATGGAGCACTTCTTATATTGAAAAATGACAAGCATTAAGAACCCCATGCCACTTCATTGCTGAAATATTTACTAGAGCATGCTTGCTTCCTCCCTCTGAAAGTGCAGTGTATTTATAGGAGCATCCTGTAATGGAGCGTCATGCTCTGAGCAGTATTTTTGAAGAATAAGGCAATACTATGTGTGAAGGGGTGGGGCAGGGCTCTTCTGTTGTCCCCTCCTGTTAGCAGGTGTTGGAAGCCTGCAGGGAGCTGCAGGAGTTGATTGACTGGAGCAGATTCACTGTGGTATGCGAAGTGTGTTAAGTCCTTGCAGGGGATGGGAAAGGCTCACTCAGCTGAGGAATTTGGGGTCTGAGGTCTCGGGAAATTGCCAGGAAGGACCAACTTTGGGTGAAAGGGGATGTTTAGGTATTTTTTTGTTGTCATTAAAATGCCAAATCCCAGGAACCCATCTGCATGTATGTACTATAGGTCAGATCCCAACTGATGTGCAGTGGCAGGTTTGTATGCTCTCTGTAGCAGCTGGGAATCTGAGGCTGTTGACTAGAGAAAGATTCCTTCCCTGCTTCGTGGCTGTGAGTGTCGGAAATAAGGTCCCTTAGCTCCTGTCCAGAAAGCAAGAAAAATGGAAGATGGTGGTCACAGAAATGACAAGAACAACACTTGTAATCCAGTGTTGTCAGCACAAATGCAGAAATTGATTGAAAAGTAAGACCCCAATTAGAACTGAAATTGCAAGAGGGTCTATTTCTGAGTTTTATGATACCAGCTTGCACCACCCAATTAATTCTAAGTCCTGATGATTTTTCTGTCTGGGATGGAGTCAGCTGGGGGCCGAGAGCAATCCTGGACTGAAAGAAAATGTATACCCAATGCAGGACTTCTCAGAGCTTCAGCTTTTAAGAGAAAACACACCCTAAAATTGAAAGACAATCCTCTCATCTATCTTGGGGATAAACAAGGACACCCTGGAGTGTGACTGAAGACTGCTTGAGCTTTACTGGAGACCAGGAGGCCTGTTGGAGTTGCTAGGTCTCCTGCATCAGAAATACATGATGGAGTTGGCCCAAATGAAAAGGTGTATCAGGGCTCAAACTGGACAATGTTTAAGGAAGGCATGATTAAGACTGGATGCAGGAGGACCTCTTAAGGCCTGCCACACATGTGGGGACTCTGGGACAGCTTGCTAATGTTGAAGGTCAAATGCTTGAGCTCTGACTGGGGAAATGAAAGCCTTTTAGTCAGTCATGGATGTTTTCTTGCTGTCCTGATCTCCAAGGAAGTTCATATGGGAGAAGCGCGACAGAAATGAGTAGACTTGGTGATCTGGTGGAGTAATAGCACTTAGGGACTTGGACTGCAAAGCAGAGTGAGCAGGCACAGGGCATTGCTAAGTGAACCAAGTAAGTGCACCATCTGGGAAGAGTGGACAGGAGATGTTGGCAAACGGGCAAAAGTGACTTATCAACACACTGATTCTGAATAGGAGGGAATGGTGTCTAGAGAAGAGAGATCTTTGCAGATAGACTTGTGTTCTCCATGTGTGCTAAGATTAGCTGTTTGAGGAACAGCTAATAGACCCCAGAAATGGGTAAATTTAATGTGTGAAGCTCCATGGCTTGGAGCACCATTGATCACACTGCACAGCAGTTGTTTCAGTTTTCAAATGATCTAGTCTGAGTCAAAACTTGCAACAATCTGTTCAGTAAGGGGCACTCTGGTCTCTTAATAAATATTAGCAGTGCAGTAATAGCAGTGCAGTGCAATGTTGAACAGCCAGTTATTTGAAGGGTTGCTTTATCAAGAAAGAATGTATAAAAGATGTTCTTGATTTCTTGTTTCATTGCTGAGACTGGGATGGTTGCTACCAGAATCACAGTGTTAACCCTGGATATATTCCAAGTCGAGTAAATAATTTTTGACCAGCCATGTTGGGGTTTGTATTTGCAGAATGCCTGCCTGCATAGTGCTGGGTGCAACATAAAAAAATGGTATGTGTGGCCATGGCACTGATGATCTCAGTTGGCTTTATGGGGAAATACAGGCACATAGTGCCCCAGATAATGGGATGATGAACAAAACTACCTCTTCATATTCTTCTATTATCCCCTTGCTCCCACCCAGAGCTGCTTTTTCTCTGCTAAAAGGTAAAACTATGCACCACTTTTTCTGTTGTGAATGGCTGCTATATTTTAAGAAAGGATCTGAAATCTACTGCTTCAGTTGAATGTGACATTCTTTTGAAAATCAGTCCAAGTTCACTCCAAACGTGGCTGCCTCTCATAGTCAGGTGAAGGAGTAAGTAAGTGCGCTATTTAGTTTGCACAAGGGTGGCAGAAAGTAGACATGGATTTGAGCATTGCTTACTCATGCTAAGTATCCCTGCACCTTGCAACTTGAGAAGCCCTATTGAACTTCGAGGAACTGCTTGTGAATCAAGTCATTGGTTACTGTGAGCAGAGGTGACTGACTGTCCCCCTCATATTGTTGAGTGTTTTGGTGCTGAAGGCTCAATATAAATGCAAACAATAATCACTATTATGCTGTTGTTGTTGCAGACATCTTTGCTTGGCAACAGCAGTTATTTCTAACTAGTTAACATGTTTGGAGGTCCCTGAAGGTGTAATACAGTACTGCTGTAAGTGAACTCTCTCTATATATTTGAAACTAACCAACCCAACTTAAGAATTAAATTTCTCATCCAGAAATTATTACTACAGTGGAATAGAGTTGTAGTAAAATCAGTTCAGGCTTCCAAAAAGGTCACATAAAATATTCTTCAGTCCTGCATGATAGGCAGACAATACCATCTTACAACACCCAGTTCTCGAGTGGGTACTTTAGGAGCTTACATTGCCTGGCTTATTCTACATCATGAAAAAAGGAGATCCAGTCATTTTATTCTGGAAAGCATTTTTCCCGTCTCTTTGGCTGTCATATGTATTTAACTGTAGTGCCCTCAAGGACAATGTGGTGGATTAGAATGCTAAGGGCTATGGTCTACAGGCTGTAGTTTTTCATTTCAGGTTGCTTAAGAATGGTCCTCTTTGTTTCCATTTTGAGCCACGGCTGAATTCTTACATGTTGTCTGATCTTCAGGCTCAAATACCCAAGAGAATAGGCAGCTGTGAATCAACCCTCTGTGTGCTTTCTAGCAGGTAGTCTAGCAAAGAAGGCAGTATGCTTCTTCTTACTTCTTTAAATTGATAGGGATTTTAAGGAAAAGACTTTAATAAAAGTCTCATGAATGATTATTTTTTTCCTGCTGATGATTCTGAATTGCATGCAGAAATATAAGAACCTTTTAACAGAGCCCTATGGGTTTAAACCTAGTCCTTTATATTTATAATTAAAGCTCGTTGTCTTTATGCTATCATACACCTTATGAGAAGGATCACCTTTCTAATTACACAGTACCAGGAGGTCTATCACATGCTTTCACTTAGTATTAAGGTACACAGTTGCTCTATTTTTTCTTCTCCTTCTCCTTCTTCCATAGATTCTATATTACGCTTTGGAAATTTGACATAATGATTTTTTTTTTTTTTTCAGGCCAGATGTTTCATCCTGCTATGTTAAGTCATCTTGACATACTGCCATGAAATGGAAACAACTGCTAGTTTTAACATTGCTCCATATCTTTATTAAAAGGTACGTCTCATGCATCTTAATACCCCATATACATGCTATCTTCCTCTCTCCCCCCTCTCCCCCATTACACTTCTTTCTTTTCCTCCCTAAAGAAGAAGGCATATTAAAATTTCCATGCTGTTCTGCCTGAGTGGTTAATGAGGTTCTAGGTAGCATAATGAATATGCAGTACTATTGATTCTCTGTGTGTGTGTGTGCGCGCGCGTGCACGCGTGTATGTTTGTGTGTGCATGTCTTTAATCACAGCTGGAATGCAAAATCAGGCTCCACCTTTCAACTCTATCTCCATCATGCTGAGAGAGTGAGAGAGAGCGAGACTGAGACTGCTAGACAGCTCGAAAGAGATTGCAGCTCAGATGTCCTGGAAAACAGCAAATCCCTCAGACCTGGCAGATTCCGTTACCATGAGAACTGCAGATATTTCCATTGTGATGGCTTGCTCTAGCAGCCATCTGTTACACCCATTTGATTAGGAAGTACAGTTCAGCTTGTATGGGATTTTTCACTGCACCTTATCCCGTGGCAGTGTACAGAAGCTCTCTTTTTATATGCTAAACTCAATGTTTTTAAAGTGCTGTAATTTACTGAGGCTGAAGGCATTTAATGAAATGCTAGGAGTAGGTCACTGAGGGACAGTATCTCTGAGAAGAAAGAAGCACATGAGATATATGAAGGGGATTATTGTCCAGTATATAAATAAGATCAACCCAGAAATTAACTGTATTTAGCAATTCCTCATCCTTGCCAGGGAGAGGAGCTTGATATACAGACCTCATGAAGCTGTAATAAAATTAATAATTGCCTCCTGTTAGTTAATCCCACTCCATATATATTTATGGTATGCATGCAATAAATGTATGCAGCAAATATATTTCAGGTCCTCTAGAAAAAGGAGGAAGGTGATGATTCTCCCCAGATGCCTGAAGTGGTGCAGTGACTGTACTGTGTAACAATTAGATTAGCTCTAAAAATTTAATGGTGCTATTTGACTTTGCCTAGACACAGAACAACCTTAAACTTTCTTGAAGGTTTTCTGTAATTTACTGATTAAAACAATTGTTTGGACTAGTTGCGTCCCTCGGTGTAAATTTGCGGTGAAGGAAATGGTAATGGCACATCAAATGGACATAAAAACAAAGGAGTCCCCTTCAATTAAAACTCTCCAGACATTCTTCCTAAGTGGCTGACATTCCAGATTCAGGGTAATCTTATGCGTGGGGTAGTTGCCTGGAGTATCTTAAAATGACTGAAGGTCTTGTAAACTCGGTGAAGCTAATTAAATGCTCACACACTGAAATGAATTTCTGATGGCTGCTAAGGAGGCATTGAGGTCAGCTCCTCTTTTCATTGCCCTCACTTTATGGCCAATGCCAGATACTAAATAAATCAGATCCTCAGAATCACGGGCTCTGTGTTTTTGTTCCTCTTACATATTCTCCCACCCGGCTGAACATAATTCCTTATCCGTCTTCATCTCGGCATGAAAAGTTTTCTCTTCTATTGTTTTTCCTCACATAGCACCAGATTACCATGGAGAAGACTATGATATCATAAGAAATGAATGAGCGTGTTTCTCACCATGGGTGAAATATACATTCCAGACCTAATAAAGTCAGAAATCATGTAATGGGCCTGGTAAAATGAGCTGCTTAGTTAGTGTAAATATAAATGGTTCTTCTTTAGGGCTCTACTTCAGCTAAGCAAGTTCTTAGGCACTTTGCTGAGTATGGAGAGGCATAAGAACATGTTTAAGAGCTTTTCTGAATAGGGATAGTTCTTAAACTGCTTTGCTGATCAGGGCCCCCATATGTAAAAGAGAAAGTCAGATTTCCCTTTCCTCTTAAAATAAAAGATTTTCTTGTTGATCATCTTTACACCAAATAAGAACTTTCACTTCCTGCAGCGTCCCATCTCTTATAATCCTGGAGGTTGAGCCACAAAGAAGAGCGTCCTTTTTTTCTCTCTTTTTTTTTCAGACAGGGCACTTGTTTTATGAATGTGGTATCTGCCTTTGACAGGCAGCAGATGTATGGAAGCCCTGAAATCTGAAACAATAAATACCATTCAGAGTCTCACCACTGAACCTTCTTATAGTACTGCCTTTGTTAAATGAAACATTTACAGGAATACCATCCCCCCCTTTCCCACCCACCTTCAAGGCTAGGATCTGAACCATGTTTTTAAAGTAAAGGTTAAGTACCTGAGGCATGAACAGTTGACATACAAAAGAAACTAAAGTAAATTTATCATTCGTTTGCCAGCTACGAGGTGTGTCGAGGGCTTTTTCTTTCTCTTTGTAATGCATGAGAAAACAAACCTGGGAAGTGTATGCAAGGAATATTTCTTTTCTACACTGGAATGTTAACATTTGCACCTTCTGACTTAATACTGTATATTTCTTTAGAGTCATCAATCTCATGAGAGTCATCTTGCCATCTGTACCAGCATTGCTCCAGGCTTCCATATGAAAGTCCAATCTGGCGGTATAAATACTGGATAATGAAGAGTAGGTGTTAAAGTTTCTGACTGGTTGGGAGAGGAGTCTGTGTCTATGAAGGATTTGAATTTGTGTGTTAAACAAACAGAATCTACGTTAACACGGAAGTTCAACCAGAAAGAGCATGCATGTTTTTCCTTATGCCCTCTCTCACTCCCTGTGTCCATTTCTCAATTTTTTCTTTATCTTTCTCAATTTAATAGAGTTCACCCAAAATCCAGGAGAAAAATGTTCTCTGACCATCATGTTACACTTTGGAGATTACAAATAGGGGCAAGATGTTGACTTGCTGTAAGGTAGGGTTCTTTTTTTGCTCCCTCTCCTTTTTCTCCAGGAAAGCTATAACTACATAGATTAGCAAAACTTTTGCAAGGATGGATGTAAAACAGATTTATCTCAGTGTCAGCTTTATCTGATCCATTCGGTCTTGCAGAGTTTGGATGGTTTCCTTTGTTACAATAACCAGCTTTCAGACATCTATATCCTTAGGGTATTAAATGTCAGCCTCTAGTGTACCGTTCAAGGATAAAAGATTGACAATACTGAAGTACTTTTTTCTTCTTTTTTTTCTCTTCTCCAGCACTGGCAGAGTCTTTACTCTCACCACTGCTGACCCCAGAAATGACCCACAGGAACTACTGGCGAAAGGAGTGAAAAGGTATTTCAGCTTATAGGCATTAGAAACTCTCTTCATTAATAGCCTTTTTGCAGACTTTTCAGATAGATTTCCTGTCATTGTGATGAGGATATATTTGTAACTAGGTCCCTTAAGTAAATGGCCAGTGGATAATTAATTGAACTAACTAGGACTTTCCGTACTGCATTTCCTTTTTTTTTTTTTTTTTCCCAGAGGAGAGGAAAAAGTATTCCTGATAGTCTTGTGTCCTCTGTGCTGGATGTACAGCCTTTGCCACCTGTTGGCCAAGCCTTTCAGCCCTCATTCAAATAAAACTCCTAGGCGCTCTGTTGAGACAGGTAAATGTTTTTTTTCGGTTGGCATCAGAACTGAAGAAACTGTGCCCAGAAGATTAGGGACCAGCTGATACAGCTAAAATTGCTGGTGGCCTGAAGCGTACCACTTGCTTTTCCTTCTCTTGCTGACCTAGCAGCTAGGACTTCATTGCTCCCCTTCTCTGTGCAAGTGGGTAGCTACTCTGAGCTTCTCTCGCCACAGCTCAGGAAGATGTGATGTCCTCTTCTATCCAAACCTGCTGAATCCACCAAATACCAAGTTCACCATCTCACCAGCATATGTGTTGCTGAGCCTGGTCTTGCTGAAAGAAGTAGCTTGGAAGACAACATTTGGGCCACATTAGGGTTGCACTGTTGGCAGTGGGTACGGTAGGTAGAGAAAAATTTGGCGTATTTTTATCCTGATGTGTATTGCACTGTGCCCAATACTGATATGCAAACTATTGATAATATGTCTGTAATTCTGGTTATAATACAGTTCTCCTTGGCACTCCTATTGTGCATACTCTACTCTCCTAAATAAGTCACATCAGTGGAAATCTACAGTGAGGCTAAATTAGGCTTATTATTATTTTTCACTCCTAGATTACTCTCTTACCACACTGGCTTCCAGCCCCTTTAATTAAAAGCTTGCATACATGCATTCCATAAATAATTTCGGACCTTCACAGCTGGTTTTGAGGCAGCTATAGTTGATGTTTTTGAGCAAAGTCTTTTTGCCTCTCTCAGTGGTCTTCACTTTTTCAATTCTGGAAATGCAATCATGACTTATTCACTTTGCAGTCGTTGGGACATTTCTCAAAATGTAAAATAAGTTTCTCAATGAACATGCACAAATTTTCTTTGCACACCAAAGAGTTTAAATTTTTACTCCAGTCGTTGGTCAAAGAATATTGATAATTACCTTTATTAACCAACTTGCAAATAACTTAACAAAAGTGTGGAAAAAAAGAAGTCTCATTTGAACATTATGAATTCATATGTGAAAAAAAAATGCTTTTAAGAGTAACTATGACTGTTGGCTAAGGAGCCATAATTTTCTCAGCAAAATAACATCCATGAAAGAAGTAAGGGAAGGATATTGAGGTGCTGGCCAAATGCTTCTAAGATTTTGTTCTGACAATTCTTTGCACGTATATTTAAATTTATTTGTCTCTCTATGGAGTTGAGTGTGTCCACACATCAGCTGCTTTGAGGAATAAATGTGCTTGACTGCATCTTGGATTATTTTCTGTCAGAAAGGGTATGCCAAAACAAAGATCTCCTTTCAGACAGTTTGGTCAGATATATGTTTTAGTTTGTCCTCACAGTGATGGACATAAAGCATGAACAACATGATCCTTGCCTCACCTATACCATTGTAAATCAGGGTGAGCTCTGCTGAAGTCAGTGGAGTTAGCCCACTATTTAAAGCAGAATTAGGAGAAAAAGGTATTTGAGTGCTGCGTCACTGCTTCCTTCTGTTTTGCACTTATGATCTGCTGTGGACCAAGCCAACAAAAGAAAAAAATGTCATGTAGGTGTCTAAATAGTTGACTCTGAATTTCAGCTGTGGAAAGTTGTGATCCTCTGTAGTTACTGCTCTAGTTAGGATCTTAATACACCACGTGTCCTTATTTGCACAGCAGCAGAACAACATACAGCCTGCCTCCTTGCCTCCCATCCACCCCTGCTGAAGATGTGATTGCCCTGATATTTTGCAATGTATCAGACCTGTAGGTGCAGCTGGTGCAGCCCAAGAATCCTGAGTCCTGTACCTGTATACAAATTCCTGATTCACCAGTGACTATTATTTTAAGCACTTCCTCCAAGGCAAATGCAAAAGGGGCTTTAGTATGTAATGTGTGTTTAAGCCTGTCTCTCCCTTTAAGTCTTGAGATCAGTTATTTATGGGAAGCAGACATCTAGGCAATCTTACCCTTTTCTTCTGTGCATTGAAGGCAGTGAAGGTTGCAATATTAATTGCTGCATCAGCTACTTTAAGATTTAATGTTTTTCCCCATTCTATAGGCAATGTATCTCCTGCATGATTTCCCACAGTCTTCACTTTCACAGTCGTCTGAATGATAAGCAACAATAATGTCTCTGGAAGTGATCCATAAATCATATTCAAATCCACGCATCCAAATGATCCTATTTTTAATCTCTAAACTACTGTAGTGTGTGCTCGCTAGTGCAGTTCAATTGGAAGCATTATGTTCCCCACCTACATATTTCCTTCAAATCTGTGCTAGTGCACCCAAAAATAAATAAATAAACTCAACCTGGAGCTTGAATAATAACACACAGAAAAACTATGGACAATGAAGAGCTCCCCAGATAAAATACTTACATGCAATAGAAATAATGCAATGTTTTAGCAGGCTCTATAGAGGGAAGATGAATGGTTTTGGGCTTAGGTCACTGCATTAGAGTGGAGAGAACTTGAATTGTCTTTGTTTCTTTGCCACAGAGTCTCTGAATGACCTTTGACATGTTGCCCGCAGCTAAAATATGCCTATGATTATATACCTGAGATATAAGGATGTAATAATTAAGGAACCCAGATTACCAGTGTGAACATGCCACCTCCACCTCTCCACTCCCTATTTAAAGTTGAGAATGGTAGACAAATGCAAAAATTCTAAACAAAGTTAACTGTAGACATTGTTTAGATACAACTTACATGTTTAGCAGCATGCAAGAACCAATCAAGACTAGGCTGGCAAGAGCTGGTGTATCTAGTCTGACATCTTGCCACTAATTTCTTGTGCTGCAAGACATTCCGAGATTTAGGAAGTTCTGAAGTAAGTATGTAAGGGATGACGTGTTTCTAAGGAAGGTTTTTTTAGCATCCTCAGACTAGTTTTCAGATGGGGAGGGAGGTGATTTTGAGTTGCATAATTTTTTTAGGCTACTGTGATCCTCCTCTTGCCACTGAGGTCAATGACAGTGGCTGGTGACTTCAGAAAAAGGAGTGGTGGGCCTTTTCTCATCAAGAATTGGAATATCACTGATGAAGAAATTTGCATTATAATTTCTCATGAAAGCCTGATTGGGCTGATGGCCAAGTAATATTGTTCTTCCGCAGGGTTATCATTTGGGGTCTCGTTCCTCAAACCACAGGTCTGCTTTCCTGCTTTCATAGAAACAAGCCCTGTTCAACAAACGTGTGAGTTCAGTGTGATGTCTGGTGTCTGGGTGATGTCTAGAAACTCTTGCAGTCAAGAAGTTGCAGCTTTGGCTGTCATTCAGGGTCTCCATCAAGTAGTTTCCATATTACCAGCTTGGAAATGAGTTGCTGTGATCTGGTTTCATTCAATGTGGACTAGATTATAGGTCCATTAATTAATGAATTTTTGGGGAAGTGAATAGCCCCCAGCCCTTGTAAGGACGAGGAAAGAAGATGGTGCGTTTGTGTAAACTGTGCAAAATTCCTCCCTTTCAGACTGTGGACATCAAAGAAGTGAGTTTTGGATGCTTGTGGCTGTAAAAAGGGAAAGACTTTTAACCAGGGAGAACTGAGACTTCTGCAAAAGCTATGTCCTCTTTGGGCAGCCCTGCCAATGCTGGGTTTGAAGGGGAAAGGGGAGCACTGTTAACATTGTGCTTCCCCACAGCACAGCTCCTTGAATAGCACAGCCAGTGACTCTTGCCAAGTCCCCACTTTGTTGCTGTTTCTCTGCATGAATTTCTGTCTCTTACCCATGGGACTATGTGGTAGGGGAGAAAGGACAGTGTTCCTTATCCACATCCATTTGCTGGCTGCTCATACAGGATATGTTAGTAGACATATTTGACCTTTGTTGATATTTGTTTTGTATCAAAGAGTATAAATAGTTCCAGGACACTGTGTGCTTTTTTCCTGGTACATCATTTGTTGTTGTGGTCTTTATGGAGGTAATCCTGGGACAAATGCTTTTGCTTCATTGTGGCTACAGCTGAAACTTCCTTCCCTTCCTTAGCTCCCCTCAGCCGGTCCATTGAGAACTTCTGAAGATGAAATTAGAATTGGTGCCAAGCTTCACCCAGCTGATGGCTGGCATCCCTGTACAGGAATGGTTCTGTCCCTTGTGGAAGTTTTTAGGGATCCATTGCCCCCCTCCCCTGATCCTCCTCCCATGCATCTCTAAATCTGCAACCTCTGCCTTGTGCCTGGTCATTTCCTTGCAGTTGGATACCAAAGGAAAAGGGAGAAAAGATCTGTCTTTTCTTTAACATGGGAAAAGATAATTAGAGCATCCACCCTTGCCTACATTTTGGGTGTTGTCTGCAGCTCTAGGGAAGGATGGGAAATAGGTAGCTCTGATTCTGCCGCTTCTACATATGCCCATCACATGGCCAGAAGTAGCAGGTGCACATCCCCTCCACTGCCAGGGCACCTCATTATGCAGATATCCCCCGAGGCACACAGCCTCCATAGTCCTACGCAGGCTGGAGCGCTGCCTAATAACTTTGATCCTGACCTGAATGCTAATGGGCCTGTGACTTCAAAATGTTCTATGCCCATTGCATATGTTTCTCTCAAAGTGATTACTGTGGTTACTGGAGAGAGGTTTTTTCCTCCCGGTGGCTGGAAGGAGCTGTGAGAGTATTTTTAGGTATAAACAGGATTCTCAGAACATCTGACTTGGGTGTTTTCAACTAAGACATAGTTCTGGATGGTAAGGAAGTATATAATATCTGAAAGGATGTTGGTATTAGGCTGTATGCCAGGTTTCTGTACACAGTCTCAGCACCAGTGCGGGACTTCCAGGCAAGCATGTGATGACAGTTCTGAGCCTCCACATTCAGTATGCACCTGAACTAAATACGCAAACTGAACTGAGAAATTTAGTAAAGTCTGTGTATGAGTTTGAACTTTGCATCCACACTAGTGGAGGAAGGTGGGCTATTCTGTTCAAGAAAGTTCTGACTTTTGACTCAGTGTTGACAGTATCTAATTGTTTAATTGTTTGTTCTGTTGAAAGCAAATCAATATGAAAGTTTTTTAAGGTGAGAAGCTCTCTTAGTAATGTAAGTAGGTGGTTACCATTAGGGGCTAAAAAGGGGAAATGCTCCTTGATCAGGTAGTGCATGCATTGCTTGACAATATCTAAATTGCTTATTGCAGCTTTTGATATGGGTTGCATCCAACATTAGGTGAGGTGGAGATTCTCAGTTGAATTCACATCAGACTTGCACCCTTCTCTAGCTTTCTTTCTTAATCAAATTAGGCCTTTGTGGAATTGCAGTGGGTTAGTGATCAAATTTTAATGTCAATAAGGCTTCATTTAGTAGCAACTGTGGACCCAAACCAAATGCAGTTTGGTGGATGTCTACACATCAGGAATAGGTGTCTGAGTGAGAATAAAAAGTTTTGGTTGAGCACACTGTAGAGAAAATGACAATTGGGTTCAAAAGGAGACTCAAATCTCTCTAGGATAAAGCTTTTTACAGTCCTAGAACATCTCAACATTGGTAAGAGCACTGACGTGAATTTTCTGTTCATGTGCAAAGCGAAGTGTAGCAGTGTTTCTCATCCTATGTGGATGCAGACAGAGTCTCTCTTTTGGCTGTTTGGTTTTGACTCAGCATTAGCAGGTCCCCTTTTCATCAGACAACACTGCAAAGACATGTGAGAATCCCCATGGAAATGGCAGGTATCCTACACAGAGCTTCTGTCTTGCAAGTGAATCTCCTGTAGTTCCCCTCCACAATGTTTATGGGTGGCAACATTTTCTTTCAGTCTTGCTCCTTTAGGGTAAATAAAAGCAACACTAACTATGGCAGAAAAATACATTCACCTCTAAATTATATATTTTTTTCAGCTTAAAAGTATGTAATTTCACAAGGAACACTCTGGGACTCATCCTGCTGTGAAACCATTGCTCAATTTCTCTCAGCAGTGGTAAGGTGCCTACAATTCTTAAACTGCTGAATAGCCCCTGTGAAAGTCAGGGCACCGGTATTGTGGATGACAGCTGATGCTGGGATATTGGCACATGGCTGAGAATGCTGTAATAGCATGAGATTTTGCTCCAGGTTTCCCAGTGCTCGCGTAGTTCATATATGTCAGGCTTCTGGTTAATCATAGCTCACTGTACAGTGAATGCATCCTATTGACTTGACCAGTACCAAGCAGTTAATTTAAAAGAGATGGCAGTGTCTGTCTTTTGCCATCTTGCCCATCCTAAAATAACAAACTAAATGCCGATGGTTTGGACTCAGCTTCTACTGTAAGTGTTAGGCAAGAAAGCAGAAAAGAAGGAGAATGAGAAGACTATTTGTTTTAGAGATGAGGACCTGTTTAACAACAACAAAAATATTTTCAGGAGCAAAAAAGAGCGAAGAACTGGAAAGATGGCCAGGATAACTTATAAGAATATACAGTGAAAATAAATGCAGCGTAATAAATTAAAAGGCTGGCTCATATTTGGAGTTGAAGGTTTGAAAAGAAAACACTGATTTTTGTGGAAGATTTATAAGCAGGACACGCTGCCAATCAAATGCAGAATAGTTGGAAGGAGAAAGATATTGTCGAGTCAAAGTGAGAGGCTCCAGCTCTGTTTGTTAGTTGTCCTGGAAAAAGTAAAGGAGGGAGAGAGAAAGGAAGAAATTGGTTAAAGAGTTCATTTGGTTCTAGTGGCTTCTTTTTCTTTTTTCTTTTTTTCCAGGAAAGTTATTAGAAAGCTGAAGGAAAGTCACAAATTGCCAGGAAACAGACAGGCTGGTGGAAGGATTATGCAAACAACATCATAAAACAGACTGTCTCCAGAAGAGTTTCATGTATTAATTACAGGTGTGCAGCTGAGCTAATGCAAAGCTATGAGTGCAAATGAACAATGCAAAAGAGTATTTTTATTGCCCCTCAGCCCCTTCCCCCAGCTCCAACTCAGCTTTGTCTGAACTATGCAGTGCTGACTTTGACAGTCTTCCTCTACTCTGGCTCCAGTTGCTACCTCCACCCCCAGCCTGGCTCAGCCACCTTGTTATTAATCATGTTTGCCTGAGTGCTTGGAGATACCCAAGCAAGTCTAGGCTTCAGCAGTTTGAAATCTAAGAGCTCTTCTTATTTCAGAGCAATGCCAGCTGCTCTTCTCTGATGACCGGTCCAGATGGAGATAATCCAACTCATCCAGAAGGAAGCCTTTGCAAGCATGGTGCTGCCCTTTTATGATGATGGACATCTTTCTACTGAGGGGAGAGTGATTACATGAACAGTGGGCCAGAATATGATGAAGTTACTCAGGAAAATCTAATTTTTTAAGAATAGACTGAAGTGTGAACATCAGCCTTTGATTAGAGCTGGCTAGTAGTGCTCCATTAATTTTTTTTTCTTGGGGAGAAAATGTCTATGTGTGCGAGAACATGTATATGTGTATGTATGTGTAGTCTGGTTTGTTTTTTTTCTTTGAGAGAAATTCTATTTTCTTTCCAAAATGTTCCTTTTTTTTGTTCCTCAATGAATCACTTTCCTCCCTCCCACAACCAAAATACATCTATAAGATGGGGAGGAGCAAGGCAATTCTTAACACTTATTTTGAAATTTTCCATGAAAAATGCCATTTTTTGTTCACTGTCTCTGAAATATAACTACAGATGCAGTCAAGTTTCCCACCCACCCAGGAATACTGTGGCATTGTCTTGTCCTTCCTCCCCTTGCCCTTTCCTTTTCTCCATCTTTCAGCTATGTTTAGTAAGTTAGATTCCCTTACCTTTTACTCATACATCATACCTTCCAACCTGCTTATCTTTATCGCTGTTCATTGTATTCACTCTATTTTATTGCCATCCTCTTTATATTGAGTTGCCCAAAACTGATCACAGTTTTCCAAGAGGGGCCTCACCAGGGCTGTGTACAGAGGAATTATTACCTCTGTAGTCTTGCAAGTAATTCTGCTCCACATCCCAGTATGGTATTTGCCTCTTTGTGCTACAGTCTCTCACTGTGAGATCATATTTAATCTGTCATCCACTATCACTCCCTAAATAAGTCCTGCAGCACTTCCCCTTTAGTAATAAAAACACAGAAAAATGTTTGAAGAAAAAGTAAGTTATCCCCTTGGGTGGCTCTTTGAGAAAACCAGGGTTTTCATACAGCTGCAAAGACATTGAAACACAGCCTCATGCTCTGCTTCCACATATCTGGATTTTGCAGTTCTAATGCCAAGAGTAAAAACAGACATGGCATTTCCTATTTGTACATATTTTCTTAACGTTTGCTGGTTGCAGTCCTGGGCTACCCAGAGCATTGATACAGTGGAAGAATGCCGTATCTACTTTTAGAGTTCGTATCTACTAGATTTAGAGCCCAGAAATCCTGCTTTAAGTAGTTTGGAGGTATGTGCTGTGAATGTTGCTTCAGCTACTTGATATTTTATGGAAATTGAGTGAATGCTACTCTATATGGGCAAAACTGGGGCATGACTTGAGTCACAGTTTACCATTTCTAGGTTTGGAGAGTTCTCCACTCTCCAGACTGGATTCCTTTCAAGCACTTTTAGAGTGAGAATTTTCTCAGAACTCCCTGTCTTTCTTTTCTACTGCTGAATTTATTTAGAAGAACTTTGTTGATATTCAAAGTTGAAAAGCCTGCACAGTGTTTAATCTTCTCCTTCTTTTTGGACAAAGAGTTGTCCTTCCAGAATAAAAATCCTCTCCTTTTTAGTCCATCTGATTATTCAACCTAATTAATCACTGTGAAAAACACCAGTGAGGATTTGTAAACATTATGTGGGGAAGTATGATGAGCACATATTTACCTTCTGAAGGCTACAGGAATTATGATATGTCAAATCATAGTGTGTTGCATATGTGGGCAGCCTGTTATTTTAGTACTCAGCCATTAACTTGTTCTTTATTTATTGTGAATCAACCTAAGATTGTTAAACCCCAGCGATACAGATTTCGATACAGATTTCTCCTTCTTCCCAGGTTTCTAAGATCTCCCTACTAGTTTTTCTCATGCTCTCCCTGAAGGAGACCAAGCATCACAAACTGCAGATGAGCAGTTCTTGGAACTGCCCGAACAGCCAAGTGCAAGAACTGAATGATACAGGAAGAAAGACCCTATAAATATTGCAGAGCACCAGCATTTTTAAAGTGCTCCCTCATTCCTGGCTGCAGCATAAGAGTGTACATTCATAAGGCACACCACCCTCAAATTGATGGGAACCTTTCTGTGGACTGCACAGTTTGTGTACTAAGCCTCCAGGTTCTTGAAGTGAACCCTCACTGCAACAAAGAGCTCTTAAAATTACATTTAAATTGGAAATAGAAATCTCCTCAGCCCTGACACTGGAGCAGAGTTATTATTTCCCATGCCTGTCTTCTCTCACTCAGGAAGCCGCTGCAACATGAAACCCTCTTCTGATTGTTCCTCCTCCAAATGCCTCTCTCAACTGCCTGAACTCCACTATTTCCTTGTGAAAAGAGGAAAAATATGGGAATTTAGGCAACCAGAACCGTCCTTATGCTTAGACTGAAAAAGCAAGGTCAAGAGGGGTCTGATTTTCCCAGCCACTGAAACGTGTTTACCTTCTCCCTTCGCCTTGGCACTCTAAAGTGCAATTCCCAGTTCAATAAACTGCTACAGCATAACCAAGGACTAAAGAGAGCCCTCAGGTGTGCTTTAGGGCTCATGAGAAGATATATTTCCATCAGTTTAGTGTTGCAGAACCAGGCAGTGTTGAGACCACATCTATATACAGCTGTGTACAGCTCTGCACGTGCAGTTTATTTTGAGACCAGAAACTTAAGAAGCTAAATCTGCTCAGCTTAGCAGGATAATAAATGAGAGGGAACATGACTGTTGGATTATAAGTATACTAGGGTGAGTGGGAAGAGTTGGGGGAGAAAATTTTTAGTAAAGAACAGAGCTGCAATAGGAAGAAATTATTACAAGCTCTCTGTAGAGACTTTTTTTTCTGGAAATTAGGTGAAGATCCTGAACCACTTGAAGGAGGTTCTGGAGGAGACTCCCAACAGGCAGAAGTGTGCAGGGGACAGCTAAGATAGAGTTGCATCCATTTGCAAGAGGAATTAGGTGATGTGATTGCATGCAGTCACTCCAAGGGCTCCAGATGTGTCCCTTTGGGGATGCCCAGTGGTTTAGCTGCTCATCTTGGGAACTGAGCTTTTTTGGTCCACACTGAGAAGTGGACTGAAAAAATGTGAATCAGAATGTATGGATCAGTTGCGAACATTGCCCATCTGCATTAATTCACTGGCTGTGAATGTAAGGCTGTTTAAAAGAATGGGCAATTTATCTCTTAAGTATTTACTGAAGTGTCCACAGAAAGGCAGTGTGATCACAGTTGCAGACTGACTCATGGTCATATTACTTAAACAAGAACCTTGTTTGGGTTCTGCTTGGAAGGGGAAGGAGCACTGGCTTTTCTGCCTGACTTTAAATGGGAAATATAAAATCATGAGAGGTCCACTACAGAGGCAACAAGTCTGGAAAAGATGGTTGCTTGGCTTCACTTCATGCTCTCAAGTTCAAGTTAACAGTTTTCCTACATGAATCAAAACATCAGAATGGTCCCTAACTTTAAGCCTTAAAAGGAGAGTGGTGATGTGGAGAATTTACAGTGTCGTCAAGCAGGTAGCAGGAGTAAGTTTTGTGTGCTCTTTCTTGATTGAGCTGGTTGTCATGTAAACACAAAATACAACAAGTGAAGATTTAGTAACAAAAAAGCATAAGCAAGGAAGAGGCTGGCTGTGTTGAGTACGGCTGAGTCAACGCCATTCAGAGTTCTGTCCTTTTTCTGAATTTCAGGTGTGGACTTCCTCTGGGAAACTCATCATAAGTGTCTGGAAGAACCTTTTCTTGGTCTCATACAGAGCAGTACAGGTGATCTGGAGCAATATGGGGTTGCTTTGATTTTCCCTTTATCAGGCGGCATACCAGGACTCAAAAATAGAGTGGCTCTATTGTCTGGTGCTATACTGCAGGCATCCAGCGATGTTTGCCAAAGTCTGCATTCCCTTGCGGAGGTCTGTGTCTCACCAGGACTGTCCAGGGGATGAGGTGATATGTGCCTGTGCAGTGATCTTCCTCGCACTTCAGACACAGCTACTGTCAGGAAATGGACAATGTGAAAAACTTGGTTCAGTCTCTGGTCACTTGTCTCTCTACCATTCCTTTCCTAGTTTGGAGACAGATTGGAGTATTTCCTTCTTTTGTTTATTTCAGATGGGAACAAATGGTTCATTTCCCTCTGTCCCAGCTGCTCTGAAAGGTTTTCTAGTTTCTCCAGAATATATTATGCAATGCTGCAGAGCAAGTCCTTTTTTCTTTTCAACTCTGTGCCTTTACCATGTATTGTAATCTGTCTGCTCTGATTAGGTTCATCCTATAGAATCACTGCCAAATTCTGTTTTACGCAGCAATGTTTAGTCTTCAGCCTGGGAGCTATGTACAGTCCTTTTAAGATGTTCATACATCAATATCAGTCCTGACTAATCCCAAGAAGCTTGGATGGCAGGAAGAAGAAAAGCTTGAGGTCAGCTGTGCAAGTTACAGGACAAACACTGCACTCTTTACTGTGGCCAAACTTCCACTGCCATCAACAAAAGTTGGGTTTGAGACTAGGGCTGCAAATATGGTTTCTGTTGTAGTTGTACAGGTCACTGTCTCACCCCCAAGGACTGGGTTCTGCTTCTGTTAAAGAGCATCACTGACATTTTCAGAAGGGACCTGGTGGGACCCCATATTTGCACTGAGTGTGCTACTGAGGCAAAAGCAGATTTAACCCATCTAATGCTTCTATATCAGAAAATAAAAAAATTCCAATGTTTTCTCACATTTTTCTTAAATATAGGTGTATTCCAGATCAACATGATTTCTGTGACAAGTGTAACTCGTTATTCTTTAATTAATGCTTGTATTGCAGGTGTGTGGGGGAGCCATGTAGGCTGGGGCAGTCCCGTACACACACTCGCAGGGACAGAGATCCCCGAGCAGCCCTGGAAAAATTAAGAACACTAGGACCTTCACAAAACTGTGTTGTATATCCTTATCAAGGCTTGGTTAAAACTTCAGGGCACTGGAGAAATGTCAAACATTTCAATGTGAGAAGTGGTCCTGATTTTGTGGCTGAGTACACCCACGGGGGCTCAGCTGACAGTGATGCCTTGCAATGAGAAAGGATGGGTGATCCTGCTGCCAGGGCGGAGGGAATTAAGAAGCCACCATTAACATGGGAGCTGTGTTGGCTGAGGAGGCCGCTTAGCAAATTCCTTACTTGAGCATTCAAGGGCACTCTCTTGCAACTTGATCCTCACTTTTCCAAGCGCAGGGAGGAGAAGAATGTTTCACTGTCCAGAAAGCACCCAGGCCTTGAGATAAATGAGGATCGAAACAAACGTTTCCATTCATATCAGGGGCCCCTCCTCACTAGCGTCCTCACTGATCTGTAAAAACCTTCTTTGTAAGTGGTTTCTAAAGCATAATCTGTGCTTTTAATACTGTTTGATTGAATAATTCCAATATAAGGTTTGTTTTTTAAAGGTTTTGAGAAGTGTTGCAAGGAGCAAAAGTTTTTAATAGAAACCTGAAGCCACTGAGGAAATTTCCTCACGACTGTTCCTGTTGTGGAGAAAACTGGAGAAAAATCAAGTCCAAAGCGCTGAGGGTCATGTGAATAGCTACAGAGTGGAATTCAGGGGCTTCGTTTCAGTAATTGCAATGAAATTGCTCCCAGCAGAGCCAAGGAGCAGAAGAGAAATTTTAAAGGTCCAAGCAGCAATAACAGAGCTCTGCCTGCCTTCCCAAAGCACCAAAGGAGTCCTGAGCGCAGAATTAGCTTACAGAGTGGGGCTTTTCTTTTCAGAGCAGATTTCTCGTTTCCTTTCACCACCCACAAGTCCACACCAGATACTGAGTGAGCTTTACAGGGAACTGGGTTTGTTTTGCCTAAAGCCCAGGAGAAAACCAACATGGTAAAGGTGGAATAAAATTAAAGAGTGTGTGTGTGTGTCTGTAAGGATGGTTTGTTCTTTTTCTTTCTTTTTTTCTTTTAAAGAGAGCTGAAATCAGTTTAGTGAAAAGTCACATTCAGTCTTTGGTGAAGTTGCAGACCAAGGTTATGTTGCAGCTACAAAGAATTTGGAAAACAACATGTAGGCTTGAAAAATGAACTATTCCTTCACATATATAACTTAGCATATCATCCTCGATCATAATTATAGACAGATTTGGATTGAAGCGATTATTGAATGCATTGTCCTTAAAGATAATCAGGGACATGACCACTAGTGACACTGTGATGGAAAGGACTAAACAGTGCAGTTCATCATCTCAGCCCTTGAAATGGCTGAGATATACAAAAGTGCACATTTTATCCAAGAGGTATAAATAGTACAAAGGGAGGAAGAAAAAAAAAACCCAAGAAGAGGAATCAGGTGGCTTTGCAGACTGCTGTGTTGAGGAACAATTTGACAGAGACAGAGCAAGATGATGATAACTTGGAAAAAGTATAATTTGTCATGATTGCCTCTTTTTTTTCCTTCCTCCTAAAGCAGTACAGTTTGCAGTTTGCACCCATTGCAATTTATACCTGGGTAAAAAGATGGCTTGGGTAAAAGATAGTTTACTTGGGAACATACTTGGGTAAAAGATAGCTTAAGTAAAGTATAATTTAATCTTTTCACTTACCTGGGCCTGCACTAAGCATTTTAGATGTCTTGAAACCTCAGTTAATGAAGCCCCTTGCAAAAGTCCATTAAATGCCTTGTGGGTGGGATTCATTTCATGAAGGGCACCAAATAGCAGAGAGGGAAGATTTCCGAGTGTGGCATGATTCAGATAATGCTATACTTCCTCATCCTGAGGCAAATGCCCTGTATACATGTTTCTTCTGCACTTTCATTAGTCAGCCCTGTCCACCTTTGTAATTTTTCTACAGACAAACCCCATATATTCTATAAGTAATGTGAACAGCTGATTATGTTGCTCCTGGCTGCCAATGCTTTCACTTCACAGGCTATTCCATCCAAAGGTAATGGCACTGATGTGGTTGTCACTGTATATAAAGATGCATCTGTAAAAGAGGTCAGAGAAAATAGGGAGTTTATAATCGTGGGATCCTGGGCAGTCTAAATATCAGCTGGGGGATATGGCAATTGCCCATTACTCTGCATTACTATACAAAGGGGACAGAAAATCTCCTCAAAGGATATGGGTGATTAAAATGAGCATTTTGTTTCCTCTTTGAATTTAATTTGTTACTTATATGTCACTGTTACTAAAAGTACCCATACTTATTTTGAACATATAAGAAATCATTTATTATCTGGAGTAATATGCCTAACAAGTAGCTCGTACTTAAGGCCCCATAGCTTATCAACAAAGCTCAGCTATACATTTAACCACCTTATTTAGCAAAAAACCTACATCTCATCTAAGGTATCCTTTGGCATCTAGAACTTGTAGAGGAGGGATCTTCCGAGTTTTGCTTGTAGGTCTGGTCAGGAGAATAATTTCCTCTAATTTAAATGCCATTTAAATATGGAAGCCTACCATGATTAGTTTTGGCACTAGCCACCATCTAAACGCATGATAGACTTTTCAAATAAATACCTGGTGTCCTGTTTTCTCCTTCCTCCATGCCTACACAAAGCAGTGAGCCTCCCATGCCTAGAACGCCTCTTTGTAACAGCTCTGTGAACAGCCCAGGCAGAAAAAATGTGGGAAAATTTCAGATCCTGTCTCCTGACACTCTGCAGCAACGTGTGTTTTTCTTGAACACTGGGTCTTTCCTTGGGAGCTCTTTGTGGACATCCTCAGTGAGGCTCCATAGCACAGATGTGGGCTGCTGAAGCATCTCCAAAGGGCTGGCTCAGAGTTGGACCAGTGCCCTCATCTAATTTAGAGCTGCCTGGAGGCTGCGAAGCAGCTCTCTCCGTGCCTTTTTCCTTCCCACGTATTTGTCTTGCACTCCAAGGCTCTGCTCCACAGAGGTATTTGAGCTCCTCAGTCCTTGATATCAGTGGGAGCTATGTGCCTACACAAGAAATAGATAGCAAACATCTGTTACAGATCCAGGCCTGAGATTTTGGATCTCTCATTTACCATGTGTTGATGATGACAGGATTGAAAAGGGACTTTCAGGCACTACTGTAAAGCAAATGTTTTGGTGGCCTGAAATTGCTGAGATTTTGCTCTGCCCTGGAGGCTTAGAAATGGTACAGAGAAGGATCCTGTTATACTGAATGAATTGGAAAGGTCCCAGTCCTCCCTGATGAAGTCTGACTGATGTCTGGCTGGACTGCAGTGGAGAGATTGACTTTCCAAACCTTGCAGTTGCATGCTGTACTTCCCCAGTGCTGGGGTCCTAAATCCTTCTCCCTTTCACACCAAGAGTCTCCACTATTAGCAGCACGTGCTAAGGGAAAGGTAGAATCCCTCCTTATGGTAAGCCACTGATTTTTGGGAAAGTGCTTTTTATTGTGTGCATGTTCACATCATTTATTTGTCTTTTACTTATTGTCCATCTGTTTCTTTTCTTCTCCTTTGGTATCTGTTCAGTCTCCTTTTCCTTTGTTTCTTCCTTGTTCAGAAAAAAGAAAGCAATGGACCTTTTCCCTCACTGGCTTATGAATTCATTCTCATATCATCCAGTTAAACAACCCATTAAACAAGGCACTCTCAGGAAGGGTTTATTGACAGTAACCTCTCCATGTTAAGCCTCTGGTTCATGTTTGAAATTAGTTCCAGAATAGCAGAGGGAAGCTTTTGGCCTTGAACTGTGATGTCCTCTGTGCTGAAAGAGAGGTTTTGTTTGCACAGTCCTTTTAACCTTCTGCTAGCTCATGGCCTGATTCCCCAGGCCTCCATGGCTGATTCAATCGCTCATGCTTAAGCAGTGCTAGAAAGATGCTGGGGTAATGTCCTGCCAGGCAGTACCTCTTACACTGGTGAAAAGGCAAGGGATAAAGCCAGATCTTTTGCTGGTGATCCCACGTATAGCCCCATTTGTTGCTTGTGAGCCCCACTTCTGTAACAGTCTTTTCCTTCAGCTCATGGATTCCCTTGTGAATACAATGACCTCCTTGTCTTTATGACTCCTTGTTCGGGAACTGCAGTAAGTAACAGAAAAGTGATGCTTCAGTCAGTGTGTCTCATTTACATCCCCTGAGGGCTTCGACCAGGAGCACAAGCCTCAGGAGCCCTCCAAGGAGGTGCCGAGGTACACTGGCAAGCACAAACAGGACTCTGGCCTAATGAAAATCTGGTGTTTTGCTGCCTTCTCTGTGTTAGAAAATCCTCATTCATTCAAAAAGTTTTTGGTTTTGGTATTTCCAGGAAGGGATGAGGTGGCAAGGAATAGCCATACAATTCCCTTGAACTTAACTGCAGGAATTTACCACTCTTAAGGAGTTGCCCCTTTGAGTTTTCTCCATGGTTCAATCTTGTAGGTAACAGCTGTAACCAGAACCTGATTATTACTCTTTCTCCAGAGCAAGATGTCACTAGTTGTTAAGACTGATGAAGTTTACACAGGGCCACTGGAGTAAAATCCCAATAGCTTTTTGGCTGAAGGGAGGTGAAACAGTTGAAGACGAGATCTGTAGTCAAACAGGATTCAGACTTGTCCATGCTTAGGAGAATATGTCCCACAGTTCAAGTGAGATGTAAAACAACATGGCCTTTCTGGCCAGTGCTGCCCCAAGTACCATTTGGAGAGGGCTGAACCTGGAACACCTGCGTCAGCCACACAACTCTGGGGTTAACCTGACCTCTTTATTCATTATTTATATGAAGGCTGGTCTAAACGCTGAGATTTGTGTCCCATTCTGCTAATCCCATTGTAGTAGGTGGTGTATATACACAGTAATAAAGACTCTAGCTTGAAGAACTTGTGATCTAAAAGCACAAGGAAGGTAATGAGTAGGAAAGAAAAAAGAAGCAAAACAGCTTGGAAACTGTCAATGGAAAGAGCTGCAGAGTTAAGTGTTGTCATACAATTTTATTTCAGTGGGATGGAAACTCTGCCATGTCTGGTTATGTATGATCTGTCCAGATGAGGGAGGTTCTTCCCACCCATCTCCTGTAGCCCAGCCTTGGACAGTATCTCTTCACCCTTTCAGCAGGTACTGGAGGAATGCAACTCATGCTAAATATACAAATAAAGGGAGAAAGGAAGAATTATCATCTGCTGTGGAATGCTGTCTGGCATGCTGACTCCTGTGCATGCGTACACACACGCTCACACATTCATTTATGTACACAGAAAGAGACCCAGAAGGAGGTGAGGAGGGAAAGTTTTTCAGCCTCACACTAAGCCTCACAAAGGGAGTGAGTGAATTCTCTGAGCGAGCAGTAAAGATTTGGAGGAGAATCCAACTGCAGCTTGTGTTTTATATTTGCGTTGGATGCTCAGGTTTCCAAATTAAATCTGCAAGTTAGACAGGAGTCCATGTTGTCTGCTGATCATCTGTTTAGGGGGAGAAGGAGAACATAAATGACAGAAGAAAAATACTTGCAAACAACAGTAGTAATTAAAATCAAGGATTTAAGCATTACCACCCCTCCCCCCAGCCAGATTTGTCTGAGGAGAAGATAAATAACTTCAACTGCAGGCTCCACGCTTGCTCAAGATCTGAAATATTTAAACCAGGTCCCAAAAGCCCATACACATTTTTAAGCAAAACCTGCTCTTTTTCGTTCCTTTTTCTACATAAATGCCCTGACTTGATAGAACACCAAAACCTCATTACACTGTGATTGGTACAATACAAAAGATGGAAAATGAGCAATGCTATTTAAACTGTTGCAACTGTACACATACTGTGTTAGACAATTCATTCTCAGGTTCAAGGTTACACATGGCATCATAAGGAGTTCACCTCCTCCCCCCTTTCCAGTGCTAAACAGGGTTGGATTCTTGCCAGCACAAAAGAATCCGCAGTTAGCTCCTTCAAGAATGAAAAATAGTTTTTTTTTTTGCTGCAGGAAAAAAAAAAACTGAAGAAAAGCAGACAGCTGCTAACTAGTTGTCTAGCTGTCTATTTGTGGACATTTTCTTTCATCTTGTCATACCTTTTGTACTGTTTGAAATGTTTGGAGCTTAGACTTGAAGAACGCTCAGTGGATTCCAGACTTGCATTAAAAGAAAGAAAAAGAAAAGCAGAAAAGTTCTGACAAGAGATGTGTGTGTTTGTGTGTTAGGGCCACATCATTCCAAGCATCAGCTAGAGCATTGATTTTATTTTCATCTGAGTGAAGGAAATTTTTCACCCAAGAAAATATACAGTAATAATGCAATTTGTAAGAAAAGCACATATATCTAGAATGCAAGTAACAGGGATATGTTGTGAGACCTCTGAAGAACAAGCAGAGGCCATTTGGTCAATCATATCTGCTGCTTTTGCTGTTCTGCTGTTCTGTTTTCACAGAATGGGTAAAGTCAATCTCTTTCTAGATGGTTTTCCTTTGCTTTGCCATCTAAGCTGTGGAAGGAAACAAGGCAAAAGTCTAACTAATGTCAGTGATCTTCAGTGAGCTTTAGATCAGACTGTGGTGTGCAGAATGTGCTAACTTTACGTCTGCTGATTTTTTTGCCTTCTGCTATGCAGACAGTGAGCACAGGAGGGGACTGGCTCTCACTCTGGCTTCCAGATATGCCTCTGGAACTTCTCATTTCCCCAAGCTTACCTCTTCCTTCAGCATAAAGGAGGAAGCAAAAACAGCTGAGAAGTGAGCAAAAGCCAGAAAAAAACCCACTGAAATGGTTCTCCTGTGGCAAGGAACCCCTCTTGTCCCATTGCAACTGCCCTTCCTGGCACCCTGAAAGCAAAGACCTGTCTTCAGACCTCCTCTTTCCTTGGGAGGAGTAAGGCTCTGTGGCTGTCAGTGAGTCCAAGGCAGCAGTCTCCCAGAAGCGGAGCTTCCTTGGAGGGACCAGAGGATCCCTAACCCATTCCTACTGGTGTCTGTGGGCTTAGCATTTGACAGGGAACAGCATCTCTGCCCCTCCTCTCCATGCCAAGAGGCTGCTGTAGCAGAAGAGCCCCAGGTGCTGTGTTGCTGCCTCTGCATCCTGCGACTTATCTGGCTATATTTCTTCACCAGTGGGGCAAGCTGAAGAGGCAGCACCATCACCACCAGCCGTGACCTTGTTGCTTCTTCAGTGATGATCCTGGCTCTTGGAGGTAGTTCATCAATTCTTGGATCAGGATTGTCCAAGAGTAAGTTCTCATCTGCTCAGTGTTTTGCCCTCCTCCACCAGCAGCCTTTTCTGCCTCTGCTTGTGTTCTCCAAAATACCAAAGCTGTGAGGACAGCAAACTGAAGTATACTGTTTTCCAGCACCTGAGAAGCCTGTCAGCTTGGTATCTCAGGTAATTCTTCTTGGTCCTGCAACAGAGATGGCTAGCTGCCAAAGCAAAGGTATGAGGCCTTCATTTAAAACAGCTTCTGCCACAGTGACTTCTCTCTCTTTACGCAGAAGAAAGTGCTCAAGAGTAACTAACTTCTTGATGCTATCTCATGAGTTCTCTTGTGCTCTTCAGCTTTGCCTCTCTTGCCACTGCACCTGCCATGGCCTGTGGAGTGATGGGCAGAGATCCTCTTGTCTGCACTGAGACCCCATCACCTGCACCAGAGGATGTCCATGTCAGCAGCATGAGCTTTTGAGGCTAAAGTGGCATGAGGGGAGTCACAGCTTCAAACCTTGGGTGAGAGAGAAGAGCTTTAAACAAGGGGACGGCTTTTCCTACTGACAGCAGATGTCTTTTTGGAAACTCCTTGATTAGACCCTGAATGATCAAGAGGTTGAAGAGAGATGGGAGATTTACATATAAAAAGGGACTCTACTTTTGGGATCAATTAGACTATTCAGGGTTCACACTATACCCCCTTTTTTCCCAGCCTTTATAGAGCCCTTGCTAGGATTAAGCCCCCATCGAGTAGATTATCTTTACATAGAGGCTGGATCTAGTGTTACAGGCTCTTTATTATCTCTTCTTTGAGACTGTGCAGGCTATCCCCTTGAAGTTCTTAACCCTTAAAGCACTTTATCTAGTATTTATTGTTTCTTCTCCACAGGCATCTGAGATCGCAGCACTGGTATATAGACCCCACCTGTCCTTGTCCTCCATAAGAGCACCATGTCTCCCCCTCCTTCTTCTGTACACAGGGGGCCCACTAAGTCACACCAGCATCAGGCCCTCTGTTTCCTAATCCTTTTCATCTCCAAGAAGTGTGTGCCATTCTTGCTTGACTCGGGTGGGCTGCAAAGTTCCTGTGAAATGTAAACATATTCCAGCTGGTGAGAGCTTGATGCATTCATTTTGAGGGACATAAGAAAGGCCATCAGTGGATTGGGTGATGAAAAGGTCAGGACTGACTGCCTGAGAAGAGGGGAGATAAGACAAACATGAGGTAGAGGGTTACAAAGTAGTGAGTGGCTTAAAGAAGATTCCTGCAGCAATACTGCATCTGTTGAGTGTAACAGGGTGTTTGAAAGGAAAGGTTGGAGGTTCCTGGGTGTAATCTTGCACTTCCCCCTAAAATGACAAGTTCTGGAACAGGCAAGAGTCCACATGGACCCATGGATCTGTTTTCTCTGTGCCTGTGCTCTGGAGGCAGCTGGGCACAAGTGTGCTGCAGGACACTCCTTGCTAACATGTGCACTATTGAGACATGCCTTGTTATCCAGTGAGTGGCTGATTCTAGCTGTGCCATTCCTCTTGTGCTGTCTTCTCTCTCCTGATGTGACCATTGCTGCAGGACATCTATTAGGACCCACATGTGAGAAGAGATTTACTGAGTGGGAGTATCTAGACTGTGGTGACATTTCCTTCTCACAGTTCCCATAATTGTGCAGACACATTTCTCCTTGCCAGCCTCCTGTTCACCAAAATGACAAATTTTTCTGAATTGCTTTTCTTACCGTTTTTTAATAGCTTCTGGCTGTGGACACTGGAGTCTGCTCCAGTGCTGTCTCTTTCAGCAGAAGAAAGTGCTCAAAAATAACATCTTGAAGTGATTCCCAAATTGTCTTGTGCCCTCAGCTTGTAAGGCTGTGAGATTTTAAATGCCGACAGGCAGCGTTATCCTGGTCTTATCACCAGACAAGATCCCCAATTGGTGTTAGCTAACATTCCAATCTACCTGTGCCAGTCCCTTGCCGTGACTTTGGTCCCTAACTGGGCATGACAGAATTGAAATAAATGGGGCTGCATTGATTTTCATGGCTCACCCTCATCTGAGAAGGATGAGATGGTCTTACTTTTTACCTATCAGCTACTTGCATGTCTGCTGGCAGGCAAATAAAGCATATACTTTCCCCACACACCAGATATGCTTCTTCTGCAGTCATGCTAGCCCCAGTCTGAACAGGAAGAGTCACCACCCTTTCTTCATTGACAATGGCCACTTATGTGAAAAATGCAGAACTTAGCAGACTAGGACTAAATGTGCTGGAAATATGAAGAGGAGAATGATCTTTGGCTGTGCATCAAAGAGCATTAAGGCATTCAGAAGCAGATTCCTCTTACTCTCTGGGTTTAATTCAGAGGGGATTTTCTACCCACAAAATCAAGGTCTTTACTGTGTGATTTCCTTCCTGCAGGAGCTGAGAAGTCTTGGGTTCTGTGCAGGTCACGAAAAGCCATAAATGGGTCCAGGGTGTGTACAAGTTTCTGTGGAGATGACAGCAGACCTCACTGCTGTTCCAAAGGCGCAATGCTGGTGGACCTGAGAGGCATCATTCCTAGTGAATTTCAACAAGGGAGACTTGATCTCCTTTTCTAGATGTTCACATTGCCTGTTCTTAATCAACTCATACTTTTCTAAATATTTTTCCTCTTGATCTCTTAAAATAGTTTCCCAGGCTGTCTCTACTGCTGACATTAACATGCTCCAGTCTGTGTTCCTTTTTTATTATGTCTCTTTGTCTTATTTTTTTTTGACAAAGAATGCATAACTGCCTTATATAATTCACTTTTGAGTCCGTAAGCCATTTCTGCTAAACAGCCCTCATGTGGAAACATCCAAGGATGCTTCCTTGACTTTCAATTTCTATTCTTTTTTTAAAAAATTCTGAAAGTATTATATCACCTAAACCTGTGGCCCTAATTTGCTGGTGACAATTCAGTGTTCCCTCTGCATGCTGCCTGATGCCTTGCCTCCTTTTCCCAACATTATCAGTTTTGCTGAAATGCAGCATGGCTTCCTTAGTACGAGCTAGCTAAACCATACTTGCTCTCAAAATGATCAGCATTTACAAATAATTACCCGATCAATTTTGTATTGTTCTGTTGTAAAACACTCATTCTGTAGCAATGATCAAAGTATTTAATGTGGTTGTTCCTTTCTTATGCATACTTATTTGTCATTCATATTTCATTTGCCTGCTAAGACCTGCAATTGTTAGTTTTGATGTTACAAGTTGTTGGATATTTCTTGCTTTCAAGTCTCACGGTGTTTGCCCCATATCATTGAGTGCTTATTATATCTAACTCTTCCTTTTCTAGATCTGTTTACACCTATAAATATGCCTAGTTTATCATTTGATATTGTCCCCTATTCCTTTGCCAAAGCACGTCTGGCTTTTATCTTATGTTTTAAACTAGTAAATATGAGTGTTCATGAAAGATGAGGTATATAACAAACTTGTCTCTAGTTGTGCAATCAAGTATAAGTGTGGCTGCCTTTAAACAGAATGTGTCAATTCTGTGATCTCTGCGATTTCCTTTAATAGGGCTGTTGTAACTTGTCTCCTGCTACACTGAAATACACATTAGGTGTATTCTTAGTAATAAGACCACTGCTCATGAATATACACTAGTAGTTCTGTAGCACAGGAGGGAAATGACAGCCCTGGCACTCTGTAGGCAGGATTAACTTGATAGGCTTTTCCTGGACAAGCTGCTTTAACTGCAGTGGAAAGCATTAACTGATCCCAAATATACCATGTTCTACTTATAATGCAATGGTGGGTGTCAGACCATACTACTGACCCAATGGGATGTCAGGCTGAACTAGTCATTGAGATAAAGTAGCTTGTGCATTTGAGAAAATGCCTTTTCTTGCCTTCTGACTCCTCCCCTGTTTGACCCCTAGTGTTCCTCTGTGTTTTTTGCAGCTTGACATCCCTTTTTGGTTCAGCTGGTGTTGGAAATGGGCATGCACACATATGTGATCCCTCCCTGAACATCTCCAAATGGGGGCCTCTGTTTAATTCACCCTTGGCTTGAGCGCCCTTGCTGTAACACCCTTCGTGGAGACTGGTGTTTGTGGAAGTGGTGATGCCAGCTGTGTCCCCCCATGTGACACTTGTGAGGGGTGGTGGTAGTGCTCAGCATGCTGGCAGCCTCCGATGCATGTCACCGTGTCTTTCTGCAGGTGCAGAAGCAGCACTATCACTTGATCCATGCAAATTCATGCCCACTAGGTCCAGCTTTTAGAGCTGGATTGAAAATGTGACATGGCTGCTACTTTCACCTGTTTGACTTTTCCTTTTGAGTATGCAAGTAAACACATCAGGTGATGGGATTAGAGATAATGTTGATCACTCACACATGGGGCCTGAATTATGTTCGTGGAAATCAGTGGATGGGGTTCTGCTGGCTTCAGCAGGGGATTAGATCAGGCTGGAGGGTACATGTAACACCAACACTGGAAAGCATTTTCAAAGTGTTTGCTAAAGCACTGAAATGTTATCATCTCATGAAAAGTTTTAATCTCTTTTTCATTTTGCCTCATAATCATTTCTTCTGGGCTAGTTAGTAGAAAAAATAGCAGCATGCAGTCACAGCAGGTATTTTTCCGATACACACACACACATATCAGAGTGTATTTGTGAATGTGGCTGTTTGTATTTTGTTGACATAGCCTGCTCACTCTATGCCTCACATTAGTCATATTCTTTCATGTGTCTGAGCTGAGGTTCCTCACTCAATGAAATAGGCTCAGATGGCACCATTTGGAAATGTCAGGTTTCTCCAGTGGGGCTATGCAAGGAGGTGAAGAATATATTCCCATTCCATATTTGCATAGCAGTATTGCAGCATGCCAAGAAGATAATGGGTGAATGGGGATGCAGTGAGCAGAGAGGGGATCTAAGTATGCCCAACCTGCATAAAACAAGGAGAAAACTATTCTTCATCAAGAGGCTGGTTTAGGGTCTCTTTGGCTTTCCCCCTCCCTCAGGACAAAGGTCTTATGACCTTTATCAAAGCTCATGTTAAGCAGCTCACTCTAACCCTGAAGACCAGATGAAGTGATTTCTCTCTCTTCTTTTCACCCAGGAGGAGGCAGAATGACCCTTGGGTGAGGGTTGGCTCCACTGAGGCTTTCCAGTAGACATCACCAGTAGCAATGGCAGGTTTTACAGGCAACTGCTGGACAAGCTTCTTTCCTTCTTGCACACTTCAGTTCTGCAAATGTTAGTGTTAGAATCTGGAGAAATGCTCTTATAATAAATAAAAGTCAGGGATGGGAATATTAACATTATTTCAGGACACATAGTCTATTCCTCCACCCCCCAACACAACTGTTTGAAAGCTGGTTTTCATCTGCTCCTTTGTGATGAAATGAAAAAAGTACCTGTTAAGAGTGTATCTGGGGAGAGGAAATCCCACCCTAAAATTCACTGGATTAGTGGCAGATCCAAAGCCCACTGAAAACAATGGGAAGGCTCCTGGTGAGTTTAGTGGGCTTTCAGTTCAAGGTCTAAATGCCTGATGCTCTGAATAATGTCTGTGATTATTTGTGTACCTGTCTTCTCTGACCATAATCTCTGCCTCTTGCTGTTGAGTCAGGAGGAGCAATGCAGCAATTTGAAGGACTTACCTAGCAAGATAGTAGCCTTGCTGTAAAGCTGTATGTCTTGCTGTCTGCAGTGCTCGAATCAGCCTCAAGTGACCATGTGGAGTAAATGTACTGAACAGTCCCATCAGATTTCATTTTATTGTTCAGCATTTACTACAGACCTTAAACAATTTTTGTTCTTCCCGTAACCCTGTGTTTTTGCTGCAATGTGGAAAGAGTAGAACTGGTGGCCTTTCTCCCTTCTGTCTGCAACTTATTTGCTAATATCTCATGCCTTATTTTGCAGCAATGGAAAATAGACATAAAGCCAACTCTGTTCCAACTGATGGCAGCTTTGGCTTATTGTTCTTAGGTGTAAATGGCTGAAGCAAACTCCAAGCAAAGGAGAGTCAGACCTCATTGCAAGTTATTGCTAAATTTGCCATTTGATGCTCTTTTGGAAAAATCCATTTTACACAGTTTGCATCTAGTTTTGAATGCTTGCATCGTACCGTATTTAATCTGGAAACTATTTTCTGTGGTCATGAATTTCTCCCTGGAGTGTCTTCCCAGGTAATCAAATGTTAGTGTCTTTCTGCACTTCAGAGATGCTAGTCTTCCTTTTATTAAGTGCTTTGCATTCCTAACATGATGCTCATGCTCACTGATTGGGTGCTTACCTCCTACTGAGAGACCAGTGACTGAGAACTGGAAAGTGTTTGGTTAAAACGGTAACTGAAGGATGTTGTAATTCTTCTTACCTTGAGCTAGATGTATTCTTGTCTCTCCCGCTTGGAGCAGTGTATTGACTGTGATAACAGGAAGGTTTATAAAGTCATTGCAATCTAAGGAGCAATTACTGTATGCTGTTTAAAATTTTTCAGCCGAGTCTCATGGGTCTGAACCCAGCACCCAGTGAATCCAGTCTTTTTATGGTCTGTAAAGACAGTTTGATCAGGTTCACCACAAAGACAGTTTCAGAGATGAACAGTAACATTTCCCAGTATATCCAGAGTGGAATATGATTGTGTGTGTTCATATTAATCCCAACATGTTTAAGGTTTCATGTATTGCACCTCTTTGTCTAAGGACCCTAAATGAATCAGACAGCATTAATGGCAAAAATGCAGAGAAATACCATTGGTGCCTCGATCTGAATCCCTCCCATCCTGAAGTTGTTGGTTGTCCCCCTGCGGAAACAGAACTCATACCAAGCATGTCAGAGGACAAATTTTTTTCCCGTGGGCGCTCTTTGAAGAAGGTCCAATAACTTCAGGGTGGTCAGAAGCTCACTTTTAAAAACGTTTAACTGTGGTATTTGAATACCTGTAAACGTAAAAGTGCCAGGCTCTGCCTCTTTGCTTAAACAGCTGGTGACCATAGAGGGCCCCCTGCCCCCCTGTCTCTGTCATGAGACTAAGGAAGGAACAACAAAAAAAAAGGGATGATGGCGATTTGTTTCTTATCAGAGGAAGTCTACTTCATGAATGACTCACGGAGTAATTATCTGTCAAATTGTCTCTATGTGTAGAACCACTCTAAAGCTGTTTTGGGAACTGGTTGAAAAAACAGGAGGAAAGAAAATGCTGATTTTTTTTTTCCTTCTCCCATTCTTGAAAAGAGTATTTGACAAAATTTTCCTTTAAATGTGGAGTTTTGAACAAAATTCACTCTGCTCTTTATTGTTAATATTGCCAAGAGCTTTGTTTATAGCCATAAAGTCATTATTGTTGCAGAAAACCTACAAATGTTGTGCAGATGTCCTCCACAAGTGGTGTCCATGGGTGTCAGTAAAAACATTACCTTTCTTTAACATCTTGGCTTGAAGATTTGTCTCCATGATACATCAAACAGCAGGGCAGGAAAGAGGACCTTAACATTACCCAGCTCACTTCCATCTTTTTACCTGATTCTTGTCATTTGTCATTCACCACTTTTAGCTTTCTTTTCTATTTTCTTCCGAGAGAAGTCATCAAAGGGGGACAGAGGCTAAGATGTAATGTGGAATAGCATCATAGATTGCAAGGCCAGTGTTGTCTGGCTTCCTGCATGACACAAGCAAGAGAGTAGCCTCCAGGAACCTGTGCTCCAAGCCTGCATTTATCTTCACCCTGTGGCAGGGAATTGCAGTAAATAGTGACAGCAATCAAAACTGAATAGAATCATCTTTTTTCCATTGCTCTGCAGGGTGGAATCCAGAAATGTTTCTCTTTGACACAGAAGAGCTTTCTACCAGGCACTGTATGCATTTAAGTAAATAGAAGGAGGTTTACCTTCTGAAGGTCATGTGAAATCATTCAAACTTGAGATCATTCCAAGGCATGGCATGAAAGGAGGTTACGTACGCTGTGCCTTAAGCCACTGAAGGGAATGTGGCTAATCAATCAGCAATAAACTGACCTTAGCATGTCAGGAACCCCAAAGCCATGGAAATAACTATGAGTAGACAAACACTTGCCTCTTCATTTAGCAACCCAGAAGCACAACTTATGCAAAGTCTATTTAACAGGCTTTCTTGTACCAGACCTGGTTAGAATGAACTTGTGCCAGAGCGTCAGCAGTAGCGGCAGGGAGCAGCAGGTGAGACTGCCTTCAAAAGAAAACAATACTTTGTGTTAAAATATATTGTATCTTTATGGTTTCTGAAGATGATTCTCAGGTGCTAATCTCATCTTTACAGTGTAGTTCTGAGATGAATAGGTGTTGTCTACTTATGTGATGAAGAAATCACATAAGAAGTCTTCCCTTTTTTCCTTCCAGGATTAATTTTGCTAGGTACAAATATGGGGGACTTTACACTTAAACCAAATGTGAATTTGGAGGTCTATCTTTACAAATAAATCACTTTACCCAGAAATTCTCTCAAAGGTGTAATGGCACTGGGAGGTGTTTAAAAAGCAGAGGACATACAAACCAAACCTCATGTTGGCAGTGCTTGAATGATGTGTTGTAGGTACTAGCTTTGCATCAAAGGAAGAGAGACTGCTTAGGACAGAAAGCTAAGAAAGAAAACCTGCATCCAAGAGAAACTCTGCGGAGGTCATTAGCAAGACAGGATATAACTACCTGAGCTGTAGTCAGAGCAGGACGCAGGCATTGTTGTTGGTACACATGTGAAAAATGCAATAGGATCTGAAGGCATATATCTCTCTGTCTCCACACTTCTGTGTGCATTTACCATCTCAGTGTGAACAATGTACCTGGCTGAGAAACAGAAGAGGAGCTAGGAGGAAAGGAAAGACATCAAAAATAGGTCTAATTAATTGTTTTCTAATTTTGTTTCCCTTTGCTATCCGTAGTTCATAAAAGGAGTGTTTACACGCCAGCAATACATTTAAAGTATATGCAAACATGGCATGCCCTTTGCATGTCCTCAGAATAGCTGAGTGCACAAGTGCAGGCTTGCATTTTGCAGACATAGTTTGGCACTTTCAGCTCTCCTTTGTTTCAAATCCTGTCCCATGGTGATTCAGACAGCATTTTTAGAAGTCCCCTCAGTATCTTGTTTATGATGGCACCCCAGGAAAACAGCACTATCCTGACTTCACTGGAGGGAAAAAAGGTAGTTATTAGTTAGCATGCACAAAGTAATAGTAGGTCAGATCTTCTGCTGATGTTTCTACAGCAGCCGAATTATAGCAGTAAAGCCTGTCCAGAAGTAGCCCTGTTGTGTTAAAGCCAGTAAAGCAGTGCTGGCTTACATCAGCTGGGGATCTGACCACCTGCCTCCAACACCGTGGCTGTACCCTTAAAAATAACCCAAACAAACAACAGAGAGTCTGCTTGAGCCCCTGTGGGCTTTTTCGCACAGTTCATAAATTTATTTTACTGGCTGCCCAACACAGATCACCTGCTATGTTGAAAGAACAAAGAAATTAGCTTGAGGATTGCTAAAAAACATGAATGAAGAATGGGAGAAAAGTCTAGCATCTGACTGACATCCTTGGCAAGGGGCAACTTTGCCGCATAAACAGAGGAAGTAGACATTCTTGCTGACTTCTCATTTTGATAAAGGTCACATCACTACCTGGCCTGCCAAGCTTGCATTCCCCCTGACCAAAGAAAGATGTGCTCCTTGCCTGCATCAGAGGAACCAGAGGGAGGAGTGAGTTTGGTTCTCCACCCAGACACTAAATTCTTCAGGCCAGATTCTATGATTTGACTCTCTGGAACAAACTAGCTTTTCTATTACTCAGATGATATGTCTATGTCAAATGCACATTCCTAATCTTCAGTTTTCTCCTGCTGAGATAGTGATTCCCTCAGAGGTGGATAGCAAACAAGATCTTCTCTTTGGTACATACTGCCTCTACCCGTTCATGGGCAGGTTTTCCGACCATGACTAAGGAACACGTTGAAAAATATACCTTGAAAAATATCTTGGAGAAAATTACCCATGTAGAAATAATGTCATTAGGTTTAGGTTGTTCTCCCTGAATAAAATGAAGTTGTTAAGAAAACAACAAAATCTGCAAGCTCAGAGGTCTCATTGCAGCAGTTGAATTGAAGTTGATAAAAATTTTGGTGAATTAGGAGATGAGGTGCATCGTGCATCAGCAGGGGGAAGACCTGTCCAGGTCTAACTCCAGGCCAGGTTAAAGCAAATCTTCTTACAGAGTACCAAGAACATTTGATCTTATAAGATCTCTCTTGGCTTTCACCTTGACAGGGAAACTACAGGAACATATCAACATATGTTAACATGATTAGTATGTTCAACATACTAAGAAACAAGCCCCTGGTTATCACATCCCATCTGAAGTTTGTCACCGCAGCCAGTGAAGAGAGGCCTTCATCTCTCCAGTGTGCAGATGCATGTTCAACATGCCTTTTGGAGGTACCTTTTTGGCGGGAACACCACTGTAACAGGAAAATACCAGACTAACTTGCAAGAGAGGAGCTTGGTTTTAAAGTGTGCCTTGGGCAAACATGCATGAGACTGACACTTCTTTCTCTCTGCCACCTTATTCTACATTGCTGAAGAAGAAGGTGTTGATCAGCATGTGCTGATGATGACCATTTTTTGGTAGTTCTTGATCAAGGCCAGGAGAGTACAGCTTCACCTCTGGAACCAAATCAGAACTTGGCAGCATGCTGACGTTGGTGGAGCTGGCTCTGCCAATAGCATAGGGCACATCCACTGCTGGTGTGTATTTTTAGGTTTTCTGCGATCTTTATCTTCACAGAGTGCATTAGGGGTCACAGAGAAGAAGGTGAGGTGCAGGTTCTTGTAAATAAAGGCCAGAGGTGACTTGTTCTGACCTACAGTCCCATTGCTTCAGAAAACATTGAGCCTGCTCTCATCACAGAAAGCAGATAGAATGATTTTAAGGGCTGTGAATTGCTTGTGCTTTTATTTCAGAGGTATTAATGGAAGCCTCTTTTTGCAACTAATGCTAGAAAGCAGGTTGACTGTTTTTGTGGCAGAACATATTTTTGTTGAATTGTGCTTTTTTGTGTGTTGCAATAAGCATGATCTCTCTGCTTGTAGAGTGCATGAATCATTATATTTATCACTAATCTGTGCTGAAGTTGAACATAATTTCTTTATTTTCCACCATTCCCAGTCCTGCTGGAGCTGTGCTTGGCCTGAACTGCAGCTCAGCTTCCAACCCTCACTCCTCATAAATGGGAAGGAACCTTAGATATGGGTCCAGACATGAATGTGCTCCTCTGCTCTTGCCCATCCCATTTTGCCTCATTAAAAAGCATCTTCGGAGCCTACTGTCAGTTTATATCTGTAATTTTTGGCTGTAATTAACATTTTTGGCGTTTATTTCTTTCTGGAATAGAAGTGTCTTACAGCTAAGAAAAATGAGTCCTTTCTCTACAGCTCCATTACATCTTAGAGCGCTCCTCCAGGCTTTCTTATTTGTAAAAGTCAGTCCTAGACTGGATGGATCATTGTGGGAATGAGAGAAGAGTTTAACACCATTAAAGTTGTTTTCTTGCTGCCAAGATTCCTTGCAAAAGCTCTTGTTACTGTCAGTGGCTCTGGTGGTATCATGTCAGGGACTGGCACGACTGAAGTTCTGGCAGTTGTATGTCACTGCACTCTCTACTAGCTTTTGATGAGTCTCTGTATCATCCATTCACATTTATCCTATTATCTTGCCCATTTTCTGCCTTGTTGTCTATTTTATGGGATATCAGCCCATTTCTGTCTTTCTGTGGGATCGCTGCTGGCTGATCCTGGTGCAGAAGTAGTAACTGACCTATAGTAAGTGACAGCTGAACAAACGGGCTGACGGAAACCTCACAAAGTTCAGCAAGAGCAAATGCAAAACCCTGTGCCAGGGGTGGGACAGAATCACACAGAGGGCCAGGCTGGCTGTAAAGAAAATCCTGTGGGCAAGAAGGACTGGCAGCTGGGCTCTCCCTGGAGGTGCACACCAATGGGGTGCAGGGACACAGCTTGTGAAAGGAGATGCTGCATTGAGGCAAAGAGGGCACATTTGGTCCCCGGGATGGTGGCCTGATCTGGGAACGGGATGCCCAGAGAGGCTGTGGGATATCCATCCTGGGTGACAGTCTGCTCCTGTTAGCCCTTGCTTTATGTCAGATGGACTGGAGACTGTCTGAGGTCCAGTCTGACTCACTCTGTGACTACTGGCTGAAGTACAGACAGTGGCACCCAGTACAGGTGGTACCAGTGGTTATTCTGCAATTTTTGACTGCAGAGACTTTTTTTTCCCTAAGTTTTTTTCTTGAAATTAAGTGTCTCATAGTACTTTTCACTCAGAAACCTTTAATTTAGTGATGCTTTCCTTGAGTATAAAAGCAGTGGGAGAATCGTATTTTTCAAGGAATCCCCACTTGAGTTATGAATGATATGCTTGCATGTTTGTGAAATGTGGTTGCTCAAAGTTCCTTCATTTGCTGTTGCCAGGTGCCAGCCCTCAGGTGTTCAGGTATGGATATGTTTGCAAGATGGATTCTTGCTTGTGAGAAAGGCCATTCTGGTGTCCAAGGTGCATCTTTTGTGTTAATCGACAGGTAAGGAAATTGAAAGGTTTCTTCACACCCTCCTTGCTGCGGATTTCTTTCAACTAAGCCATTTTATTTCTGTTTCTGAGTGACAGAGAGAAGATGCTGTATCTTTTGTTTCAAGGCCTTAGGGTTAGAACTTCATCTTTGGCTGTCTTTAGGTTGCTACATCAAAGTAGGCAGTAAGAAATTAAAACCACCAGGATAACATAATAAAAAAGAACAAGCCATTTAGGGGGAAAAAAAAAAATCAATATTTTGTCTTTTAGGTCCCCAGTGAGAAATACTTGTGCAGAAAAAACAGAGGGGAAAACATAAACAATGGGCTTCTCCTGCCCTAATTGCAAGTACAGCAAGTATGTCAAGCGTGCATTTGAGAGACAGAGGTAAGGACTGCTTTGTAAACAGGAGCAGAGCTGGTGAAACAGAAGGACAATAGCTAAGGGTCATTCTGTAGCTATACCTAGCTCGAAGAAACCTTATTTGAGGAAGACAACCAGTATAGCCCCGTAGGTATAATTCTAGATCAATATATTTTTGTTTTATCTCCTGCTGGATGGCCTTGCTGCATTTTATATGAAGCTTGGTTGTTTAAGTGGGTTGCATGTTTTGGAAATGCTTCCAGGTTTGGGAAAAATAGGTTGAGAAATGGATGATGCCTGGATTTCACTCAGACAAAGTAAAAAGCAGCTGCTGGAGTTCTGAGCTGCTGCAACTGGACCTGCCCTGGACCTGCCTTAAAGCAAGCTTAGCGGGCATAAGAGGGTACTGAAGTCCAGCTGGGCTTTGTATGAGCCACTGTCCACAGCGTGCTTAGTCTCCAGAGGCAGAATAGCAGGCACTTTTTGAAACATCATATGTTTGGATTTAGGGATGTCTTTCCCTCTGAGCATGAGATATTTACTGGATATAGCCACTCTTCTTTATTGACATTGTGGAGTGAAGGGTAAGTGCTCTACCAGACAAAATAATTTAAAACTACAGTATTAGGAGTATTGCCTTTGAGCGTAAAAACTGTATAACATACACTAGGCAGAAAGTTGTTTAATTTACAGGAAAAAAGTGCACAGGTTAAAGAATATTCAGATAAATTAGATATACTCAAGTCAGTGGGGCCTGATGAAATTCACCCTGGAGTACTTCAGGAACTAGCTGAAGTGATCTCTGAACTATTAGCAATTATCTCTGAGAGCTCATGGAGGATGGGTGAGGTCCCAGAGGAGGGGAGAAACGCAAAACACAGTACCTATCTTTAAAAAGGGGAAATAGGAAGACCCAGAGAACCATAGGCCAGTCAGCTTGACTTTGATACTGAGAAAAATGCAGGACCAAATTATTGAATAATCAATTTGTAAACACCTAGAGGAAAGTAAGGTGATAAGAAACAGCCAGCATGGGTTTGTCAAGAACAAATCACATCAAAGCAATCTAATTTCCTTCTTTGACAGGGTAACTGGCCCAGTGGATAAGGGGGAAGCAGCAGATGTGATAGATCTTGACTTTAGTGAGGCTTTTGACACACATCCACATGACATTTTCATAAGTAAACAGGAGAAATATGGTTTAGATGAAGTTATTATGTGATGGGTGCAAAACTGAAAAATCAGGCTTATCAGTAAAGCAGTTATCAATGGTTTGTTGTCAAACTGGGAAAACATATCAAATAAGATACCACAGAGGTCTGTCTTAGGTCCAGTTTATTCAATATTTTCAGCTCTGATGATGGAATATGTAGAAAACTTTTAAAAATTGCATATGATACTGAACTAGGATGGGTTGCAAACACTTCTGAGAACAGGATTTGAATACAAAATGAGCTTGATAAATTGAAGAAAGGGTCTGAAATCAATAGGATGAAATTCAATAAAGACAAGTGCAAAGTATCACTTTTGAGGAAGGAAAAATCAAATGCACAAATATTAAATGGGAAACAACTAGTTTGGGAGCAGTTTGCAGAAAAGAGGCTTAGCACAGAGCACAAATAAAATGAAATCCAGAAATATGAAGATGCATGAAGAGTAAATTCCCTGATGGTATGAATTAATAGTAATATTGTGAATAATTGGGAAGTAGCTAGGTCTGCCCTAGGTAGTGGGGCCTGACATGGAAATACTATGTCTGTGTCCAATGTTGATGGCACATTTTAAAGTATAGAGATTTTGGAAATCATTCTCCTTTTGGAAGGAGAAAGAGCAAAGCTTAGAAAACATCTTCTATGAGGAAAAGCTGAATTAACTGGATTATTTTTTCTAGGAAAGAGGCATAATGCACACAGATTATGCAAAAAATGTTATAAAAATGTTATTAAAATGTTATAAAGTAAAGAACACTTACCTGCTCTCCCTGCCTAAAAATGGTGTAAAAAGAAATAGGTGGAGTAAGCTGAAGCAAGGGATACTCAGATTAGATAGAATTCAGATAGATGCTCTGGCTATGGGGATGGTACAGCACTGGAAGAGGGTTTCTAAGGATATTCTGGAATTCTTGTTTCCAATCCTGAAAATGGGTCAGACAGACATCTGTCAGTGATGTGGAACAGATGTCCTCTTGAGAGCACTTCTACTTTTAAATTTCTACAGTAATTCATACACCTCAGTCAAGACAAAAGCTCACATGAACAAAATAAGAAAGAATTGCATGCATACACATACAGACATACATTTCCCCCAAACTCTCACCAGTCCCCTGAAAACCCCTTTTAAAATTTATGTACACTTATCACGGAAATTGTGTTTCTTCTGCTTTCCTTTTCACCTGTCTTTGCCTTGAAACAGGGGGAAGAGTCACTAGTCATTCCATACTTATATGAAAGATTATGGAGGTAGTCAGGGCTGCCTTCTATCCAAACATGAAATCCAGTATGTTGGTTTTTGTGGGCTGGCCCTACAACTGTGCAAAAGCAAGCCCCCAAAGCCATAAAAAAGCCTTTTTGAAATTATCTGCTGCAAGCTGCTGTAAGAAGTGCTTTGTTCTTTTTCTCTTTGTGTTTTTGATGAAGCTACACAGTCTGAGAATGAAGCTTTACAAATATGCCTGCTCCCTTTTAATGATAAACACGGGACAAACTGGATGGTAGTTTTATGAGGTTTTATTGGCATGATTTTGAACTGATGTGTTATTTATGGGACCATCCTAGATGGAATGCAGCAAACTCTCAGTATCTTCTTGTTATGTTTTCTGTGAGCCACATGAATCTCAAAACGTAGCTTGAAATATATAGTGAGAGGTGGGAGCTTCTTTTAGGGCTGTAAGGCCAGAAATCTTAGTCATCAAGTGTTGATTTGTGTGAAGACTATGATAAGAAACAACACTGTTTTAAATGACTGATCTAAACTATCTAACTGAGATTTAACTGCAGGATTTGCACACTGCATTGCAGGGTATGCTACCTCAAAGTGAGAATGTCTTCTCCTCCTCTATGTGCTTGCCTTTGTGATGATACCTGTGTAAAACAAATTTGGGAAACCCTTTCTTAAAGGCTACGAGATGATGGCTGCAAGTAAAGAATTGCTTGTCTTCCTGTGAAACTGGGATTCTTCCTTTTATATCTCTGTGAGACTCTTTCTGGTACAGATACCAAGGACATTGAATTTTGCATAGTTGGGGTGAGGTGAATGTATTTGCTTCTAGGTTTGGGACTTGGACTTCCTTACAAATCTGGGGACCTAGGAAAAGAAATTTACTTATTTGGAGAAGGAACATTTCCCAGGTAAACTGGCTGGTAGGTAACTGCCTTTGAACAGGGTCAGTTCTCAATTCCTTGGGATCTGTTTAGTCCAGGTTGATAGACAAGGTTGACAGCCCAGGTGATAAGTGTTTCTGTGCATCCAAAGGCACTCAAGTTAGCTTGAGTCAGGTTCATGTATGGTGTTAAAGCTGCATTCATGTGGTGCTCTGCTTCATGGATGTCTATATGCCAAGGTTAATAGTGTTACTGACGTTCCTTTTCTCTATTTTGATCTGGTCCTGTTCTTATTCACATATGTTTTTAGCATACATGCTTTAGCTTTACCTGAGTTTTAACAGCCTCCTATTACCCTTTGCAATAGAGAGTTTGTCAAAACTGAGCCCCCCAGGCTCTATTAAAGTGTCAGCAAGATTTTATGCACCAGTTAGGTTTCACTTAAAGACTATTTTGAGACTTTACTGATGTTATGTAGAAAAATAAATTTGCAATTAGTGACCCTTCCATGTAGTATACTTGGTCTGGTAGGAAGATATACCACCACTCACATTTATAATGAGGTCTACAGTACATAACTTTTAAGAGAGAATTTTGGGGTAGAAGGTTTTAGGAGGTCATACTGTCATTAACTTGCCAGTGAGGAGGTAGAACCATATTTAGAGACACTTTTACCCCTGCTTTCTGTAATCTAATAGGCTTTAAACTTTCATTAGCTACCACAAATGAAAGATTTGTGGTAGTATGGAACCAAGAGTGTTCTCCTTATCACTTGCAAAAGATATTATTAAAGAGAAAGTAAAATAAAACTTCCTGGATCTAAATATAGACTGGATTAAATTGGCAGATTTCAGTAAGCATACCTGCTTAGTAATGGAGACAATGCTGAGTGAACTTTACAGAAGAGGAAAAAACCTAACTAAATAAAAAATCTTGTCTGAAATGCTGCCAAAAATTAATGCATTTTTTCCCTCTATGAGACAAGATTGTCTTTGCTTTCCACCTCAACCAGCTAGAGACATCTCCTTGGAAGACATTTCCCCTGTCTGAAACACACCTACAGCCTGTTCCATGCTAAAAATACCAACCATAGAAGTTGTGCCATGACAGAAAGGAAAAAAAAAACCACATTAGTCCAAAATAGCTCAATTCCTGACCACATTTCTATATTTTACAGAATGAAAGCAGGATTCACAGAATAATTTAGGAGTAATCTCTAGGTTACTGGTCAGTAATCAGTTGGTCAGATGTTCCTCACAGAGCAGATCCAGCATAGACATCTCCCATCATAAGTATTGCATTGCAAAGATCTGAAATTGCAGGGGTGATGTTGGCCAAGATCAAAGATCTCTTCTTATCTCCAGCATTGGCCAGAAGAGGTTAAGTCCATTTCTAAGTCTCTTAAATGATTTCACTGCGGCTAAGTCTTCACTTGAGTTTCCCATCTATCTCCCCTCACCCCAACCCTTCAGTCTGAGTTCTGTGTTATGCCAAACGGGAGCACATAGGAGAGCCTGGATGAGCACAGCCACCCTTCAACTGGGACACGGTGTGGCTCTGCCCATTTCTAGTGCATTTCCCATCACCTTCCCAAAGCCCTGAAGGGACAGATGGTATCTCCTGTAGATTTCTGGGGTTTCCATGGTGGACAAAATTACTGCATGACAAACAAGGAAAGACACTCATCCAGATGTTGCAAGGCTGTGCATGAAAAAAAGGCAACACCAGTGTGCATGCAGCAGCCCAATTCGTGGCTTGCTTGCCAGTATAGCTTAACTCAAGTACATCCACTGCAGTGACTGTACCAGTAAGAGCAGCCGACTTTCTTTGTTGAGAGGTACAGCCCACCTGTGATATATATATATATACACTATCATGGTGATATATTTTAATGAGAACTTCATCATGACCAGCTGGTGTTGTTTGAAATAAATTGCATTAATAATGTGGCTGAATTTTCAGTTTAAGACTAAATAATGAGAGTTGTAAAGCTGCAACATAATGTGGAGTCAACAGTTTAGTGGGCTGACACTCCCACCTTAGGCAAGTCTCTGAATCTGCCTGGTGCATCACTCTCCTCTGTAACATGAGGTTTAACCCTCCCTCCTCCACACCCCACTGGGATGTTGCAATGATGTAGTCCTCTGGCACTGTGGAGAAACGCTGAAATATCTGACAGTGAGGTCTGTATTAACACTTCAGGTAGCACTTCTATTTTGGGGCCAGCAGGCTGACAGCTCCTTGCTACGTGATACCTCTGTGCTCTGTCTCCCCATTTTGGTATGTGCTGGATCCCACTTCTGCTGCATTGCAGTGCACGGGAGAGGCTGTGGAAGTCACAACACTCCTCTCCTGCTGCTGCTGGCCTGCAGCGGTGGAGGGGGAGAGGCAGGCTATGATTTCATTATGCTGCAGTGCATGGGGTACAAGAGCTCCGATGAGGTACTTGGACAGAGATTTGCATCACTCTGGCAGTGCTGCCAAACTGTGGTGGAAAGGCTCCATTTCTGGTAAGGTAAAACACAGGGTACTTCCTGCAGAACTGCAAGAAGGCAAGCTTCCTGTGACCGCACAGAACCTCCATGCTGCTCACTTCTCACTCAATGACAAAACAAACCTCCACCAGGATAGAAAGATTTCACCACTTTTCTTGTTAAATATTCTCAGTGCATGTATTTAGGGTGTGCTAGACCTTCCTGGCTTCTCAATGACTTCTGCCTGTCAGCTCTAAGAAAGAAGGTCAGCATGGGCTCGTTGGTGCTCCTTTTTTCTTTCTGATCCTTAATGTAGGCACCTATCCTTGCCAGTTTCCCTTTCTGCCTAACTACCCAGATCCCTCCACAGGAATTAATGGCATATGTGTATCTGGGTGTGTGCACGGACACACAGATGCCCATGCAGGCTAGTCTTGGTAAGCACCTCTTTCTAAGTGTAGAGTTTCTCCATACATATTATATTATCTGTGACTTAGCTCTTTCTCTCAGTATTATTTCACTCGTCTGTCTTGACACTTAACCGTATGAATGTTTTCTTTACTTTCCAAATCATGATTAATTAAAGGATTTCTCAATTTCCTCAGAATAGCTTTTTTTCTGAGGCTAATCTTCAATTAATAAGGAATGTGAGCATATAAATATAAAATGTCTGTTGTGTGTTTTTCTTGCAATGAATCTGATCATTATTTATACTGCTGCTCAGTATATCTCCCCTAAGGTATGCTGAATTTGATCAAACCACTACATCACTGGAATCTTGAGCGTTACTCATTTGTGTGCTAATTATTCTTAATCTGGGTCCTTCTAAAAAGGTCATCAATTAGGCTTTATTGAATTGCCAGTGTTCATAGCAGCGAAGGGAATCTGGTAGCTGGTGTAACCATGTCACAGATGGCTAAATACCCTTTAGTCTGAAGGGAAAAATAAATTCAATGTAGATTCAAGTTACAGAATGTAGGAGCCAGGCTCTTTGCAGAGGAAACTGCTATTCACAGTTGATTGAAGCTGACTCTAAAGACGTCTTCTGTGGCATCCTTTGGGAAGAGCTATGAGTAAGTGACCCTTTCTCACCAAATTCCCAAGGTTCACCTTGAAATAGGTCTTTAGATGGTACAGGTCTTCCGCCTTAAGAACATCTCAAGGCCATCTTGCTAGTGTTTGTTTTCCTCTGCTATAGATTCAGGACCACTGCTTTCTAGAAAAAATTCATTGATGACAGGTCACCATGTGACATGGCTTGAGCCTTCAACCCTTTTTACCCTTTAGGGATGTTACCAAGCAGTGATAATGGTAGTGTCCTCCCATTTGCTCCCACCTCTGTGTAAGAGGCATTCTTTAGACTTTGGGCCAAGACAAGTGAAGAGATGCCATTAGCTTGCAGAGATAGACCCATTAATTAGAAATGAGACAGCTATCCTATTTCTGACTAATGTTTCCCAAACCCTTGATGCTGATATTGCAGAAAATCATAAGAACAATGGGAGGGTCTGGGTGTGAAGGAAAGACTCACAGGAGGGATGCAAGAATGGCACGTATTGATGGCACCTCTGGCACCTAGATTAAGCTTTCATAAGATTGAAGCACACATCTACCTGCCACTTCTCAGGACATGAAGATCAGGAGATGGAGGCGAGTGGATAAAACTGGATGACTGACAGGTGGGACAGGATGGAGAGACTGATTTCTGTCAGCTCCTATGAGCTACAAAAAACACATCCAACTCAGTACTTGATCAGCAGTCTGGAAAGAGCCCAGTAGGCATTGACGACTCAGTAACTGGTGTCTCTTGTCCTTCGTGTCATTCCAAAGGGTCTGAAGAGACCATCTGGGTATGTCTGTCCTAGTGCTTGCTGGCTGGATAGGGCACTTGGAGACACAGCTCCCAGTGTCTGACTGCTGGACACACATGTTCTAGTATAGAGGGTTCTTTTTAATCAAATCATCTTCCCCTCCAATAACGTATTGCATTGAGCTTTCCTACAGCATTTTGGGCTAGATATCGTACAGTGGCCAAGAAGGTGAAAGCTTGCAGCATGAATTATTCGAAACCCAGCATTTTTAAACCTTAACCTTATCTCAGCTAGGAATTTTACAGGTATGTTGAGGACCTGGAGTAAATGAATAGGCACCTAATAAGTCAGTCTTGCCATGAATTTGCTGTGCAGAACTGCGAGCAGTGTGTCACGAGGAAGAATATGCATGTAATTATGTATTTTCCAAGAAATATTTGGTAAATCAGTCTAAGACAAATTTTGAATGAAGAACATTGCAACCAGAAGATATCTGGCAATCAATGCTTTGTTTCAACATAATGCATGCCTGAAATTGTACTTAGCTATGCATGAACACAATAATGGTAAAAATTCTGATGTAAATAAAGATTTTTTAAGTTTCTGGTAGTGGGTTTCTTGTGTTATTTGACCTTGTTTACTATTGAATATATAATTGCCACTGAACATTTAGCTCACATGCTTGTGATTCTTATCCAGTTACAATCATAGCATCATAGACTAGCTTGGGTTGGAAGGGACCTTTAAAGGTCACCTAGTGCAATCCCCCTGCAATGAGCAGGGACATCTTCGACTAGATCAGGTTGCTCAGAGACCCGTCCAACCTGGCCTTGAATGTTTCCAGGGATGAGGCATCTACCACATCTCTGGGCAACCTGTTCCAGTGTTTCACCATCTTCATTGTAAAAAAATTCTTCCTTATATCTAGTCTGAATCTACCCTCTTTTAGTTTAAAACTATTACCCTTTGTCCTATTGCAATGGGCCCTGCTAAAAATTTTGTCCTCGTCTTTCATATAAGCCCTCTTTAAGGCTTATAGGCTGCAATAAGGTCTCCCTGGAGCCTTCTCTTCTCCAGGCTGAACAACCCCAACTCTCTCAGCCTTTCTTCATAGGGGAGGTGATACAGCCTTCTGATCATTTTTGTGGCCCTCCTCTGGACCCACTCCAACAGGTCCATGTCTTTCCTGTTCCATGATCTTCCCAGGCACAGAATGAGGCTGACAGCTCAGTAGTTCCCAGGGTCCTCCTTTGTACCCTTCTTAAAAATGGGTGCAATGCTTCCCTTTTTCCAGTCACTGGGGACTTCACCTCACTGCCATGACTTTTCAAATATCATGGACAGTGGCTTGGCAACTACATCAACCAATTCCCTCAGGACTCTGGCATGCATCTCATCAGGTCCCATGTATGTTCAGGTTCCTCAGGTGGTCATGAACCTGATCTTCTCTTACAGTGGGAAGGACTTTGCTCCCCCAGTCCTCGTCTTGCAGTCCACTCGAGAGGTGTGGGAGGAGAGGTTGCCAGCAAAGACTGAAGCAAAAGAGTTGTTGAGTTCCTCAGCCTTCCCCTTGCCCATTGCTACCAGTTTCCCAGTAGTGTTCAGAGTGGGGATGGGTGGGTGGTGTACACTTTCTTTGACCTTCCTTTTCTGGCTGACATACCTGTAGAAGCCCTTCTTATTCTTTGCGTCCCTTGCCAAGTTCAGCTCCAGCTGCACCTTGGCCTTCCTGACCTCACCCCTACATAACCAGGCAATGTCCCTATACTCTTCCCAGGATACCTGTCCCTGCTTCCACTGCCTGTGCATTTCTTCCTTGCTGTTTAGCTTGACCAGCAGGTCTCGACTCATCCATGCCAGTCTCTTGCCTTCCTTTCCTGATTTCTTACAGCTGGGGATCAAGAGCTCTTGTGCTCTACGGAAAGCATCCTTAAAGATCTGCCAGCTCTGTTCTGCTCCCTTGTCCCTGAGGGCAGTTTCCCAGGGGGTCCTATTGACTAACTCCTTGTAGAGCTAGAAGTTTGCTTTCCTAAAATTCAGGGTCCTGACGTCACTCTTTGCCTGACTCATCTTCCTGAGGACTGCAAACTCCACCAGTGCATGATCACTGCAGCCCAGGCTGCCTCCAACCTTGACGTCACCAATTAGCTCACTTGTGTTGGTGACCATCAGGTCCAGTATCACATCGCCTCTGGCAGGGCTGTCTATTACCTGGCTTAAGAAGTTATCCTCAATGCATCCCAGGAGTCTCCTGGATTGCCTACAGCTTGCCGTGCTACTTTTCCAACATATGTTGGCTGAAGTCCCCCAGCAGGATGAAAGCCTGCGAACACAATGCCTCCTGTAGCTGGAGTAAGATGGCTTCATCAATAGGCTCCCCTTGATCAGGCAGCCTGTAGCAGATAGGAGCCACAAGGCTCCTTTTGTTGCCTCAGTCTCTGATTCTTACCCATAAACTTTCAACCTGCTTGTGGCTATTCTTCAGAGACAGCTCTTCACAATCTACCCATTTCTTGATGTAGAAGGCAACACTTCTGCCCCTCCTTCCTCGCCTGCCCCTTCTGAACAGCCTGTAGACATCGATAGCCACACCCCAGTAATGGGATTCATCCCACCAAGTTTCAGTAATGGTAACTAGGTCGTAGCTTTCTAGCAGAATGGTGGCTTCCAGCTCCTCCTGTTTGTTGCCCCTGCTGCATGCCTTGGTGTAGAGAAACTTCAGCTGGGCTGTTGGCTGTGTCACCTTCTTAGAGGAACACCTCTTAATTCCTTTGAGGTATTTCACTGGTGTTTCCCTGTTGGCTCCTATGACCTCAGGAGCCCCTGGCTCATCTCTGTTAAGACTTCAAATGTGCTGCAGTGTAGGCAGCACATCTCAGAGCAACAGGCTGAGGGCCCGTGCTAGCACTCTGTCCCTCTAACCTTTCCATGTTGTCCCACAGCTTGTCACAGGCAAGCCTGATATTATCCTTCTCCCCCTTCAAGTCTAGTTTAAAGCTCTGTCAATGACCACTGCTAGCCTGTGAGCAAAGACCCTCTTCCTCCTTTGAGAAAGGTGAATCCCATCTGACACGAGCAAGTCTGGTGCTGTGTAGGCCATCCCATTATCGAAAAACCCAAAATTGTGGCAGTGACACCAGCCACAGAGCTATGTATTAATAGACTGGGCCCATCTCTTTCTTCCAATGTCACTGCCCACAACTGGAAGGAGAGAGGAAAAAATAACCTCTGCTCCAGATTCCCCTACTCAGCGTCCCAAGGCCCCAAAGTCTCTTTTGATCATCCTTGGACTACGCGCTGTGGCTTCATTGCTACCCACGTGGAAGAGCAATAATGGGTAATAGTCTGAGGGCTGTACCAGGCTAGGAAGTTTCCTAGTGAAGTGCTTAACCCAGGCCCCAGGGAGGCAGAAGATGTCCCTAAGAGGAGGGTCTGTCCATCATATGGGACCCTCTGATACCTTCAGGAGGGAGTCACCTACAATTATAACCTGTCTTTTCTTCCTCAGGGAGGTGGTCATGATATGGGGGAGTAGGCCTTTCTGACCTTGGCGACATCTCTGGTGTAGATGGACCATCATCCCCATCTTCCACATCCACAGCCTCATACCTGTTGCACAGAGGCACCTGGGAACGTGAGGTGGGCAAAGAGGGAGTTCACCTGCTGCCCTGAGCATGGACTTGCCTCCATTCACTCCTTTCCCTTAAGCTACTGCCTTCAGCCTGGTGGAGGGAGGATACGGGATCCCCTTGATCCCCTTGATCTTGTTTTTTTTTCTGGTGGCTGTTCCTGTTTCTGTTTCAGGGAGGGAAGAGCATGGTTCCACCAATCTATCTCTTTCTCAGACTCCCTGATGCTCCTTAACCTTTCTGCTTCCTCTTGTAGCTCTCCCACCAGGCTAAGGAGAGTGTCCACTTGGCCCCACCTCACACATCTGCTCTCACTACTGCCACCAGTTACCAGTGAAAGGCTCTGGCACACTCTGCAGCCTGAGACCTGGGTAGCTGCATGTTTTCATGGCAGCTCTGTCTGGGTTACCACATCCATTCTGGCGAGTGCAGAGGACATGGCTTACAATAGAAATTCATGTCCCTATTATTTGTAATATTACACATTTAGAGTGTTGAGAAGAGTCATAGAAGGAAGATGTAGTCATTATCCTGATCAGAAAACAGGGCAAAGTCACCAGCCTATGATGTGTGTACCTTACAGAGCTCATTAATGGGTGCAATTTAGTTAGTCCCGAGGTAAGGATACTTTAGGTCATTTTTGCTGCATGTGAAAAGAAGGAAAAGCTAATTTAAAAAGGTTACCACCTTTTCTAAAGTATATTCAAAGCTTTGAGAGCTGAGAAATTTGAATAAAGGGGAGGGGTCATTTTTACTGTGCTTTCTTATTATTTTTCTCCTTCTCATTCAAATAAAGTCTGTCCAGGATTGGAGTGAGAGAGTCAGAAGCTATCTTCAGAAAAGATATAAAGTTTTGAAATGAGGAAACTAAGCTAGCAGAGAACAGCACACAGTACTTCTAATAACTTTCAGTGGCTCTGTTAGCGGAAAAAAGAAGCAGCAGTGATGTTGGTAACCTGTTCAGATGAAACTTCAAGGGTGTCTTCAGCAGAGTGTCAATTAAATTGTTGTCTGATTACTTTTTTGGTAAATCAAGCTGGCACAGAAGTCATTAGTTCAGCTTAGCATTTAATATAAAAGAAGTTTCTGGAAAGTGCGGTGAAGAAAGGGCTCATAGTATAGGAAGAGATTGGGTTGTGAAGTCAACAATGGTGAATGCCAGGATGTAGTCACAGCACAGAGAGTGAAAACACTTGAAGATTTAGAGTAAGCCACTGTGGTGGGCTGTGTTTGTGAAGCCAGGGAATAATGTTCCATAGGCCTTGGTGTGAGATGAAAATAACTGAAGAATAGAAAGGGAGACCAGGCAGAGCTGTGAGCAGCCCTGTGAGGCTTGCAGGGTGGCATCTCTGAGAGGCTCTGTTACGTGCAGTCCCTGGAGCAATCAGAGCAGTGTTCACAGTCTGTTTGCTCTGGTGCTTCTGAATCCCAGCGGCAGGACCTGAATCTCGTAGTTCCCATTCTGGTGAACTACCTATTCCCACTCCACCACTCTCACCAGAAAAGCTTGGTGTGCCTGAATTCAAACCCTCTAACAAAGCTGAAAATCTGGAACAGCACAATGGTGTTTCCTTCGGAAGGAAGTATCTAAAACTTGAGAGGTGTGGGTAGGAAGAGGATGCCCTGTTGTGGTCTGCAGTCTGGCACCGTGCATGGTATATGGTATCGTCATTGTCCTACACACAGAAGTCTGCAAAGAGCAGGAAAGGATGGTCATCTGTGTCTCAGTCCGTGGCACATCCTCTGGCTGTCATTGCACATGGGAAGGTGCCATCTTTGTTTTTCAGGTACAACATGTGCTTTTCAGAAAGGTCTTTTATGACACTGTCTGAACCTTATTTTACATGAAGGAGTTTCAACTGCTTTTAAGGCACATCAGGTAGACAACAGCCCAGCAACGGGACCTCAATGGCTTAGCGGAACCTCAGCAACAGCTTTTACATCAGTAAGGTGAGTTGCTGTTTAGACTTAAGTTTGGTGGAAGGTAACATTACTGGTGTCTGTGGTCAAACAGGTAAGCTTGGCATGGATTGTTGTCTGTCCATCTATCCATACTTGCATTTATGCTCTGTTCATCATACCTGCTGGCAAGAGGCAGAAATTTGTTTTAGGGTTTCTTTTTCCTTCCACTGAGGAAAGAATTACCAGTGAAAATGGGAATAAAATTAATTTTATTTATGGAATTAGTGTTAATTATTGTTGGCTTTTCTCCTAACCATCAACAGAGTATCTTTTCTTTGTATCTCAGATGTTCTGTCTCACTGATCTTTTCTTATTTTCTGTTGGTCTCTGTAGTTGCTTTCAGCAGTTGGTTCACTGATACTGCTTTTTCCTGGGTGTGCTTCAACTATTGATAAGCTTTTCCTCTCCACAACTATAGCACAACCTTCTTTCTGGAGCTTTTAATTACTGCTTAGTTAATTATAGTCAGTTTGATGTACTCTGCGAAGAGCAGCAAGTTCAGTAGCTCAGAGAGACTCTTCCAGTTTCAGTGTTCTCTATTTCTCTCCTTAAAATGTGCAAGCCAAATTGCCCATGCTAATTTATAATTAATGTACATTGTAGGATTTCAGTAGCGTTTGTACACAAGCAGTATTTTTTGGAATAACTTCCATTTCTCTGCTGTTTTTCTCACAATATCAGAATCTCATGTAATTTTACCAAGAAGATCTCTTATCCCATAAAAGTTACTCCAAGAAGAAGTGGAGGAAGGAGTTAGCTACTGAGCTAATATTTTATTTTTACAGTGAATAACTGACTGGAGAGGTAAAGGACACTTGACCCTATAGGTTAGTCCCCTGTAGTTTAGTCTGATTCATGCCTGTATGTGTTCATGTGTTCTCTCTTTATTCCCTATAAACCATCTCTGCACCTTTTACAGTAATTTATGTCATTGGTTTCTTTCTTAGTATGGTTTGACCTAACAATTTCATATGTGTTGTGTTCTTGAACATATACCTGACACTGCAATACCTAGTAGTGAGGCAGCCACCTAGCAGAGTCAAATCTGCTCCTCATCCATCAGGCAATGACTGTGAAACACTTCTACATGTAAAGGCTCTTTAAACAAAAACTTGCAATGCTGAGGCCTGAGGGATGCCTAATGAGCCAGGTGATTCCCCACTGATCATCTGGCAATATGTGTACAGTGCCTGTGAAACACTGCAGTGGTGGTTGTCACATAAGGTATGCGGCGGTGACAGGTAAGAGTTAGACACTACATTAGTTCTGAAGATTTTGTTTCTAGCTCCACTTCTAAGCTGTATATGACCATGTCGCACAGCCACTCATTCTGTATATACATTTGTCTTGCTATGCTACTGTTCATAACCTCCTTGGAGCAGGCACTATCTAGTATTACATGCCTAGCACAGTAGTCCCTGTTCTCTGTTGAGGTCTCTAATCAACGCCTATATGCAAATACATAGTGGAGATGATTTGCTAACAGTCACATGGGATATTGCAGTTATTTTCTGGTGTGTGGGGATGGCTGCAGTATCTTGGTATGTGAACCACTAGAGAATGCTGACTCTTTTTTCATGTTGATGACTGTGAGATATGCTGCCGGAATTTCCTGTTTACTTTTCACTTTGGGCTGGATTCTGATCCCTTTTGCTGTACTCCTGAGCTGAATAGTACCTTGTTCCACAAATGGTCCCATTGGTTCAACGGGGTCTTTCATGGATGGGAAGGTACCATTCAACATGACTAAAAGCCTTGGAATCTGGTCCTTAAATCATATTTGCTAGTTGGACTCTGTGTGTGTGTTTATGCATGTGTCTGTTTTCAAGCTTTTTTTCATAAGGGACTCTAGTTTACCCTGTTAGACTTCACTGAAACCTTTCATTATTAGGACTGCTGTTACGTCACAAAGCTTCATAATGTTCTTCATTGTTGTTTGTTTCATGCACTGAATTAGAAATTAATTCTCTTTCAGATTCACTGGCATATGCTTCTAAGCTTATATTCTCCATTTAATGTATCCCATGGTATGTGTGTCTCATCAAATGTGACAGATTGGGGTGATTCTGTCAATAATTCATATTTGATATAGAGTAGAACAAAGTTAAGAGGGAATTACAAAGTAATATAATCCCCGTCCCTTTTAAAACAGACAAAGTTGGACTAAAATTGATGCCTTCGACCAGGACACTTAACATTCAAAAGCTAAACCTACCAGCACAGGGAGTAATAGATGCTTGTTTGGAAATAATATGGGAAGTCAGGGTAGAGGATAGCAATTGACGTCTTCAAAAGAAGTCCTCTGGGCCTCACTTTTCAGAGGTGAGGAAGCAGCCACAGCTCTCATTAAATTCCACTGGAGTCCCAGGTGCTCAATACCTCTGAATTCCAAGCAATTAAGTAGGGCATGCAAACTGGGATGCTGTAAGCTGACAACGGTTGAGGCTGCTCCACTTGAAGGTACTGCCAAAGCAGTTGCTGAGAAACTAGAGGCTGAAAAGGAAAATAGTGAAGTCAGTTCTGTGCATGCCAAAGACCCTGCAAGCCTCTTTGACTTCTTTGATAGAGACTCAGATGCTTTGATTAGTATAGAGAAATAGCAGTCAAGGAGTTTTTTTAAAACAGTCCTAAATGGTTGGAAGATGTGAGGACTGGAGGCTGTTTCTGCTATGTCTGGGAGAGCAAGTTTCCCTGCTATATGCCAAGAGTTTGCTCCATGATCCTTGATGGAAAGCAGGGACTCCTGCTAAGCTGTACAGGCTTTTAGTGAAGCAACTGTTCTTCAGAGAGGGGACAGCTGCAACTTCACATGAATGTTGTGTGTGCAGATTGACCTCCAGTGCTTCACCAGGCATCTTTTTCCTGCTACAAATGGTCTTTCTTCCAAGGGCATTTGCTAGAGCTATTCTCTCATGGGTTTGGTCATGACTGAGCTATGGAAAGGGACCCTTAGACATTCCAGAGAATTAGAAATGTTTTGTGACCCCCTGGAGAGCTGGAAAAATATGATTTTGCTGCAATAGAAGTAGTAGCAAAAGTCCCTTCAAATCCCATGAGATCAGTGTCTGCCTATGAGGAACTGTCTGATACTGCAAGTTTCTTCTTTGTATGGTCTCCTGTGGGATTCTTCTGCTGCGTCTGCAATGTTCTGCAACGCATGATGCCCATCTTTTGCAGTTAACTAATACAGCCTGAAAATGTTCTGTAATTTCCTGTGGAATTATCTCTTGAGGAAGTTGCATTATCACAAAAAGCACCTTGAAAATTTTAAAACTATAAAGTTCCAGGCTCCTGGGCTTTTCCCAGCTCACTGTTTTTCTCAGCCAGACTTAGAAGGATTGTTCCCTCCTATCCGACCAAGGCACTCCCCCCTGAATCAACACCGCTTTGCTGAGGCTTCTCAGGGGCTGATTTATGTGCTGACAAAATCAACCACGTGTAAGGAAGCAGTCTGTCTTCCCAAGCCTTTTTGGAGGTTGAAGATTTCTGCTGCACAGATGCTGCTCAAGAAAACGTTGTGTAATTCAACTGCAAGAGTCTCAAAGGGTTGGGAAATCAAAAATTTGGCTAGGACAATCAAGTGTGGTACTGTGTTACCACATGGAGGAAGCTCTAAGCTTTCATGTCTTTGTGTCTTGTTAATAAGATATGGCAGTACAGGGAAAAGCACTATGTCAAGAGTATGGTAACTGTCTCCTCCTTCAATTAAAACTAAGCACTCATCACCTGTTAAAGATAAATTTACCCTGCTGTTTATGCGATATTCCCTTGCTAAATGTGTCACATAGGTTGTGATGAAGTCACACACTGCGGCTAGGCTGGTGTTGATGGACGTTTTTCTCCTTAAAGGTGTTGAATGCACAAAGAGAGTATGTTAAAAAAGTGATGACAGTAACTGATGCTTAGGATAGGTGGGGACACTAGGTGTGTGGAAGGTGCAGCACACACACAGTGTTGGGACTCTCTTGCTCATATTAAAGAATGAAAAAAAAAACCCCACCAAACTCATCAGGTGTAATATCTTGTACCTCAAAGATCCAGTTCTGTTTTAGAAGATACACACTGGACTCAGAACTGCAACTTGGTGCTCAATCTGTGTTGTCCTCATGGTGGATTTATTTAACAACTGACAGCTCAGTGGGCCTGATTCTTCTTTCTTTCACAGAGCTTTAGGTTGGCAGTTACTTGAATAAATTCTATAGGATTATCCTTGTATAAAACTCTTTTTCTGTTTGTTTGTTTCAATAAGGGTAGACTCTGTATCTGCAGTAAAGCAAGTATTGGGGTCTTGGTTTCTGTTTTGAAGTTGAGTCTGATGGAAGTAACTCCTAGCTGTTATTCACACTGCTTTCACTCAGGTGAAAAATTGGGGTGAGATTATATGGAGAAAAGAATTATATCTTGACCATAGTAAGGGAAAACAAATGCTTCACTTTGAACAAAAAAAAAGGAAAATCCTGCGTGAGGACTCTAGTCACCAGGTAACAGAAATGCCTGAGAGCAGGCAGCTACAGGCTTCCATGAAAACATTCTCCTCTTGCTCCAGTGTAGAAGAGGAATAATTTGAAACACAGGAAGTCACCATGGAACAGAATTATCACCCACTGATGAGCTTTATTGCCTCATAATGTGTCAGCCTACAAAAAGTCACAGCAAATGGTCAAGATACCTTCTGTGATGACACACCAAGACCATGGCACTCTCTTGTGACATACTCAAAAGGTGCAATAATAAGCATCTCTCCTGCCTGTCATTTTCTGTTTCACTGTGTTTTCCCCAAAAAAGGAGGTTAACTTTTCAGAAAATAATGAAAGTTGCAAACAAGAGGAACAAAAAATATTTTCCCAGGGTAGAATATTCTGTTATATAACAAACCAGACAGATTACTGTGTGCTGGAAGGGAAAAACATGCTTGAAGAGCAAGATGAAAACAAAAATCAAAAAACTGAGTTTTGAATGTATCCTTAATGCAAACTGAGAAAACTGAAGTTAGAGCTGGTAAATGACACACCAGTCATGGCACTCTGCTTACAGATTGTGATTCTAAATGTCATATGCAGTAGGTCCTTCTTGCTCCCCAAGTCCACATGAGAAACTCGTTCCTCTCCACCCCCCTGAGCATGAATATTAGTCTGCAGCCTATATCCAAACCAAATTGTTCTGGTTTCCATTTTAACAGTTTTACTTATTCTGTGGTTTCAGACCAGCTAAGCAGACTCTTTCTCTTTGCAATCTGGAAATCCAGAAATCTCAGCCTAATCTTTCTGCTTCTGATGCCTTCCCAGTTTTGATGAGGTTGTTTTATCTCTCACTGTTATTAGAGAGCAGGTCAATGCTGCTCCACTTATTCTGTAGATTTTTACCTCTCTATGGATGTCAGGAATATTCTTTTTATCTTCTCTTTTGAATCCCCTGTTAATCATATCATGATGCACCTTTTTCAAATCTATAGTTTTATTGAATGGGGTTTTTAATCTTTGCAGAACTCCTAACCAGTCACGTCCATAAAGAAATGAAAAAACCCTGGTATTCACATCACCTGATGTGGTTGGTTTTTTGGGCTCTGCAAAGATTAAAAACACAGTAAGACTTGAGAGCATCCTAGAGGGAATACAGAGGTTGCTATTAATATGTTCTTCTTTTGAACAGAACTGATCTAAGGGTTTGGAAATAGAGGAAAAGTGACTGTTTAAAGCAATAGACAAGGTTGAGATTTTAGATGCATACTGCAGAATATTATGGTAAGAAGAAACTGGGAAAATTATGAGGGCCAATGCTGAAGCTGCTCCTAGGTTCATTCTCATTTCCATATGCTCAGACATGCAGCTCCCTGTTGTAGTATTACAGTAAAATGATTGAATTGGTGTCAGCGGTGGGATGACTTCTCACATGGTCATGGAGAGCGCTCCATGACAGCTAGGTAGATGGCCAAGCAGATTTTAAATGCTTTTTCATGGCAGGCAGAGTTCCCTGTGTCATTTGTCTGAAGTGGCAGCTCTACACTGCTGTTACTGATGCTGCTGCTGGCTGAGTGCTGTTCTCAGGCATGGCTGCTGGCAGGGAAGGACTGCAGCCCTCAGCCTCATTGGCACAGCCATTTGGCCCCAATTTCTGACCTCCAGGCCAAGGGTAGGCTTACTCTTTCTTGTGGCTCTTTCACCTGATCTTTACCAGCCATGGGCATTTCCTGGAAAATGTGGTCAACAGCACTGTGTCCTGGCTAGGACATGTAGCAGCCCACTCCATCTGCAGAAGACATCAGTGCAGCGTTTGAGAGGCTTCACAGAAAAGAGGGAGGTGGGGGGAAGGAGGGCTAGAGAAGAGACCAAGTAGGGACGGGACCTGGTGGCAAGCCCAAAGGAAAGCATGAAGGGAGCAGGACAGGAAGGAGATGAGAGCTTTAAAGAGGGAAAAGGAGGGATGGAAACACAGCAGGGACAAATAGCATTCCTGTCGGGAATCCTGGGGTCTCTTTCAGGTCTGGGCATAGATTCGTTACACAGCCTTTGGAAAGTCATGTCACGTTCCTGCCTGCAATATGTCCTCAGGAGTCTGGAATGTGAGCTTAGCTGCTTATTATTGGACTCCTTATTTACAAAGCTAGGAGGGCCTGTTTTGATCTTTTATTCTGATTCCTTTTGCAACGCATGCAGTTGAAGTTCCTAAAATTAATTCCTGTTTAAACTGCAGCCTATCTTGTAGGGAAAAAAATCCAGTATTTGTGGGGGAAATACAGTGCAAATCTTTAAATCCAAATTTGGTGTGTTTGTCTAGCAGTTAATTGTCCTGCCTTTTTTCTAGTATAAATTGTTTTACCTTCAACTTCAGTAGATGTTAAACCTTGATATGTCTTTGTCTCCAGACCAAAAACTCCTCAATTATCAAATTTTTATTCCACATAGGTGGCTGTAATCTCTAATTAATTCATCCCCTTAATGTGTTTTTCACAGAGAAAGACTTGATTTATTTAAGCTGTTGGGTGCATTTCCTGATGCTGTAATTGTTCTCACAGTTCTGTTCTGGATCATCTCCAGTTTGCCACCAGCTCCCTGGATTGTGGGTCCTGGGGGGCACAGACACTGCTGGAGGAGGGCTGCTTCCAGTGGGAGACATAGGTGGAGAGGACAGACGCGGGGTAGCCAAAAGCAGCACACCTCACAAAGAGCACAAAGACCTGCTTGTGGGCAGAAAGCAGGAAATCAGTCCTTTGTGACCAGCTCCATCCTCGCCTTTGTCAGGCAGGCTTGACTGTGGCTGTGGTGGCAGCCTGCAGGCAGCAGGGCTGCTTTTCCTCCCCAGCTCTTTCTGGAGATGCCCAGTGTCTCCACGGCTGCCAGTTCTCCAGCAGGTCAGAGAGGCTGTGAGCAGCCCTGGCACCATCCTGCAGAATGCGCCTTTGTCCTGGATGGTTTCAGGAAGCAGTTTGCCATCCTGAGGATGGAAACTCTCTTTTCATAACAGTGTCTGACTCCTTTTGTTTGGCCCTGTGTATTTAAATGTTACTCTGCAGCTGTTTCCCACCCACTTTTTTATCTGTCATCTTCCTACAGATGTCTGCTGATGTTGGAATAAATATTCTAAGATTTGTTTGACTCCCTCTGTTTTTTCCCAAATACGTTTCTGAAGCCTGAAATGAGAGACAAAGAAACAAAAATAAAAGATTAGCAGATACTAAATAGCACAAATTACAAGGAGTCTGGAAACAAACTCCTGGATCAGAAGAATCCCAGACTCCAGGGGAGTTGAGGCTGGACCTGCTTCCAAATACACATGCTGGGGTTTACTCTCAATTATGTGACGGGCCAAAGCCAGAAGTCTCGTTCAGGGTAAATGGAACATGAGCTGAATTTGGGTCTGGATTTGAATTTTGTGGTGTGGGCCCACTGACAACTGGCAGTGACAAAATGCATTTATAAGGGAACAAATTAAGTGGGTGAAACTTATTACCAATGAAAAACCAATACAAGGCTGCAGAAGGAAAATGCAATTCCAGTCTGACTCACAGGGCCAATCTGCAATTGTTGACTGACAGGAGTGATTTTACTCACATGCCTCAGTTGTTACAAACACCCTGAACCCTATTCGCCCCTTGCAGCTTTTACATCACTGCAACTCTGCTGACTTCAGTGAAGCTATTCCTAATTTACGCAACTTTAAGTGGCCAGAGAATAGGTCCACTGACATTATCATTGTCTGATCCATGTCTAATAAAGAAGACTTACTAAAATAAAAACTTGTTTACATACTTATTTTGAAGAGCCATACATAAAAATATACCTCACAGTCCAAGTAAATATGAAAAGGCTGCCAAATCTGCCTATATAAATCTCAATGATCTCATATATTTTCAACATTTAATTAAAAAAGAGAAGTGTTCATACTCCTTATTAGGAAGGGAGGGAAAAGGTTAGATTATTTTAGCTTTTTCAGAACAACCAATGATGCAGAAGTATCTATTCAACAACCAAAATATTAACATCTGTGATGCATTTAGAGGAAATATAATTTATATCTTAGGTTAATTACCATTCCATATCAGAACAATAAACTTTTTTTTTTTCTCTCCTATATATTACCATTTTGATCTCACTAGCTGTTTTGTTTGAATGAAAAGAAAAAAAGCATTAGAAACCAATGTCCATTATTCAATTAAGGGACAAATAGTATAGTTTGTGAAAAAGTAGGCATTGACCTACATTAGAAATAGAAAAATTATTCATTGCAAAAAAAAGGACTTGCTGCTTTTCTATTCACAACTGACTTGTGAGCTGATCAACGTTTCTGAGAACATATTTTACCCTCATGTTTGCCAGCAAGCTTATGAGAACAAATTTCTAAGAGAGAGTTTTTCTCTCTGTATATCTGCTCTTTGTGGTTACATGCTTGGTCTATTAATTCAGGAGGTTCTGGTTTTTTTGTTCCACAATTTGAATCTGAATCTTTCATGCCGTAAGAAACACCAGTTGTGATGTAAAGATCGTTTAGTCATTGTTTTTGGTGATGGGATGCAATTTCCAAAGCCTCTGTGCTGTGAAGCTCTGATAGTTTTACCAGTTCAAACCCTTTCTACGTGCTTTTTCACAGTATTTCATGACACACTTGCAATGGCAGATGCTCTGATTTAATTATTAACTCGTACTCCAGATACTTCTGTTTTCTTACTTGATAATTTTAGAGTTAAAGACTCATTGTCTAAGGAATCTCAGCACTTTTAACAAATTCATTCCATTTAATATCTTGTATTTTTCTAGTCATTAGCTTTTGAAGGTGTTTAGACACCTGCCTATACCTCTGATGGATTTCCAGATTTCACATCCATATGCTAAGGTAGAAATAACATTTGAGGTAAAAAAAAAAGTTTTCTGATCTTCAACTTGTAGGTTGTTCATGATCAAATTTTGAATAAGCAACAAGCTGCAGCTGTCCCCTTGCTAATTCATGATACTACTTTCTTTTTGGACACCGTTGCTAGCCTCCTCATTGCTATTAAACAAAGGAAACAAATTAATTGCCCCTTAAAATGGATGCTTACCAGGGAGTGTCCAGAGTTCTGATTAGGTAAGTCTTTTTTTCTTATCCTGCCTAATTATTTAACCCATAATTTTTAGTGATGCTAGACAGTCTTTCTATCTCTTGTTTTCAGGTTCACTAAGTTGTCACTTTGGACAGCTTCATTGCAAACTCAGTATCATCAGGTTGAACAAAGCGATGCTTATGTTTCAGCCATTTATGGCCTTTCTCCTGGTGAAACCCCTGACTTAAATATTTCAGTCAGCAACCAGGAAGGTGACAAATAATGACTGACTAATCTGATTCATCTGAGTGCCTACTTCAAATACGGATAGAAATGAAGAGAGAACAGGGTGTGTTAATTTTTGTGTGAGACATATTTTTTGTTAAGAGAAAACATGCCCATGTTCAGGTATTTGTATGGATGGTAAGGAGTATAGTCAAATGGTCATGGCAGGGGGCTGCTATGTATCCAGCTTCTGTCCATCCCACTGGTGGGTGTATGAACTGGAGCAGCAATCATAATTTCTCTGTGCTTTTGGTGTGCAAGGTGTTGGAAACACTGGCTTTGCACAACGTTGGGCCCCGTACGGTACAAGACACGTTGTACTCTTCCATCCCTGTATACTTTGCGCATCCTCTACTGTTCATTAGACAATAGTGCAAACAAAATACTCACTCCAATGAAGGTTTTTTAAAGGCATATAACAATTACAGAAATGAGTGAATATTTGCAAACGGAGCTGCTGGAGAATAGCTGAAAGTGTCTGTTGCTGTCAGGACTGCAGAGACGTTTCTATGGAAGACCAGTCTGTTAGACCATTGCAGCTGCACTCACTCATGACACAAAACAAGGTGGATGTTCTGATAATTATCAGAGTCTCCCAGTTTTGTGGAAATTGGCAGATTCATTGTGGGGTAACTTAACAGAGGTGTGCTGGTGTCAATGGAGATGCATCAAATTACAGCAGCCAGAGGTTTGAAATTACAGGAATTGCACAGGATATTTTTTTCTGACTCTAGGTACTTTAATTATGCAAAGTCAATGAGACTAAAATTTCAGCTTTTAGTACAACTTATGTAGTAAGTTCTAAAAATGCTTTTGGAGTTACTTATGTTTGCAAACTTTGTTCAGACATGATATCCTTCCATGAGTGAAAGCTACATTGAGGTAACTGTGTTCTTCATGTCAACCTTCTGTCTAAGGGAACTATGTTTTTTGCATTATAACACTGTAACTGTTTACTAGTCAGAAAGTGATTCTTAGCACAAGCATAACATTTTTACTCCTTGTTTAAATAACTAAGCAAATAACAGCATCTTCTTATGATGAAAGCATCTTAGCTCGCTTAATTCTAGATGTCTAAATCTGAGTTAATCATCCAGGTTGCTTTTTATAGGCAATGGAAAGGAATAAATCTTTCTAGGGCACAATCCAGTGACCTACTTTAGATGTCTATCTTAGGATGAGATGTTCTGTGGGTTAGAAATGCCTATTAAGGGAGATCACGTTCGTGCCTCTGGTAGTGATGTCTTTCTTTTAGATATCTGCATCAGATAATGCCCATACTAGCTCTATTTTTCAAATATTGAAATAATTGTCCTTCTCAAAATCTTCATGGAACAGGCTCACACTCCTCTCCTTCTCAGCCTTTCTGATTGTATAGATCTACAGCTGCTACAGCTTGATGCAATTGTGAATCTGTAGTAGACGCATGAAGCCGCAGCAGTGTGATAGACAGAGGCATAGAGCTATTTCATAAGCCTGTAGGCAGCTTTGGGCACTGCTGATACAGTCATTCCTTTGCATTTCCAAATTGTCTTTGGCACTAGTTGTCCACTCAGAACTTCTGACTGAGCAGGTTAGGTTTACATCTCAAAATACCTCTGTGTGACTGCACTTGCTTAAGACTGGAATATATGGTCTTTACAAGGAAAAAAATTTTTTTTGGAGATCAGAGTCTGGATTTTGCCTTTTTTGTGCTGATAACATGGTAACATCAGCTGCTGGTATCTGTTGTTACACTTCAGGGACATCCAGATGGCACGTTAACTCCTGCAGCTTCTGAAGGATCTGAGAGAAAGCTTCTGTGTTTGTCCAAATTATGCAAATTTTAAAGTCCTTTGCTCTCCTACCACAGTACTAATAGGGTTCCACTTCAAAAAGATGTGCAGGCTAGTTGGTACGCTGCATGCATCAAGCCCAAGGGAGTGTGCTATGTCATATTATTAAAGTCAGTGAAACTTATGAGTTGGATTCAAGAGTTCCATCTTTCTGACACAATCGGCAATATATAGGCTTGCTGAAGCCTGCTGGGTGTTCGGCAGAGATTACGACTGATTAGTGTCCTTTATTTCAAGCATGGAATGCAGGAGATATTATTTTAAAAGTTTGATTTCTTCATAGAGATCTGTGAGCTTGAAGGTGAGCAGCTCACACATGGTGTACAGAGAACACTGTAATACAATTTAGCTTTGCAATCTGCTATTTGTTCTATTCTTCAAGGAAGAAGAAATACGATTTCTTCATGTGGCTATGCAAAATTGTTCTATTTATTGGGCTGTGTCACCTGGAGCTCTGTCCTGGAAATTAATGCTTATGCCTCCTCTCTTGCCCATCTGACCACCTTTTAACTTTAAGCAACTTAACACTGCCTCAGTTCTGTGAATTTCTGCACCTTCATTTCATGCTGATGATCGTCAGATTTCCCAATGTCTGCAAATGCCTTGTAAACAACTTTCCTACTGTGGACCAAGCCTGTTTTATCAATAAAGCAGACAAGTAGCCTGGAGCTGGCTTCAGCAAGGTATACATACAGTGATATTTCTCTAGTTGTAGTTGCTTTTCTGCTTTTTCATGGTGATCAATCCATTGTTGCTAGCACCCAGAAAATAGAGCTTAGTGTCTAATTCTCTGGTCTGAGTCACAAATAATGCATTTTCAAGTTGCTTCCTACCTGCTGTGGATCTGACATCCTCATCAGCTCCTTTTTTTCCAGCTGATGTCTTAAAAAAATGTTGCTGTTTGAGCATCGATTCATGAAATGTCTGTGCAGGAAGATCACTCCTGAGATCATCATTCTTGCAATCATCTTATGCTGGCTCCAATGCTTTGTTTTCCATAGGTCATCAGCAACATCTGGAAGACTGGTTGGTGAGTCAGTGGACTGACAAGGTCTGCCTTATGAGTAAGCACTGGATTTATATAGTTGTTCTCAATCTTTTTGAGCAAGGCTTCAGCATCTGTGTATATCTTAAAATCTTAGATCTTGCAGATCTGCAAATATGTGAACTGGAATGATTCAGCTATTATCATACCGCATACAGGAACTCTGGAGCTCATCAGTATAAGAGTAGCAAGTGGCAGCCCAAGGTTTGAGGCTAAATCCCTCTTACTGACCTGAGTGCCCTTATTTGCTGATCTACCAGGGTTTTCCCAAGGCTTTAGAGACTCAAGAACTGAGAACATTTTCTTTCTAAGGTCATCATTGGCATTATATTCTACAAGATTCACCAGCATCATGTAAATAAGAGCAGTAATAGAAAATTTGCAAACAGAACTGGTAGGTATTATCTGATTTTCATTTCAGTGACTGTGATGGATAAATGACCCATCTGCCAAGGTAATCACGTGTAAAACAGCTTCTATGAAAATGCACAAAAAAAATCTCTCCAGTTCAAATTTTTCACTTCAGCTTAATGCTTTAGCTACTATCTTCCTATGGCTATAGTCCTAATTCAAAGAAAAATACCAGGGCTGTGTAGGGCACGCAGCGGTGACAATACTCCACTTCTGCTACAGCAGATGAAGGTTTAAGTCTGTTACCTGAACTATCATTTGACTACAGAAGCTGTTGTGTCTAGTTGCCTGTAGTCCAGCCCAAGGCTACCTCTACAACTTTGACTGTCCTCAGGGGCACTGGTTCTACCTTCTGTTAAGCTCCTCTCTCAGCTATACCAAGAGTCACAATTTGTACCCACATGGCAGAACATAAAGATGGCAGATCATACCACAGGCAAACATAATACCTTATCTTGCCTCTGACAGCTACCAGATTCCTGGGGAAAGAGGCAGGATGCAGGGTTTGTGCAGGATTATTATTTTCCTCAATGTGTTCATCTGGTGTCTAACAAATCCTAGACTTCCCAAATTTGTCTGTTTGGATGTTGAGGGTAGGTTTGGTCTTAATCCAGTGCTATAGATGCTCTACCAAAAAAGCAAGCAAAGAAGTATCCTTATGTCAAAGAGAACTCATGGCTCCTGGGACATCTTTCTCAAAGTTCTCAACTTATGCAGGGATATTAAATGAGAAGTTACCTACAGACCTAAAATTTATATCTAGTCTTTAGAGAATCAGCTATACATTTGATATTTATTGCATAGTTTGCAAGTAATTTATGGCAGGTTAATCCTGGAAATAAAAAGCTGCAGCTAAAAAAACAATCTATATTTCAGAATAATATAAGCAGAAGTTTTAGTTGTTAGCTTCTTCAACTCAGTGCTTGTCAGTTAGGTCATAACTACCTGGTTGCCTCCAAGCCTCTGGAAATGTTGTTTTGTTTTTGTGCATGTAACTGGATTGGCCTCACTAACTTTAACTTCATGTGGCTGGATCTATTCATGGAAGATTAGATGACAAATCCTATTGGGTCAATCTAAACCAGATCTGATATAATCATCATTGTGAATGTATCTCTTGATTGACTGTAATGGAGATGACCAGAGTCCTGTTCCCTCAGAAGATATGTATGACAAGCCCAAGAAGACCCAATTAGTTTTAATTGTATTTCACCTCTAGAAAACATCCTGACTGATCAAACTCATGCATCTTTTGCATTGCTATCTCTGTACGCATATTTTTGAAACATTCACTCCTGTTTTTAATGAACCTGGAGAAGGATATTGATTAAACTGTTAAAACATCTAAAGAACTCAATGTCCTTAGCTCAATAAAATATAACCATTTGTTGAATTTAATTTAAAAATGCAGCTCTCCCTTGGGTTTTGGGTTTCTTTTTTGTTTCTTTTTTTTTTTTTTTTACTTTTCTCCTAGATTGTTGATTGACTAAATACATAGGTACCTCAAGTTTTCTGTCTTGTCCAGTTTGCTATATAACCATTTGTTGAGTTTAATTTAAAAATGCAGCTCTGCCTTGTTTTTTTTTTTTTCCTTTGCTCTTCTCCTAGATTGTTGATTGACTAAATACATAGGTACCTCAAGTTTTCTATCGATCTATCTTGTTCAGTTTGCTATACAGAAGTCATGATTTTCAGAAAGCACCAAACAACTACCTCTTCCCTATCAGGTCTATTTAGAACATCTCAGATTTGATATCACAGTCTCTGAACCCTTGATGCTCGAACCTGAATCTCTTGCCTCCCAATTAATGGCTCCTGGCATTGCCTCTTTCCTTGCCAAAATTTTGCACATACATTCTGAAGAAATTGTCCATGGGAAGGCCAGACTCTCTTCTCCTTGTCTAATGGTATTCTACAATACTTATTTGCAGTCACTGAAGACAGACCCACTCTCTTGAACAGGTACTGCTCTAAATCCCTGAGATTTTCGTTTGTCTCTGTTTACAAGACATACCTTTTGTAGTCATGACTCTTCTGAGGTGGGCATAGAGGGGTCCACAGGCTCCATTCACACGAACTGTGACCAGGAACTGCTCTCAGTCTGCAGATCAGGACAAGAGTTAAACCATGAGCCAAGAGGTGAAAAGCTCTCTGTCCTTGCTTCATCTCCTTCTATTGCTCTGGGCCTATGGTGATGACCTGCAGTCACTTTCAGCTCCACCTGCAGATGTGTTCTGCCCTTCTGAAATAAAGAAAAGAAAGCAAAGAAGCTACAGCTTTGCCAACATTTTCCTTTTTTTTTCTCTCAGATAAAATACAGTTTACATGTTTTATGAGATTAATGTCCCTTGCTTCTGATTACAAGAATCTGATCAGCATATTAATAAGTTAAAAATAAAACCCCCTCAAACTATGCAACAGCTGCTATTTCTCTGCTGAATCTATTCAGGGTATGTAATTTTTTATGAGATATTTATTGTAATAGAGAGAGGCATTTGTCTGAGAGTGTATGTACGCACATGTGTGTGACTTTGAGCTAGCATTAACACAACCAGTTATGTCTCTTCTACATAATGCATGAGGACAGACAGAGGAGGATACCTGTTGTGTTGCCTGGTGGAAAGCATGTAGAGCAAATTGTAGTTATCTTGGTGGGACAGTGTGTAGGTGGAGGCAGGTTTGTCAGTGACTGGATGTATCAGTGTGTGGCAGTAAGGAAGAACAATAGACTAAGGTCCTGTTCTAGATGATGTACCATTATGCTTATTGGTTTTGTGAGAAGCCCATAACTCTTGTTAGACTGTGTGCCAGACTCGGGGTAAATACTGCAAAGATCTGAGGAAGGCCTATTCGGTTAGAGTTGGGGGATCAGCTCAGCAGATCTCAGAAACGCGGTGCTAAAGTGGTAACCACTTTATTTGAAATGGGTTTATGTGGTCTGCATATTTGCAACAGGTTCTTGATATGCCAAGAAATAATTTTAATTCCCATATTCCTAAAAAAGGTGCCAAAAGGTCCAGAGTTTTAAATGTGACCTTCAGGTTGAAGTATTTTTTTCGACCTGGTGTTTAGAGATCCAGATCCTGGAGTAAAGGAAGGTTGTTGAAGATATGGGAGTTCCTTTTGAAGCCAACAGGACTCTGAAGTGCTCAGCATCTCTCAAGCTCATTGTGCAGCAGCTGATTCGCCTTTAGAAGATAACAGGCATGTTGCAAATGCATTGAAGTGGTCAGTCCATACATGTGCACTTTAGCAGCTACATTGTTAAGCTGAATGGTTGCACCTCCTTCCTTCTCTTTTTCTCCCCTGAAAAGAGTCAAGGAGAGTGGAGAAGCTGGAGAGTGGAGAACATATAAATTGAATTCCTATACATAGTTAAAATAGAAGACCATTTCATCATGATTGAAAGTTAATTCACTGCGTTGCTGTAGAAACCCTGGCAAATGCATTAACCTCAATGCCCAACCATTGCATTCTTTTAACAGCTTTATTTTTAATAGCTATTTACTTAAGAATGTGTCTCAGCTGTGCTACCATATACTTTTTGTACTTCTGCACAAAGAAAGGTATTATTTCTTCTGAGGTAGGTTGTGTGAATAGCTCAACTTACTGCTGCCAGGAACTTCTTTACTTCCTAAGTGGCATATTCCCTGGATGTGTCTACTGCCTCTGCTGTGTGATATAAACATCCATTCCTGCATGACCAGGGCAAACATTCTTTTCTGCAGTATTCAGAACAAATCAGGACAGAGATCTGCAAGAATCTGGGATTTCAAAGAATCCTCCTTGGTGGAATTTCCACCCTTGCAGAAAACCAATGGATGTGGTGAATGGGAAGAAGCCATACAGTTCTGATGTTTTGTTTTGGCTAGATATTCATACCTCCACTTGTCTTTCTCCTCTCACCAGCCACCCCCACCCAGGAATGTTGATGCTGGTTTGGTGCCCAGAATACATGATCCCTCCACAGAATGTTAAAAGACAATCTGGAATAAGGGTTTATGTCAGCTGTTGAGTAAAGAAATTAAAAACAAACTTGGATCTTGAATACCATGTTATTCCTCACACAAATGGATTGTGACCTGGGGGTGTAAATTAGAGCAGGATTAATTGCTGATGATAAACAAAACTAAATATAGACTTGGGAGACTGCACCCTCCTTTTCCTTTTCAGATTGTTCACAACCTTTGCACATGTTTGCCCATTGTTTTATGTTGCCTGATGGAGTGACTGCATGTCACTGGCATCTGACTCCTGAATTCCTGTAAGGGCCCAGGCTAAGGGAGCAACCCCTGCAAGCACAGACCCATCTTACCCCATCCTGACACCAGGTGAATGCTCAAGCACCTTGCTGGTTCGCCCTGTAATTGCGATAGACAGGATGTGATCAAGTCATTTGACCTTAGATTCTCTGGATGGCAGCAGATGATGGAATCAGGAGACAGACAGACAAGATTAGGGAATTACTGGGATATTTTAACTCTTTCTAGTGTCTGCCTGAAGAATTGTCACTAAAATTAGAGCTTTATAACATTGGCTAGACGTAAGTTTCCTTAATGCATCTTTTCCTATTGTTGCATGTGTGCCATGGAATGATGAGCGGTGTCTGTGACCCCAAATGTGAAGGACATGCCATTTTTCTGTCTGATTTATTTAATTACTTCTGCGTCAGGGCTCCAGCTAGGGGCTTTACAGGATCCAAGCTCTGAACAGTGCAGTCATGATCTTCTGTCAGTCATGCTTCAACTCCATTGTCAGAGGTCTAATATAGGGCTGAGGAACCTAATCCCAATGGTTGTTTCTTAATTGCTGTGCCTTGCCCCATATGCTTGCCAATTGTATTTACTGGTTCTCTATTAGTTCTCCATTTTCTGTCACCTTTCACCCTAGTTGTAGTGAAAAACAAGCCGGTAATTTTGATAACCCAAGTTCTAATTCTAAAGCGTGTGATTGGATTTCCGTAATAAGCTCAATGTCAGGGCTGCTGGAAAAGTGCCACAAGGTCTGTTCCTCTGCTGGGTCAGTCAAGAATTGCTTTGGGTTTCTTCCTACATTTTCTGATCACCAGCTCAATGCAGAAGGGGAAAAGGCAGCCTTAGCAGAAGGAAGGTTTGTCTGAAAGACACAAACTTCCTCATGTGTCCTGGGACTGTGTCCTGGGATTTGAACAGCAGCAGGCAATGTATCACATCCTTATACCTCAGTTAGCAAAAGGAACGTTAAGTATTTTCTTGATAAGCTGAAGAGTAGGGAAATAATTCTCCTTTTAAAAAAAAAGGAGGAGGATTCCGTTTTATGACAAAATAAATTTCAGATGGAGGTCTGGATGTTTTTTTTTCTGGTCCCCTAGCCAAACTTTTCCTCTTGCTGTTTTTCAGCTCTAGTGAGTACCTCTGAATGAAAGATGAAGTGAAATTCATGTATCATGGATGTGGAAACCAATGAGCTGAGAGAGACTGGAGAAAAAAATTGGGAGTGGCAGAAAAATAAATAGTTTTATAATGTATTATGCTTCTGTCTTCCACAGAAAAGTTTGAATAGATACATGATATTGTATAATCAAGAAATAATGCTGTCTTCTGCAGTCTTTATGGAACATTGCTAAATATGTAACAGAGACAGAAAGGAAATTCTGTACGTTTTCACAATATTATCTTTCCTGATCATCTCCTCCCTGGAGACCTTATCAAATGACCACAGAGGTTCCTGGAGATTTCTTCTTTTAAATAGTTTTAGTTCATATCTGTAGCTTCTTTGCTTTTGCCACCCACTCATATCCCCAGCTATCTGAGATGGGCACTGGGAAGACCTTCTTCTATTTATGCTTTGCTTTTCTTGGACTCTGTAGAAATGAGACACTTTGCACTGTATCCAGCTGTATTTTCCTCACTATTGGCTTGGACAGAGTTCCTATTTTCTACACAAATATACACAAATGTGCACTTAGATATCTCTATCTAGAAAATCACACTGCTGTTAGGTGCAGTCTACAATAGGTTGCCACTTAACTGCAAAATTTTTACAGACAAGTACTTACCTATCTCCCATCTGTCAAGGTCTTGCCCAGGAACACACACAGATGCTTAGTGAGGGGAACTCACTGTTCAGTAGTGCAGACACCCCCTTTTTGAAAACAGAACCTCATTTGCCAAGTTCTACAAATAAATGGTCATGACTGGGGGAGGAGGGAAAAGATTATTATGACCAGTCAAATGACAAGAGCAATGGCTTTAGTTCATAGTCAGTGTATGTATGTTATACAGGCACAAACACAACTGAGAGACCACACACTGGGAAGACAATTGCCTGGGAAAAATACGTAGATGTTCGCTACAGCTGATAAGTAACAGAGAGTCCCTTTATTACAAGGAAAACACATGTATTCATTTTGATCAAGATTGAAGTTATTCTTGCTTGTATTTAATAAACAAAATGTAAAGCCTCTCAAAGAAAAGATATGGAAGAAGAGACTTACCGTTTAAGTACAGGACTGAGAAATGCTGGTCTGCAGATCAGTTTTTGTCAGTGGTGATTATTTAGTATCTTTGTGCCTCAGTTACCCAACCATAAAATGGGAATATATGTTTCTTCTGTTTATTTGGTTTGAAAACACCTAGAGAAGGAACATTTTCCTTCTAATTTCTGATTTCTAATCCCTGGGTGTGTTCAGTTGCTGGCACCATAGGGACCTGTCCTCAGCTGGGGCATTCAGGTGTCCTTAATACAAATGCTAATGCCATATTAGCATGGATATGCTAAAGAAATTAATCTATCCAAGAGAAAATTATTTCCCTGCATGTACTAGATCTGAAATGCATTCTAAATTTTATATTCCAGTTAGTACATGATGCCATTTTTTATTTCTACAACCCCATAAAATCCATGGAAGAAAATACTCCTCTTGACACAAAATCATGGTAAGAAAGGATACTTGTGTTATGTACTTGCATGCCATGGTGATACAGGCTTTCATCATATGGAAGTTCTACCCATGGGTTTCTGAATGTCCTTTCTCCCCATCAGATAGGGAAGTGCTGACACCACCACCATTTTACAGAAGGAGGAAGAGAGGCACAGAGATGCCAGAAGGTTTGTCCAATGCCACAGGAAAAAATGGGGCAGGACCTTAAACCTATCTCTCTCCAGCCCAGGACCACACCAGCAGTGGCCAGACTCTGACCTATTTGACTCACAGCCAAGAGCCACAGGGCACACACTGGACACCTGCAAGAGTTGGGACTTCTGCAGGTAGGTGACGGGAAAGCCGTGGCAGCGGCTCTATTGCAGGGTGGGCATGGGCTGGGTGTGCAGCAGACTCTGACTGCAGCCTGACAACACTGGCCTCAGTGGCTCGCTTCCTCCCAAAGTAGGGAATTCAGATTGCTCGGGAGCCCCAGCTTCTGCACAGCCTTTACATGTGGCAAGGCCTTGACAGGGCACCCATCATGACATTGTCTGCCACCCTAATGTGGGTTAAGAGCTGCAGGTTGACCCTGTGTTTGGCCATCTTCCCTGCAATGTACAATGATATCATCCATCCCTTTTACCCGAACCTCTGCCAGGTAGTCTAATCCCTGTCTAGGCTTCACATCAGTACATTCCTTGGAAAGTAGGAGCTTGTATCCCATATCTTTACATGGTTTGTTATGCGCCTGCAGCTTCGTGTGATAATTTGATATAGTGGAGATTGCCTTTGCCACTGTGTGACTGGAGCTGCAGCTGCAGTTGTCCCAGATCATCCTAACCATATGGAAATCACAGAATTTCTCATGAGAGTTTCTTTTGCTACAGATGTATCATCCATGGGACCATGTTTGCTGTTCTGAGCTGGCGGCGTGACCGTGGTTCAGTTATAGCGATGGGCAGAGTGCTTCCTTGTGGTTTCTGGATGAGCCGGAGCCAGGTGAAAATTCCAGTTGAAAAAAGAGGTAAATCTCATCCCTCATAAAGGAGAAACAGCATCTGTATGAATTTCAAGCTGTCAGGCAAAGCAATTGCAAGTAAACTATGCACTTTTCTTTTTGATTATTTCTTGAGTCTGCAGGTCCTACCTTTCCATGCTCTGTCGACCTATGTCCTTATGTCACCACTGGGTCTGATGTCCCCCTTTTCTCCTGCTTTCTTAAGTTTTCCTTCTCATTTGTGAGGTACTTTGCCTAGTGAGAAGGTCAAGCCTGGAGATATTGAATGACCAAGGTCACACACAGCTGGGAACCTGAAGCCAGATAACCCATGTCCTCTGTTAATTCATGAACCTCTGCTCAGGATTTCCTTTTCTGATCCAGTCTGTCCTCTCTCATGCTACCATGTTTAGCTGTTTAGAGAAGGATTCATATGATTCAGTCATGTCCAATTGTGCATGGTTACTCAAACGAACATCAGTCTCCACTGAATAACAAGATGAAACAATAAAAACTTGAAATAAAGATAATCACTTTGACACTTCCGGAGAATCTGCCTGCGTAGAGCTTATGAATTTCACTGTAGCTTTATGAACTGTCTGTTTTCATGTCTAATCACTATCTTTGTCTGTGTACTGCTCATGCTTCTCGAGCTAAGAAGCAGGGGAGCGGCGCCTTCGGCTCTGCCGTTGAAAGAGGCGGTCGTTAAGGACTATTAGGCAGTGAATAGGCAAGGTCCAGGCAGAACAATGGGGTGGCTGAAGCCTCCGGAGAAGCGACTCTTCTCCAAGTGCCCCCCAGGAGGCCAGGAACGGAGGAATTTTCCCAGCAGCAGAACAAAGAAACCAGGTGTTGGTGTTAGGGCTTACAGCCTGAGAGGGGCCTTGGAGGAAGATAGAGAAGGAGGGAGAGGGAGCCGGGGGACCGGGAGAGCGGGGCGCGGGGGCGGGAAGCAGCAGCGGGAGATGCTCCACTAGTGCAGGAGCTGGCTTGAACTTGGCTGCGGGAATGACCAAGTTCAAAAGAAAGTCGGCGAGAGGAGGGGAAAGCTGCGGAAACACGCATGCACACACACACATGGCGTGGTCCGGGCGAGCTGCAGGTTGCAGGGAAAAACTCCTGCCATCCGGTAGGACTCGGGCCCCAGGTCCTCCAGGAATGGGACACCAGAGGCAGGAAGTCCTGCGGGTCGGTGCCTACTGCTTCACGTAGATCTCCTCCTGACGCAGAGGCAGAACTCACTTTAGGCAGGTTCTTGCATCATGCACGCACCGGCCTTCCGCTAGCGCGCCCCTCCCAGGCTGGAAGTGCACATCCTGAGCTCCCCCAGTCTGCACCTCCAGGAAGGGGAGCTGTGTTTGACTGGACCTGTGCCAGGGAGCTACTGGAAAAAAAGCAGGTGCAGTGTGCATGTCGCTGCCCATAAAACCCATGAGAATGTCAGGCTGATGGAGAAGTGTTTGATTAGGGCTATGCAACCCATCACTGTTGTGAGCCAAATTCTCTGGCATGTTGTAGCACCTTACACTCAAGTAGTACTTCTGATCCTAAGGGGCTGGAGGCAGCACAGCTTCTGCTCACTACTAAAGTGCAGTGAAACTTCCTCCTGGCCTGATGTGGCAATTACTGGAGTGCCCTCCCTCCCACCAAGCAGATTAGGATCATGTGAAAGGTCTTATGTTTAGTGGGACTTAACAATGAATTCAGGCAGGGAATTGTTGCCCAAATTGGAGTTAGAGTAATTGGGACAACTGAGAACACAAGTACAGTCCATGAAAAATTCAGCGAGAGTGTTAACGATGAGAAGTGGTGGTGGATCTTTGTTTTCTACTTTATCTGAAAGACTTTGTCTCAAGCAACCCCGTAACATCCAGTGGGGCTATTGCTTCAGATGTGACCCTGCCCCAAAGGTGTGCCTAATGGGTGATATCTGACAAGATAAGGCTGGTGTGTACCATGGCTGCAGAGTTTTAATCATTTCTGCATGAGCATTTTAACTCAGGAGCATATTCATGTGAGAGTTTTAAATGGTCTCCAGATGTTGTAAAATCACCATAAAAAGATAAAAAACATCTACAGATTTTAAGAAAGGCCACAAAATGGCAGAAAAGAAAGGTCAGATATTGGGCCTTTTATCAGTTACAAAAAATGTCTAAGTGCCTGTGCCTGGCAAAGGAACATCGCTCCTACCCTATCTGAAACCCATAGAAACGCTGTGTTCTGGATGTGGTGACAAGTTCCTCCTCTGTCTCCCTATTTATTTACTGCTTCCGTCTCTCTTAGAGAATGTTGAATCATAATAATCAGCATTTTTTTTGCATTGTATAAAGAATAAAAGCAATAAATCAATAGCAGAAAACCTTGAGCTAAGGGTGTTGTTTTTGGGACTGTGTTCATTTCCTTCAATGCACGAGCTGTGCATTAGAAACTATTCCCTCTGGCAACCCATAAAACAGAAACTTCTCCATTTTTTCCACCCCAGGAAACATTCTGTCAGCAATTCACTTGCAGTGTTTGTCTATGAATATTGAGGGGGCTTTTTTGTGTCTCATTCCTAATGTATTAACACAAGGTGCAGTGAGTATCTACAGTATACTACAAACTGCAGGAATAATTACAGTGTGAACAACAGTAAACCCAATCAGGAAAACACAGAAGACTGGAATGAAATTTTTGATGCACAACAGGCCTGTGACATTCTGAATTTATTCTACTTCTGTTCTACCACTGTCAGAAAGCCCATTAGTTTTAAGGCTGTGGCCTTGTATCCTTCAGTATTTCTGCATATTCTTCAAGCAGGTGGTGCTCCAGGTTTCAGCGAGGATGCTCATGTACAGGGAGATCTGGGCATGCATTGGCTGTTACTATGGTATTACAGATGCATGGGGACATATTAGTCATGAGTGGAAGCAAGGTTTACACACGCAACACAGAGGTCAGCAGTGCCCTGAAGTTTGCTGCTAAAGTTTACGGGTGACAACTGCAAGAATTTATGGTATGGTCTCACCTGTCGGCTAAGCCAGTTTAAGCTAATGATTTATTGCAGCTTCCCTATGGGAGGAGTGTGCCCACCATTGGTGAACGTGTCAGTTAACAAGCAATAACTCCTTAAGCTGCAATAACTTGACTGTGACTTTTTTATCCATACCCCAAGTATGAAGTAGGAGAGGATGAGTCAGGAGACAGGAGAATACAAGGTATCAGTGTATCCTTAAAGGAAACATGGCAGAGCATCAGCAGCTTGGACAGTGTTTGTGCTCTCCAGGCTAAGTTTTAAGGAGAAATATGAGAAAGACTGATGTATTGGCTCTGTGGACTTCCATGCTGAGTAACTTTAATGCATAAAGACAGAGACTGGAGAATGCAAGAAGTTACTTGTGGGAACATGTGATAGACAAAGACAGATAACATTTTTGATGGAGTCAAAGCAGTGATCAATCACTTGAGAATGTACAAGAGCTGAGTTATAAATGTTGGTAGGACTAGATGCTTGTTCTCCCAACAACTAATGGAACATTGCCAGGAAAGGAATTCAAAATCATAAACTGGATCTCAAAAATCACAACATCACTTTAAAAATTAAGTTACCTACTTCTTCTTCTTTTTTTTTTAATACTGGAACAGCATTCTTTTTATTTGGTTTCTTGTTTCTTGACTTTGTAAGAGTACATTCTGTTTGTATTTCTTTTTTTTTTGTCATGACTACAAAACTAGAAAGATTTTTTTAATGAAAAATGAAAACTGTTTTATTCCTTCTTGAGCTAGGGCTTCAAGGAAATGTCAAGTGTCATGAGATTCATGATAAAAAGGATAGCTTTGGCAAAACATATGAACATACTTTTTTTGTGTTGAGCCAAATAAGCTTGCTTTATTTCCAAGTTTTATTGGCTTCCATGGAAATGTTGTTGGACAACTATTTAGTATCAGGGTCGTTGTCCTTCTGATGCAAGGATGTACTGCTTTCAGTAGCCCTCTGTTGAAGCAGACTGCCTATTCCAGCACAGGCATATTTTGAAAACAGTTGGTCTCACAATCTCTCCTCTTGGCCATCGTAACATATCTAGGAGAAAATGCCCACCTCTGCTTTGGAAGTGTTGGGTGCTGTAAGTTTTCTATTGACGTGCAGATTAAATCACAGAGTAAGGACTCCATTTTGGGTGCTGGGGATTTTTGAAACTCAGCACCCTGGTGAGAAAATGAGTTTCAGCATCTAAAACTGTCTAGGTGACAGCAAAATTTTCAGAAACAGAAGAGGAGGGAAAGAAATCAATCAGCAGAAATGATTAAGCACAAGCATGCAATACCAGGAAATGGTTGCTTTATCCATCTGCATTCTTAACCATCATTCATCACAATTAGTTACTGCACAGTACCTGCAACTATAAATAGTTTTCATTTGACCTTTTCTGCAGCTGTCGAGCACAGAATATGCAGATATACCTTTGAATGCTTCCACATGCTTCAAGTGTGAAACAGTACACACTCTTGCACCAGACTAGCAGAAGATAGCAGCAGTCACTTGTACGGATAGCGTCTTGATGCTTGTGGAATGAGTTAAGGCACTACCGGCTCCACCAGTGCTTTTTGGGCAATGTGTTGTGTAGATCTGCTGAGGTCAGTGGTCACCTTGGAAAAGCTGTGTGAGTGGACGCAGAAGTACTGAGATGGTTTTGTCTTTCCCTTCCTGCAGGCCACTGCATTTTGATGCGCCTTCACTGCTCAACATTGGCATGGTCCCACAGGTCCTGCCACTGAACCTCATGTCTTGCAGCTGCATCTAATCCTCCTGCTCACAACACACAGCACTCTGTCTGGGAGGAGCCACAGGAGCAGTTTCAAAAGAAAACCTGGGCTTCAGGGCTTCCAAACATTAATTCAACTTAGGTGATTCCCTTTTTTGTCCTGGATTCAGCCCCTGTAGGGGGACCAGGGGGACTGTAGTAGGACCAGGGTTACTCCAGCTAACTCAGGCTGAGGTTGCAATGTGGTAAAAGGAAGTGAAAAGTACTTCACATCCGTATGCTAGTCATCAATATATGGCAGATTTGTAGTCCAGTTTCTCCTGTGATCCCAGGATAAACTGGCAAAGAATCTCACCTAGGATTAAGTAATTAACCTCACCTAGGATTAATTAATTCCCACACGTGCTCCTGCACATTACCATCTCCACATTCCTTTTCTTGATAAGAAATTGTGGTTTCATGCTTTATACTTGGAATGACTCATAGAAACTGAAAAGGGTTTGACCAGTACAAGGCTATTTATCTGGGATGAAATGGAGATGATAGAATGAATCTTGTGCTATGGTCTAACACTATGGTCAGTTTTTCCCTAGGATATTTTTTCCTCTTAATTTTTCAACAAATCAAACAGCTAAACAGAATATTCTCCTGCCTACAGACATTGTCTAAATCCAAGCAAATGTTTGCATATATCTTGGTTAAGTTTTCTGTCTCTTCTGCCCTTTTACTTCCCAGATGCCTCTCCCATCTATCACGGTGCAGATTTTCTCTGCAGCTTGTGTCAATAACAGCTCTAATAATACCTTGTGAAAGCATTTGCCATCACAAGAGTGCCCTAAAGTTATTTTTAAACTCCACCATATGAAAGGACATCTAACTGCTAGCACTTGTGCTACAGTTCACTGGTACAAAAATATGCGCACAGTTAATTGCTGGTATTAAATTGCATCTTGCAATTTAGCTGGGCCTGCATTTAATACATTCTTTGAAACAGATATGCATGTGTGTGCACACCATGTGTTTGTCTTGAACATGAATGGCTAGGACCATTATAGTGTATGATGCATTAAGCAGTAAATAAAGACATAGACCTGGCCAGAGCCTGTGACTTAGAGCAACCTTGTGATGAAAAGCAAATAGGCAAATCTCAGTGAGGTGTGTTGTGGGTGCTGAGTTGGGGTGGAAGCTGAAGGAAACTTTGTGGCAGGTGTGGTATGAGGGAGAGAGGAGGTCCTTGCCTGTGCTCTTTGTTGTAAGGGCTTTGGAGTGGTGTAACTGTAAATTTGAATGTGAAAATGTTTTCATTCTGCAGGCAGTAAAAGAAAACTAAAGAATCCCAGAACTAATATGAAGGTTTAACTACCTTAGCAACCACATAAATTTTATTAAAACACCCTCCTACTTCCTCTACTGTTGCCTGTTTCACTTTCCTTTGGAAGAGTATTCGCCTCAAATCTTTCCTGAAAACGTAAGGAGATAGTTCTTCATTCCTGTTCAATCTGGGGCCTCTTGGCTGCACCTGCAGATGTGTGACATGGTGGCTCACATGACAGTGATATATGTCCAATATCAATGGAGGAGACATCACCCTATCTGTTTGTATAGGCCACAAAGCAGCCAGTGATTTAACAGGGTTGTTACCATTACTTATTGATGTGTCTGATTTGCCAAGTTCTGAATGAACGTCATCTTTCTAAGAAAAGTCCAAATTTGTCTTGCAATTATCACCATGAAGTCATTAATCTTTTTAAAAGATATCCTAAATGTAGGGCATTCTTATATTTTCACTTGATTACATTTTGTACTAACACTATTTTTGTTTTATTTGGGTCACCCCAACTTCTTATTACCCTAGACAACCAAGACTTGTCTGTAATGTGTTTTGCCAGGACCTTCCACCATAATACATTAGGATATTCTCTGCCAGTGATGAAACATTCACTAAGATTGCTCTTGTTTTCTAGCTACCAAGGGTGATGCTCTACTTTTATGTGCCTTTAGAAAAGAAGTGTAATGAATCCATCCCAAAAGCTTGCATGCAAATATCAGGTCTTCCTGTGTGATCATTCTGATGTTATTACAACACAGCCCAGCAGCCCCCGTCACTGATCAGGGCCCCATTACATCTGTGCTCTAAACACATCAAAAAGACAGTCCTTGCCCTGAAGAGTTCAGACTGTTGGTGTCCTTCAGGTAGTGTTTCCATACTACTGCTCTAGCTGGTTGGGGTCCAGCTGCAGAGACATGGGGTCCAGGAGCTGACCCTATGTTTGGCACTGCACAGGAAGACCCTTCACCTGTGAGAGCCAGCGAGGTGTTGTGCAGGTGCAAGGACAACCTTCTGTGTTTTGTTGAAAGGCCGTGGTAGACGTCTAGCTGAGCCTCTTTGCTCAGCAGCCTGTTTGCTTCCCCCACTGGCAACCAGTTGGTTTGGTTTCCTTTTAAACTTGGTTCACTTTTACATTTACTTTTCAATTGAAAAAAAGGAGCTGCATGATCTATCCTGACATGCTGCACTGCACTGGATACAATGGGGTGAATCAGTTTGGAGCACCCTCAACCCTATTTCTATGTGTTGAAATTTCTGACTGTCTGATGGCAGTGGTATGAAGTTGACTCCCTGAGCAGCAAAGATTGATTTCTCCTTTGAGTAGCCATACTCTCCACAGAAGTATCCTTTCCAGTTACATTTTGAAAGTCATCAGACATGCTGTTATAAATGATCACTGAAGATTACTGGAGATGCTGCAAAATAATAGTGAACCAAGTAGCATCTGTAATTTCCACTGCTTGTTTGCAATCATCACTCAAAATGAGCCCTACTCGGTTGCAGGGATAAAGTTGGGGTTTTTTTTCCCTCCTCTTTACTGCTGTATAACACAGTTGAAATAGATACTGTCTCATGAATTTTTATGCAAAAAGCTGAGCTGCAATCCACTGTACCAACAGCTAGCATTCTTTGTGAAGATAAAGACTAGCTCAGAAAATACTGGAGGGAAATCTAAATTTCCAGTTACTGTGAAGTTATGTTACAGCTCAAGTGACTCTGAGATGTATATCTCTGATGTCCTTTCTTCTTAATTCCCCTAATATGAATCAGATGTCACTTATGCACAATATTTATCACCATTCCTGTTTGTTAATAGAGGTTTTACTGTTTTATGAGCATGATCACCTCCATAGCCCTTGTTTCTTTTGAATCACTGGTGTCATAAATGCCTTCAGTGCAAAAGAACAGACATGAATCAATTTTAATGGAAAATGAGCTGTGATACCTGTGTTCTTCTATACCTTCAGAACGTTGAATTGTCTTGCAATAATGCCCTGGGGCTTGCTTTGGTAACGTACACAAGCAGATGTATAACTTAAGGCATGAGTGTAAGCCCAGTGGCTATTAAGCTACGCAAGCTTAAATGCTTCATTAGAGAACACAGCAAACCTTCCATCTGACTTGGAGATATTGCAGTGTTTCCGGTAAACATTTAAAGATTAGGTCAGACTACAAATTCTTATGTATGCTTTTACTTCCCATGTTGTGATCTGGGCTTGCTACAGAGTTTTTGGAAAGAAACCTGATCACATCTGGCTGTCAAGAAAGGGAAGATGGGTGGCAAAGCTCCCAGGTCTGTTCCTAAATATCCATATTGAAAACTCAGGTTTTGCCAATCATCAAAGCCAAAACCAGGGAGGAATATCAGTGCTAGGACATTGTCTTTTGATTTTGTGTTTCATCCATAGCAAAGGCGTTCTTTGCACTTCCTTCATTTTTCCTTAATAGAAATTTCTGTGGTTTCAATCTTCTCTTTCAAGAGTACATGCATCTCACATAAGATTTAAGGGCCATTGGGAAGAGAAAAAGATTCCACCAAACCATATTCATGGCATAGGGCTTTCTGAAGCCCATTTTGTGCTAATTCAATTTTTTTGAAAGACTAGAGAAACTCATCACTACCTAAACTAGCCACCTCACCTCCTGAAGTGGGACACAAACTTCTTTTGAAACAGGTAAGATAGCTGGTGTTCAGATCAAGATGCATGATTTTACTCTTGACTTCGGTGAAGAAGGAAAGGAAAAAGTATAGGAATTGGAGCAATCTTCTGAGTTTATCAGACACTCTTTTGCATCTGATTCTCCAACTGCTTTTGTAGTGATTTCATAGGAATATCTTGTCAAAACCTCCTTGTTGTTGTGAGAAACTGCTCCTCTATTTACTCTGCTGCATTAGTCCAGACTGCTGGTTAGACTATCTTGACTGCTGCCTTTTATTGCTGTACTCTTCTGGTTATCCTGCATTAGGCAAAGCTGCTTGGGAACCTAAGATACTCCTGTGTGGGCATTTGGTGGAATGCATAGCCAAGAAGCATGAGTGCTGTGACCAGCCTGGGGCATTTGCAGTGCTGGAGTTTTGGCTGGGGCATCCCTTGCACCTACCCTAACTTTTATGATGGCCTGCAGAAAGCCAGCAGCTCCTGAAGTGACTAATCCAGATGGTAATTAGCTTCTCTAAACCCTCCTCTGGGTTGAATTAGCAGCGTGAGCCCCAGAAAACTGCCCACTATGGACACGGCCTGTGCAGTCTGTTTCTCTTCCTGTCAGTCTCCTGTGGAACGCACAAGCCCTAGAACGTGTCCCTTACATACAGAGCCATTTTGTTTTAATGCTCTTCTCTCCACAGTAACTTTTACATATTTTCTGCCAATTATCTGTTTGTTGGCAAGAGCATCCCATTGTGATTAGCAGAGGGAACTCAGAGCTGCTGAGCTATATTCCTTGCTCTTCTTTCAATATCCTCTGTGACCTTAGGGCTAGACTTATTTTCATATAGATGGTAGGCACTTTAGGGTGTTTTTGAAGCCCTCCAACTGTTTGACTCCTGTAAAATTAGGTGCCCTAATGCACTTGAGAATATGTTGGGGTGCTGAATTTTTACTCTTAGGCTTCTACATTCTCTTCAAGAGCTCTGATTTTTAATGTTAGTGACTTGATTTCCTCACTTAGCACTGGGGGTTGATGTGAAAACCCTTTATCTCTTTCACAAGGATACAGAAAATGTTAAATTTTAAAATAAAAATGTTGTGCTTTTTAATTGTGAAGTTTGATTTTAGTCACTGTAACCACTTTCACTTGGATCAAATTTAACGATACCTCATTCACAGCTTAGCTTCAGCAGCATCAGTAAACTCTATTCCAACCAGCCATCTCTTTTCAATAGTTTCTGTAAGTGTATTGGTTTTGTCAAGCTACAAAGCATGCAACATTTCCTACAAAAATTAAAACAAGAATTTCTGGCTGCATCTGACAAATCACACATAATAGCAAAGCAAAATGATTTGTACTGTCTATTCTCAAAAGTTATTCCCTCTCATTCTCTTTTTCTTTTTTTTTTTTTTTATATATCTATTCCATGGAAACTTTTTTCTGTGAATTCTGAACCATGGATTCTTTAAATGGGCTTGTAATGAGATGGCTCTTTTATATGAATTTGTGAAATTCACTGTCAATTCAGATCAATAAACCCTGAACCAATTGAGTTTTTTAATATAACTTACTGAAGAAGAAGAAAGTACTGTGGATTTGATTGCTTCCTCCAGCTTTTGAAATGTAAAGAACAAACACGGTATCAGAGTAAAGATTTTTTTCTCTCCAGGTTAGGCTTGTGCAGTATGTATTTAGTCATTCTGGCTGATTCATAGCCGGCAGTTTGCATCTTCAAGAGCAAGTACAGGGTGTTCCTTCTGAGATACAATGATCAGTTCTGCAAACACTGCTTAAATGATATCTCGCCATATTATGGCAGCTCCTGCCAGAACCTCTGTAAGTTAGGGGTTGTATCAGCATTTCCATTATAAGTATAACATTTACACTACTACCACCTTCCTTGATTTATATCGTGCTCCTGCACTATAACACAGAATCACATTTGCTTTGTTCACTGCAGCTATACACTGCTGTATATAGGGCTGAGGGCTCGAGGGATTTTTTTTCAAGTGCTCCCAAATCTCTCTCCCGCACTATAAAGCTTAGCGTTGCCTTTTCAGCAAATATTGATGCTTTTTATTCTTTGCTTCAAGACATTATTCTGTTTATATGCTGTGTACCTGGACTAAGGTGCATTTACAGTTTACTAGTGCATGTACTGCAGGTGCTTTAAATCCTTCCATGTATTATCTACATGGTCAGTCAGAAGGAACAGATGTCTTTCTGCACCAAAGACCTCATTCTGCATTCTCCATGTCCCTGGTTTTGTCACTGAGTCAGGACGCAGGTCTGAAAGCACAGGATGTTGAGAAGCGACAGAAAAGGGAACCAAGTGTAGGGATGCAACTTTATTAAACTCACGCATAATAGGTACCCACTGTATTCATGGTCCATTTATATATCATTACAGATGGTTAATAAATCATTAATACATAATGTTACAGACCCACATAACAAGCTCTTATAAATGGTATCATTATTCTATCAGCAAGTGGTGTTGGAAATTACATTTATAAGCACACAATTGGGCCCAGTAGCTTTCTGTGACAACTGACTTTCCAGACATCTTCTATTTAAAGTAATTAAAATGTCCAATTCATCAGTTATAAGCTATTTAGAAATGGGCAATGAGCAATATATTCAATGCATCCCCCTATGGATTTACAGAAATTTTTCTCTGGTCTTTTTTTTTTCTTTTTGCTTCATATGATTTTGTACCGTCAACATTTCTTCTGAAGAAGAGCATCTGTGAACTGCTTGTTTGCTCACACTGAGAGTGGTGAAAACATTATTGTTTGTTATTTTTTGATTTGAGGTACAAAGCGCTTGGGAACAACTCCCTATTTTTAACCATAAATTTACAAAAAATCAATTTTTTTTGAAAATTTTAAGTGAAAAAGCATATCATCAGGGAGCCAGTCTGCCTAAGTGGCCGCCTTTTCCGTCTTGTGACACAGTGTGAAAGATCTTGAACTTTGGATCACATGTACTGCAGTGTGAATACCACCTCCGTTTCCTGGAGGACATGATCAAGCAGGGCAGCCATGCCAGTCCTTCCAGGGTCTGCGCTGACTAGGATTTGGTACCACCACCTCAGGAGGCATATGGAGCAGGGAGGGCAAGGGCAGAGTGGGCACAGGCAATCACATAGCTGGCTCAACTCTCCTCCTACCCACCCCAGGTCAGAGCATGGGAGGAACCTCATTTTGCAGGTATGTAGGTACCACCTGCCCCGTGGATTAAAGGAACAGTTCTGTGGACTTCAGGCTATGAATCCAGTACCTTTTAAATAATCACTTAGACTAAGGGAAGGAAGAAAAGAAGAAAAAAAAATTGAAGTCTTTTATAACAAAAATTACCCAGTAAGGCCCCTACATTTTTTCACCTGCTAACGCACTAGCAACTTTCTTCCCACCTCACAAATTATATTTACAGTTTCCTTGTGGTTTTTGCCCTGAAGTCAATTTTCACTCCAGCAACTTTTCTTCTGTTCTGTGCCTTGGCTCCTTAGGTCATTAACCTCAAGCAAGGAACTTTGTCAAATACTTTGAAAAACGAAGTCCACTCTATTTCCCTTGTCTGTCCTGGTGGCAATACAGTGCATTCAAAGAATTCCAGCAATTTTCTGAGGCATGACCTGCCTCTCCTGAAACATGCTGGTATCTTTGCAATCTTTCAGCAAGCTGTGCTGTACCAAATGTTCCTCCATTTGATCTTCTTAAATATTTACTCAACTGTTTCCAGTGACTCTCATTCAGCTAACTGGTCTCCAGTAACTTGACAAACTCAGCCAGCCTGATGGCTTGCTTGTTTGTTTTTAATAAAAATCTCAAAGAAAACAGAAAAATATTTTATTCTCACAGTTTACGGTCTCTCCTAATGTAAGAAATTGCTAATCATTCTGCAGCTCTGGAGAAATATGTTTGGTTGTGTGGTAGAACCAGGCTGATCTCTTAATATCTTTTCAGAGAGAGGTAACTTCTTAAATAGTCACTGCCCATTTTTCTGTAATGTGCCATGAAAATACCGTCTTAAACAAACACAACAGAATTGGTGTTACCTATGGAAATAAGGTGTTTCTTTTGAAATGATAGTGTAATTGGCTTTCTTAGAAATAAAATCCTTCAAGGAGTGCAAGCTTAGGAGGAGGTGGAATGGCTTCTGTCAAGTTTATCATAGTAAGTGGGTCTATAATGTTAATCCACTGGACCAAGTCTGAATGGACATGAGGGGTAGAGGAAGGCAGGGAATACTTCTGGGATTTCTTTGGAAATGACCAAAACGTCAAATAACTTGCATCTTTGCTGTGATGCCCAGGAAGTATCCCCAAAATAAATAGACATGGTTTTAAAATATATTTCTGGGCCAGATCCTCTGCTGTTTTCTTCTGGTATCACATCATTGCATTCAGTGCAGACCTCCTTTCGTCTCTCCTGCAGGTTCTGGCCCCTGCCTCACTGGCACAGAAGATCATTTTAAGTTATGAGTGGAGGAAATTTTTAGACAGCTCTGTTCCTCCCCGTGTTCCCATCTCTTCAAAGCCTGCGGGCAGTGAAAGCTCTCCTTTTGCTTGAGCATAGAAAAGTTTGAGTGTTTAGATCAGAAAATCCAAGCTTGCTCTCTGCTGTCACTGAGAAGCTTTGAATGGCTGTATTGTGGAGCCCTAACCATAATGTCCTAGCTGGTCATTGATGTTTTCAGGCACATTCTTCTAACTGAGGAATCCTCATGGCATGATGAACAGAATAATAATTGAGGAAGAAAATATACTAAATCAATCAAAGGCATTTCCTTTGCTCTCCAAGCTGGTTAGAGCAGGTTGCCTCTGCCCTGTGAAACTTCCTGAGAGGAGTGCGTGAGTGAAGGATGCAGCAGCAAAGTAACGTGGAAGAAAGGAAACATGAGGACCTGAAAACTTCTGCAGGGTGGGGGAGCAGTACACATTTGGTATTTTTCTTGAACTGAAGACAGTGCCTGGTAAGGAAAGTGAATTTCCCCCTGGTGTTTGGCTTTTCAACGTTTTCTTTACTCCTTTTCTTCCCTCCCTGCCCCCTCCCCTCATGCCATAGCACTTACTGGCTTGCAAACCAAGCAGTATTTTTCTTCCAAAGATAAAAAGATTGAGGTCCATCTCCTTTGCATCTGCCGCAGGGGCAAACCCTCTCTTCCTACTCTGCTGCAATGGGTATAATTTCACATCTCAAAGCATTACTCTGCTGTTTGGCTATAGCAAAATAAGTTTCTCTGAAGCTTAGTCTAATTCTCTCCTGAATAAGTAGCAGTCATTCTTGTTTGCTTGGCTAACTTGGTTCTCCAAGAGTCACCCCAATAAAGTAGATGGCACAATCAAGCATGTTCAGATTAGGCAGAATGTAATTTGTGTTGATCAAAATATTTTTATTGAAACTTTTTCTTTTGACAGAGAATGGCATTTCAATCAGACTGATTTTTTTTCTTAAATGTCAACATTCCACTATTTAATTTCTCAGATGCTGAGAAATGTTTTTTCCTTCAGCTACTGAAAAGTTAAATTTTCAGTTTTCATGGATTTTTGAAAGAAAACTTTAAAAGGAAATGTTGATAAAGAAATTTACTTTTTTAATTACTTCTAGGGAAACTAACTTTTCTTAAGTAGCATTTAATACACTGCAGCTCTGATTTGTCAGATTGTAAACAGTATAGAAATTCTTCATAAACAAACTCGTTATGCTTAGATTGCCTGTTTTAATATTGGTTTTTTTCATTTGTTGAAGAATCTAACAGCGTCAACTCACTTTAGATAATATGTGTATAGACACAGTAGTATTGCTGATCAGTTTTCTGATGTAAGGCTCTGCTAATGACTACAGAATAGACCTCTGCAAGACAAACACTGCTCTTGGTAGCCTGGGGGAAAGGGAGAATTGAAGTAGATATTGTTTTGTGGACATTATAAATACATACTTCAGGTCTGCATTGGAGGGTATTATTATTTTATCCAGAATTGGGATGCATTTTGGTCATACTCCTGTATTTCAGTTACAAATGCTTAATCAATTTACATACCAAAACCCTTTCATTCCACTGCTCAACACATATCTGTAAGAGCCCAACCTGTATTTTTCATAACCAAAATCAGCTTACAATGTGGCCATCAGCCCTCCAGTCAAAGGCTTCAAACGACGGCAGATCTGAGACTGCCCACTGGTACCAGCCAATAGTGGCCATATTTGTTGGATGCTAAATCTGATGCAAATCTGTCCCTTCTTGGTATTGTTGTGGCATACATTTGGTTTCAGCTGATTACTGATAATCCCCAAACCTCCTCTCACTGATGCCTGTTCTCTCTGTCACTCCCAGTTAAGGGGGATGCTCTGCACTGGCATATTTCTTTAAGCTTTCTTTGTAGTTTGTTTGTTCTGGGGCTGATCTGTTTGTCCTCACTGATCAGAACTTCCCCATTTTCTTCCTCTGTTATGTTATGATTATGACTCCTGTAAAGTCACAGCTGTGCTCGGTGAGTTTTGCAGCAGAAGTAAAGAAAGGATTCAGAGGTAATATTGCTGCTCTGTATTTCACTCTGTCAAAAGTTATGGATGCATACCTTGCAGTGGAAATGGCACACTAAGAGAACTGCTTGCATCTGAAATGCATTGCTGTTTATTGTCTGCTGCCATCCTCCCTTTCCCATTTCTAGATTCTGAGTACCATTTCTTAAGAAGCTTCTTTGCGTAATTTCCTCAAGGTTTAATATGCTTTGAGGCAAGCAGATATTAAGATGCTTCCCACTCCTGTAGACTCATTTTTGTTCCTGATCCATGAAACTTGTATTTGCTCTTCTCCAAGAATTCAGCAACTCCTTTGTTCGTTACAATGCCTTTTATTTGTGTCTGATGCTGCTCCTTATCTCTCCCTACATAAGTTGTCATTTTTGCCTCCTGACATTGAAAAAGTTTCTTGGAAATACAGGTAGAAATAGTTAGGAGAGGATGCAAAGTAAGTGGAAGGTTTCAGTTTGCCAGCCCTCTCCCTGCCCAGTGTGTGCACTTTGTTCTCCACAGTGTATTAGGGTGTCCATTATCAGCAATGGAAGCTTGTTAACACGGTAACACGGAGACTATCCATTATTCTTCCTGCTCCTTTATAAAGAGGCCATTAAAATAGACCCAAGCTCCTTTCCCTACAGCTTGAAATTTGAACAAATTTAATTTCTATTTATTAGGGAAACTCGTGCTGCTGGGGGGAAAAAAGCCAGATTGACAGTTTTGGAATATAAAGTCCCTTTTTCATGAACAGCGCAGGTAGAGGAAGTGGCTATTTCTTTGCCTTGCCAATTTTTGCTCCTCTCTGACCTAGAGGTATCACCTCAAGCTTGGAGTTCATTCTCTGTGTCTTTCTAATCATTGGGCTCTCTGCTGAGGTAGGTGCCAATTAGCACAGGTTATTTTTGTGATGTGGACAGCTGACCATTACAAGAGGATGGAAACCATGAAATTTACTTTGTGCAATGATAGTTCATCATCATGGCTATGTTAGACAGATTCATATTGCTGCCCTGAAACAGTTTGGCTGGGTTTGTGTTGCATTACCAAGTCATTTCAGTTATCTCAGCCCCACCAGTTGTGCTAGTTTTCACACAGGAAAAGGCTGTGTGTAGCCTGACGCTTTGCATCTGGCCACTTTCTGCCTGACGGTCTGTGTCATTCCAGTCTAGCCAGGCAGTGACCCATTATTGACTGACTGCCCTTCCCAATGCCTAGGGTCTTCTAGAAAGAAAGGTAAGAAGCCCCAAAATACCCAGGAGTGGAAGGAACCCAGTGAAAACCTAATTTTAGGTTCATGAGAGAGGTCTCCTTACAAAATCATCCTGGTGTTTCATGCTGGGGGGTGTGAGGGTGGTGATGTTTATTTGCAATCAGGCTGAGAGCTGCTGACTGCAAAACTAGGTGTTGCTGGTCCCTAGAAACCCAACTGGAGGGGAAGACTCTCAGGGGTCTTGAGCAGGGACTGGACTTTAAGAGAGGCTGGGCTGCTGTCCAGGCAGGAGTGAATGAGCTTGAGGTGATCAGTGCCTTGGACATACCCACTGTTTTTAAGTCTGAAGTTAATGTATGCAGAAGAGTCTACTATGATTACAGATGGGTCCTGCATCGCTTATTTGCACAGCAAGGGGCCAAGAAATCCAAGCAGGCTTTGAAATGTGCTTCTAAACCAGAAAAGGAGGGGGTGAAGGATGCTGGCACTCTTGGGCAGTGTTACTGACATGCACACACAGTTGCTCAGTCAAAGGAATTTGCAACCAAAGCCTCCTCATTGAGCGTGGCGGGCAGTGGAAGCCCCACCTTGTTTGAAAACTTGAAAACATCCCAGGCTATAAATCTCATTCATTTGCATTTCTTTTCAGAGGATGAGGTGGAGCGTGGAGGATAGCAGTATTGATGAGGATTAAACTAGCAAATAGGATGAGCTTGTGGAATACCTAGTGCTATGCTGAAATGTTCTGCTTCTGATACATGCACCAAATGAGACAAGGAGGCTGCGTGAGGCATGGCTCAGTTCATACTGGGTTGTGTAATTGTTTTCACAAAGATGGAGGGAAGATGGATCACCATCCAAAATATGAAGACTTTTCTTTTTTCTTTTTTTTTCTTTTTTCCTTTTTCCTTCTTCTGTTTTCTTTGTTAATTTTTCCTTCTTTTTTTTTCTTCTCTTTTTTTTTTTTTTTTAAAAATTATGTTCACATAGATTGAGCTAGTATTTTCTGAGTTTTTCTCTTCTTTTGTTTAGTTAGAGGGGTTGTTTCTTGTTGTCTTTTTTTTTGTTAAGGGAAAAAAAAACCTCTTGAATTTGGAAATTTCCCAACCTCTCACCTATTCTTATCAGTCACATCCCATTACATGACAATGGTGATGTAAAGTGGACTGATGGAACTGGGTGGGACATTTCACAATGTGGAGCACGATGTGTCAATCTGACAAGTGTAACAGACATTGTTTCCTGATTTATTTAGTTTTTTAAAAACTGCTTTTCAGAAAACAAAAATGTCAGGCCAACCTAGCATTAAAGGAGAGAACTAAAATGGAGTCAGTTGTTTGCCTTCATGGAAACCAAGCAGAGAAATGTCCTTGAGAACAAGGTGCAGCATTCTCCTTCATTAAGAAGGCAAGAGATACTTGGTCTGAATCACTGGGGAGAAAAACAGATGTACTGGGGCAAACAGGGCTGGGAGCGCTGTACATTTAGATGCATACAGCTAGGAAGAAAACCTGTGTCAGCCACACAGTATAATCTCTTCTGCAGATTACAAATTACTCCTTGTAGGTTGTGGAGGTATCTGTGCTGGCTGGTTTATGTTGCGATGCTTGATTTGCAGCATGAAGCACTAGTGTTAATCAAGGGTGTACATAGCAAATTGGAGCTGGTGCTCTCAGTGGCAGAGCTGTTATCTCCGCTTGGCTGTAAGGTCTCCACGCAGATGTGCCGTTCCACGTGCTGTCATCACTAACACAACATGCGCTGTTTGGTAGCTCCATCAGTGAGCACTCCTCTTCCTCCCCCAGCCCTCCCCCAGAACTGAACAAAGATGCCTCCCACGCTGCTGTTGTCTCTGATGTAAAAACAACTTGTCTGATGATAAAATCCAAATCAGACAAGGTATCCCTGAGCCAGGGGAGAGACTCCCATCCAAGTTGCCAATAAAATATACTCCAGTCTTTGAATGAACCTTCAGACTATAGCTACAGCCAACATGGAAATCTGGTAGGACTCCAAGATACATATATGCTGCATAGCAAGAGCCTGACAGAGTCACCTTTATGCGTGTTGCGAGGTACCAGGAATGGAAGGCTCTTGGAATATTAAGAGCAAGTCATGTAAACATGTGTCTCTCTGTCTTCTGTGCTTCCCTCAAGCTTGATGTGCAGCTTCTCCAATGGCAGTCTTAACGTAGAGGTGCAGGTTTCATCCAAAGCACAGACTTTTGAAACTGCTTGTTTATGAGCTGAATCCTATTTTCTATTCATGTTCTGGTTTTCTGCTGAAATATCTTACCATGGCAAGATTTTTCTTTTTGGCAGCCACTAAAATCACTTGGTTATGAACTATCCAGATTTTATCAGACAATTAGCAAATCAGCTCAGTGTTTGTGTGTGTGCATGTGTGCATGTGTGCGTCTGTTTGCATGTGTGTGTGTAGTAATTGATGTTCATGATATATGGCTCGCTGGCTGGCTGAAATATCTCACTACCCACACAAAATGATTGCTGATAAGAAGGCCTTTTCCAGCTCAGTATTAGTATGCTTCATCTGAAATTGGCTTTGCTGACAAGTCTTTGCTTCTGATTGTGTGCTTCTGATGCAAAATGTATCATTGTGCCTAATTTCAAGTATAATAGTTCTGTAACAATCTCCTGAGGAGATATTAAGTTATATTTATTTGTGCTGTCTTAGTTGATCGTGTAAGTTGCTAGCATGACAGCAGTAGCAAGACCTGGATACAGAACAAAGAAATGGCTTGCCAAAGCCACAACCATGGGCTCCAATTGTGGTGGTAATATATGAGATACATAAGATGTCTTTTTAGGAATGCTGGGTTCCTGGCCTCTGCAGGTTGAATATTCCCCTCAGTCTCACGTCAGCTGAATTGATGCTTTTGCCACCCAGCAGCCCCAGGAAGATAATAACTGTCAGTCACCTGCAATCTGCACTGCATTTATAGTAACAAATAGGAAGCCAGTTTGGAGAGAAGATGATGTTCATATAAATATTTGGTAAGTGACCACATATTGTTGCAATGGTTGTCCTCCTTGTATACATATATGTATGTCTGGGTGCGTGAAAAAACTGAGTGTGTGTTAAACACACCATTCAGAACTGGATCTGGGCTTTAACAAAGGCATTGTAGTGAAGTAATTTCTTCACCTGCCTTGATGAAGAATGTGATGTGGATGCGGAATCCCTGCAAAGAAGTGCATTATGAGATTTCTTTCTTGCTGGTTCAGCCCTATTAATCTGTTCAGCATGAGCTCGAGTATTTTAATAACAGGCATGGAATATTATGCCTGCTGTAAAATAGCTTGTTTTTAAGCACCACTTGGGCTGTGTTTGCATTAACCTAGTTGGGGGAAAAAGCAGGTTTTAAGCTTATCCTCCTTTTCTTTCCCTAATCGCAGCTACAGGGCAAAACATACCAAGTGTCTAATAAGAGAAATAGCATTCTCATATGCTAATTTACAGTAACGTTAAGAATAGCACAAGGAACAAGCCTCTGACTGTATGTACATGTTGAAATCCATGCTTGTGAATAGAGCCATGGTATGGCTGGTTGTGCTTTTGGGGACAGAATTTGTCTTCCTGAAGCCACTGCAGTTTACAAATGAGTGCTGATATGAGACTTCTCATTCAGGAGCAGATTTTATTCTGATTTTACCTGTATTTGTTTCCTGTTGAATATTACTGCAGGAAAAGGTAATCAGCTCACAACCAAAGACTGTCGACTCTCTTTGCTCAAGAGCAACCTCTCCATCTCTTACAGGAATAGACACTAACAGCTTCCAAAAGAGTATCTGCCTATTCCTCTCCCTCTGGAAAGATGAGAGCTGCACTAGAGAAGTCCAAGGGTGAGAGAAACTGCAAATGGAGAAGAGAAAGAACATCTGAGAGTGTTCAGTAAATAATCAGAGGACTGAATGATTTCAGACAAAGACAGGAGTTACATAATACATTCCTACTCCATGAGTAATCATATGCAAAGATTGACATGTTTGTGAGTGTTCCCAAAACTGATCCTGGGCTTACTGTGGCCATTTCTGCATGCTAAAAGTAACAGTTAAAGGCAAAAAAAAAAAAAAAAAAAAAGGGAAAAAAGTGTGACTGTACTCCTAGGACAACATCCTGAATTTTTCCCTGGTGGACCCTTGCCATTAGCATGGCAAAATGCCTGGAAACTGCCGTTCTTTTCCACAAAAAATGTTTTGAAGGAAGAACAAAAGAAGTTTGAGCTTTTGGCAGATCATTGGAGATCACTGTGTTCAGATCCTCAGCTGGTGTAAATCAAGATAACTGCAGTATTGCTACAGTAGTTAAAAACTGACTGACTCTCCCATCAATCATGACTGGCTGCTGTGGAGAATATTTCTTTACAGCATAGATGGAGATGCTGAAGGAACTGCTTCTACTGCATGGTGCATGTTTTCTTGTTAAGAAAACACTACTTATTCTTAATTGCTTAAACTCCCTTGTATATAACCTGGTGGTACCTTCTATCAGATAGGCATTTGCTTTATTTCCTTGGTTCAGTAGTTGAATGACATGTTAATCTCCTATGAAGATGCATAATAGGATCACTGGAGATCAGGATATATGTTTTAAATTTAAAAGGTCTTTTCTTTGTCTAATCCACATTTCTGTATTATATCACAGCATATGTGGCAAAACAGTACCCCCAGTAGGCCAAGTTACTTAACCAGTAAATGATAATCCGTAAAATTGAAAGGCTTTATGTTTAAAAGTGAGAGGATGTTTTTGTAGCTAATGGTGGTCAACAGGTAAGCATCCTGAGACCTCCATACATCTAAAGACTGTATGATCATTTAAATACAAGGGCCTGCAAATCCAGTTTTACAGTTGCTTAGGGATTAAATATGTAAACCCTCCTTTGCATATGAACTCAGGTGCAGTGCATCTGGCTAGTACTCGGCAGTGAGATTTTTTTTTTTTTTTAGCTCTTTTACACAGAGAGAAATGTCCTGGGGAAATTAAACTCATCTGAGCTGTGTCAGGAATTGTGTGTGCCCTCAACATGACTTAGATAAGCCTAGAAAATGTCATTATCTGTTCATACCCCTCATTATTTAATGGCCAAATCTGAATTTGTAATGCTGTTGAGGTTTGAGCACAAAGTCATTGGAGCAGAAAAGGCAGGTATGTATCTCCACATGCCTGTGTGGTGGGTGGTAACTGGATGAATCAGCAGCAGTGTTTCACATTCAGGTGATCACAAGGGAGACACAGGATTGGAGATTCGGTCTCAGAGATCCCACATTCCTTTACATCCTAAATTCACCCAGCTCTGTCCACCCTTTGCAACACAAGTTGTTCCCCGAAGGTTTTCCACAGCATGGAATATTTATCTTTAAAGACATTCTGGAAGTCAGATTTTCATTTATATTGAAACATGTAATTCCTGATCTGTAGCCCAAATGTTGCATCATGTTTATATGTGCGTTCACTTGTTTATCATCTGTTGTTAAAGGGTATTATTTCAGGATCACCTAACAGTTGATTTGATTATCTGTGTTATCTTCCGAAGCGCTCCACAGCTGCTTTGCCCATAGACCAAGGAAATACATGATTACCAGGGTCAGGAACAAAGGTAGCAAATAAAGTACCATTAAGACTGGGAGAATCAAACTGAGGTAAGGAATAACAGCCCTCTGAACTTGCACATTTCCTTAGGAGTGTCCCAGATGGCAACATGCTGACAAAGGAGACAAGGTGGTTCCCTCAGAGAAACCAACAGCTAAGCCAGGAGTGTGACCTCCTCCCTGATGAAGTTACAGGTCAGGCTTCAGCTAATGCTGTGGCCATGCAGCGGTATCTGTGACTGGTCCTGTGCTTACCCAAAGGTCATCTGCGTGATGAGCATCATTGTGAGGAACATGGTATGGGCTACTCTAAACGCTTTGTGCTGACAGAAATTGGCAAAGTTAGGAGAAGTCTTCCCTGCCTTGTGGTTCTAATACATTTGGAACTTAATAAAATTACTCTGTCACTTACTCTCACTTAAATGTAGGTTACAAAATAGCATTGCTCATGCACTCTTTTAATATTCATGTGTTTGTTCTCAGAAACACCATGCAACAGTAAGTAGACAGAACATGGGGACTATTTATGGGGAGATTTGAATTCTCTTTCTGACTCTACCTATTTGCTGCTGTTACCTGAGGCATATCACATCATCACTTTCTGCCTTGATTTCCTTTTTGTAAAAGAATAGCTACCTTTTTCTGTAAAATGTTATGGCCCCTTCGGGTGGAAACTGCAATAATGGAACATTTCTATTATATTCAGAGAGTCCTCAGCTCGCAGTTGGCTTTTGACCTCAGAATAAGATGGAAAAGACTCAATGAATTAGAGATTTCTGATCATAGTATTTAGGAAACTGTGAGAATCCACTGATGCAAAACAAGGCTCCTGGAAAGTAGTACAATACCAACGTGTTTAAAATCTTCCCAAGTGTTTGGCTGGGAGAAACCTTGCAGAATATTGCAGAGAAACCATGACCAGAACCTGGTCAAACTCTTCTATGATTCGTATTGTTGAATGTGATGAATAGTAATGGGTTTGCACAATGTTCTGTTGCTGCCTCTTTGCTACACCTCTGTTGGGGTATCAAACCTGTTGCTGTTTCCCACCACCCTCCTTTTGGCTCTGAGTCTGTCTTTCATAAGCCTAGAGCCTGGCTCTGAGTCAGACCTCCTACCTTACTGAATCCACCCATGACCTTCTCCATGAGGTCATTGCTTCTAAGGTTCTGCCAACTTGGGTCTTGCATTCATGTTTCTTCCATGCTTTCTACAACTTTCTCTCCTTGGTGTTTTTAGTCAGGCCTAAGGAGAATGGAGCTTCAGTATAATTTATAGCTGTAGTCTTTATATTGTAACTGACTACAGGCCTGTCAGCCTGACCTCGGTGCCGGGGAAGGTCATGGAACAGATCATCCTGAGTGCCATTATGCGGCATGTGCGGGACAACCGGGGGATCAGGCTCAGCCAGCATGGGTTTATGAAAGGGAGGTCCTGCTTCACTAACCTGGTCTCCTTCTATGACAAGGTGACCCGCTTAGTGGATGAGGGGAAGGCTGTGGATGTTGTCTACTGGAACTTCAGTAAGGCCTTTGACACTGTCTCCCACAGCATTCTCCTGCAGAAGCTGGCTGCTCACGGCTTGGACAAGTGCACTCTGAGCTGGGTTAAAAACTGGCTGGATGGCCGAGCCCAGAGAGTGGTGGTGAATGGAGCCAAATCCTGTTGGCGACCGGTCACGAGTGGTGTTCCCCAGGGCTCAGTGTTGGGGCCGGTCCTGTTCAATATCTTTATCGATGATCTGGATGAGGGGATCGAGTGCACCCTCAGTAAGTTTGCAGATGACACCAAGTTGGGTGGGAGTGTCGATCTGCTGGAGGGTAGGAAGGCCCTGCAGAGGGACCTGGACAGGCTGGATTGTTGGGCCAGGGCCAACTGTATGAGGTTCAACAAGGTCAAGTGCCGGGTCCTGTACTTCGGTCACAACAACCCCAGGCAACGCTACCAGCTTGGGGAGGAGTGGCTGGAAAGCAGCCTGGCTGAAAAGGACCTGGGGGTGTTGGTTGACAGACGGCTAAACATGAGCCAGCAGTGTGCCCAGGTGGCCAAGAGGGCCAATGGCATCCTGGCTTGTATCAGGAATAGTGTGGCCAGCAGGACCAGGGAGGTGATAGTGCCCCTGTATTTGGCACTGGTGAGGCCGCACCTCGAGTACTGTGTTCAGTTTTGGGCCCCTCACTTCAAGAAGGACATGGAGGTGCTGGAGCGTGTCCAGAGAAGGGCAACGAGGTTGGTGAAGGGTCTAGAGAACAAGTCTTATGAGGAGCGGCTGAGGGAGCTGGGGTTGTTTAGTTTGGAGAAGAGGAGGCTGAGAGGAGACCTTATTGCCCTCTACAATTATCTGAAAGGAGGTTGTAGAGAGGTGGGGGTCAGTCTCTTCACCCCAGTAACAAGTGATAGGATGAGAGGAAATGGCCTCAAGCTGCGCCAGGGTAAGTTTAGATTAGATATTAGGAAAAACTTCTTCACTGAAAGAGTAGTCAGGCACTGGAACAGGCTGCCCAGGGAAGTGGTTGAGTCCCCATCCCTGGAGGTATTTAAAAGACGGGTAGATGCAGTACTTGAGGACATGGTTTAGTGCTGGACTTGGCAGTGATAGGTTAACGGTTGGACCTGATGATCCTAAGGGTCTTTTCCAACCTTAACAATTCTATGATTCTATGATTCTACGACTTGAAACCCTCCTTTCCTTTGGCCTGGCCTAGTGCGTAACAACAGCACTAAGCCTTTCCAGCTAGCTAGCCTGCATAGCTTGGTCTGTGTGTCTACAGTTGGTGTGTGCCACAATCCCTCCTCTTCCCATGCACTGAGGTCTTCTGCGTGTGCATGCTAATTTTGATCTGCCTGCTACATTCAGTGCATGATAGCTTTGGTGCACTATACATCTGTGCATGCCGAATTTGATCATGCTGCTTCTGAGGAACGCCTTTGCTCCTTCTCTAAGGCTTCTTGTGATTGTGCTAAACAGTCTCTGTCAGATCCAGCTTTCTCTCAGGACAGACAGTGTTTGGGAACGGATGTCACCAGTGCGTCTGGTGTAAGTTCACTCCTGAGGGCCCCTGGAGAAGAACTGAGCTCAGGATGTAGGCAGGCTGGATTGCCTTTTCAAGGTACCTGCACTACAGGCAGGCAGGCTTCTCCAGTGTTTCCAAAATGCTAGGGATTTCTGAGAGCCAACCTGTTCTGTGAGACTCCTCATTAATAATAAGTACTTCCCACCTTCACTGTGGACTGACTGCACTGCTGTCTGTGCTAGTGCCTTCCAGTGTTAGTCCATCTGCTGTTGAAGTCAGGAATGACTTCTTCAGTACCTTTCTCAGGCCAAGGTCTCGGGCTATAGCCTCAACTTGGGGATTTTCCCATGGCTTGTATGCTGTACCTGTTATAAGCGGTCCTTTGATCTTCCAAGGAGAGAGCTGCAATGAGCTGTGAGAGCTGAGGAGATGAGCTGTGGAGTGGAATAAGTGTGCTAGAGGGTTTGCTGGTGTTTCTTGCAGGTTAATGCAATCACTAAGGATAAAACCTCCCCAACAGAAAGATAATGCAGCTTCCCTTTCTTTACCTACACATTAAGAGTGCTTCTTACACATACATAATAGATACTAGAAAAATATTGGAGATGAGTCAGCTCAAGCTTACACTAATGGCTGCAGAGAATAATAATAGGTTACCGTTTCAATCAAGAGGTCTTGAAAACGTAATAGGGCAGCTAACATTTCAAGAAGACAAAGTTATGTTTGTCTCTGTCCTTACAATCTTTTCCTTCTGCCTTTCTGTACATAGGGCCTATATGAAACTTCTGAACACATTTTTTTTCTCTCTGCTTAAATAATTTGAGAAGAGGAATTACATTGTGGTGAAAGAGTTACAATGGGGCTTGAGTGATCTGGCATCATTTTCAGATCTACTATATTCTTAATTCCCAATGTTTGGCTCTGTCATTCATCTGTGTCTTCCTGCCAAAGACAGTGGTGGGTGGTGATAGGTACAGTACCTTTCCTTCCAGAACAGTGTAATCATTTTAAGATGGATACCACTTGGCTGATTTGCTGAATATGAGGAGCTACTAGCATATTTGCTTCGAGTGAGCACACATTAACATGGCCACATTTCTCTACATTTCTGAGATGGTTTGTTCAAAGCTATCTGTGTGCATGATGTATTGCTATGTGCTTACACCCTTCCTGTCTGAAAGCATCTCCTCCCCACCCAGATGTAATAGTGGTGGCATGAGTGTTTTCCCAACCTCTGTCTCTTTTACTCATTTTCATTAGAAGCCTTTTTTGCAGTGACTGTCTCATCCCCTGTCTTTTTTCAGTCCATCTCATCTTGCATGAGGGGTGGAGGATGAACAAAGGATGGCTGTGATTTTAAAAAAAAAAAAATATCTATATCTGCCAGCTGATGCAGCTATTACTTTGAAAGCTGATTGTGAGGAGAAAAAAGGTCCATGATACAAAGCCAACAGGCAATTGATACCCAAGAGGTGACATTCACTTTTGAAATGAACTACTTTGTATGGTGAGCACTTGAACTAGTAAACAACCGGCACCCTTGCCTAATGTCCACTGGGATCCCATGTCACTGGGTTCCCACGGATTGCCTGATGTGCCTAACGTGCCTAATGTGCACTGCCATCCCACGGTCAATTGGTTCTTTTGACCCCTGCTGGCTGGAAGGAGATCTACGGCCACATGTAACTGGCAGACAAGCCATTTCAGTCCCCCACAAATGGATCAGGGAAGCCAGAATGCTCCTTTCCCTTGACAAATCTGTAACAGGGAGGTATGTTTTCCTTCCAACACTGAATTGATGCACCTTTGCTGTGACTGAATTCTATAGAATATGAGCAATTCTCCTCTCCCAATATCTTTTCTGTGACTCTCAGATAGTGGGAAACACTGCCATCATTTACCTATGCAACCACTATCTTATTGTTACCCCATAAAACATACCCTTAGAAAGGATGAACAGTTGTCAGTTCATTGCCTGCACTGTCACTTTGCAAACTCTAAATAATAGTGAGATTATGGCGTGCTATAAAAGTACCTTCAGATAAACCTGTCTGAGTGCAGGGCTGATATTTGCTTTTGGATTAGATTTCAGTATGATCTCTTTTTTCTTTTGTTTTTATTTTCTTTGAGATAGCTCTTCTAATTCTCTTAGAAACCCAAGAATGCCGTTGAGAGTGAACCTGCAGAACACGTTGTTAAGCCAGGAAAGGAAGACTGAACGAAGTTCATTTTCAGCTGATTTGTTTATACTGGTAGCTGAGTTACTCAGCCTTTCATATAGTTCTCCCATGCACGTACTAATCTGGCTCATTGGCTTCTGAGATCTTAAAGGATCCTAGCACAAGTCTGAACAAAGTACATGCGGTGTCTAGACAGAGAGCTTAATTCGCACTCAGACTGCAATAAGCAGTGTAATGTTCTTTGCTTTTACATTTTGAAAGGCTGAGCTTGCTTGAGTTCTAGAGCTTGAGCTCTGGCCTTCTGGGAATATTATGCTGTGCTTATTAAAACAGAAAAAAAAAGGTGCTTGGGGTATGACTTGGACAAGAAATACCCTAGTCATGATAAGCTGATTGAAAGTCAAACCCTGGAAGGTAAACAGGTGCTCTTTCCTTTCTGTTCTACCTTGTCTAGTTTCACTTTCAGAGCTGTTCCAGAAGCAGCTGGTGATTCTTGTTACAGGTGTGCTTGGCTTTATGTCTGTTGATGACTGGCTTCTTTCTCATCTGTTGTTTTCAAAGTGGAGCAAATGTTTTCAAAAGAGCAAAGACTATTCTCCTCTGGAAAGACTACTGTCTTCCTCCAGGATGGACTCAGAGGCTCCTCTGGCCCAAGAGAGATGCTTGTTGTTTGCTCTCCTTGGACAGGCAAGTTAATTTCCAGGGGATGGCAAGGAACGGTGAGCTTGATGAGCTTTTCTCATCAAGAAAGGTTGAGACAAAAAAGAATTTCTTAAAATGTTTTCCAGAGGCATGGCAAGTTTTCTCATGCCCATGATCTCTGACTGCATCACAAGCTCATTTGGGGAACGCCGTGCTTAGACCAATGGTAAAATATCTTATTTTCCAGTTCTTATTCTCAGGTGCCACTGACAGAGTCCTGTGTATTTGCTAAATGCTGTGAGGTCTGTTAAGGAAGATGTGTTGCTTTTGTAGATGAAACGTAAAAGGAAGCATGTTTTTGGTGAGCTTAGGCTAGGAGCTCAGCATTGGAATTAACACTGGAAACTGGAATGGCCTTTCACCTTTCTTGCCCAAAGCTTGTAATTACCTTCACAAAATTATGGTGAGAACCAGTACCCATGGGCAAAAATAACTGGAGATGCTTCGTCAGTTTAGACACAGATTGCCCTGGTACTGCAGTCAGTGATTTCATCAGCTATCTTGATCTATTTTGCTAAACCCATCCCCCAGAGGCTTATGTGCAAAAACCCCAAGCCATTTCATGTTGTCTGACAAGCAGCCATGCACAAGTTGTGGCATTCATTACTTATTAACCTGGAATGGCTGTGAATTGACCACATAGAGGTATAAGGCTTTGTGTCATGCTGTCAATCCCTTGGGCTGCGGAGCACACCTGAATATACTTTAGTGTTCAGAACAAAGCACTTCACTGAAATCCATTGCTAATCCTCTCCCACTACGTCCATCACATCATTAGCTGAGAAGTCAGCCTCTCATCAAATTGAGAGAAAAACAAATAAGAAACATGAGAGCACAGAATGTGGGTGAACCTGAAGGGTTGCTCAAAAATTATTGTCTCAGCTGAAAAATAGGAACAGTTCTTTGGAAATGAAACCACATCTCAGTTGACTATTTGACTACCTTGTCCTAGGGGCCTTGGTTGAAGTTCTGACATCATTGTCAGCACTTTCCTTATTTCAAGCTCACTGAGTTTCCTGCTGTGGAAGAAAAACTGGCTAAAAAAAGAAAACTGCTAGAGCTTAAAAGCACTCTGTTAGCAAAAGCCAGCAGTGGAGGCCTTGGTTGATGAGTCATTTCACACAAATAAGTGCCACACTAATCAATGAGAAATACTATAAGGGGCATTCACAGGCAGGAAAAATCAAAAGCAAAGTCATGGCAATGCTAAGGGTGGGGAAAATGGGGAGGGCTATGTGCATGTGTGTGCTTGTGTGCTAGTGTGTGGGTACTTGTGTGTGTGATGAGAAAACAGGTGGAAGTTGGAGAAAGGGGTAGTTCATTGGAGCATGCTGTTCTGGGAGTAAGAACAGGTCTCCAACATCTCTGTGGCTTGTGGCCTTGTTTGTGATAAAGCCTTATCTAAGGGTTTCATAATGAGGAACTGCATGACATTTTCATCACATATTTATGACCTGCTGTAGAGATTAACGTTTCATAGGCATTTGGAAATTCAGTCACTAACACAACTGGCTTTGTTATCCTTAGTATGAATTCCGTCATTATATATCTGTTAAGTATGTATTGGTAATTTATTGATATTGCTATTCAAATTAAATTTTGAGTAATTAGTCACCAGTGGATTTGCTTTCCCAAGTTGCAGCAATATGTCTCAAAACCTTTTCAAGCTTCTTCCAAGCTTCTCTCATTGGCATTTTTCCAAGATGTTTCTTAAGAACAAGCACTGAAGCTGATATTTAGAACATATGGTGATGTGTTTGTATATGTTCATTAAATCAAGATACCAATGAAAGAAAAATGTAAGGCTTTCTATCCTTTTAAATGAAATTGTCAACCTAGATATCTATTGCCTTTGCTGAAATCCAGCCTGAAATGACTTGTAAGCAGTGCTCTGTTATGATGACAAATTAATTCACATCAGACTTTGATCACTGCTTGAAAAGTTTTCAGACATCAATTTCCAGCAGTTGCATTTAGAAAATGAGAATTCAGTTGGAGCCTCAGATTCAAAACAACAAAAGCAGAAGTATCTTCATGTAGCTGGTATGCAAACCTCTAGAAAAATGCAGGGAATTCAGCAGAAGCTTCTTCCATATGTAAGATAAAGAATTTCAGCAGCACTGTCTGATATGTACAATTGATGTTCTACATATGGCTTGCTTTACACAAAGCCCCTTGTGTTACTATTGCTCGTGTGTACAAATGCATTCACTCACACAGAATACATCTGTCTGTCTGTCTTTTCCCATTGGTCTGTCTTCTTGCCATGTAACATGTCAAAAGGAAATGAAAAAGGGAGGGGGAGGGAATCTGGCTTAAAATAGAATAGAATTATATTAGCCAGCCTAATGGTGAAGGTGCATTTTGGAAATATAGTTCTGTATATCTAATGTTTACCACTTGACTACTCATGCCTCAGGCTCAAAATGCATAATAATGCAAATTAAAACACAGCAAATAGAAGAGTTAGAATCTCAAAGATAACCATACCTAATGCAAAGTATGACAGAACATCTGCTCTTTAATTAATCTTACGTAAAGACTGAAGCTGTGCATTAGGATGCAGAGTGTTTATGACAACTGTTTTTTGTAGCTAACATGCTCCTGGCCTTCCTCATGTAATTGTTTCTGCTTTGTAACACACAGAAAGCTCTGATAAACAACAACAGCCACCTAGAAATAAAAATGTTGGGAAGGGAATGGTTCAGAAACACAAAGTCAAAATGTTTCCAGGGAAGCATAGGTGTAGCATTTAAGTATGTGGAAGTGGATTTTGATGATGATGAGAAGAATCTAACATCTGGTTTTGAGAGTACATTGATGACAGCTGAACTCCTGTGATTAAGATTAAAAATAAGGAAAAGCAAGAAAGCCCCTTTGCTTTAATGGGTCCTCAATTTTTAGGTGGTCAATTTGAGATGTGTTTTAGGAGTTGGATTTTCAGAAAGCATTCAGGCCTCTTTTCAGCAAAGGAGAGCTGCTTGACAGTATTTTGATTTAGCTACCCCAAACCACTACTGATTTCTGAAGCTCTTTACCGTTTATTCAGTTTCCCCTTCATCATGAATGCATGCAGGTGTTTGTGTGGATATACTTGCTACAAAGAGCAAAAAGTATATCTGGAACTTGTACATTCATCCAGATAAAATGGTTTCTTTGTTCGAAGACTGATTTATTTTATTTTCTTGAAAAAGTAATTGTCCAGTTATCAACATGGATATGGGTGCACTGTGATGAACACACTGGGTGGAAATTAATTTGGAGACAACCTGACAAACTAATTTACTTTAATCAAGATAACTCTAAAAGCAGTTTAGGTAACTGTTAAAACCCCCGTCTGTCTTCTGTCTAGGATGAGCAGGGTATGAAGCTTCTCTTGGCTTCAGTACAAAGGTGAGTAAGAGAGTAGTCACAGTGAAACATGAGAAGAGTTATCAGTAGATCCTCACTCTTGTTGGCTGTATTGCAAAACATCATCACCACCAGGGGCTTCATCAGGAACTCATGAGAGTCAACAGGTTGACTGTTAGTGTGGCTTAGACCTCTGGGGAGAAGAAAAACTTCCTTCAACTTCATTCCCTTCCACAGAGTGGTGCAGGCTTGGACACAATCTGACACTCAAGTGGCAGATACTTCCTGTGCATCCATCTGGAGCAAAGATGTTCTCATCTAGATTTGTGAATCCAAATCTCATCCTATATAAATTCAGTTCAAGTCTGAATGAGAAGCTCAACTTTATGTTATTAGGAGATGTCTAGTTGCAAGACATATGCCAGTTGTATAATCTGTGAAGAAAAAGAGAGGAAAGGAGGTGAAAGAGCTGTAGAAATATCAGATAAATAAATAGGAAACTTAAAATTGTATTGTCTGTATTAAGCTAGTTTTTACCACTTATTTTGTGGCTTGGTTGTGTTTTCTTAAGATAATGTTTGGGACCTTCCATATGGATCCTGAGGAAAGATAGCTATGTAAGGCATCTTGAAAACTTTTTCGCTTCGTATAAATGCTTGGAGTCCTGAATAAAAATGATAGGGTGTGCTTTAAGCTGAATGAAAATAGGTTATCTGCAGAAAAATATGAAGCTGGCATGTGGGCTATGTCTGTAAAGAATCATTTTTATTTGCCTAAATATGTATAAGGGAGGAAGACAGATAAATTGAAAGAAAAATGCCATCACAGTAATGTTCACTCTGGCAAAAGGTTTGCAAACAACATAAAATAGCTGCCTCTCTGAAATGATGGCTTTACTCAAAAGTATGTCCAATATATATACGTGTGTATATATACATATATATGTCAAAGGTAGCCTTGTTGCTATGGGAATTGTCAGCAATTATTTTCCCTTTACGTGCTGTATTATAATTAGCAATTCCTATTTCATCATGGGATGATGCAATGTAAATGCAGGCTTTCTGCTCATCCACTTCTTCCTGTTTGTAGCTTTATTCCTCCAGCTGAGTCTGTGCAGCAGATGCCAGTGTTCACTGCAATGAGGGACTGGAGAAGGACCTAAGCTTTACCAGCATTTGAATTGCTCTGGACTGCTCATCACTCCTTTAATTTATACCCTTAGAGAGATGGCAACAGAGTGTATGTCTCCTATGGAAGTGATTTGAAAGCTTGCCAAGAAAGGGCCTCAGTCCCTTCCTCCTTATAGTCCTGGCACGTAAAACCACAGAAGAAAACAAAAAGCGTTTGTGAGGAGTCATCCAGGAAGAAAGATTAACAATATACACCAAAGGAGGAGAGAGAAAAGACCCCTTCCTCATTGAAAGTGGGTCTGTGCTTATTCTAATGGAACTTTTACAAGACCCTGAATGTCCTCTAATCTGAACGTAATGCTTGTTGCTGTTTCTGCTGCTCCTTTGTTCGACATCCTGCCTGTTCTGCTTGTGGTTGGGTGAGGGGAGGGGGAAGCGCAGTCACTGGCCAGATTTATCTTTGTGTGAGGAACAAATATTGTTGTCATCCTCAAGGTTGTGGAGCATGTCTGCTCCGCAAAACAAAGGGGCAGGCAGGGCCTTGTTTGTCCACCTTGTTCTCAGAGCACCCTGGACCTCTCGTGAAAAACCAGGCAGGTTTCTAATTTTTTCTTTTCCTGAAACACATCAAAGACCGTGAGTAGAGGAGGGAGATGCTTCCCCTGCTTCCTATAACCCCTCCCTCTCCCCCCCCTTCCCCGGCCATCTTTTTTGGTTCAGAAAATTGTGTGGCTTTAACCTTGTTTGTCTAATAATGTGTGACCTTGACATTACGTGGGTTGGAAGGATTTCAGAGTTGGTTTTATCAGGATTAGCTTTTTATCTGCACAGAAGTATCCAAGGAAGTACGTCCTCTCATCTCCTTTCACCTCAGACTCCCAGCTTTCTCTCTAGTTCTTAGAACAATGAGGAGAAAATAGACCGAATTACTGTGATGGGTATGGTGATATCACATTCACTGCAGGGCAAGAAAGATGAGGCCATCTCTCAGTGCTGGGCTCAGGCACAGTGCGGTCGGTTGCATTCAACTGCATCATGCAGGAGTTCAGAGCTCTCCTCCTGTGACACCATGTACTTCTTTTCATGTGCTCTCTGCACAGGCATCACTGCAGCCTGCGCTTGGAGAAGAGCGGAGGAGGAGGGTTGTGGAAACCAAGTATAGAGGATTTATACCTCTTCATGTTTTCTCTGCTTCTTGCAACACAAACTGACTTTGAAAGATTGGCTCAGAAAATGAATACCCAGGACATTGCTCTCTGTTACTTTGCTGTGAAATTACTTTTCTGAATGAAAATATTGAATTCCTTTGAAAGCAAGTGCATAACATCTCTGGGAATGAAAATCCTGTGAAATCACAAAGGAAAGAAGATGGAGGGATATAAAAGCTTTATATCTCTAAATGTTAGTCAGTCTGAGCTTCTTCTTTTTCTTTCTTTTTGTGTGTGTTTGTGTGACAACAATCATAAATGCTCTTTCTGATGTTGATACAGTGAGTGCTGGAATCTCCTCAATGCTCACATTAGATTTATGTTTTATCTACAATAAACGGCCAATAACATGATCTTTAATTTATTGGAGAGCTTGTGAACACTCTGAGCTACACAGTCCAGTTGTTTAGCAACCCCAGCCTGCTGTCATCATACCCTGTGGAAATTATTGACTTCCATACAGGACTACCCCATCCTTGTAAAATGGCATAATATAAAAGTTACTTTCAGCAAGCCAACTCCTCAGGCCCTTAGCCTTGGTGAGTAACACCTGATTCTTCACATGTTCTCATGGTTTCCATGCAACTTCCATCAGAGTAAGGTGCTATTCCATATGGGAGATCTGGCAGGGTGTATAAACCTCAGTGAAGACTGATGAGATGTATCGGACAGATTTTTGGATGTAACTGGCACCTTCCTTCTTATATGTTCCCACTGCATTAAGGTTGTTCTTCATGAGAAAAGTATATAGCCAGCCCTAGAAATCAATAGAAGTTTGAGCATCTAAGAGGACACAGGACTGTGCACCTTGATGACTGTGGCCACTAGTTGTCTTCAGTGTTCAACTCACCAGTCTGGAAACAAGCAGCCTCTTGTGGGAGGCAGCCACAGCCCTTTGTTGTTTAATGCAGCTCCCCCTCTAAAGTCTGGTATGTGTAATATACAGAGAGCTCTGACATGCTTTAAATCAAAATGTCCAAACAACTTCTGGGTATCCCTGAATGGAGTCACAGAGATTTTGTTGTGTGGGAAAGAGAATTAAAGGGACACTGGAGGGGGGTGAGGGATCATGCAAGTTTTGATCTAATTTTCTTTAATAAAATACTGCAGTCCTCAGAGAAGTAACTGAAATCCATGGGGAAAAAGGTTTTCAAGCGTGACTGCAAAACAACCTCTTGATAAATTTTCAGAGGAAGGTAATCATGTTCCACAGAGTGCAGGGTATGGATTAATTACTTCTGTATTGCATTCTTCTCTTACTCATTTATAGAACTCTGCTGGCCTTGCTCTTGCTCCTGTTTTACATCAGTGCACCTAAAAAGAACAAGCCATTGATATGTCTTGTTACCATTTTACCTCCCCACAATTCTCTTTCACGTTGAGTAAGATAGTTAAAATGTAGAATCGGCTGTAACTCTGCCCCTGCTGAAATCAGCAGAAGATTCACTGTGTAGAACTAAATCAACACAAAGTACCTTGGAAGTTCTTCCTTTTGGACTTGTAATTCAATGTTCTTTTTTAACTCTAGACCAGGAACCCAATTTATTTCCAATTATATAAGTTTCTGGCCATTGTCAGAAACAGGATACTGATGGTCTGGCTCATATGGCCACCTAATGTTCTTATATATGCACGTATACACAGATACATATGGAATAAAGAGCTGGTGCTTTAATTTTCCTTATTCTTCTTATGCTGTTCTCTTCTGCAGACCAAACTCAGTTACTATCTCTATGCTGATGACCAGCAGATCAACATCACTACCCAGACCTGTTTTCTTCCCTCTGATCTAGAATCTAAGCCTGTTTCTGAAATCCCATGGTGGGTATCTAGTCCTCAGACCAAGGTCTACATACCTAAACCAGAGTTGTTAAACCTGCCATCCACTGAGCTTTTGTGATGACCTGTTTAGTTGATCACAATGGAAAGCCACCTGTGACACTGGGTAGTGTCTTCAGCTTTCTTCACAAACTTAAATCCAGGTTATTGGTTCATCTTTCTCATTCTTTTCACATTATATGTTACATGACTGTGTCTTCTCCATCCACATTGTCTATGGTTGGTTAGGCTCCTCACACCTTGTGCCATATCATGAATATTCTGGTCTTTGGCAGAGACTAAGGCCACCTTGTCTCATTCCTATAAATCTTTCCAACGTGACATTTTGACTGCAACTCCCTTTGCTTAGTATCTCTCCACTTATTTTTCCTTCTTTAGCATTTGGGATATAACTGACTTACCTTCATTTACAAGACCCCTCACACCTGTTCTACCTATCACCTCTCATTCACTGGATGATGCTTCATTAAGATAACATCTTCCACCTCTGATTGGCCCCATCTGCCACCTTTTACCTTTGGTGTTTTAAATCTTCAAAAGGTAACCTTTGTGCTTTCCCTGTGCAGCTGCATAAATTTGAAACGAGGTCCCCATTAACATCTGCCTCATCTCCACCACAAATCCTTGCTCAAAATCCTTCTTCATCACAGTACCTGTGGTCCCTGCTATGAGGGCTGAGTGGCTGCTATGTGGGGATGATTTCCCCTCACAGTGGCTGATACTGCTCTGTTGTTTCCTTCTCCACCTCCATCAAACCTTTCCATTCTTTCTTTGTCTTTCCCCCCTGTGGCTGTCTTCATCTGTTTGCTTTCTAAGGCTTTCATACATTTTTGTGCTGAGTTTGGACAGAGCCTAGCACAATGAATTCTTGGTCTGGACTCTGGGAACTGCAAGCTACTAGAGTACAAATAAAGAATATGCATTTAGAGGAAAACCATATGTTACTTTTGGGTCTTGCAATTAGAAAAGATAATACTATTATAAAGAGTTTGAGCAGGAACTCCAGGAATTTGTACTCAGTTTTACCTGCCACAGCCCTCTTGTATGACCATTAGAGAGTCATTCAATCTCACTGTTTTTCAACACCCCCTCAAGACTGATTGATTAATATTTTGTTATGGTATAAAGTTATAAAGTATTGCACTAAGACAAGCCATAGCAGTATTTAGATAAAAATGCAGGGAAAATCCTTGATTATCTGAATATGCAGTGGAGGAAACAAGCTTGTTAAAAATAACAGTATCTATGATAGTTAATGTCCATGCAGAATGATGATGATAGTAAAAAATATCTTTTCAGTGTCTCAGCAATATTTCCTTTGCAATCAAGAAATTAAAGTTGAGCTACAAACATTTTTCTTGTTTGGGGAGGAATATTTCCTCTAAGGATCTCCTGAAATTTCAGATGTGCAATGGCTCTAACATTCCTTTTCCCATGCAGAATTATTTTGGTAAGCAAGAAATAAAATTAAACCCAGGCATAGCAGTATTTTAAAAGAGGAAGGCAGTAGCCTTGAATTATCCATGTTGATTTGACAAAGCCAGTGATGCTGCAGATATAATGCACGGCACTGCTGTCACATCACCAAGTGACATCTTTTTATCCAAAGTGAAAATGAAATGTCAAAGTGAAAGAGTTCTGCAAGTCTTCTCGTGCTGTTTGCAAGACAAGTAAAACTCACTTTTGTGCAGTAGGGTAGGTGTTTATCAGAACTTTGCTTTAAATTAGTGGTTGTTCAGGTAGCAATGTCTAGTTAAGATTGCGTAACGTTATTCTTACCTAAGACCCTGTTGTCAGTTGCTTTTAACCTTGCCAGGCATGAGTTGTTTGGCTTGAAATTTTCAATGCTTCATATATTTCCGTCTTGGTTTTGTTTCAGAGAAATTTTTTTCCATTTAAACTTTTTTTAACGGTCCAAGAGTTTGTTAGAATGTTAGCAGAGGGAATACATCCATAATAAGTACTTTTACAAATGCCTTCATGGTATTCCTGTGCCTCGTTGTTTTGGAGAGGTTCTTCTCATTTGCCAGCAGTGCTTTCCTGTAGTAGGGTCCTGTTGCTACCCATATGAAGACTTCCTCCAAAGGCCAGGCTGCAATCCTTTTCATTTCCTATGTGTGCAACAGAAATTTCTTGACTTACGAGAAGCCTTCTCTGGAGATTTGGAAAGATGGCTGTCATTAACAAAGGTGTGTGCAAGCCATTGCCAGGGAGAGGCTGACCAAGGTCCAACTAGCATTGCTGTGCTTTCTTAGCAATCACTATCATAAGCTTCCGAAACTGAATTAAAAAAACAGAAAGCTGCCCTTAACTGAGCTGACTTTGCAGGGAGTAGATCTGGTGGCTCCATAGTCAAGATGCAGAAAGGTGGGACATGTGGAAGAAAATAGGGTTTGATTGTTAAGCTAAAGTAGGCATCATAATGGCTACTCAGTGGCTACTGTGCTGAGATGTTGTTTGTAAGAGCTGTTCTTACATTGTCTTAACTCTTGTAAGTTTGACCTTGCAATCTTAAACACTTCTTTTAACACAGCTCTTGAAACAGTCACAGAAATCAGCATATGCAATACGCACATACATTCAGCTTGTTGTTTGCTCTGTGAAGCTTCTATAAAGTTTTAAGCTAGCTGCAGAAAAAAAGGAAGACTGGGAAATTTTCTCAGCCCATATGACTTCATCAGCATGAGAGGAAAACATATATATATGTGTACACACACATATAAAAATATAAAAAAGAATATATTGGAATAAATTTATTTTGCCTATCTATTTCTCACCAACTTTTCAAAAGCTAAACTGTACCAAGTCATAGTCAGAACATGGTCAGAAAGATCAGTTATGAGCAGTCCTAGGTTTTATGAGATTAACAATATTTGGTTGACACTACTGAGTACTTTGCTTTCCTCACTTGTTCTCTTGAAATTTGGAACCTGTTAATTTGCCTCCTTACAGGAGGAGGGCAGAGGTTGTAAAAGGGTATAAGAGGTTTTAGCTGGTTTTCTACAGCTTGTGTCATCCAGTTCCTACATGTATGACATGATCATTCTGCTTGCATTGTTCTTGGGGTCTCTCCTGGGTTTGCTGTTGCTTTTATTATAGAAATGCCTGAGGTTCAAATGTGTTGCAGGTCATACAAGAAGAAAATAATGTCAAATGCAATTTACAGGTAAGGAATTGAGTCACTGGGAGGTGAAAGTGACTTATCTTAGCTTGGATAGCAATCCATTACAAAAGCCATGATGTGAACCAAGTCTTAGTCCTGTACCCCAATTATACGAACAGCCTTCTACTTGGTTAGAGAAACATTCATCTGAAGTCATTGGAAGAATTTTGTGGTCATGAGTGTACAATAAAAAATTCAGATATGGTGTGTGTGAGATGAATCATTCTTTAAGCACAGTTAGGAAGTCAGCATGGTCAGGTCATTCTGCAGTCAAGGGGAGAGCAGGAAGCAATCAGGCATCAGGCAGTTTCCAGGCTAGGGGCTTCATTAGGTTGCCTCTGCCTAACATCTTAAGTGTTAGCTGGACAACAGTAAGCTGTAGTGTACTACTGCCAGCTATTCCCAAGCAAGATGATCTTCTCTAAGAACAGAATGTTGAATATTAAATCCAAGATCCCAAATTTGTATTTATTATTTATATGTTCTCAAAGTATGATGGTCCAAGCTTATTTTATTCAAACATAAATCTTCCCTTAACTAAGCTATCTTCTTTGTGAAGTCCAATTTGCTATAGCTCTGTTTATGCAAGATACAGATGAATCTTACTAGAAATATTGGATTACAGTAGTCACAACAGATTAAAACAATTGCAGGACAAAAAATGGACCTATTTATACACTGGAATGTACAAGACTATATCGTGACCAAACCAACATTACTCTAGATCAGTAACATAGATATACTGATTGCTGTTAGGAAAAAGCCAAGATTTAACTTATGATGATATTTGACACATCTTTTTTCTTGAAGTTTTAGAGAAATGTCAAGTATTAAACTAAAAATTTTTGTATTGAGCAACAAGATTTACTGAAATACAAAGCTTTTAATAGCACAATAGAATACAGATTTAGAAATTTAAGTTCTTTAACTCTTCGGAGACAGAAAAAGGGCTGCTTATAACATATACATGGTACAGCTGTATTAAATTATTTGATCATTGCATGATCCCATTCTACATCTTACTGAAAGATGGTGAAATCTGTGTCTCTCCCATCGGTTAGTAATTCTAATTAAATGTGTCTTCATGGTGACCATAAGAAGTTAAGACACAAAACCAATAGTTTGTATTTGGCCACAATTTATTATTTTTTCTGAATCCAAAGTAGATACTAATAAGCCTATCATTTTACTTCTCTTCTCATGACATGTCTTAACATATACAAAAAAGTGTCACACATGCCTTGGCCAATTTTTAAAATATGGATGCCTCAAACAAGGAGGTTTAGGAACCAAAACCATTTTCTGTTCTGAGAAATGTCTTCTTCTCCATGAACAAAAATATGGAAATATACTCAACTCTTAGTAATTCAAACACTCTTTAAACCACTTTGGTTAGTATTTTTAACACGTGTTTAAAGGGCCTATGTCTAAGTTACTGTTTTAGTCAGATTTTAGTGAAGTAACATTCAGTTTGTTTTAGGTAATGTTCGATAACCACTAAAAAGACAATAACTGATTACTCGTGTACTTGTTTTAAACTGTATGTGTGTGTTTGTTTTTTACCTGCATCAACTCACATAGACTGTTGTTTTTGGCTGATGAAATAAATAAAATAAAGCAGTAGCACACGACATCTGAAAAACTGATTTGAGAAATCAGTTTGAATGGGTATAGTTACAAGCATCTCATAGACTTAAAAGTGGAGAATTATACTTAAGAGTTCTGAGAAAAGACAAGATATTGAACAACAGATATCCAACAGGTTGTTACAGGATTGGTACATTGTTTCTCATTCTTCTTGAGTGTCTTTTTCAAAAAATCTGGCATCAAGGATAGTGTATTGATGCAGGCAGGTCTGTGTTACACATATGCAGAGCCTCATTCCACCAATAGCTTGACTAACTTTGGTGAATACTTCATTTATGTCTGGACACTGAACTTGGTGAAACCACTCATGAAATGAGTTGCTGACAGATACGGGCAAGGATATCAGAAACTTGTCTGTATAGAGTGTGTGATGGAGGAATTTCAGCAGTGGTGACTTGGGCTGGTACAGTCATTCCCTGTGAATGGAGACCTCTCTCTCTGTGAACACATCTCTATGACAAGACCAGGTGAGAAGTCATGTGGCTGGTCACTGAGATGGGATTTCATCCACTCCCTTGGTCAGCATCCAGAGCAGAAGTCATTCAGCAACTGTGGTTAACAGCCTGGGCATAGGTGCTGAGTCTGAACATCTCCACACCTTGGTAAGCATGGGCTTAGACCTGGCAGTCAGATTCCAGGCTGCAACTTTGGCTGCTCTGTGACTGTAATTTCAAAATGTGGAGCTTAACCTGTCCTTGATGATTTTGGGGGAACAAATGTAGTTGCACCAAAAAATCCCTTGCTTAGGGCGTTCAGATTATCCATTGTGGACACTGTAGCCCTTGCAGTTCACCCAGCTCAGCATCCCCCGAGGCAGGGCTGTGTTTGTTCTCTAGTTTCTATTATCTAGCACATAGCTGAGTTTGGAGAGAGTTTCCAAATCCTGGCTGGCTTGTAAAATTATTTTCTCTTGGCAGAGGTGGATGAGAAACAAAACTCACTAGACTCACTAGAATCAGTAAAATCATCAGAAGATGCTCACTGAACATTTGAAACATAAACAAACTCCTGCTAGGTCTGAGCAAGTGTCTAACGGTGCACCACTAAAACCAGCCACCATTTAAAATGCCAGCACTTACAGAAGTTCATGTATCATGGCATCAGCATCAGGCAGTGTCTCCCGTATTCAGAAAGGGAGCAACTTTGGGGTATCTCGTTTACTCCTGGTAACTGCTGGGCACCAGGAGGTCTCAGGTTATGTGTGCTGTGTCAGGGGCTGTAACTTTCAATGGATTCCCTTCCCAAAAGTGGATTAGGAAGGAGAGCTCATCTTCATTATTCACTGTGAGATGAGATAATGGGGGAAGGCAATACTCCTCCCCTGCCATCTCCCCACAGACTTTGAACAGGTAACTACCTGGAAAAGTCTTTGAATCTCTTAGAGGGAATTCATGGGTCTCCTTTGTCACGCTGAAAGACGTGCGTCTGCTCTCACCAATGCTGAGCGGTGTGACAGCATGCTACTAAATCTGCTTTTAGCTGCTTCAGAGATACGTTAAGCAAGGAAGAAAGCAGAGTACCAGTGGGTGAGCTTTTAATGGGGTGGGAGACAGACTGCTGCTCTTTTCTCCATGATTCTGGAGACCATCATGAAAAATGTTGCTCTTTCCTTCTCTCTCCTGAGGTTTTGCACTGTTATTATACCTTCACTCAAAACTGTCATTCTCCAGGTGTGCCACACTGAGTGATCCCTCAGGTGTGTGCATGTCTTTGCAAGTAGGCGCAGCACACAACACTTTCATCTCCAGTTTGGTGTGAAAAGAACTAATGCAGCACTCCAGCAGTCTAAAGTAAGTCTGCTGTGTTTTTCCACCCTTAGTAATATTAGAGCAGAGTTAGAAATGCAGTGGTAGGGAGAAAGTAAGAGTCACTAGACATAGATTTGTTGGTTGCAGTTTGGAACTTTTTCTGCTTAAAATAAAGCCATAATCCAGCCCCATGTTAACATTCAGTGTCCCATCACTCCTTTAACATACAGCATCTGAACACATTTGTCTGGGGCCTTGAAAATTGAGCGGGAGTAAAAAGTTGTCTTTTTTATGGAGACTAGTTTAATGTTTACCTGCCTTCTGTACCTAAGTGAGTATTTCAAAGAAACGTGTTCTAAAGTCTTTCTTGCTACGTGTGTCATATTTATTATACCTGGTTCTTACTGGTTTGGACAGTTAGATGGAAGTAGTTCTTGCTTCCTACTAGACCCCAAATTGTGTATATTTCTTCTTAAAAAGTGGTAAATAAGACTGTACTCTCATTTCAGGACTTAATTTCTTCTGTGGGTCATAAAGACTGCTTTAGTTAGAGCTGGATCATTGCAATATGGAACAGTGTTGGCCCATTACCCAAGGCACAGACATTTACAAAGCTGGAAAGTCTTTACCTCTCCATTTTGTATGGACAGTGCTGGGGATTTACAGTAACTGGGAACTGAAAACTGTTCCCCAGATCTGTCACGTTTAGCCTGGATATAAACTGAGATCAAAGAAGAGGATTCCTCACTTCGGTGAGTAGGGTGGTGGTAGATGAGGAAGTGTTGTGGCATCTACTATGCTACACAGTCAGTCCTTGACTGTAGCCATCACATGCCAGCTGAGGAATACATCACTCTGTTACTCTGCGTTTTTTTCCACTCTGGACCTGGACCTGATTTGTTTCCTTCAGCTGGCATCTTTGCTTTTTATCAGAACTGCTAATGAAAGCAAGCCTGTAACACAAGGTTTCTGCTAGAGATAATATTTCTGCCTCATTGTACAGTTTCTTGAAGATGTGAAGTCTTTTTAGAAATGTTAGTTTGCTCTTCTTTTTAGGTCTTTTATGTTTATTGAGCATTTCAGTGGATAGACCTCTGTGGAGTGTGGGAGTCATGGAGACTCCTAGCTTTCCAGGCTGTTGCTGGTTGTGGCTACCATCTAAAAAATTTATGGGCTTGGTACCTGGTAGCCACACAACGTTGAATGAACTGTAGTTTATACTGAAGATAGTCCGCTTGATTTCAGCGAGATTTCTGTCACAGTAAGGGACTCCTCAGCATGGTAGTATCTGCTCTTCTGCTTTGTAAGCTTCCATTCTTGCTTAGAGGTAGCAACCCTTGCCAGCATGGGGATGAGCAAATGAATTGCTCAATAAAATCATTGCGTCCATGATTGCAGACAGTAACTTGTTATAGAGCTCTGACCAGACAATTAAATCCCCAGAACAGAAATAGAGACTTTTACAGTCCTCAAATCAAATTCCATCAAGCCTTTTGTACTGATAATCTTCCTTTTCCATAACATCATGTGGAAGCAACATCACAGGGGTGTGTATGTGAGAGCAGAATGTGACCCATGCTTTATAATCTCTTAAAGATTAGTTGTTACAGGCAGTCAGATGGGAACTGAACATCACTTCCTCCACAAGTTCATTTTTGAAGAACTCACTTTGATTTTTAGTCTTTTTTTAGCATTTTGGAAAAGTAGGCCTTGAATACTTGTAAAAATGTGGATACCCACAGTGAGGTCTCCTCAAGAATTTACATTGCTCTCTTTCATGCGATGAAGACACGATTAGTCTAATAATCATGGTTATGGAAATATTTTTTTTAAATAAGAAAAAAGAAAATCAATGAATAGAAACCTCCATATCCTTTTACTAATCCTACACTTAATCTGACTAAGTGCTGCTGATTTTGCATGTGAGAGAAGATGTGCCTTTGACAGGGAGTTTAAGAAAAGTGACAATTTTACTGGCAATTCCCCTGTTGCTACAGAGATCAAAGGCACACCAAAGCTGCTAACCTGGAATATGAAGTGTGCTAAGAAAGTGTGAAAAGAAGCAACAGATACTTCAGGAAAACAGCTATTTTACAGTATTGCTGCAAGAACTTGCAGTATTGCTGCAAGAATTTGTTCACTTGTTTTTGGCATACCTCCCTTTATCTGACTCAGTGATATTTTGCTAGCTGCCCTTACAGTATTTTTCATACTTGCTCCTAAGCACCAGTTTTGATAACAACGGCCCAGTAATGGATGTCATGCATGCCCAGTATTTGTCATATGATCTCTAGTTCTCCCATACTGCATGGCTCAGTCATTCTGCTTTGACAATATAAATGGGCCTTAAAAAAGAGTGCTGGTGTCCTTCCTCCTTCAGCCTGCTGACGAAAAGCTGGACCAAGTCCCTGAAACCTTACCAGTAATGGGCCACATGTCCTACTGATATAAATGGTACAGTTGCATGGACTTACATGGAACTGATAATCTTGCCTTTAATTGAGCACTCCGAAAGTGTCTCTCTGTTGTAGAAGAAATATTTGCTCTTGGCTGGCAAGGCAAAACTGTAGAAAGAGGAAGTGAGTCTGTTCTCCTTATTTAAATGTTTCTCCTTTCTTGAAATCATTAGCTAGTTAGATTTTCACTTCATTATTCATCAGGCCTTGGTGAGCTGCCTACATGCAGAGCAGCAAGCCAGTCAGGGTTTTCAGAATTGTGGCTTTACCTTGGCAATTCAGACCCATGGAAACGTTTTCACTGACCTAACTAAGGGCAGGCTTGAACCTTTCAGTGCTTTGAAGTGTGCTTTGTTCTAGCAGTCAAATGCAGGGCAGCCTTTTCTGCACATGAGCTGGGCTCCATGAGGCCATTGCTCTTCGCCCAGGACTCCCCCCGCCGCCACTGAATTTGGAGTTGCCCATGGAGAGAATTCAGACTTTCCCTGCAAAACGAATGGTAGAGGAGAAAACAAATCTGATGGGAAGTACAGAATGTTCTTTCTTGTGTGAGTGACTTAAATTTTTATTGCGCTTTTTCAAAGAGAAACTGACCCTACTTTACAATGAATCAATGAAGATTTGGTAATACGAACAAATGAGCTTTCAATTGTGCTATTGAGTCTATCAAACTACAGTATCAGGAACTGTATTGTTTGCATCTCTTTAAAAGCACAATTTGTTCCTAAGCCACAAATACTCTTAAAACTTCAGCCATTTTGTGGAAATCAATGAGAATCATGCAGACAGATCTCAAAGTATCATTTCAGCCATAAATTATGCACCTGATGAATAATCCTATCCCATGGTCACAGTAGACAACAGAAGACCACAGAAGTAGAGTAACCTCGTTGCTTTTATTTCCATTCCATATGCCACTTCCAGTGATGGTGAACTGGAGTGAAACATCAGCTATAAACCTCTTGGCTCTGGAAAACAGGCAACATTCTTAGTGATGTAGCTGAAAAAGTGCTTTCAGGCAAATTGTATACAGCATATAATTCAGCATATAATTTTTTCTTTCAAATGTTCTGTCAATTTTTCCATTGAGACAACTCCTTAGATTTTCCAAAGCTATTCTTCTCCCCTGTGAGCTCTGTTCTTTTCCCAGCATAATGGCCCATAATGGTTCTTGCAGCCATAAGGAGATGATTAACTAGTTTAACCTGATGGCTCTTAAGACAAGTCAGCAAACTGTTAACCTCACAAAATTCCAGCAGACTCTCAACAATATCTTGCTATAATCTTAGTAATATGGAGTCTAATCCTCCAGTTCTTCCAGGTTCATTGGCAGTTCTGCTTGAACATGAGGATTGCATGGTATATCCCCATGCAAGGTGGTTAGAAACAATTGATTCTGTATCTTAACAAGACCAAAACTTGTGTATAAATTCATTTTTAGATGAAGAAGGAAAAAAATCTCCTTATTATTTTGCTGGTCAAGAGGAACAGAGAACACTGGATTAAATCCCATGATTATTTTTTTTCTTGCTGAATTCCTTCATAAAAAATTCTCTTACCAGCATTTTCCTTTCTGTTTGAACTGGTTTTAGTGGATTTGTTACTGCCTTACTCTGAAGGTCACCTAAACACTTCTGTATGGCAGGATGAATGTTCATCCCTCTGTGTGACCAGTTGTCCTATTTATGCTTGTCTATCACATGGTAAGGGACTTCCAGATGGCATGTGATGATGGCTGTTTACTCACATGATAGGTCTGTGCACAGTCATAAGACATCCAATCCTTTTCTGTGCTTGTCCTGTCATTTGGTGTATCCTTCTCATATGACTGGAGGCCTGCATTTTGGTCATGTTGTTGCAAATCAAGATACACAGTAAAGAGATTATGCCCTCCCTCTGCAGAAGCTGATAAGACCTGCATGGCCAATGAGACAGTTGGCTCGACACCTGTCAGTGCAGAGTGAAACTACATGAACTACATGAGCATAGTCACCTTCTTTCCTCCCTATGGAGATGTACACAAGTCTTAAGCTTAGGTAGATGGAAGAAGCTCAGCTGTTCCCTGCGTTCCTCTGTCATTGTAGCAGTTGAATCATAGAAACATAGAATCATTTAGGCTGGAAAAGACCTTTAAGATCATTGAGTCCAACCATTAACCTAGCACTGCCAAGTCCAGCACTAAACCATGTCCCTAAGCACTACATCTACATGTCTTTTAAATACCTCCAGGGACGGGGACTCAACCACTTCCCTGGGCAGCCTGTTCCAGTGCCTGACTACTCTTTCAGTGAAGAAATTTTTCCTAATATCTAATCTAAACCTCCCCTGGTGCAACCTGAGGCCGTTTCCTCTTGTGCTATCACTTGTTACTTGGGAGAAGAGACAGGCCCCCACCTCACTACAACCTCCTTTCAGGTAGTTGTAGAGAGCAATAAGGTCTCCCTCAGCCTCCTCTTCTCCAAACTAAACAACCCCAGCTCCCTCAGCCGCTCCTCGTAAGACTTGTTCTCTAGACCCTTCACCAGCTTCATTGCCCTTCTTTGGACACGCTCCAGCACCCCAATGTCTTGTAGTGAGGGGCCCAAAAATGAACACAGTATTCAAGGTGCAGCCTTACCAGTGCCAAGTATAGAGGGAGAACAGGGAGCAGATGGAGCCATGAGTACCAAGAACCTGGAGCAGAAAAGCCAATCAATCAGCCAGCTTAGCTGCTGAGAAAGGTGGTAAATTACTGCTGAAATTAGGTGACTGATGTCCTCAAGGAGGAAATGGGAAGAGGTCTATCTGAATCACAGTGTTTCTGTGGATGCAGCAGCCTGGAGCTGAAAACTCTGGATGTATTTACCCCAGAGCAGGAGGCCTGGGCAGTGAGAGTGAAGGGCTTCATTTGGTGGCGCATTCTGGGCCTGCTGTGCTCATTCCTACCTAGCAAGAAGAGCAGCAAGAGACATGGGATGTAAATAACCACACAGAGATGTAGATGCAAGCATTTAAAGTAAAGAGAAGAAAGCTAAAAATTACCTTACACCAGAGGTTTTCTCCAAAATCTGTTACTGCTTTTCACACTGGAACAAAAAGGAATGGAGTCTTTCAAGCATCTTCTTGGCAAGTCCTGTAGTTAGTGTAAACCACACTTTTCTCTCCAAGGAGGTCACAAAGGCCATGAAAATACAGAGGGACACATATCCATAATGACGTTTCACAGTAGACGACTGATACAGGAAGCAGTATTGGCAAAAATACATCTTACACATGTATAGATGAGGTAGAAACCAAAGCCAGTTTCTTCCTTAATGCTTTTTGGATCCTACCCACATAGTTCTCATTGTTGCATAAAACCTGTTGAACTGTTGCTATGACCAGTTGCTTCTTCATTTGAGTCATCCCCTTTCAATACACAAAACAGATGGTGGCTGTTCTTAATGAAAAGGGCTATTATTGTAGCCTTTTTTGTTAGTAAATGTGGTTTTGATGACTTGGGGAAAAATATTGACAAATTTCTTTATTGAAAAAGTTTACATCTCTCAATTTTCTGCTTTTACCTACAATAAAAAATTACTCACAATTTCACTTCACCAAAACCTAGGGATTTTCCTGCATAATAAAATTATACTGAAGTTTTGAAAATCTATTTTGGTGCTTTCCAGTGCTTTTCAATGATAAAATGTACAGAGAAAAAAATATTTCTTTGCTTGTTTGTTTTAAAGCCATCGTTCTAAAGCTTTCTGAAGTGAAAACAGCTTAAAACCCTTTTGTAGAAAATACTTTCCATTTTCAACAAGCCCCAGTGTACATTAATGCATAGAACAGCGTATGCAGATACGTAAGTTATGAAACTAGGGTGAGGTAAACTCACATTGTGTAATTGCATCTCAGACACACTAATTTTAATTTTTTTAGTATTTTACTTGGATGCCTGCAGAGTCTTAAAAAACATCCACTTACTGCTGCTAAAGACTGCTAGGAATAGATTATAACTCTTGAGGAATCTCCATCACTGGAAGGTCTTAAAAAAAGAATTTAATGAACCTATGACAGGAAGAGTTTTGGTTTTCCTGACCCAGTTTTAGAGCAGTGGGGTAGGACAGATAATGGCTTAGTATCCCTGACAGCTCTGTTTTCAAAAAGGATGGTCTTACTGATCATTTGTAGAAGTCAGTAGGCTCCAATAATTCAGGAGTTACAAAACTCCTAAAGCTCAATGGAGGTTGCAAAACACAAGCAGCATTCTGGTTAAGCACTTAGAAAGCTAACCCACCCTGACATTGGGGCTGCCCTGATATGTATAGTTATCAGCAACCTGGCTGGTTACTTTGAAGCAGTTATTGTTTCCTGGATTACCTGAAAGTGTAAGGGCTTCTCTGCAAAAAAAAGAGGTTATTCTGAACAAAGAGGAGATACAAAGTCAATGTGCAACAGCTTAATACAGAAACAAGCTAGCAGACGAGTCCTCAGTGAGGCCACAACATCTTTTGTCTTCAGCACTGACAGGGCTGCAGTGCACGAGGTGGTAATGCCTTGCTCCTCTTTGTCCTCTTTGCAAAGCTGAGTGCCCTCAGTGTGCGTAAACTTCCTGAACAGAAAAAATGGAACTGACTGACAACTGAATATGAGCTTTGCTGTTTTCATTTGTACAGGCAGAAGCTCTACTCTTTTGGGGACCTATCTGACCAAGAGAAGGATTTGTTCTTGTGGTAAAGCTGCAGTATCTTGTCTTTCTCCTGTTTTCTTCATAATACCTTTGTGCATACCCAGGGCAGATTTAGTTTATATTTCTGTTGTACAGCACTTTACTCGACAGGTAAAAAATTAGTAATTTTGGAGATTTTAGATATCACACATAGGTGATTTAGAAAAATATTCTCATTGGAAAATGTTCACTGCTTTGAGGTGGTCTTGAAATTACCCCCCAAATTCATTATAATCAAACCTTAGCCAAAGACAAACTGCACTGCATTCTCCAACTAACAAGCTCCTCTTTCCGAATTTAAATATTGAAATGGAAGTGTCCTGGTTTTGGCTGGGATGGAGTTGGTTTTCTTCCTGGTAGCTGGTATGGGGCTGTGTTCTGGGTTTAGGTTGAGAACAATGTCGATGATACACTGATGTTTTGGTTCTTGCTAAGTACTTGCTAAGTGGTGCTCACACTGGTCAAGGACTTTTCAGCTTCCCATGCTCTGCCAGGGGCACGGGAGGCTGGGAGGGGCACAGCTGGGGCAGCTGACTCAGACTGGGTGGGGGGCTATTCCATACCATGTGACATCATGCTCAGTATATAAGCAGGGGAGTTGGCCGGGGAGGGGTTCGGTCGCTGCTTGGGGGATGTGCTGGGCATCGGTCGGCGGGTGGTGAGCAATTGTACAGTGTACCGCTTGCTTTGTATTACTACTGTTCTATTTTTTATTTTACTTTAGTTATTAAACTGTTTTTATCTCAACCCACGAGTTTTCCCCTTTTGCCCTTCTGATCCTCTCCCCCATCCCGCCGGTGGGGGAGTGAGCGAGCGGCTGCGTGGTGCTTAGTTGCTGGCTGGGGTTAAACCACGACAGGAAGCAATAACTGAGCTTTCCCATTACATGCCTGATGTTTGTCACCTTTCAAACAGAGACTGTTAGGCATTTTATCATTATCTGTTATTGATATCCTAACATGTTCCTTCTTTTTTTTACTTTGCTTATTAAAAGTTTATAATAAAACCTTAGTGTTCTGGACAGAATAATTTAAGTATATATGTAAAAAATGTCTCCATTTCTATTAATGCTCAAACTTGATGTGGAAACCTGCTTACAGTTGCAAAGTAAAGTCAGTAAACACAGACTTCTTCATTGGCTACTGGGAGAAAATTATTCTAACGTCTACTTACAAGAAGAAGGCTTCAGGGTCCAGATGTGCATGTATATGACAGAGCAATGCTACTTCAGGAATGTATCTTGTTGGACAGCCATGTCCCCTACAGAATGAAATATTTTGGTATAGCTAGCACCACTAAGTATGATATCAGAGTTTCTTGGTGAAATGCAATCACCTTTTTTATACAGACTTCAACTAAATATGAAGCAGGTTATTCTGACCTTAAAACTTTACGGAACTCTTTTTTTAACTAGCACAGAAAACTACTAGTTAGACTGGAAACCACTGAAAGGGTATTTTGAATTGGAAATGAATGGGCTTAATGTTTTAAAAATGTACTTAAGTCAAATTCTAAGACAGGCAGTTCATTCTTATGTGCATGGCGGGTATTTCTTTCTCAGCAAATCTTTCAGAAAGGTATAAACACTTCAGGAGGTACAGCTCAACATTTCTGAAATCATAGTCATTTTTGGTTATTCATGGCCTGGGCTATAATTTAGAAACATTCAAAGACCAACCATGATTAGTAGTCACCATGTCTAATGTGTTCAGCTCTACAGTTATGAGCCAAGAATGAGTGGTATGTGCATACCAGAGCAAATGGAGAAAAGGGTCTGTGAGTATTCATTGAAATTCAAAAGTCAGTTTTAATTCAATGATGTTCATGGAATGTTCCCATTCACTTCCTACAATCAGATTTTGGGCATTTACACAAGAAATCACCAAGTGCACAATTTTGCCCTGGGTTTTCATTGCAAGTTAATTTCAAATTGAATATTTCAAAGCATGGTATTAATAATATTTTCAAGCTGGGTTTGGTTGGTTAGATGATCTCATGATACTCTGCCAGTTCCCTCTTCGATGCTTTTTACGTGTGACCAAGTGCCTGCAGATCAAACTGTAGAGACAGACCCACCTACTACATTTTCTTCCTGATTTCATGCAATACCCAGTTTGGCCTAATACAGTCTTAGGGCTGGGGCACCATAAATATACTAAGGAAACTAGGTGGCTTTAAATATAAAGAAATCAGGAATCAAGCAAGTATATTTGATCCTAATTTTTTTCATACTGGTTTGATTCAGGAATGATGGCCTTGATGTCAATGGCGCTGCACAGGAATGGGCAAGTAGGGTGTCGTTCAGACTGACTGCATACATGTACAGGGTGCTTCCATGTCATGAAGTTCAGATTCTTCTAAGTCTGAAAGGCTTTTTTTTTTTAAACTATTGCCTCAGCAGAACCAGAATTCTGCCTTTACCATTGGCAAACAGATAAGTCTGGAGCTGCAGTGGTGGAAGGAATTGCTGAACCTCAGCTGTGGTTTCTAGAATTCATAAGTCTTAGTAGTATTTCCTGAGTTACAAATACCCATATAGACCCTATATACCTATCAAGGACCAAAAGAAGGATGAAAGAGTTTGGTGGGTGATGATATATGTAGCAAATGTTCTCTTTGGGAGAGAAAAAAATGCTCTATTAAAGGAAAAAAAGATATCATTTCATAAGGAACTGTGAAGAAATTAATTTTTCAAGGTGTTCATTTAAACTTTGAAAGTTTTTGACATGTGAAGGGCTCAGTAGCTCCATGAAATAGTGTAATCTTTTGGTTATGCTGTTACTGTCCATGTCAGTCTATTTATACATCTGCCTAGGGTTAAGATCAAGGGCATTTTTCAAAAACTTCTTTTAATTCCTGGATTGCATTTCAAGTGAAAATCAAAGATACGTAAGAACATTTTGTGACTTGAAAAGTTTTCTCTTCTTGATGTTAAAAATGCAGTTGGAGGTCTCTCTTCCTTATCTTATGGTCAGTGCTACCCAGTGTGATCTGGATTACTCAATTCTCAGTAAAGATTCTTTGGCAAAGAAGACTTTTTTTAACCTTTTTTTAAAAATTACTTATGAAATGTCAAATGTCTTGTTTAATACATTTCTCCTAAGCTCTGCTAATGAGTTGTAGAGGACAGAGAAATTTAATTATTTGTTTTTTAAAAATATGAATGTGGGGTAATGAGGTTCGATGAGTGAAGATGCAATTGCTGAGAATAGCACTAACAGTACAAACTAAAGAGTCATCGAGTATCACAAGAATTTAATCTACTATAGTTTTTCAGGGTTCCTCAAGGAATGATCATTTATAATCCTGTGGCATATGCTGAGAGTGAGGACTGAGGTTTCTGTGATTGTGTGGCTATGAGGACAGGGTCTTTGTGCATGTGTACGAAATATGCATGTGAATGTGTGTGTGCACGCCCATTGTGCTCTCTGTATAATACTCAACATCTGTCTGCTGAAATGTCACCAACTCACTGCATTTTTTAGAAGTATATTAAAGCAAATTGTACAGCACCATTCTCTGTTAGAGCAGTTTTTTGCACATCTTCAGCTTAGATGTGAATTGCAACCTGGAGTCAATGCATAAATAAATCCTTCTATTGGAAAAATCTGGGGGAGATCCCAAATGGTGATTGCAAAAGCTTTCAGTGAAAACACTGGACAATTCTTCTCATCTGTCATCTCAGTTTCTTCTGAGTTAGGAAACTAACTTCACTACGGTTTTCATATGCTGCACATATGGAAGACATTCCAGACCCTGCCGAGGCTTTGTTGTGATATGGAGAAACAGGGGCAAATACAACAGCAGCTTGAGTGAAGGATCCAAACCTTTTTTATATTAATCCATGACAGTAGACTCATGATGTCATCCAAACTGGGCAAGGTTACAGGAGACTAGACTAGAAAGCCAAGAGTTGCGTTGTGTTTTTAGGATGCAGATGTACTTAATGCAACTGGCTTGTAACACTCAGAAGCACGTGCTAGCCAAATTGTACCTCACATATCCCCCAGCCAGAGCCCCAGTGCATGCATCTGCCTGTTCAAGAAGAAAATGTCATTTCTGCAATATGCGGCAATCAACCAGTTTATTTGGCCAGTCTTTTGGCCAAATTCTGGTCTCAATTCAGTCTCTACTGCTGCATGGGTGCAAGGGAGTAGAGGACTTATTTTTGTGTGTGCTGCATTTTAAACAATGAATGTGTTGAAAACCTAGGAAAAGTTGTAGCCAGTTGGAGCTACCTGTTTCAGAAAACAGATGCCAGTCATGTTATAAACTGATGATTTTACTTCATTAGGCTTCCTGGTACCAGAGTAAGAAATTAAGATGAAAGAACATTTCTACCAGGCAGAATGACTCTTCTATCCTCTTTTTAATTTTTTTTGCCTTACTTGATAACTGAAGTAGAAATTAAGCTGTTCTGTTGTACTTCATGGAAATGAAGGATCTGTACCATGTAGGAGAAGGTACTTTAGGAGAAGTGGCCAGCAAGGTGCTTCCCAATTTCTCTACATTGCTATGTGCTATACTGTTATATATTGCTATAGACCATTGATTATGGCAACTTAAAATGTGATAGTAAGAGTAATCATAACTTTCACACATTCAAGTTCCAGTAGATTTTGGTGACCTTTGTAGCACAGAATTTTCTACATCTCGAAAACATGGTTCAGCATTTCTGGTTCTGCCAGGCAGAGGTGCACCTGCAGATCTCCTGTTCATGCTGGACTTCACTGATACCCTATGCCAAAGGTCAGCACAACTGTTTTGCTCTTAGCTACTCTTGAGGTCATCTCCACAGATCTTAATTTTTTCCTATTTTTTGATAGCTTAAGTGCAGTTAATTGTATATTTTGCAAGAAGATTATTTTTTCAGAAATAACATGTCTTTGGAAGCTTTTAATGGTGACAGAGGCCTTTGTAACACATTTTCTCTGCCTCTGCTACTTCCCATTTCCAACAGTGGCTTAGAAATAATATCCTGAGCCAGGAGAGTGAGAGGCAGCTGCCCCCATCTCCTCACATCTCTATTTAATCCATAGTAAATTCAGGTAGGTAGAATCTGATGCTGACAGGTATCACAATGGGAATGGACATTAGGTATGGCTGTCTTGGGGTCAGTGTTCAGCTGTGCCAAAGATCTGGGAAAGTGATGGCATCCAAGTGAAGAAGAGAATTTTACAGGGAGATGTTCCTTATTTTAGAGATGTATCCTCTTATTTTCCCAACCTCTGGTTCCTTTTATTGCTTAATTAGGTCCAAATGCTCCTTATTTTTCACTCCTTCTCCTCAGGCCTTGAAATATAATGCCATCAACAGGCAATGTGTCCTTCTGTGACCTTTGCACTCCTGACTGCTGCTAGCTGCTGTTGACTATCTTCAAGTCACAAACAATTGCAACTGTCACATACACTTACATTTGACTTTGTCACTCCCTTCACATGTCTAGTGATCTGCTTGCCACATTTCCTGCTGGCCTAACCAGGTAGAAACTTCTTCACACCAAGGAGAGGAGAGAGAGAGGAAAGCAGATGCTGGCCTTGAGGCAGCAGCCAGCCTTCCCATTTTGACTCTGGTTGCTCTGACTGCAATCAGCTTATGTGGAGGTGAGAAAATACATTGCACTCACCTGTGCATTTTACCACGGCATGGGACAGAAATAAGATGAACATTTGCCTCTTCGTTGGAAGGTGGACCTTCAGCTCCCTGTTTCTTTTGATGCTGAGAGTTGGATTGGACAGAGCAATACACAGAAAAAGAGCACCCAAAAGCTTGGCTTTTAGTGGTTGGGACAAGGCACTTTAAAACAACCCACATTACATGGTTGGCTTATTAACATAGCAGCCACAGGGGAAAGAGAGAGACAGAGGATTCATGGAGCTGTGTTTCCTTTGCAAAGCTTTGTTCAGAAGTTGCAAGCAGGACCATTTCTTGAGTGTTTTGTGCTGATGTCAGTGTAACCTCTGAGCAGATTCTGTGCCAATGATCTGGAATTTCCTGGGGAAAAATTGTTGTGTCAAAAGAAAATGTCTGACCAGCTCTAGAGCTTAGTCAGTATAACACAAGTGCATGTGGGACCACTAGCAATACACCACAGAGCTATGCACTTCAATATGCCATTTCAGTGCCTTGAATTTAAGATCTCCTAGCAACCAAAGGAAGATGGTTGGTGTGTTTGCCCATATATTTTAAGTCATAAAGCTGACAGGAAAAGAATTCCCCTTTTGCAATTAGTTGTTCCCTTGGGAGAGACCATCTGTAATGTTCCTGTGAACTGTTCTGATTCGTGTACAAAGAAATGGGTTAGAAACCTGATAAGCAGTGCTGTACAGAACATTAAGCTGAGGTAGTCCTGATTGCCGTTCCACAGTAACGAGACCTTGCACGTAGGGTTTTCTGAATGGCTCCAAGGACATGCTCACATGCTCTCATTCTCATTCACATAGGTGTTATCTACCAAGGCTGCACATTTAAGCCAGAATAACAATCTGGATTGGTTCTTTTAATGTAGTAAGGAAGTCTGTAACTCTGCATAATTATGTGATAATTACAGCACAGCTATTTTCTACTCACAAACCACTTCCCTACAGCATTATAGTGCTATGACCACGCTGATGTTCTTGCAAACAGCAAAATACAAATGAAAGTTCTGTCTCTGTACTTACAGTTTTGATGTATAGCTTGCTCTCTTATTCATTATATTTGTGCATGCTAATTCTCTCTCACTCTTTAAGATGGCCTCAACAGAAAAAGATTTTTCTTTTTCCATAGTGTACAGTCTGGACTGCTTCCTAGGACCACATAGAGGCTCTTGCTTGACAAATTCCCTACTTGTACATGTACCTAAAATAGTGTCAATGTGCCTTTTCTCTCCTCATGTCTCCCTGTGCCAGCCTGTCAGTTCTTGAAGCTTTGGGTATTTTGACTACCACAGGTTGCTCTGAGATTCACAGAGCAGCATGGAGCTGCTGGTCTTCAGGGCTCTTCTGGTTTAACACTGATGCCTGGACTTGACCCTGTGAGCTTCATGGTGCCTTGCCAATTTCGTACTCTGCTGGTTCAAAAGAAAAATTAGAGCCCAGTTGTGGCCTTGGATACACACATGCATTTCTGGCTGTGTTCAGTGGGCTGTTGGTGTCATTTGCCCAAATTATGCTGCACTGGGCAGCTGCTCTTGAGTTGCCCACAGTTCAAACAAGATCTGCGTACAGCAGAAGTACTGTATACTGCAGAAGACCTGCATACATACTTCAGCAGAAGTATGCCATTTGATTGAACCACAATTTCATGGTGCTATTTGGGATTTACATGAGATGCTGAGGTCAGAGAGTAATCTGTTGTAAACCCAGCTAGAAGTATTAGTTTTTTGTAGTCAGCAGTGTTACTTCCTAGCTGGTGTGTGAAGAGGATCTTTGGGGAAAACCTTTTCTCGGCTTGGCTTTTTTTGGGAAAAAAGTCTTTCCAGTCACAACAGCTATTGTTGGCAGGCTCCATCCAGGTGCACTTTTGGTTTTGCTTTATGACCTGATGCTACTCAATATCTGCAAGTCTCAAATATATACAGATGTATATATGTATATGTGTGTGTGTATATATATATGTGTCTGTGTGTGTGTGTATATACATATATATATGTATAACTGTATGAGATTCACAACGCTAAGTGCTGGGTCCCGCACTTCAGTCACAACAACTCCAGGCAACGCTACAGGCTTGGGGAGGAGTGGCTGGAGAGCTGCCTGGCTGAAAAGGACCTGGGGGTGTTGGTTGACAGCCGCCTAAACATGAGTCAGCAGTGTGCCCAGGTGGCCAAGAGGGCCAATGGCATCCTGGCTTGTATCAGGAATAGTGTGGCCAGCAGGACCAGGGAGGTGATAGTGCCCCTGTATTCGGCACTGGTGAGGCCACACCTCGAGTACTGTGTTCAGTTTTGGGCCCCTCACTACAAGGACATGGAGGTACTAGAGCGTGTCCAAAGAAGGGCAACTAGGTTGGTGAAGGGTCTAGAGAACAAGTCTTATGAGGAGTGGGTGAGGGAACTGGGGTTGTTTAGCCTGGAGAAGAGGAGGCTGAGGGGAGACATTATTGCTCTCTACAACTACAACAAGGAGGTTGTAGCGAGGGGGGTATTGGTCTCTTCTCCCCAGTAACAAGTGATAGGACGAGAAGAATGGCCTCAAGCTGTGCCAGGGTAAGTTTAGGTTAGATATTAGGAAAAACTTCTTTACTGAAAGAGTAGTCAGGCACTGGAACAGGCTGCCCAGGGAAGTGGTTGAGTCTCCATCCCTGGAGGTATTTAAAAGACGGGTAGACGTGGTGCTTGAGGACATTGTTTAGTGCTGGACTTGGCAGTGATAGGTTAACAGTTGGACTTGATCTTAAGGGTCTTTTCCAACCTTAACAATTCTATGATTCTATGATGTCCCAAATCCACTTGTTCTGTTGCTTGGGTTATCCATCCCAAATAAATGTTGTCATTTTAAGTTTATGAACAATTACCCCCCATAAGTAAATGCCTACTCTGTTTTAAAATTCCACCATAATGGTGAAGCATTCATTCTTTTTGTCATAAGCCCACATATTCTACTTCTTTGGTGAGTATCATCACTGTCATTCTAATGACAGCCTCTCAGTTAAAAGATAACCAGAATTTTATTTGAAATTGACAATGAAGGACTGTGTTTTCTGGAGCCTCACTTTTGGAAATGATTGAGCTGGTTTGCATTCAGTAAAAAAAATAAAAATTAAATAAATTAACTTGAGGCAGATAATCATCAGACAAAATTATGGAATAAGTGGTTTTGGTTTGGCAAACTTACAAACAGCAAGATTTAATAATATGAGTTTAATATGGGGTTCTACTAACCATGTCTATTGCCTGTCCACACACATGCTGCTGAATGGATATATGGAATGGTATATAACAATATTGTATAAAAATATACTACTTACACACATGTTAAAAGACATAATAATTTCAAGTATTTGCTTCATCAGCACTTTTCAGTTGTAAAGAGCCATTTGTAGTAGTCTAGTCTTCTCAGGGACCATCTTTCTGGAAATAATCTGGTAATCTGGTACAAATAACATTATGTTCTTATGCCAAAACATTCCATGTGCACAAAAGATATTTGCATTTTGCAAAGCAGTAATGGGGACTCAAGTCTGATTTGCCTTCTTCAAAACTCTTATTGCTCTCTCCTGCTGCTGTGACTGCTTTGGACTGACTCCAAACCACTGACTCTTCTTTCAAATGTACTGTTAATATGCTATTATGTTAAACAGGCTGATAGAGTAAAATGGAAATGAACATGTGCAAAAGTCATTTAGGTCAAATGAAGTAACATGCTTTCAAAATATTAGCCAAAATTTTAGCATAAAACTTTGATGAGGCTGAGAAATCCTCTGTTGAGCAGGCGCATGGAATTAGCCCTTGTACAGACCATGTTTAGAACCTTATGATACTGTTTAATTCTATGGTTCCCCAAGGGCTACTTATAACTGAATTAAGGGGCGTCTTGTGCATGTTCTGGACACTGATTATGGGACCACAGACTGAAGCTGAAGACAGCTCTACAGCCACTAAGTATGCAAGTAGAGACACCCCTTAATTCAATTATATGTACCCTCTGGGATCTCCGTAATTATAATAATAAGACATTTTGCAATTTATCCAAGGCCAGAGTTAGAGCTGGAGTTTGTTTTTGTGTGTGCCGGTGAAGAAGGTATTTTCTTAGCGTCAGAAGATTCAGCAACTCACCTGCGTCTGCTTTTCCTTGGGATACTCACAGGATTGTGGTTGCCCTGCAGAAATGCCTCAAAATGCCTGTGGTTGCTGGAGCACTATACTAAGAGCATTCATGAGCTCAGATCTTCATTCTATCATCTGGTTTAAGAGAATACATTTCTGGGATTGCAGCCGTGCTGCACAGACCTATCATTTAAAGTGTGCTGTAGGTTGTCAGCATGTCTCTGCCAACCTGGAGATCTTGGCATGCATTAGCTGAAATGGCATTCTAGTAGGCTGAATGTCCCCGAATGGTTTGTCAGACAATAAACACCACAGTGTGTAGGGGATCTAGGGGAAGGAGGCTTCTGTCCATATTTGCCTACAACAGATTATGTGCTTTGTGAGTATAAATCAGTACGACTCCATTGACTTTGGCAGAAGTCTGCCAGTGTACACCATCTGAAGATTTGGCTCAGTCAGTAAATCAGGTTTTTGAAACAAATATGTCCATTTTAGTGCAATTCCTGGGCATAGTGATCCATTTTTTTCTGGAGATGATATAGCAGATGTTCCTTTAAATGATTATCGCTACCCCTAGGACCAGAGACACTGTCACACATTTTCGATGGTTACATCTGGTAGGCTATTGTGTAAACCAATGTTTAAGCTCTCTTTTCATTGTCAATGAAGGGCATATATTGGTATAAAACTGTGTTCAGTTGAAGCTGAGTGCAAGTAATCTACTTTGCACACTGTAATGTTTATGCAGATTTCACTGGTTTCAAGACAGTAAGTTTACCCCATTTTTGGTTCAATATTACTATGGCTGTCTTGTTTCCAAATTAAATAAGAACAGAAGCTTCAAGGTGAGCTAAAAATTATTTTTCCTTTCTATTTCTCAGGCTGGTCTAACAGAAGTGGAAATTCCTATCTCACTGTTACTTGCAATGAGTTTATGCCAACTGAGGGTCTGGTCTCAGCTAATAGGGGACTGGCTGGGTCTAGTCCTACTGGGTTTGGTCTCAGCCAGTAGGACTGGTGCCAGCAGAGCACGTGCTCTCTAAGTGTTATCTCCATTTCCCATGGACTCATCTTGTTCAGACAGTGGGCAGTGTACAAAGCAGAGAAAGCTGGTCAAATACATGGATGTAACAACTATATGCCATTTACAAAAGGGTGGCACTGGGTGACATCGTGAAGTACATCTCAGGCATATCTTGATGGGAGACAATCACCTAATTGTACTGTTTGGCCACTGGGTCCTGGTGCTCTTGAGTGCTCCTATCCCTAATTCCCCGTATGCATTAAGGGTGAAAGTGCAAAGAGCTAAGTGGGAGACAAGTTGTGAGGGTACAGGAGGGTTCTGGAGATGTGTCTCTGTCATCCTTGCTTTCAGTGTGATTACACAAACAGTGAGGTACTACTCAACCTAAATAAAACTGGCAGAACATGTTAAGAGCTGTGCAAAAGTCTGAAGTACTTGTACTGTAGAGGCTAGTGCCTAAGAAGCTCTGTAGCCTACAGAGCTCTGCGGCAAGCAACAGAAATAATAATAATAATAAAAACCCAAGCATGTTGCTTACCAGTCTTGCAAGCTTAAAAGAAGTTTCTAAACAACTTTCTTTTCTCTAGTTCTCCTTAGATACGTGCAACATGTCACTATAAGGAAAATGGCTTTCCCTAGAGGTAATGTTTGGAGGAATGATGGAGTCTCAGTGCTGTCAGTGTCAATGTCAGCCCCCAAGGGTGGGACAAGTGAAATTCTTGAGGGGAGACAATTCATAGAGAATGACCAAAAAATAACCAGTTTTATAAAATTCAGAAAATTTCAAGGTTTTGTGTAAACCAAGAGCAAGGTTTAGCTATTACTAGCTGAGAAGTTGTCCCTTTGGCTGTTGAAGGCATTTTGGACAAGCTTCTGTTTACAGATGATGGTCGACTAGCTAGGGTTTTCATCCAGGTCATTGGAGCTTGCTAAATGCATGGACTTTCAGTGTTGTGTCCAAGGTGAACATGCTGGTTGGGAGTATTAGATGTTAAGATGCAAATGCTTTCCCCTCATCTGAATAGATTTTCTTTGTGAAGAAACATCTAGACTTCTCATCAGACATATTTTCCTAGAGACACATGTGAAGCTGTTGTATTTTTTTCCACCCCTCTGTATCAAACTTTTAAAAACAGCTGCTGTTGAGGTGAAACATGTAATAGGCATAAATAGAAGCAGGGTGGTTGCTCTGGTGCAAGAGCTGTCCTTCTCATCTGTGATTGCGCATTTTGCTTGCAGAGAAATCCAGCTGTGCAATGCTACTGATGCACACAGAGTAAGCTTTCTGTTGGACCTGGGAAGGTGTAGTGTGAGAAGTGTCACTACATGCTTTCCTTGCTCTTTCATCCTGCCTTAGGCAACTGCTACTGGTTCCATTCATGGACACACTATTCATGTAGTGGGATTTGCTGTCTAATCTAGTACAGCTGTTCTTACACTGCCAGAAAACCTAAGAGAGAGTGGTTTAAAAATCTTGTATTTTGAGTGGGACAAATCAAGATTTTTCTAAAAAAATTGATCTTTGGATGGAAAGCATTAGAGCTGTAGCCTGGAGAAGTTAAAAGACCAATATGAAGAGCATGTCCCACCAAAATGCTTTGTGAGCCCTCAGGCAGCTCATGGCTTTTGCTGGCATTCAGTCCAGAAATGTATTTCACCCACTAGGAGTTTATTGTGCCATATGTTCCCCTTGACACCTCTCTCTATCTCTCTGAACAAAATTAACTTCTGAAACTGGCAACTGATAAATTCTGGTGAACACTCCAGGCTTCCTCTCAGTAAAGTCCACCTGGAAAACGTCAGGTTGCCATCTTCAAGCCCACAGATTTCCTGTTTGCTGCTGTTAACTGAAGCAGATCCTTCTCCTCTTTCTAACCCCCCCATCACCTACACTGATCACAGGCATCCTTCCTCACAGGGATGCAGAGCTTGATCAAATACGCAGCCTATGAAGGATACAGTAGTTGCATGGTCTTCCAGTAAAAACAAATCAATGCTTACGCCAAGTGATCATCTTATGACAAGATAACATTTCTGCAAAAGCCTATCCAGGAAGACAAAAATAAAATTCAACCCAGCCGTGAGGGTTCTCCTGCAACCGTGGTGCATATTGGTTTGGCAAGAAATCACAATGGGTTTCTTCGTACAGTTAGAGTTTTTTAGAAGTTCTCAGTCCTTCTGGAAGGTACTCTGCAAAGTCTGCTGGAAGGGAGGTGTCTTTCAATGATATTTTAGTGGATGGTTATCCTGCAGAGAGCAAAGCAAAATCTAGTGTCGCAAATTCAAAGATTTTGCTATTGGAAACAGGATTGCCTCTGCTTGCAATTAAAAGAAAAAAAGAAAGTCTGTTTCTTGTCCTAGTGGTTGTAAAGAACTAAAAAATTTGACCTGTTAAGCCCTTTGGGTGTGCTTACTCATGAATTTTGGATACGTAAAGGATGATAACACATTTTAGTTTTCTTGTTCGCCACTGAGTAAGCCTGACTCAACTCAGTTGCAGGCTGATTGCTTGGCAGTTTTCACAGTACTCAGTTTGGTGACCAGTCAGGTGGGCAGAGACAAGTTACAACCAATAAAACGGGAATTTCTCTGTCAGGATGACAATCATTTTGGCAGGATTTGTCGCAGCTAGGATATTTTCTCTCACTGTGGACTGTACTAAGCTGAATTAGCTTTCCCCTGGTGTGGCCTGAAAGCAAGTTCAGAGACAGTTACCATAGCTCAGTAGATGGGCAGTTGCCTGCTGAAACATGGCAACCTGAGGGCAGACCAGCACTTTTAGGCAAAATATGTATGTCTTAGGTGAGATATCTTTCACTGAGGACATTCTATGCGAAGAAATAACCACAGAGATAATTTTTGGTAGAGGAGGGGAGAGAGAGAGGAGAGGAGAGGAGACAGGAGACAGGAGACAGGAGACAGGAGAGAAGAGGAAGAGGAGAGGAGAGGAGAGGAGACAGGAGACAGGAGAGGAGAGGAGAGGAGAGGAGAGGAGAGGAGAGGAGAGGAGAGGAGAGGAGAGGAGAGGAGAGGAGAGGAGAGGAGAGGAGAGGAGAGGAGAGGAGAGGAGAGGAGAGGGGAGAGAAAGGGGAGAGGGAGAGGGAGAGGGAGAGGGAGAGGGAGAGGGAGAGGGAGAGGGAGAGGGAGAGGGAGAGGAGAGAAAGAGGAGAAGGAGAGGAGAAAAATCTCCATTACTTTGTTTTACAGAATTTGAAGAGCAACCCAGATTTGAAATAATTCAAATTAAGACTGTTTGGCCTCCCTGTTGATTAGAGGTCATCCATTTCAGCTTTCTTCTCAGTAGAATATTGGTAATACTACATCCACACTGTTACAATGTAATGTTAATAGTATGTTAATCCTTATAATTACCATTAGAAGCAATGCAAATTAGAACATAACTATCTGTATCTCGCGTAATCATCTAAAATTCATGTTATTTTGTTTTCACTGATTGATGGGTCATTTTGGCATGAGCTATAGACATTGTAACACTATCTATTGATGGCTACCTAGAAGGCTTCAGACGAGGTACTTCCACCTTGAATATGAGGCCAGGTTCTCCACTGACAGATGTCAACAAAGGTTCACCCAAGTTAGTGCAACTGCCAAGTCATAGCTGGGTGTCTGCTGGTAGCAAGTGTTTTTTCCTACTTCCCAAAACCACAGAAAGAATTGCAAAGTGCAGAGACGGACAGTCAAAGCAATCTGTTGAAAGCCTGAGGAACAGCTAGACTGTGGGAGAATGTGAGGGTGGTGCATTTCCTTATTACATGTGTTTGATGGATTTTGAGAAGAGAAAAGTATGTGGGCCTAACATTAAGAGGGGGCTGGGCATGTGTGTGTATCTGTGGCTCTGTTTGCTGTTAGAAGGTGGTACCAAATAACTCTAAGCACGAATCTGGCCAGGAGACACCACCATGAATAAACCTGAATTTCCTAAATAAGTTTCATTAAGAAATATCTTGGATAATCTTTGTTATTTCTCCATATACAGATTAATGACAGTCTTTCACTGGCAGTTGTTGAGGGTAATGCAAGAAAAATCAAGTTTCTGAAAATATTGTTTCCCCTTAGACTGGAAGCAAGAGGTTCCTGATGAACCTTAGATGTAACAAATGTAAAAAGTATGACTGAACATGAAAAACCTCAAATGTGAAGATTGGAAGAAGGTGGGAGTCAGGGTGACAGGAGATGAAGTAAAGTGGATTTTGGCCATCCCAGTGTATTACAGTGGCTACTGCTTGTACTTATGTCATAGGAGGAGATCAGAAATTTGCAGACTCTCCCATTTTCTTCCTTCATCCCATTTACATCAAAACTGCTCCTGTCCCTTTCAGAGGTATAATTAATCCTTGAAACTCATTGGACCCCAAAATTATGCAAATTAATTTTCAAGTTTGAAAAAGGATTAAGAATTGAGAGGAGTAAAAGTAAAAGGACTAAAACTTAGTCTTCCACACTATGCTTTCTTCTTACTATGTCTCAGACAAACAGGAGACTCTGACTTGCAAAGGTTATGCCTCTGTAAAAGATCTTTTTAGATGAATCTAGGTCTTCTGTATGACAGTAACAGCAGATATTCATACACCTTATACTAGTCCTTTTTCTGTAACTATTCCTTCATGCCATGGATTGCTGGGACTTCCCTAAATTACTTTGGTATCTGAAATAGTTTGCAGTTGGTTTAAAAATGAGAGTGTCACAGTGGTGAAGCAAAGCTGTTTCTACTCCCTCACTGAATATCCTGGAACTGGTGTCCACTGTGACCATTTCCACTATACTCCCAAGGTTAAAATCACAACAACATTAGAAATTAGTCATGGGCAGCCTCGAAGGCACTTTATTTATGGGAAAGGTCTTTTACTATGAATGTAAGCGATGTAAACAGTGGATGGTGACATGTTATGCTGCTTCTTTCTTTATCTTTTTTTTTTTTTTTGAGTACCTATTGATGGTCTAAATGTATTTTTTTTCTTCTTTCTCCTTTTTCCTTCCTCCTGGTCTGGCAGTTTCTATGTTTCTCCTTGTCTTTGGATTTTCGGAATGAAACAGTACCTGTTTTATTTGTGGATTCCAAGCCTGTTCACAGATTGCTCCGCTCCCCAGTGTTGGCAGTCATCATGCCATGTATGTGCTGTTTTTTTTACAGTGCCGAACCTCACCTGTCGCTTTCATCTGCTAACAAGGTTTCCATAACAAGCAATGGAGTGCTGTGGAAGACACATATATTATTTCCTTTCACTGTCATTCCTCCTCCTAACTGCTCATATCAAGTAGAGCACTCATCCTGGCTACTGATATCCTCCCCCACCCCCTTCGAAATTTTCATCTACCAAACCAAAGTTTGCACTGATGGGTGGTAACAGGATTCATCTGCTTTCAACACATGCGGTTATGCATTACCCTGCTGCTCCCAACAGCCCTTTTAACCCTTTTACATACTTAGATTCCCAAATATTATCATTTGTCTTTGAATGACTGAGAGGGGAAACATGAAAAAAAAAAGAAGAAAGAATTAAGGAAGATTGAACACCAGCTTACTACCCAGGATAACTTCTTTCTACATTGATGTCAATCTGAAGTAACTACTATTTCAACATTCACCAGTTCTTCTTCAGATAAATTGGAGAGGCAGTTGTTAACAATGTTCATTTTGATCTCTGTTCAGATCTCTGATCATCCTTCTAGATTACTGCTGATCACCTTTCTAGAAGAAGCAGCCTTTCTTGAAGATATCAGACCAAGCTATTTAGCCAGTTTGCTGTAGACTGTTCAATGCCATCATGAGCTTTGTACAGCAGAGTATCTACCACATGGGTCCTTTCATCAAAAGATTATGTCAATTAACTTCTACATTTGCACTAAGCTGAAATCTTCAATGTCTTTATTCTTTTGGAATGATATCATAAACATCAGAAATTCATGTTTTTGAAGTCAGAAGTTGGTTAAATTCCCCTGCATTATTTTTAAATTTTAATAGGTTGTATAGTTTTCAGTACTACTGGTGAATGACAATTCTGTTCACTTTATAAATAAGAACACCAGGTTGAGTATCAGGGCTTCATTTTGAGAACGTGAACTATCAGGGAAGTAAAAAATAAATAATAAATATGTTGGTTTTGTGTTTCTATTTCTCTTATTACGATCTCTCTGCAAAAACTTTTTACTAGAAGGGAGATTATGCAAGAAACAGTTAAATGTTAGTGTTACTTGCCAGTGTTTAAGCTAAGATATACATGCATCAGTCACATTTATATTCATCTGCTTCATACTTAGCTATCACCTACGCTGAAATTATACGCAAAACACTCCTATAACAAAATATGATACCATGCTCTTCCAGGTCAATATTTCCCAATCTGGCAAACAGACATAGCAATAACAATTACTTGTGGTATCACTGTCATACAGTGTTATATAGATTAGAGATATTTCTGCTTTATTGTTCTTCTCCAAGTCCAAAACAATAACCATTTTTACCAGGAGAAGAAACATCTGCCTACTTATGAACAGGGGGCCAACTAATGAGATAAAAGTGCCTCATTCACTTGGGACAAAGAAATGGTAAACCAAACTAATATAATCTATGTTTTCACATCAAACAATGGTTACAAGTCAGACTCCAGCAGGCCTAACACTAATGTTAGTGATTCTGTGTACCCAAAAGCTGGTCTCTGTCAGTTGGGCTGGGTTAGTACAGCTGAGTTGTGGGGTTCAAAGCATTCACTGACTTTGGAACCTTTTAAAAAAGCTTAGGAGATAATTCATTCAAAGTCTGGGCTTGGTGAGATGTGAACTCAGCTATGCTGCTTTGAACCTCAGCCATCTTGCTGCCTATGATTGGATTTTAATGCCAGATTTGATTAAGGGTGAAGGATTTGGTTGCAGAGTGAGAACCAGTGTTGTGTATTTTGGGAGTTCCTTCACTTTTTGGGGTTGAAATCTAGAAAAGGTAATCACTCTCCAAAGACATTTGGAGAGAAAGCACACTTAAACAATGTGTTTGAATTCAGGAAACTGAATAAATGTCTCCCTCATAGTCCAGGAGATTTAACTGGAACAGATCTTTTTTCCTAATTTTGTCCTAAGTGGTTCCTCTACTTAAAGCATGCTTTGTTTTGTATTTTCTTACTGTTTATCATTTTGACTATTTTAGTTTATTTGTTTTCAGCTGGTGGATTGTTGTTCTGGTTGGCAAGGGAGTATCTAGTCCTGGCTTGCAAAGAGGAAGTTTATAGAGTGCTTTCTAAGGGTGGACTAAAGAAAACCAGTCTGGACTTTCTCCTTGCCATCACTCAGGAGGCAATGATTATCTTTGCAGCTTATACTTCTGATTCAGATCACATATAATTTGAATTTAGATCTACCAACATTATGATTATATAAGATGATGTTCTCCTCCAAAGTTAGGTTTTTGCCTGTCTTCAGTCTGTTTCTGGTTATAAGGTGTTCACCTGAATCAGGAAAACGATTCCAGAAAGCTTCCTTTACATGTGCATTTGTGAGATAGTGAGCAAAGAGTCTTGGGGATCAGGAAGAAGGAAATAAGTATTTTGTAAGCAAGAGTCATTATAGCTAGGTTTATCTCCAAAAGGGTGGTGGCCATTCAAAGAATATAAAATGAAGGTGGCTGGTAACGTTCTTCCAAATAACATCGATTTTCTCTTTCCCAGCTTCTGTTCTTTACTTCCTCTTCTGTTTCATCCAGTTGAAAAGTCTCCAGTTGTTTCCATTTCTCCCCACATCACCAGTGACTGAGTTTTCTATTAGTTCTTTTCTATTCTCCTTATTTCCCTTTTGTCTTCTTGGATTGCCTTTGGCATTTTTAGCTGTCACTCTAGCTTTTCATTTGTGTGCTTGAGCACACTGACACAGGTGCATGCATGCACACATACACACAGAGGCATTGACACACTCACCCACTTGCACCCACTTTCACTGGTAGCACTGTCCAGGAGGCCATGGATTCCTCTCTTAGTTCCCTCCTGCTTACACAAGTGATTCATACAAAGTCTGGGAGCTTAATTTGACGTCACTGTTTTTCATTTTGTGCTATTTAACTGTAATTGCAGCCTTTGAGGATTTTTGGTTCTGTTCTTGTTTTCTTCAGCCAAAGCTGATTTTTTCCTCCTTTTTTCTCTCTGGTTTTCTATTTGTTATTTCATTAAAGTGCTTAAAATAAGAGACATTTTAATGGGCCATTGAAGAATGTAGATCATGTAAAGGTGTAAAGGAACATTGTTGCTCTGAAATTGCAGGTCAGCACCTGCTCTCTCATCCTCATTTCGACGGAGGGTGAGCAGCCAAGAGATGCAGAAACAGACACGTGCCTCCTCACACTCTCTCTTTCTCTCAGAATATATAGCTTACTATTATCTTTATGCCACTGGAAAGAGGAGGGGGTAATATCTGTAAATTGCTAGGAGTGTGATTACTTCTAAATAACCATGACTGTCATACCTGATTGCTCAAATAATCCTGGTACTTGGGTTTCCTCATTGCTTTATAACTGTGGATACTATCTTGAATTAAGCCTTGAAGGAATATAGGCCTGTGCCACAGTCTAGACAGGCTAACTCTTCATAGAAAGAGTAGGATTTTATTTGATTTTTGTACATATATACACACACAGAGAGACAGATGCATTATATACATATACGTATACACATATGCTGAATCTTTTGGCGACCAGTGCAGTTCTTCAGCAGGTTACAAAGTGCTTGGCTTGAAGGCTGCCCCAAAAGCCTGAACTGCAATATTATTATTTCTCCAAGCTACACACTCACTGAGTGTTCTATTTCCACAAAAGATTAGAAAAACTCCTCCTCTGCTTTAAACTGTTCTCCCCCACCGCCCCCCTTCCAAAAGAAACTCTGTGCATTATTGTGCTTTCTGGCTGGGTGACTTCAGTAATAGAAGATGTCCTTAGGAAATGGTTTAGATAGTATACTTGTGTGAAATTCTTATGCAAAGATGTGTAGGGCTGACTGACCTGGATTACTAGGCTGGTTCTGTTCCTGCACCAAAGGCAGAATGGAAAGGCCATATGTTTCCTTGTTACTTCAGTAAAGTATATTTTATTGCTCCATGTTATCTTCTTATTACGCATTTATAAAGCTCTTTGAGTGACTAAGTTGTTTGCATAACATGTTATATTTTTGGCAATAATTCTTCCTGCAGAAGGGATGTGTATGAAAATGTGCTCGAGGCTGCCAGTAGGCTATAGCATGCATGTATGTTTCAGTCGCAGAAGGAGAATGAATATGTTGGCCAGGTGAAAATTTTTATAATGTTGTTCCCTCTCAGCAGTTGTTCTTAAGGTGGGTGAACTGCTAGAGGACTGCATGGCTTCCATGCCCTCACGGAGCACTCTGTGTCTCCAGGGCGTGCAGTGCTGAAGGCTGAAGGACTACAGCCTCCGTATCCAAGGGCTTTCACAAACAGTGCTCAAGGCAGCATAAATTCCTCATCAAATGAAGGAAAATCCCAACTCCTCCCTGAACCACAGTGGCTGCTGGATCAGGAATCTTGTTAGGTTTGTAGCTTTTGGATTAGCGAGGCCCTTTATTAACTGGGAGCGAAAAACTTCTCTGAATGGCTAAATCCTGAATTACTGAGCCTTATTCTCCTGGTCTCCAGGAAAGGTCACTGGTGTAGGCCTCCTTGCATCTTCAGTGTAAAAATGTGTCACTGTGGGTGGTCACTCTCTCAGCTACTGTGCACCGGCTTTGTGGAAGTCATGGCCTATTGACACTGAGAATGTCTCTACCTTCCCTCTGTAGGAATCTGAATTTAAGCCATGCAGTATTTGTATAGACAGTTAACGGTTTAACTAGTTATTCACCCTGTAGGATGCATCAAACTTAAAATTAGAAGTTTGCAGGGAATATCTTGAATTACTTTAATGTGAGAAAGGACTGTCAAGGTTAGGATCCTATGCTATACACTGATACATTTGTTAATAAACACACAGAAGATAATAGATCTAAAACCCAAACATTTTGATCATGATAAAAGTATTTCCTGATATAAGAAGTATGATGGTGGCATGTGACTAAATTAAAATATTTTCACCATTTTTTTCAGACTTAGATAAATCAAAGTGTTTAATTTCACAAATATTTTGGAATTAACTTTGCAAGACAGATAAACTTTCAGCAATTTGTTCTGTGTGAGTGGACACAACACAATTCTTTTATACCTCAACAAGGAAAGTAGATAAGCATCAACAAGCAGACATGAAGAGTCATAGAATTTCACATTTTGAAAAGAATTAATTTCAGGTCATGTTCTGCCCTATCAACTTTGACTCTTCACTGAAATGTGCAGGTAGTAGGTATCTTTTTATTCATTACACCATAAAACCATGTTTTGTGCAAATATTTGTGAATGCAAAGTTGAGATTTTAAAAATGGCCACGTTTGCATTTTTCCATTTTTGTCAACCGTTGTCAAGAGCAGACAATTCAGGGTATGTGGAATAAAGTAAACTTGGGGTGAACACAAGAGATTTAGATCAGCATTCTTCCTGCAGCCGCGTGTGCCAGCCATGTACTACAGGCTGCTACTTCAACGCACAAGGCACAGAGGAGTCCTGTGTACTGCATAGCTTTATCCAGGAATCACTGGCTGGAGCTAATGTGGTACACTGAAAGGAGCATTAATAAACTAAAGGAGTTGTCTTCATGACCTTGGTTAGACAGTGGCAGAAGAACCACGTCATCTCACTGACATGCTATTACTCCTCTGTCATCAGAACCTGAAGCACTTTCATTTTATTGGGAAGACATGGTTGCATCCAATTTATGCACAGGGTTGTATTTTGAAGCACATTTCTGTTAGCTGTGGTCTCCCTGGTGAAGTATACATCTTTTTTGAAAGTTAAGCTGATGAAGAACAACCGAAGGTGTGCAGAGTCCCAGGAGGCTGGCAGGTTTTGCAGGGAATCAGCAGAACATAAGGAGATGGAAAACCGCAGCGTGACAGCCTGCTGCATGCATTCCTGCACACATCCCAATGTATGGATCAGAACAGCCCTTCTGACACTGCACACATATGCAAATAATTGGAGACACTGTTTAACTTAAAGAGTTTGGTGAGACAGTTGGTTTGGGGAACTAGGGGCTGGAGGGATACAGTACTGGTCACTGTAGTCACTTGTCTTGATGGAGACAATGGTCTGCATGGAGCATGAATGCATGAAGGGGAGGTGATGTGCCAACAGGAGGAGTTGTCACTCATGCTTGCTGTGGTAATCGTTGCCTGTTTCTTTCAAATGTCAGCCTCTTTCTTGTTTTCTTCTTTGTCCCCTTCTGATATGCTTCTTCCTTCTTCATCCCACTTCTTTCCTCCCTTCGAGGCACAACATTCCTTCCCTTGCTCTTTGTTAGTTGCCTTTCCTATTATTCTGCAAATACATGCAAACACCCAAGGACTTTGAGAAGATTCAGACTGGTACCTCTGTCTAGCCCCAGAACTAACCTGAGTTTTGTGTATCCTCTTCCTCTTTATTCTGGTTTATTGTATCTCTTCCTTCTGCATTGCTTTAAATTGTGCACTGAGGAATTCCAAGTCTTTATTTAATGATTTAGCAGAGCCACTCTCTGAACTCACAATAAATTTCACTGAGCATCTGTTTGTGAGTTTGAATTTGTCTTGCTCTGAATTCTTTCACTTGCAGTGCATGGTTTTATAGCACTCTTAGATTCATTTAATGTTGTGTAACACATGAATGATCCCACTCATTCTAAAGGCCACATGCTTGATTTGGTAATTACTATGGGTCTGTCTCTGACTAGTTTGTTTTTATCTCTTTGTTCCTTGTCTGTTACTTAATTATTTCATGAGATCTTGCTGTATCTTATCTCTCATCTCCAGTTCATACTGTTATTTACTGCTCTTCTCTTTTTAACCAGAAGTTTGAATTCTGTAGTAGTTCTGCTTTAAATATTTTTCCTCTTAATGCTAAACTGATGTTTTGTTTATCAGTTTTGATCCCTAAGAGGCCATCAAACATATTACCTATTCCCTTTCACACACGATGTCCTTGTCCTCTTAAGACTATCTTTAGGATCTAGTAGCCTGGTGATTTTGTAAGTCAGCCAGCCAGATGTCAAGGCAATGACCAGGTAGGAGTTAGACAAGCTTATGAGAAAGCATGAACTTTCCTAGCCCCAGTTCTACAAAAATCTTCTCTTCAAGCTCTCTCTCCTCTACAAAAAAAATATATATCTCTCCCCACCCTGTGATTGCCTTCAAAATCGTCTGACCTGGTTTCATGGGTGCGTGTATGTATGTGTGTGTCTATGTGCGGAAATAAGTTGGGACATTCCCTCTACAGCTGTTTAGCATGTAGGCTTGAAATACAAGGCCATCTCCAAGTGTCCTGAATTCCCTTCTGTGTCCCAGCCCCTGGCAACAGAGAAAGCTAAACATTTCTGAAAAGTGATTCAGAGGTATAAGCAGAGGCTGCCTTGGGACGTGCAAATAGCTGGCACTGTAGGCTGCTGCAAAAGGCTCTTCATTCAGCCTTTTTCTCTCTTATTCCTTCCTTCCTTCCTTCCTTCCTTCCTTCCTTCCTTCCTTCCTTCCTTCCTTCCTTCCTTCCTTCCTTCCTTCCTTCCTTCCTTTCTCTTTCTTTCTTTCTTTCTTTCTTTCTCTCTCTCTTTCTTTCTTTCTTTCTTTCTTTCTTTCTTTCTTTCTTTCTTTCTCTCTTTCTCTCTTTCCCTTTCTCTCTTTCCCTTTTTCTCTTTCCCTTTCTTTCTTCCTTCCTTCCTTCCTTTCATTGCCTTCTTTCCTTCTTTTTTTCTTTTCTTTTCTTCCTTTTCATTGCCTTCTTTATTTCCCTCTTTCTCTCCCCTCTTCCTCTCTTTCTTTTCAAATGAAACCTGAGACTTGAAAGTGCTCATATTATGTCAGAAGTCAGAGCATTCAGAAGAGCTCTATATATGTCCAGAAAGACAACAAATTTGTTGAGTTGACAGCAGTGTATCAGTGGAAAGACAGATCAAATTTTGTTAACAAAATTAACAGAGTTTGTTAACAAAAAGTTAACAAAGCCTGCAGAGCTAACCAAGGTTGCAGAGATAGTGTAATACTCCTGAAGAGCTTGTTCTGATCCCTGCTCCACCTCTCAGGAGATGCTTCCCTGAATTCTGGGTTATTCTGCTTTGTGCCTCTGCTGTGTGCGTCAAGGTGTGTGATATCCAGGGCAGTGAAATAGACTATCATTTCTGAGACGAAATGTCTGCTGTGGCAGAATGAGCATTGCAGTCCCGAGCATGTAATTTTGTCTTGAGCAAAGTGATCTTTAAAATGTACAAGTGTAGCACGAACTACATGACAACTAGGACAAAAGTACCTTATTTTGGAAATGAAAAATCTTTCCATCCAGAGGCTATGAGAGAGTATGAAGTTTGTGATATGATGATTCAGGTGCAAGTGAATAACTGGACCATCTTCTAACAAAGAGCTTAATTTGAGATATGTTAAATCTCCAAAATCAAGATCAGAAGAACACACAAATAATAGAAAATCTTGTCTGTCAAAATTTTTGATCAAACTGACAGCCTTTCATTTTGCTGAGAATAGTTTGTGTAATTTTCTGATACATTTAATGAAATGATTTGAATTAAAAAATATTTCTTGATCCAAAACAAAATAGAGCTGCAAAGAAAATAGTTAATTTTTCTGGTTTTTTTGTCCTTTCTTCCACTCTCTCTTCCCCCTCCTTGACTGAGGAGATAAACAGGAAAACCAAATGATATTTATTTTAATTTCTTCTGATTTGAAAGGAAGTGAATATTGTTTCCAATTGATGAGAAATACTTTTTAGCATGAATCATTTAATTGAAAAAAATCAGAACATTAAAATATTAATATATTTGCATATTTTCATATGCAGATTTTCCCAGGGCTTCCACAGCCCTGCTCAGATTCTAACTTCTTCAATGCCTTCAGAATTTTGGGAGGGTTTGGGGGCACAGCTGCAGCACTGACCAACTCCATAGACAAATATTCTAAAGTAGAGTCTGAGTTCTTTCTCTAATGCTCAAATTGAAATGAAATAAGTTTCCTTAATATGGATTTGAAAAGGTTCTTTAACTGCCAGTTGCAGTTTGTCAAATCACTGCAAATTGATGAACTCCTGAGGTAGAGGAGCAGCTTGCCCCAGAACAATGGCAAGCTGTACCACCCCTCATTCTCTTAGTGCACTGTCTTCTGCTCATTTTGCAAAGTTACACAGAACAGTTATAATGCTGGCAAATCCCACAATCTCTTGTGACCTACCTGAAAATTGAACTCATGATGATGGTTTGGCTGCTTGGTCGGTTGGGATATACATGATAAAGCATGACACTGAATAAGAGACAAACTCTACTACAGGCAAACTCTTTGCCAAAGCTGCATTTGGGGATGCCAATAATGGTCTTAGCAAATTATCTGAAGCAGTATATTTGCATGTAAAAAGAGAGGCAGGGGAAAAGAGGTCCTTTACCAAACCAGTTATCTTGAATGGAGCTTTTCTTGTGATGATGCCGTTCTCCAGAGGAGTAATATCTTACGGTTCCAGTGTGTCTTGTGGTCTACACCAGAATTTGGAAAGTCCTTCAAGGACTTTCCTGGTCATCTGGAAAGACTGTCAAGCTGCAGGCTCTGTCAGCCTCATGTTATTGCTGGTCTGAGTGTTTCTGTCCTTCTGCCCAAAGCTATGCGCTACTAAAACAGCTTTTTATGTCTCTCAAGTATTTGTTTCCAGAAATAGTTACCAAGGAAGTCTGAAATATCTCTTGCCATGGCTTTAAAACAATGGTAGGTGTCCCTAAGGTAGGCAGGAAAGCAAATATGCACGGGGCTGTATTTGGGATTCATCTTGTTTTTCTTTTTATATTTGCTTCAGTACTTGTGTTCTCCTTTGAATGTGGCCAAATGCTCAGAACTAGAACAAAATTCCTATATTCTCTCTGCTGCTTTCTGCATGTGGAAACTTCTAAGAGTATTTTCCCAAAGAAGCAGTCTGGCAGCCTGTGAGAAGAGAACAAGCCCTGCTCCCCCCTCCTGCACTCTTAGCTCACTTCAGGTCATGTGAGACACTTCCCTCCAGCAGTACATCATGTTCTTGGAGAAGACAAGTCCTCAGCTTCTCAGGGTCACTGTTATTGTTTTGTCTCTTGCATAGGGAGCTTGTTCTTGCAATGAGACTTCCTTGATGTCCTTCTCTCATTGAGGGAATCAAAGAACTCCATTTGTGAAAGGCTGACAAGCCCTGGCATACTTGGATAGACTGAACAAAGGTTAGTGTGGGTGGATATCATGAGTCATTTCTATGACTAAGAGGCTGGTATAAACTACCCCTTCCTGGTAATCTAAATCTATTAAGGTCATGGGCCGCCTAATGAATCAGTGTGTCTAAATGAATCCAAGTGTGAGGCTCATGATGTTAAACACACAAAAAAAATCAGATGAAGGTAAGGATTTAGTTCTGTGCAATCTAGTTAAAGATGAGGCATTCCTGCATGTGCTATCAAAGTGTGGTTAGCTGGTACTGCTGACTTGGTGCTTCTGTTTCCTGCTATTTCCTGTTATTGATGCTGGACTTCAACAGTCAGCACTTATTAGAAGCCACTAAAATGCCTTGTATGGTCTTTGAAAAGACCTTTCTGGTGAAAGCCAGAATGGAGGAGATTCCTCCACTTTTGTAGTTCAAAAGAGCATGGACTTGCCAACCCCTAAACTACTCTTATGCTATTAATTTCTGCCATTATTAGAATTTTAATTAACAGCAGAGAATTTAGAAAGTGGTTTAACTTCAAAGGCCATGCATTAGTTGTGGGCAATGAAAATTGTGTCTGAATGCGAAAGAAAGCTTCACACACAAAAATATCAGCTAGTATCAAGCACTAGTGCTGGGGACACAGCCTGCATTTGCAGATCCTGAATCCTTAGTAGAGGCCAACTGCCTTCCTTAAGAGTTGATGACTTTTGCAGTAACTGATGGAGCAAGGAGAGGGAACACTTACAAAGCATGTCCTGACAGACCCTTCTCTGTGCTGCTGCCCAAGTCACAGCTCAGTCCTGACCTCTGTCAGCCCTCTTAAAATGACAGCTTTTAAGTACACTCCCACCACTGAAATGCTGAACTTGCTGTTTGGTTGCATCCAGGCTTTCAAGCACATTTTCCTTCTTCTTGGCTGCCTCACTCTGTCTTGCTGGCAACCAGGTGATGTAACATACTCTTCATTCATGTGTGGTCATCAAATGAAGTCAATAGGTCATTTAGGAAAAGAACTGCCTGCCTCTGAGTAGCAGCAGAGCCTACAACAGCATCCCATACCCTTTCAGTTATCAAGTAGGAGTGGTGGGGCTGGCCTTTTGGGAGTCACCTGAGAGCCCTTGTGTAGAGGATGAAAAACATCTTGTTCTCAGTGTGTGGCATCCAGGAGAGGAAATGAACTTGTGTTTATGACACGGGTAGCAAAACAATAGGAGGTTGGATTATGGAAATGCTTTTTAAGTGATGTTTGTTCTCTTGAAATTTTCAAAGCAGCTGATAGATTTTTCTTTAGGAAGGACTCAACTGACTAACTTGGCAGAGGACCCCATAGTTTCTCACCTAGCTCCCACCAATAGTGAGGAATAAGCATTGGGTGTTAGGCTGCAGACTTCACTTTTAAAAAGCAGGAAGTATTGACTGCTCTCCAGGATCCAGGTTCAGACTCCCAGACCTGCTGAAATCGCCAGACATGTGGGAACTATGAATTCTTTGTAGAAAGAGGTTCATGTAAAGGACTTGAAAGGACGCAATTAAAAAAACCACATAAACAATAACATACTACCTAACAACCTTATCTATTGTGTTTATGACAACCTTTTATTTCTTTGTATGTGCATGGTACCCTTGTATTCATTGTGATCTTCAAGTTGAGATCGCATTTATGCAGGTATGCTTTGATTAATGCCTTTGTTGCTAGTCCATAGAATGCAACTCTGAGTAGTTTAAACATCCATTCTGCTTGGTACGATTTTACTTATTGTATACGTTATTGGGCAGAGTATTTTTGTTGGTTTGCTTACAATTGTAAGTGCTCTTCTTTCCAGGGTCACCACCAATGCTTTTACATTCTGATCGCTTCAGTCTTGCTGCTGGCACAGCTCATTGTGACTTCATGTCCAAAAATGTATGCCCTGTTGAGCATGCTGAAAAGATGTTTCATTATTGCTATGGAACAGAGTACACTCAGCTTATCTCTGATTGAAACAAAAAGGTGGGTTTGAAGTGAAATTATTCCCTTTTTCTTATCAGCAGGTCTCCCTTTCTGTGTGGGTGAGTGTGTGTATGTGTGTATGTATTTGTACATTTGTGTGTATGTATATCTAATACCCCCATCAACTACCCAGGAATTGAATGCTACTTTCAATGTATAAGCATTAAAATACAATGGAAGACTGGTGACCATAGAGATATGCAGCTTATAGGTGAGAAACTGAGGCACAGAAAAATTAGAAACTAGATTTCCTCCATTTTGAGGTATAAATTATGAATGAGGAATTGATACCAAGAGAGCTGCTGTATTGCACTTTTTATAGGATATCTTGAACCAGGTACAACAAACAGTAAAAGGAGTGGAAGCTGAATCAAGGTGTCCTGTTTTGCAATACCCTGTTGCTGAGGTAACTGTGATGTGTACTTATATCTTTGTATATGCCAGACTGCAAGACTGGGCAGGGCTATTTGTAACTGGTGATCCAGTTGGAAATGGCTTGTTCCCAGTTTCTGACTCTTAGCATCTCTTCTGACATCCTGAAAACTCTCCTTAACCTTCAGGGACTCAAAATATCTAGATTTCTAAGTTAGTTGCTTGTCTGTCCTGACATTGAAGGATCACCCTTGACATCCTCATTGAGCAGGAATGAATGCCAATATGCTACCCAATTGTTCAGCAGAACTTGCAAGCTGAGATTTGGTGGTGACTGTATGCCAGACACAGGGATTTAAAGTGTCGCTGATCCAGGGTATTTGGCTCTTCGATTTGTGTTTGATAACTGGATCACTCTTAAACTTGTAATGTTTACATGGGGTAAAGAGACACGTAAAGGGACAGGATCTGTGCCATCCCTTCCCATGTTTTCATCCAAAAAGCTAATTGGTATTCATGGAAACAATTTCATTAACCTCAGCCAGACACAAACCCAGGAAAGAGGCTGAAAGGATGCTCCAAAGCAGCTATGCTCCAGCTGTGCTTTCACCTCATAACATGGTGTGGGGCAGTTTGAGTCAAACCTCCTCATCAGTGGAGTGGCTGCTTGGTGATAGTCTGACTTCACAGATAAGAGAGTGCAGTGATAGAATTACCAAGGGATTTTTAAAATTAATCTCAATCAATAAGCACATATTACAACAACTCTGACAATCTAGCCTGCAGACTGGCTGCAGAGCAGCCTGAAAGCAGACAGAAGAGAAATAAAAATACTGTTGGGCAACACCAAAATGTTGACCACAAGGGTCCCTCCAGTGCAAAATGTTCTGGGATACTAATACAAATAAATAAATCTTTACAGGGAGCCAACTTAAATATCCCTTGACATAAAGAATTTAGATTCACTATTTTTAAACACTGAAGAAAAAAATTATCACTTGTGTAATGTTGTTACAAGATTTCTCCCACAGCCCTTAACTCAGGCATATTTTATAGTGTGCATTAATACATAAGCCATCACACAGAGTGGTTTATATATAATAAGAAAATAGAAATAGAAAATTATAATATGTGCAGAATAAGAAAGAATTGAACTTTTTCTGGGCCATTGGATGTTAAAACCTTCTGTCTCCATGGTGGTTTGCCAGAATTCCTCCTTGCTCCAACAGCAGACAATGAACTAGATTGTGACTCCATGGAGCTGAATTCCTCCTAGCAAATAGCTGGGATGGATAACATGCCGTGCCCAAGCTCCTGGTGCAATACTTGCTACTCAGAGTTTTCTAGCTCCTAGACATGCCCTGTTTTGTGGCATTAAGCTATTCAGGGATTTGAGATAAATCTACACACTAGAGAGGCACATCTGTGTCAGGAAGGGCATGGGGTATGAAGAAAGAGGGACAACACTGCTCATTAGAGACCATTGAAATAAAAGATAGAAACGGGCAACAGACATTTCATAGCTGCATCTGCGGTGAGCCAGTGAGAGCTGTTGCTTGGAGGGAGCCACCCTCCATTATGGGGAAGGACAGGACTGCTGGAGGGTCAGCGCTGGAGACCAGTTCATCTGCAGTTTTGAGGAACTTACCAGCTAGCCCCTCTGCAGAGGAGGCAGCAACGTCTCCTGCTCCCCTGCAAGTATGTGGCAAAAATCTGAGAGAACACCATCACAGCTGAGGCAGTCTCTGCAAAGAATGGGAGATCTTCTCAGGGTTTGGTAAAAATCATGTTTTTCTGATGAAAGCACTTGCAAGAAATGTAATAAGTAAACTGCCCTGCTGACACGTCATACTGGCTGACATCTGAATGCATCTTGCGCTAGGAAACACGCTTGAGGTGCAGTAGGAAGTACTGAGGCATCGAAAACTTGATCTCAGAGCATTGGCAAGGTGACCCAGGGAGCATTACCCCCCACTAGGCCACCTCTCCTCTTCCTGCTGTCTATGGAATGTGCATGGATGTTACTCGTCATGCACACCCTCCATTTTTTTATTTGCTGGTGACCCAGCACAACTTGTCAACAACATGGAGGACTGATCACAGGCTTTCCACTGAAAACTTCATCATCTTCTGCAGAAAATGGCTCAAAATATACAACTTCACTCTTTTTAGTGCAGTTGTTTTCAGTGTAGCCATGGTGTTTGACAATAATTCTCAGGGAGTGGAAAGCCGATTACTTGCAATAAGGAACCAGTCAGAAAAGCAATAAACAATCAAGGATGAAATTTCTCTTTATGTCTGGTGGCTGACTCTATACTAATTTGAAGAAAATTTGGCACATCCAAAGATTAGCTAGATATCCAATCAGACTCTGACATCAGTGCCAGGGACAGCTGCTGCTTTGTGTTTCAGCTGTGCAAGTCATCCCATGGAGAAGTGGCACAGATGTTGCCTATGCTGCTGGTACCTGATCAAGACACATACTTTAAGACGTCTTTCTGGAGTCTCAATTTATAAAGCTACCTTAAGTGGGTCGAAGTAATGTGGCAAATAGTAACCCCTTCTGCTGGCAACCAGACTTGACACCTTTCCCCAGAAGCTAACATTTTGGGTGCTCTGCCTCTCAGACTGGGCACTGGAGACACCTGAAAATCCAGCTGCTTCATGGAAGTTGATCTCCTCTAAGACCTGGGTTCACATCCCTGTGTGGCTGTGACTACATCATGAATTGCAGAGTTGAGAGCGAGCTCACACAGGCTGAACCCCATGATCACTCTCTTTCTGGGAGCACTGCTGCTCTCAGTCAGTCCATAGTCTCAAGCATCTGCGCTGTGCTCAGAAGGAGCTGAGTTTGGGGCAGCTACAGAGGGGCTTGGATGTGGTGTGGTCAGCCCCCTCCCTGGGTCTGGCCTGTTCAGGGCATGAGACGGTGGCCTTGGGGCTATGTTGGGATGGTGAGCCAGTCACTGCTTCCTCCCCCAGCAGCCTCTGAGCTCCAACTGTGGCTCAGCCCATGGCTGCCTGGAAACACCTTGGGCAGGATGTGAACCAGGAGAACAGAAAGGGTCCAGCTCTGTCTTCACGGACAGTTTGGGTCTCCAGGGGGGTGCTGGCCTTCAGCCATGAATCATGCTCCTGTTTTCTCTAGACAGTCTATCTGAGGTGAAAAGGTTCAGTGAAAGACTGGGTTCCCCTGGTTTCAGCACAGAGCTACTCAAGCTAAAACTTCTGTTATGAGGGACACTTTTTGGTAAATTCTTGGATGGGCATGACAAAGCTGTGCTCCTCTTCTGCTCTGGTGTAAACCAGGAGGGGTGCCACTGAAGTGTGAGAATGTGCTAGTTTTCACTGGGATAGAGTTAATTTTCTTTATAGTAGCTAGTATGGGGCTATGTTTTGGATTTGTGCTGAGAACAGTGTTGATAACACAGGGATGTTTTCGTTATTGCTGAGCAGTGCTTACACAGAGTCACGGCCTTTTCTGCTTCTCACACCACCCCACCAGCAAGTAGGCTGGGGTGCACAAGTTGGGAGGGGACACAGCCAGGACAGCTGACCCCAGCTGACCAAAGGGATATTCCATACCGTATGACATCATGTTCAGCATATGAAGCTGGGGGCAGAAGGAAGGGGGGGACGTTTGGAGTGATGGTATTTGTCTTCCCAAGTAACCATTACGCATGATGGAGGCCTGCTTTCCTGGATATGGCTGAACACCTGCCTGCTGATGGGAACTAGTGAATAAATTCCTTGTTTTGCTTTGCTTGTGTGCTCGGCTTTTGCTTTACCTATTAAATTGTCTTTATCTCAACCCATGAGTTTTCTCACTTTTACTCTTCCAATTGTCTCCCCCATCCCACCAAGGGGGAGTGAGCGAGTGGCTGTGTGGTGCTTAGTTGCTGGCTGGGGTTAAACCATGACAATAAGTTGGGACTGAAAAGAAGAATGCCTAGCTACATTTCAGTCTGCTTTATTTTTTTGCATACATGCCCTCCATTGATCTCTTTTGATACCTTAGGCTGAATCTGTGAGCTGAACTCCAAGCAGAAGTCTCTGGTTCTCAGAGAAAGCAACGTCTGTGGTGGTTGAGCACTGAAGGTTGACAGCCTCCAAAAGCAATGCAAGCCACAGAGGCAAGCCTGTGATGACTAGAGACCAAGGAAGGCTATTAGGTGGCCATTCATCACAGCAGGAGGTTCAGCCCACTGCCTTAGGGCCAACCCAGTCCTGCTGGGATGAATGCAAGGGTGCCTCTTGATTTAGTGAGAGTGCTGGGTCAGGGGAGAGCCTGAAACAAAGGAAGCATTAATTAGGACAGGGATATGTGAGAGAGGCTGCAGATTTCAGCGTGAATGGGAGGGGACGATGATTTCTATAAAGCATTAGAGAACTCAACACAAGGAAGGACAGACGGGCTGAACCTCAGCCTCCAAGCCCACACAGCTCCATTCCACTCCCATATACCCACAGAAGACGTGGGGAAGTGCAGGTCTCTGTGGGGAAGAAAAGGATGTGCATGAATAGCACAGAGGAAGGTTTTGCAGGGCCTGTTATAGTCAGCAGGTAGAGGCTGCTGGCAGGGGTGGGATACAGCGATCTGCTGCCACATGGCTCCTTGCTACCTCTGTCCTCAGCAGGGCGTACTGAAGTCCTAGCACACCGGCAGCTTGTCTGGGCCAGCCCTGTGTAAACCAGCTGTCGTGAGCTTCTTGCCGCTTTCTGTCAGCCCAGTGTCAGGACAAGGCACTGGGGCAGGGTGCTGGCATGAGATTTTCATCTTGATTGACTTTCCTTATTCTAAGACTTGACCCAACCTTTGGTTGCATGCTGTCCTTGAGCCTAGCAAGTAGACAGGGCACAGGAGATGACGCAGTAGCCAAGTCTTCCACCTGGAAGGTTTTTCAATGTAAAAATGACTTCCTGACATTCTATCAAACTCTGAATTTTTATTTATATATTTTTCAATGAACCTACTGAGTTCATGGTGTTACACTAATTCCTGCAGCTACAGGAAGATGTTTAAAAGCTGGGTATTCAGTTGATTTCACCCATCGATTGACTTCAGTGGGTGTTGCCAATTTCCAATAGCTTTAAGTATATTTCAGACCTCTGCTACACCAGCTCAAACTTCCAAGAAGGCTGGAGTATTCCTGCAAGAGCTGCACTCAGGGCAATCTAAATGGAGAGGATCATTGAGCTCTAAAAGTTGCATTGTTATATATTTGAAAATGTGATGCTTGTCAGTGCAGCAGCCTCACTTTTCTGAAGTACCAAGTAGCAGAAAAAGGTTTATGAGAGAAAAATTCAAGTTTAGGTGAAATTGCATTTAATTAGCATCAATCTCAGTGAGGAAAACTTCCTAAAACATATGAAATGGAGCTAATATAACATTAAAAAAATACTGAACATACAGAGCAAATGAACTTTGCAATGTAGCTTTGAACTAGGTTCACCATTAAGATTTATGCCATAGGTGATGAAATCCATAGGTGTCTGGCAATAGATCTCATTTTGCCTGCCACATGGATCTCACTGCATCATAGGATGTTAGAGAGTATGGCTCAAACCTACAGTCAGTTTTCAACCAGTTTTTACTTTCATGGTTGGAGCATGATTTTATACATCTCTGTTGAGAAAGAGAGCTTCATGCTAGCTGCCAGGCACCAGAAAAGCTCCTTAATTGCTCTCCACAGAATCTGCTGGCTAGAGAGAGCTCTTGTTATCTTTAAGCAGTCCTGTTTGTGTTGAAGGATCAAAATTACTCGCAAAGAAAACAAAACCATCTCCTTTCCCCCTACCCCCCTGATATTTCCAATTATCCTAGAATGTTGTCTCTCTCATTGACTAGTAGGTCATCCAAAAGCTAGGCCATATTACAGAAATAGCCTGTTAGCCCCTTCCCTGGAGTGCCTGAAGGAATTTAGTCTCCACACATGAGGACTGAAAAGGAGATCATGCCAAGGGCTCACTGTACACGTAGCATGGAAATGCTACCCCTGCCACTCCTGAGGCCATCTCCTTTGGCCACAGAAAACTGGCAACCGCCCAGGGGGAGGATGAGCAGTGCCATTCCCAAAGAGAGGAGGCAGGCTGGTGATTCTCCATGTATGCTTCACAGGAGAGCACAGGTCCCACTTCAAAGCCAGCAGGAAGGCTGGCATATTCGTCTGGACAAGGGCCGAGAGCTATGACTTGTATGAGGAACTCAGGTCTCTCAGGTCTCTATGTCCTAATACATCAGAAATTAGCTGAAGATCAGAGATATAGAGTTGCATCCTAACGTTCATTGAAGTCCCTGTGGCTGCATCAAACCAAAAAAAAGCTCTGGGACTTTCCCCGGTAGCACACAGCGAGCGAGTGGTTTATCACAGATTAGAATCAGACTTCTCCCTCTAACCATAAGGCTTCACCACATCCTCTTATTTGCCACTGTTTAGCTGCACACTGACAGGCAGTGAAAGGAAATAGTGAAAAGAGATGTGGTTATGCCACACCTGGCAAATGTCTGCAGGGGCAGAAACCTCTACAAACACCATACATGCTTATAAATGTCTCTGAACGCACCATGATCCTGTTTGTCTTCATGTCTGGAAAGTCACTTGGCCCTTTCCAGTGCACATTACTTTGTGTGTTTTAATGATATGCCATTGTAAATAAAATGCTGCTCGAGTGCTTGTAAAAACCCAGAAGTCTTTCAGAACAAGCAAATTACTCCAACTTGTAATTTCATTGAAAACACTGTAAAAATAGACATACCCTTCATATCCCAAGGAGGAAAAGGTGATGGAGATTTATGCTTTTCCTTGAACACACAGATTTATAACAGTGTGTAATGTACATTTATTTCATCCATATTTATAACTGCATTGATGCAGAGTCTGGTATCCATTACTTTAATCTATGTAACTTGATCATCAGAAACTTAAACCATAATTTTTAACACATATCACCAAGAATTTCAGTTTGATTCAAAAAAGAAGAGTATATTAAAGTCCCAGCTGCAATTAGTTATTAAGACTGAACTTCTTTGCTTAAATACATCTGTTTGTTCACACAGACACTGTTCCATTCTGTGTTATGCTGGTTATTTTACTTCAGGTTAATCCTACAACAACTCACTACAAAATACCTTGAGGGTAGAAGAAAAAAAGAATGCAGTTAAGGATCATATTTGGGAGAATTCCTGTAAATAAATCTTTTACATCTTGGCAAAGTGAAATCAGAAATTGAAGAGTCAGTGACAGCAGTAGCCTCTAGTCACTTAAAGTGAAGTGGAAAAAAAAATTCCAGGCCAACATCAAAGCCTCAATTGACAGACAGCAGAAATTAAACCCAGATACCATTTCATAAACATGGAGCGATTGACGCTTACCACATGGTTATCGTCCAGCACTGGAAAATAAAACATCTGTACTCCTCGAAGTCCTGAATGGATGACCCAGAATTGAAATCACTTAGTTGCCTGATGCTAAGAAGGTGTTCCATTGGTTTTCTTCACTCATTTTGATTTTATTCATTCAGCAGCATGGAAAGGTGAAATATATGGATTGTTAGAAAACAGCACATTAAGATGAACATCTGTTCACTTTGTAATAGAAAATGACCTTCATTTTTCTCATGTTTAGGACTACATTTTGCTATTCATATTGCAGGTAAACATCAGTAATTCTACACATTTCAATGGGTTTAGTTTGGTACAGCCAGGAATACACTCTTACTTGAAACTGATCGGAAGAGGATGTTGTCTATGATGCTATAGGAGCATTGTTTAAGTATATGCACTTCATGCTTTATAGGGGATGTAAACGACATTTTTCATAATAATTTTTCACAGCTTCTTTTTCTTCCCCTGCCTTGCGCATTGTTTTTCTCCTTTCAGCACCATTAAGTTGTACAAACAAAAACAATGGAAATGAGGAGAGCATATGGGAGCTTGTGGGTGAAACCTTTGTATTATTGGAAGCAGCAAGGTGATTTTTTCATTGAAAGCTACAAAACTATGAAAATAATCACTGAAAAGGACAAATCATTTGCCATTTAGAAAGTATTTTTGATTGAAAACTTTGATTAGTTTTGTCTTACTCTCTTTAGTCCTCACCCAATTGAGTTATCACTTGAATAACGTCTACAAAATTTGCCTGCTGCGCTGGCTGTTAAACGATTTTCCTTAGGTAAGAAGTAGAAGGACAAAGACAAAGAACTTAGAATGTGTGACATGAAGACCTCCAAAAAAAAAAGGAGAGTGCCCTGTTGTAAAATACTATATTTGTTTGAATAATATTATTGCTTTCTTTACAACAACTTCTATGCTTACAGTGTGGTATATACAGAAATACCTTATTAAATCAGGAGCATAAGGAACTTCTATTTTAGAATTTTTCAGAGTTTGTTGCTCTAAGAGAAAGATTTTGACCACCATAAACACAACAAATGAGCATGTTCCACAGCCACATTATTCCTATTGCATGAGGGCTAAACTCAACCTGGATCACTGAAAAGACACTGAAAATTACAAGATACAGAAAAAAATCAGGCCTTCTGTATTTAAACTTCAAAGCATTTCCTCCACAGTTCATTAAATGTAGTGGCTGGCTGGATTCAGAGCTAGGGATGCCCAAAATAAGGTTTTATGAAAGTCATGTTCTGTTTCAGATTTGTCCTCAACTGCAATGCAGTTGCCCTCCTCAGCTGCAGATATAGAATAAAGACACCAGCAGGGAAGAAAAAGACATGTCTGGTCACTTTTAGAAATGTGGGAGGTATGCTGGGCCTCTAAAAAGTTCCCATTTTCTGTTTGATTTGGAGAAGTTCCAAAAAATTCAGCTACTCACCAGAAACCTATCTAAAACTTTAACTCAAGTATGACTAGCAGAACATCTCAAAACCACAGTGTCACCCATGAGTTTCCTCCTTTGTTTCTCCTGGAAAGATCATGAAAACAGTCTCTTTTCCAGAGCTAGACAAATTATTTCAACAACAACAAAAACCCCAGATAACAGGGATATGCCATACATATTATTTTTTTGCTTCCTATATCTTCCATTTTCTAGCAGCCCAGCTTCCAGAGAGCCCCAAATGCTTTCTCTCTTCAGATACCTCTAGTTGTATCCTATTGCTATAGTATTGTAGCAGCCACACAAATTCACCTATAGAGACTTCGTTTTAGATGTTGTTCTAGGAGTGGGCAGAGGTCCAGAGATTCATTATGCTGTGAGCCAATTCAGCCCTCCCTAGCCAGCACACTTCAAGACTTGTTACCATAACAGCCCATGTTGTCCACGTTGAGCAACTTCTACCACCGAAAACATGTGAAGTGATAGCATTGTACTTCCATTGTACTATGTTTGCTGAAGAAGCCACTTGCTGTATTGTCTGCACCTACATGGTAAAATTAAGATACAGCTGCTGGGTTTTTAAAGACATCTAAATTTTTCTGCTGGTGAGAGGAACAGCAATTTTCTGTCAGTCATCATGTTTCCCACAGCTGCCATCACACCACTTGAAAACAGACCCCAGGTGACCTGAATCCCAGATCCCCTCAGCCTAGGCAATATGTGAGTTGCCATATGTCGCTATGGGTAATAGCTGATGCTGAACAGGTGTATGTCATCACAGTAGACCATCTGGAGGGCAGAAGATATTAAAAAAAATAAATAAAGGTATATTTCCAATATACAAAGCTTTTGGATTACTTTTTCATGCAAACCCAGGCATCTAATGGCTGCCTTTTTTGTTTCTTTCATGCAAGTACCTTTCAATGACATTACCTAAAATGAAAGAAGCCATTACATGTGTTTTTTTTGGACCTGATTCTGCTTTTGTTTATCAGTGGTCTACCTCAAAACTTGATTTGATTATATGTCTCCAATAACTGTACTGAAAAATGCAAAGATTTCATTAGGGTTCATTGCTTTAGACTTGTTCCATTACCCTCAGCAGTGGACTGAATGTAGTAGCAGGGTACCACAAAAACAGCTATTGTACATAAAGCAATAGTTGACCAAGCAATAGCCATGCGGAAGAGACTTTCTGAAACATCACTCACCACTCATATTTAACTTTGGTTACCAGGAGTGGACTGAGAAAATTGTTGAAAATATTCTGATCATCCTACTGACCTCTGAGAGCTCAATCAAAGCAGTGGTATCTGTCCTCTGGTAAGAATTCCGCAATTTTGAATGGTCCTTAAATGTTATATCAGAAAATTTGAATCTAAAGGCTCAAAATTATGTAAGGGGTTTTTTTGGTTTTGTTTTCCTGTATTTTATTTTTCCCCCCTCTGGGCAGAAAGCTAACATCAAGAGAGGTGGGACTCTTCATAGAATATGCTCCTTCTATAAGATCTCTGAAGTTAAGCAAAAAATAAGACTTCTTACAGTTTGGCATAAAATGTAGAAAGAACAGGTGGTGACAGGCTTTGATGTGACAACACAAAACCAAATTTGGAATTTGTAGGACTTATTGCTGTTGACATCTAAAGGCACAGTGTCCTAAAGCTGCACTACCTCCAAAGCCTGGGATGTTCAGGTTTAGCATCCTGGCTGAGGCTGTGTTATAAAGTTTGGATATATCTAGGAACTTCACAAACTATTGTTTTTTATCCAAGTTTAATTTAGATTCTATACATAGTAGCCTATAGTTCATTAAAAATAAATCATTTGTACAAATAAAAGCTGGATGGCACCATTTATGTATGATTTTAAACGTCATGGTAACTGACACACTTTTACCACCTTAGAGTAATCCAATTGTTAGTTATGGGGTTTGACTTGCTTGGATTTTTTGTTTTGTTTTGTTTTTTTTAACGTCTCTAAAAAAATAACCCTAGCCAAAGCAACTAAGTGCCTTTCATGCCTGTTTCAGTCTCATTTGATTGGCTTTTTTTATGACAGTTTACAATGTCAATGCATTTTATGTTCTAATTATTAAACTTTTGTTAATTCTTGATCTGAAGGTTCCAAGAGTCAGAGAAAATCAGTACCTTGTCTTTATGAGGCTTCTTTGCTCTTTTAGAGTTTTATAAATCAACATAATTTTCTAAGTTAATATTTTATGTTCGTAAAATGATAATAGAGTAATGCGTAATATTTAAGGTAGCCTTTTGTTTTAAACAAAAGAGAATTTAATACCTCTGATATACTCAGAATCAAGTGATTTCACTCTTTTTCTTATTAGCATGGTTTCCAGATGAACAAGACATATGAAGTGTGGCTTCAGATCTTATAAGCAAAACAATGAATTCCTGGTGTAACTCCACTGAATTTAACAGAGTTTACATCAGGGAGTAATTTTGCCCAGCAGGATTAGAGGAGTCATTTACATAAAATTGGTACTGTACATCAAGTGTCGAGTTGATGAATTGGCTGGGAGATTGACTTTATAACAGTGGGTTCGCATCATATGTTATAATTATTTGTATCATCCTCAGCTTCTTATTGTGATGCGCATTACACATCCCAAAGGATTCTGATAAAGGACATGCAATGCAACAACATGCCACTGAAACATGCAGCAGCTGGAGAAATAACACATAGACTTTATCTTTGGAGATTGCAAATATATCTAAAAGTATTATTTTTACAAGAGAGGAAATTAGGTGGAGTGAATGGCTTGACTGAAAAGCACACTTCCTCTCTGTCCTCATGTTTTTTGTTGCTTGGCTTTTTAAATGTAATTTAAATTAATTGGATATTTGGCAGTAACATGGGGCACCTTGAACCCTAAGTCAAGTAACATTTTCATGTTGCTCAGAACCTTAAATAAAATTATGTTTGTTTTTATAAGGGGCTGTTTTATCTGATTTTATCACAGATCCATAAGTTTGTCAAGGAACGCAAAGATGCAGAAGAAACAAATGTGAAAATAGTGCCAGCTGAAATGAGAAAATACTTGTAGAGCATACCAGTTACCTTCCTTGCACCCACAGCAAAGTCTCAGAAGACAGTGAATGGTGTGTAGAGGAAACCAGCTTGGATAAATGTGCAGCTGAGAAAAATAGATCCCATTGTCTGGAAGAGCAAACCTGTCCAGTCTGGTCTTCCTGTGTTTCTAAACTGGTCTTCACACAGCGTTAGGAAGAGCTTGATGGGTAAAATCTGGACCACTGTGGGTGGGAAGAGAATGCACAAATAAAAGCAAGGAAGCAAAAAGGAAATCAGAGAGATCTGAAGGAGAAGAAAGGAGGTCCTTAGCTTGACTCACATCATAGAATCATAGAATCATAGAATTGTTAAGGTTGGAAAAGACCCTTAAGATCATCAAGTCTAACCATTAACCTAGCACTGCCAAGTCCACCACTAAGCCATATCCCTAAATGCCACATCTACACACCTTTTAAATACCTCCAGGGATGGGGACTCAACCACTTCCCTGGGCAGCCTGTTCCAGTGCCTGACTACTCTTTCAGTGAAGAAGTTTTTCCTAATATCTAACCTAAACTTACCCTGGCGCAGCTTGAGGCCATTTCCTCTCATCCTATCACTTGTTACTGGGGAGAAGAGACCAACTCCCACCTCACTACAACCTCCTTTCAGGTAGTTGTAGAGAGCAATAATGTCTCCCCTCAGCCTCCTCTTCTCCAGGCTAAACAACCCCAGCTGCCTCAGCCGCTCCTCATAAGACTTATTCTCTAGACCCTTCACCAACCTAGTTGCCCTTCTCTGGACACGCTCCAGCACCTCCATGTCCTTCTTGAAGTGAGGGGCCCAAAACTGGACACAGTATTCGAGGTGTGGCCTCACCAGTGCCAAATACAGGGGCACTATCACCTCCCTGGTCCTGCTGGCCACACTATTCCTGATACAAGCCAGGATGCCATTGGCCCTCTTGGCCACCTGGGCACACTGCTGGCTCATGTTTAGCCGTCTGTCAGCCAACACCCCCAGGTCCTTTTCAGCCAGGCTGCTTTCCAGCCACTCCTCCCCAAGCTGGTAGCGTTGCCTGGGGTTGTTGTGACCGAAGTGCAGGACCCAGCACTTGACCTTGTTGAACCTCACACAGTTGGCCCCAGCCCAACAATCCAGCCCAACATCAACTAACCAAGGAGATACAAAGGGTCTATAACCATCACCAACCAGAATGCTTAGGTTCACTGAAATGTTTCCAGCCTTTTTTTCCTCACCGACCTGAAAAACACTGTGGTTCAAGCTATTTCCTTGTCCAAAATGTAGCAGTATCAGTTCATATGCACAGCTCTTCTTGAAAGGTATCAAGTTTCATTATAAATCTGCGGGGTCATTTAATCCTGAACTCTGTGGGGACAACTCATCAGCTGTGTGGCTGCCTCAGATGCTGCAATAGAGACTTGTTGCTTGCGCTATAACTGTACGCTTAAATTGTTCCCCTATTTTGTTAGGTAGCATTTTGATGAAGAAGAAACTTCCCTGTCAGGAAGAATCCTGCCCTGGAGGTGCCCAGGGTCCCCAGTGAAGTTCACCACCTTGGTGTACAGTCTCCACGGACACCCCTCAGCTGCCAGGGCTCCCATATGCTGGGATGAGAGAGCTAGCTTCCAGTCATCTGAGGATTGTGACTACACCTGTGCCTGGCCCCCACAGGTCATAGACAGTGTTACTAGAACTGGGCAAGTCAGGAAGCAAAAAAAGAGTTAACTTTTGCATCTTTCCATGTGCCTGTGGTTTTGACACATCAAGCTTCCATAAAAGTATTCCCATATTAGACTTTGTGCTGACTCTGGATGTTACCCTTGCTGATTTGATTGTTCCAACCCAAAATAAGTACATGTATATACACACAAATATAGGTGGTGCAGCCTATTTTCCACCCAGCCTGTTTCCAGACTAACCTTCCAAAGCATAAGACAAGACGGTGCTGAGCTTCTGAAGAAAAATGCTTGTGAGTTCCAGGCTGATTCCTCAACCTCAAGACTATGATTCTAGCAGAAAATCCGGCCAAAGATAATCTGTTTCGTTCTCACTACAATCTATTTCATCTAGTAGCACTTCAGAGTTTGTAATAGGTGATATGGGTGCTCCATTTTTGTGTAAAGCACACTTACTATACAGTGCTTTGTAGCTATTCAGGGCAAGCAGGCACTGATGCACTGTGCTACTGAATACTTACAAAAATAGACTATAGATACTGCAAGATATCTGCTTTCTTTTGAAAAACACTGTGACCTCAACATGATCATAACATGTCCAAGAGTCATGCTAAGTCAGCTGTAGTTATAGTGCCCAAAGGGAAGTGAATCCGGACACATCACTGTTATAATTGCAGGGAACAGTTCAGGGAGGGTAACTAGATAATTTACAAGTTATTATTCTTAGGCTCTGACTTCTTGATTGTCTCTAAATCCAGAAGAGAACAAGAGCTGCCTAAAGACAAGTGGGCTGTTTTTTGTATCTGCATGTGCTACATTGCCTCATAGCTAATTAATATATGGAAGGCAACTTCAGATGTACTGCAAAATAAATGTGGTTCAGCTGAAAGAATAATGGTAGATGAGCTCAATAAATCTTCAGCAATACGAATGGCATTACATGAAGGCAGAATAAACATGTAAATGGAACCAAAACAAACACAAAAAAAGGAGTAATCGCAGACAGTGTAATATAAAGTCACATAGAGGCTTTTGGGCAGCTGTTGCATGGTCACTCTTAGATTTTATTTCACTTGTAAAGATAAAAAGGGAGGTATATGTTCACCACCATGAACACCCTCAAGATATTACTGAGGTTAACAAGGACCGCGTAAACACACACACTGGCAGAGGAATCAATTTATCAGCCTCCGAATGGCCAAGAATTAGGCATCCTAATGTCAAAAAGACAGCCCCAGAATGTTTGAATGTTACCAGCATTGCTAACATTGGAAGAGTTTTACTGATAGATGTAAGTGCAGTGAACAGCCATGTTCATCTGACCTTGTTTGACTCATGGGCCATGAGAGGTCCCATTTTCCCTTCTCAGGTGCGCTGAGGCATAGGAGTGCCAGTGTTTTCTGTTAGAAGTCTCCTTAGGACTGTGAGGGAACATAGCTCCAAGAAAACCCAAATTCACAAATGTCTTTTTCTGGTCACCCAGCTGCAGAGTGGGCAAGTATCTGGATCTTCTGAAGACATCTCAGATGGGCACATGATGGCTATGATACAAGCTATGATATCTTTTGAACCTGTGGTGATGACTGCAGGTGATGATTTGAAGTTGGCATTTGATGTTCAGAAACCTTGATGGTCTGCCATAAGGGCACGCTCAGACTTAAACTGAATTGGAATGGATTCAGTACTATGGATTCAGTACTATGTATTTTACACAGTGGAACAACTGCTTGTGTTCAGCATTCATCATGTTTACAGTAACATTTCATTGTGTGTTGATGCATGAAATTATATATGTTGAAAGCATTCTTCTCCCTTCCTTCTCACTTTCTCCATCTTAATGCTGAGTCTTTGAGGCCTTTGCCAGTTTATAATAGTCTTTAATAGTCTTTAATAGTCGGACTGATCATCCTCAAGGTTTTCATGCCCCTGAGCTGGGAGATGGAGATAGGACACAGAATGAAGTCCCAGCTGTCGAAGAGGTGGCAGTCACCGACCTGCTCCTCCACCTGGATGCCCACAAGTCAATGGGGCCAGACGGGATCCACCCGAGGATACTGAGGGAGCTGGCAGAGGAGTTTGCCAAGCCACTCTCCATCATTTACCAGCAGTCCTGGTCAACCGGGGAGGTCCCAGATGACTGGAAGTTAGCTAATGTGACACCCATCTACAAGAAGGGTCGGAAGGAGGATCCGGGGAACTACAGGCCTGTCAGTCTGACCTCGGTGCTGGGGAAGGTCATGGAACAGATCATCCTGAGTGCCATTATGCGGCATGTGCGGGACAACCGGGGGATCAGGCTCAGCCAGCATGGGTTTATGAAAGGCAGGTCCTGCTTCACTAACCTGGTCTCCTTCTATGACAAGGTGACCCGCTTAGTGGATGAGGGGAAGGCTGTGGATGTTGTCTACTTGGACTTCAGTAAGGCCTTTGACACTGTCTCCCACAGCATTCTCCTGCAGAAGCTGGCTGCTCGTGGCTTGGACAAGTGCACTCTGCACTGGGTTAAAAACTGGCTGGATGGCCGAGCCCAGAGAGTGGTGGTGAATGGAGCCAAATCCAGTTGGCGACCAGTCACGAGTGGTGTTCCCCAGGGCTTCAGTGTTGGGGCCGGTCCTCTTTAATATCTTTATCGATGATCTGGATGAGGGGATTGAGTGCACCCTCAGTAAGTTTGCAGATGACACCAAGTTGGGTGGGAGTGTCGATCTGCTGGAGGGTAGGAAGGCCCTGCAGAGGGACCTGGACAGGCTGGATCGTTGGGCTGGGGCCAGCTGTATGAGGTTCAACAAGGCCAAGTGCCGGGTCCTGTACTTCGGTCACAACAACCCCAGGCAACGCTACCAGCTTGGGGAGGAGTAGCTGGAAAGCAGCCTGGCTGAAAAGGACCTGGGGGTGTTGGCTGACAGACGGCTAAACATGAGCCAGCAGTGTGCCCAGGTGGCCAAGAGGGCCAATGGCATCCTGGCTTGTATCAGGATAGTGTGGCCAGCAGGACCAGGGAGGTGATAGTGCCCCTGTATTCGGCACTGGTGAGGCCACACCTCGAATACTGTGTCCAGTTTTGGGCCCCTCACTTCAAGAAGGACATGGAGGTGCTGGAGCGTGTCCAGAGAAGGGCAACGAGGTTGGTGAAGGGTCTAGAGCACAAGTCTTATGAGGAGCGGCTGAGGCAGCTGGGGTTGTTTAGCCTGGAGAAGAGGAGGCTGAGGGGAGACATTATTGCTCTCTACAACTACCTGAAAGGAGGTTGTAGTGAGGTGGGGGTTGGTCTCTTCTCCCCAGTAACAAGTGATAGGACGAGAGGAAATGGCCTCAAGCTGTGCCAGGGTAAGTTTAGGTTAGATATTAGGAAAAACTTCTTCACTGAAAGAGTAGTCAGGCACTGGAACAGGCTGCCCAGGGAAGTGGTTGAGTCCCCATCCCTGGAGGTATTTAAAAGGTGTGTAGATGTGGCATTTAGGGATATGGCTTAGTGGTGGACTTGGCAGTGCTAGGTTAATGATGATCTTAAGGGTCTTTTCCAACCTTAACAATTCTATGATTCTATGATTCTATGATTCTATAATAGGTCTAATTTCCTTTTGTTATATAATCAAGCCCTGGAAAGATTGAAATCAATCTTTGGCAATCACTGTGAAACCCTGCATGCTGGCATCTACCCAACTGGAAAACTAGGTAAGAAGTATAGTCTAGCTAACAGTCAGAATCACAGAATCACAGCATGGTTGAGTTTGAAGACATCTCTGGACATTGCCTAGCCAACCCCTTTTCAAAGAAGGGTCAATTAGAGCAAATTTCTCAGGACTTTCTTCACTGCAGTTTTTAATGTCTCCAGGCAAGAAGGCTCTGTGACCTCTGGGCAACCTGCTCCAGTGTTTCACCACCCTTCCAGTAAAAAAGTTTTTTTATGACATTTAAATGGAATTTCCTGTGTTTCAATTTGTGTCCATTGCCACTTGCCCTTTCATGAGGGGCCATGAGAAGAGCCTGCCTCTGTCTTCTTTACAGCCTTTGGTCAGTTATTTATGCACATTGATAAGATCCCTACTGAGCCTTCTCTTCTTCAGGCTGAACAGTCCCAGCTCTCTCAGCCTCTCCCCATATGACAGATGCTCCAGTCTTGTAATCATCTTCATCGAATCATAGAATCATAGAATTGTTTAGGTTGGAAAAGACCTTTAAGATGATTAAGTCCAACTGTTAACCTAGCAGTGCCAAGTCCACCACTAAACCGTGTCCCTAAGCACCACATCTACACATCTTTTAAATACCTCCAGGGATGGGGACTCAACCACTTCCCTGGGCAGCCTGTTCCAGTGCCTGACTACCCTTTCGGTGAAAAAGTTTTTCCTAATATCCAATCTAAACTTCCCCTCGTGCAACTTGAGGCCATTTCTGCTAGTCTTATCTCTTGTCTGTGATCCGTTGCTGGACTCTCTTCAGTATGTGCATGTCTCCCTTGTCCAGTGGACCCCACCACTAGACTTGGTTCATTAACTCTGCATCTTTCTCGTATTGGGGAGCCCAGCACTTGGCGCAGCACTGCAGATGTGTCTCCACAGGGCTGAATAGAGTCGACTTGCTGGCAATGCTTTTCCTAAAGCAGATCAGGATCCCACGGGCCTTGTTTGCCACAAGAGCACATTAGTGGCCCATGGTCAGCTTAGCACCCACCAGGACTTCCAGATCCTTCTCTGCCAAGCTGCTTTTCAGTCAGCTGGCCTCTGGCATGCAGGGGGGTTATTCCTGCCCAGGTGGAGAACTTGCTTCTTCCCTCTGCTGAACATGATGGTGTTCTCTCAGCCCATTTCTCCAGCCTATCAGGGTTTCTCTGAATGGCAGCACACCTGTCTGGTGTGTCATCCACTCCACCCACTTTTGTATCAATCATCTGTAAACATGCTGAGAATGCACTCTGCCCCACCTTCCAGGTTATTAATTAAGGTGTTATACAGTATTGGCTGCAGTATAAACCCATGGGGTAGACTACTGCTGGCTAGCCTCCAGCTGGATTTTGTGCCACTGATCACAGACCTCTCAGCCCAGCAGCTCAGCCAGCATTCAGTCCACCTCACTGGCCACTTATCTAGCCTGTACTTCATAAGTTTGTCCATAAGGATATTATGGGAGGTAGTGCTGGAAGCCTTGTAAAAGTCAAGATAAACAACATCTGCTGCTCTCCCTTCATCCACTGAGCCAGTCATTTCATCACATGTTGGTCAGGCATGATTTCCCCTTCACAAATCCTTGCTGGCTACTCGCAGTCATTTTCTTGTCCTTAATGTGTTTTGAAACAGTATCCAGGAGGGTTTGCTCCATTGCCTTCCCAGGGATTGAGCTGATTGGCATGATGTTGCCTGGATCCTCCTTCTTGCCCTTCTTGAAGGCGGAAGTGACATTTGCTTTCTTACAGTCCTCAGGAACCTCCCCTGATCTCCAATGACCTTTCAGAGATAATTATGGATGGCCTCACAGTGACATTGTTCTACTCCCTCAGCACATGTGGGTACATCCCATCAGGTCCCATGGACTTGTATACATTCAATCTGTTTAAATGTTCTCCAGCCTGATCCTCCTCCCTGAGGATAAGTGTTCATTTATGGGTACAAGTTACTCCCAGGGAGATTCCCACTGGACATGAGGGGTAAATTTTTCACAGTGAGAACAGTCAGTCATTGGAATAATCTCCCCAGGGAAGTGGTTGACTCCGCTATGCTGAACACATTTAAGACTCAGCTGGACATGGTGCTGGGGCCATCTACTCTAGATTGTGCTCTTGCCTAGAAAGGTTGGACCAGATGATCCTTGAAGTCCCTTCCAACCTGGTATTCTATGATTCTATGATTATTGCAGAGTTTTGCACTGGAAAAGTCAGGTATTGTGGTTAAAATGAGCTACTTTCAGCAAAGACATTACAGGTGAAAGGAAGGAGTAGATAATTTTTTTTCCATAGCAATGGAAAGATTCCCCCAATGTCTTGCATTAAGACACTTGTCTAGTGATTTAGGACATTCCGAACTTTAAAAAGAACAAAATAGCAAGAAGGTTACAGTGAATATGTGTTATGGTCACACCTTTTGTCTAGTTTGGACTAAAAAATAGCTCCCCAAAACAGTAATATCTAAACCAGAATAAGATTAAGCAGGCTTTGATGGATAGCTACTGAGGGACAGAATTCCTGAAAATCAGCCTAACAGTATGGCCTCCCACCTATCATCGACGAAGCCTAATGTTAACATTTGTTTATTAGTCACCTTTTTTTTTTCAAGCTTGACTCTGCAAATATGGCATAAAATCACCAGCTAAATACTCCACATCTAAGCTGTAACATAGCAATAAATCCCAGATGGATCCCTGTAAGTCAATGGGGCCCGATGGGATTCATCCGAGGGTACTTAAAGAGCTGGCTGATGTCATAGCGAGACCTCTCTCAATGATTTTTCAGTGCTCCTGGGAATCTGGGGAGGTCCCAGTTGACTGGAAGCTGGCAAATGTTGTCCCAATCTTCAATAAGGGCAACAGGGATGACCCTGGTAACTACAGGCCTGTCAGTCTCACCTCTGTGCCTGGCAAAATTATGGAGAAGATTATTCTGGGAGTTATTGAAAAACACCTGAAAGACAATGCAGCCATTGGTCCCAGCCAGCACAGGTTCACAAGGGGAAAGTCCTGCTTAATTTCTTTCTATGATAAGGTTACCCAACTAGTTGACCAGGAAGCCAGTCAATGTAATCTTTTTGGACTTCAGTAAGGCCTTCAATACTGTCTCTCACAGTATCCTCCTGGACAAAATGTCCGGCATACAGCTGGATAAACACAAAATGCAATGGGTGAACAATTGGCTAACGGGTCGGCCTCAAAGGGTTATAGTAAATGGGGTCACATCGGGCTGGCGACCAGTCACTAGCAGGCTTCCGCAGGGATCCATCTTAGGGCCAGTGCTCTTTAATGTCTTCATAAATGACTTGGATGTAGGACTTGAAGGATTACTATCTAAATTTGCCGATGACACAAAATTGGGAGCAGCCATTGACACTATTGAGGGCAGAGAGGTCCTGCGGAGAGATCTAGACAAATTAGAGAGCTGGGCAATCACCAACTGCATGCAGTTTAACAAGGGCAAGTGCCAGATTTTGCACCTGGGACACAGCAACCCTGGATGTACATACAGACTGGGGAACAAGAGGCTGGAGAGCAGCCCTGCGGAGAGGGATCTGGGGGTTCTGATCGACGGCAAGTTGAACATGAGCCAACAGTGTGCCCTGGCAGCCAGGAGGGCCAGCTGTGTCCTGGGTGCATCAAACACTGTGTTGCTAGCTGGTCGAGGGAGGTGATTGTCCCGCTCTACTCTGCACTGGTGCAGCCTCATCTTGAGTACTGTGGGCAGTTTTGAGCGCCACAGTAGAAAAAGGATACAACGCTACTAGAGAGTGTCCAGAGGAGAGCCATGAAGATGGTGAAGGGTTTAGAGGGGAAGCCACATGAGGACCGGCTGAAGTCACTTGGTCTGTTCAGCCTGGAGAAGAGGCGGCTGAGGGGAGATCTCATCATGGTCTACAGCTTCCTCACAAGGGGAAGAGGAGGAGCAGGAGCTGATCTCTTCTCCCTGGTGACCAATGACAGAACCCAAGGGAACAGCAGGAAGATATGCCAGGGGAAGTTTACGTTGGATATTAGGAAAAGGTTCTTCACCCAGAGGGTGGTGGAGCACTGGAACAGGTTCCCCAGGGAGGTAGTCATGGCACCAAGCCTGACAATCTTCAAGAAGCAATTGGACAATGCCCTCAGACATATGGTGTGAATTTTGGGGTTGTCCTATGCAGGGACAGGAGCTGGACACGATGATACCTGTGGGTTCCTTCCAATTCAGGACATTCTATGATTCTATGATTCTATGAATAAAATAAGAGGTAATTGTATGATTATGAAATCTGTATGCTAAGTTGCATGACGGAAGTATCAGTAAGCAGACACAGTATATAGTAGTGATACAGGCTAGTGGTGTTTTGTTACCTTCATAATGCTGGTCTGCAGGCTGTTGTTTGATGAAGTTTTTTCTTCCTGAGTTCTCTTGCAAAGGGTTTTCCTGAATTCATATTAATTCTGATCCTGGATTTGAGAGACCTATATCACGATTTCACCAGTTGTTAACCACTATAAGAAGTAAGAAGTACATAGCTAGCAATTCTTCCTTGCAGAGCTGTTACAGGCTGTTAATTTGATAAAATCTTGTATTGTGGATACGATAAAGAAAAATAATTTATCACTCGTGATTTGCCAAAGCACTTGTGAATTGTTCTGCATACTCCAGAGTGCCCAAAAGACTTGGACATGGCTAATGCAATGTAACAGTAGTATTATGTTGTGCACTCAGTAACTGTGCAGTGAAGGAAACAACTTGCTGCATCATCAGAAGCACCCTTGATGGGATGTCCTAGACAGGTTACTTGTTAGGTTGATTTATTGATGAAAACTGTTGGTTTTGCAATTATAATAGAGCAGTTGCCAAGCCCAGGAATCTCACTAGGCTTATTGATCCTGAGGTGTAGACAGCTGTTGGCACAAGCAACTTACTTGAATGCCTGAGCTCCAGCGGGGACTCCAGCCATTATCCTGACTCTGTCAAAATCCAAACGAGCCTGCTGTCAGTTTCTTGGAGGAGACACCACTTAGGTTTCCAATGTCATGGCAGCAACACTCTAAAATTCATAGCATCCTGGTTTTGGGAGTAACCTGTAGCTTCCTGCTCTAATGAGATAGCAGAGTCAGCCGAGGCCAGACACAGGACAGGACACTAAGGATCCTGATTTTTATTTCATTCCCACATCTATTGTTCCCTGCTGCCTCACCTACTTGCTTGGAATTTCTCAGGTTATTTTCAAGCACAATCTTTGGTTTCTTTCATGCTCTGTATTGTGGCAAATGTCAGATCCTCTACTAAGCTCTGCTGGGCTTGAATTCCTCCTGGGACATGTTGCATTTGCAAGTCTTCTCACTGCCTCCGGCTGTCCCAACACCACAATGAGCTTTCTGCATGACAGCATAAGCTGTGTCCCATTATTCTTTTGAAGTTGCTGATGATGGGCATTCTTTCTTAGTGATCCCTTTATCATTTTGGATAGAGCTTACTGTGATGCAGCTGTGTCCTGGAATCCACGTGTTAACAAAATAGTGTATTCTTCTTTATTAGCTCAGTGCATTCTCAAGACATTGCTGAGACAGACACTGATGGGGTAGGCTTGTTTGGCAGGGTAAATACATCTGCTGAAGCAGGAATGCCATGCAAGAAGAAAAGAGTTCAGTTGTTCAGGATGGGGAGAAAATGTTGGAGGAAATAAATGATGAGATGGCATTTGTGTGGAAGCAGCTGAAGATGGGAGAACCCAAGAGGATAATTAATGTGCTGAAACAGGAGCCAGTTGTCAATAGAGTCAGCTTCCCTGGTCATTTGAACGCTGATTCTGTAGTCTGTGTTGATGGGGAAGACTTGTCAGGCAGCCTGTTTGTGAAGTTCAGTATTGCCCGTCTTAATCGCTTGTTAGGGGTACTTGACACTTTCCACCACAGGTACTGTCAGCTGAAGAAAAAATAAAATTTGAGAATGGTTAGAATGAGCCAACGTTTCAGGTTTTTCATGGAGAGCCCTTCTGCTGAACTGTATCCTATCTGAAGTGAAACAATCTGCCCAAAACATCTAGATTCCCTGTTTTAAAGCAAACAAGCACAGCAGGAGCCCTGCAGAGATGTTTGGAGCTCTGCTCCTCAATTCTGATGTCCGTGACCCACAGAGAAAGGAAGGAAGGTTGTTGTCTGTGCTCATGCTGGGCCTGATGGGCACCCACTGGAGCCAGTGGTTTTGTTTCAGATGAAAGGGACAGGGAGTGCATGTGAGTATTCACTCACATGCGCCTCAGGCTAGGGAGAGTTGGAGCCCACCTGCCTTGCACACAACTCAGCCCAGCCCTCTCTGCTGGAAATATCTGCATCCAGCCACTGTGTTTTCTCATAGGAAACCAGCCCTCGGCTCACCAGAAAGCTAGTCTGGTGGAAGGAAAGAGTGTTTGGTCCTTGTGACACTCAGGACCTCTGCCCTCTTCATGCAAGGTAACAACTTAATATCAAAGCGAAGGAAGCTTTGACAGACAAGGTTCTTTACAGGCAGCTTCTGTTTCAGAGAGCTCTTAAGGATGCTGGGAAAGCTGCTCATTTGTCATTGCTATACCACCCTCATTTTTATCTAACATTGACATCTGCAATTACTAAATATCATCCCATCAATAAACAAGGTGCCACCCAACACACCTGGTAGGACAGAGCAGGTGTAAGGGACTGCAGCTCCAGCCTCTGTGCTCACTTCAGTAGTCATAAGACAAACACAAAAGTCAAAGTCAGAACTTTTGCACCTACTGAACATTCATTAGGTTTATAAAAATAAGTAGCTTGTGCATGCATCAGAGGAGGAGAGACATGTATTTCAGGACAAGTGGCTCTTAAAAGGCATAAAATCACATGGGAAGTGCTTCTATACATTTGTACCCTGCAGTGAGTTGTTTTACATGCCTCTGTCCTTATTCTCATTGCATGGCATGCTTGTTCCAAACATTTTGCCCCTGGCCCTGAAAGTCAAACCACCCAGGGGCAAGGTACTTTGTCATTTACATGGAACTTACCACTTCTTTCAAAAAGGCCAAGGGACAAGCTCTTATTTCAAAAGTACTGGTCTGAATGTGAACCACAAAATATCGTGGTTTAATCTGAATTTGTGCTGCTAGTAATAAAATCAAATATGTCTAATGGGAGGGGGTTTATGGCTCATGCCCTCAGCTGAAGTAAATGAGAACAGCTCCACAGAAGTTGATGGAGACTTTTTATATCTGGTAAAGATCTGACCATGCAAACTAGCAGTTTCTTGTCTAGTTTGCATTGATGGTTGCTTTGGCCTTGCTGTGAGACATGAATGCACATACCTGGTGCTTCCGTATGCAAGGCCAAGCAGAAGACAGTCCTCTAGCTTCCCACCTTCCACAGCAGCCTGGACCATAACATTACAGTGTAAATGAGGGACAGGTCTCTGGAAAATAGGTAAGGGTCTCAACTAGCCTTAACTGGTGCAGTGTTGACTTTCAGGTCAGCTGCGGGGAGACTATGTCCTCCCAGAATCAGAGCTGACTACTGGCTAGGTGTCCTTGTATCAGCAAAAAGTGACTCCAAGCTGGGGTATGCTTCACATCTTTCTGTCCTATCAGACAAGGGAGCATGTCTTTCTGGCAGACTTGTTCAAGCTGAGTCCCTGGGAACATGGAGAGATTTCCACCTCTACTATTAAACTGGGGAGAGCACAACTAGGGATGCACACAGTAAATAAGGAGCTAGACAAACACAGGTAAGCTGTAGACAAAAGATATCTTTGCAAAGACTTTGAAAAAATTGAAAGAGCCATTACCAGCAATTCCTTAAAAATCTCTCAGAAGTATGTAGGAATGACTGATCCCATATAATTTTCCAAAAGTTTGAGCAGGAGTGAATATAAATGAAGAATAAGTGTAGAATAATATTTTTAAATACACTGAGATTTATCTTCTTTCTTAGAAAAAGGGACTGTGTTATCAGCCTTGCTAAAAAGACGTAGCTCTGTGTGTATGTGAGAGCGTATGCTATTTAAACATTCAGAAGTATATTTATTTAAAATGTATGTGGCATCATCTGTTGATATATTATTCAACTATTCCTTGATTAGCATGATCCATATGGCCTTCACCCATTCTCATGTAGGTCACAGGCAGGATTACAAAAGTAGGATTACATCTATGTGAACATTACAAAAGTAGGATTACATCTATGTAAGATCTGAAGGAGGGCTGCTTGGCCCGTTACCCAAATGCAACTTGCATCTTGCTGCAAGAGAGGTCTTGCAGTAGCATTGCACAGCTTCTCACAGGCATTTTGACGTTTTTAAGAAATGCCAATGGATAGAAAATACCCCCTGTTGTACCCTCCACCAGTGAGCAGCGCTTCATGCTTCAGAAGAAGCTGTGACCCTCCTGTAACAATTCATGTCTGCAATTCATAAGGACTTCCAAGAAAGCGCCTAAAGTTGTGCAATTAACAAGACATTACTCCTGAGGGAATTCTGTTCGTCATCTCAGCTGGTGTTCAACTTATCTGTGAAGAATACACACACTTAGCCTATATTCTTTTTATCTTAGTTTGGTTTGACAGTAATTAAAATCTTTCCCGAGCCCAAAGAGCTGTATGTATTTATTTTTGGTCTACATGAGACTGGAATATGGACCTGCTGTGTAATCTCTGGCAAGGCAGTTCAACTATGTGTGCCTTGGTTTCCCTTCTGACTCCTAGCATGCCTTGTTTATCGGTAAGCCTGCTCAACGTCCCACTGTGTGCACATGTTGCCCTAGAACAACAGGACATCCATGTTGGCTGGGTCCTACAAGCCCCATTAGAATACAAATTGCTAATCATTAGTGAGAAGATTAATGTGCTAAGAGTGTTTTTCCATTGCGGTGTGTATAGTTTGGGACCATTTGCTAATCCCTGAGGTAATATTAATTCTAAAAAATCTTAACGTGCAGCATTGTTGGCATTAGTGATTTTTATCATGAGTCTCCTGATATTTAGTGTTTCTTGTCAAGATCCACTTCCTGGAAACCCGAGCATCTTGGCTTGCATTTTGAAACAGGCAAGTTTTTAGCGCCTACTGTAACAGTGAGGCTGGAAAGCATTTCCCAAGTATACTCTGGAGACTGAGAAAGGCAAAGAAAAAGACCTTAAAATGTGTTAATTAAAAAGAAAAACAAGGATTCTGCAAGAAAATCCCTTTTATTTTTTTCCATTATTTGTGTGGCTTGCATAGCCTTCATTGTGCAAAAATATGTATCTTGGAGTGTGATAGGAACCCCCCAGTGGTTCTGAGGGAAAAAAGAAAAGTAAACTGATTTTAATATCATAGCTACATCTAGGTTGGTACTGTCCCTCTAATTGTACCCATTTTGTTCATTTTTTAGTCCTGGTTTATTTTTAACAGCCTCAAATTTCATATTTTTCCTCTCGTAGTTCTCTCTCTTAATATCCTTGGGGTTTACTTCTTCTTCACTTTGTCCCTGCCCTCGCTTGGTTTATTTTTTCCTTCAGTCTTGATGATGTCTTCAGACTTGATCCAGGTTGAATTTACATCAAGGAAAAGCATGAAAGGCATGAAACAGACATAAATGGTACAGAGAGCAGTCTTCTTTTACTGTTCTCCACTGTGATCTAAAAAGAGCCTGGAATAGTTAAGAAAATGTCCTGGACTTATTTATACTCTGCTGTGTCACTGGTTGAAGATTTCCCATTAGTTGAAGGGAGATGTTCCACAGGCCACCGTGCTGTTTTAGTAACTAATCTATTTCAATACTTCTTACGTAGACAGGCCAACAAATTTCCAAACAACCAGAAAGCTTTGGCAAATAATGTTGAAAGCAGAGTATTGGACTTACTTACACGAAGCAGTCTGCGTTACTCCAGCACCTTCTTTCAGGGCTGGACTCTGAAAATCAGGTCAACCAACTCCTGTGATGAGGTAGTAAGACAGCTGTTTGCCAAAAGGAAAAAACCTTTTTTGGGGGAAAGGGGAGCCCTGATGGGGTCTGGAAGCAGGGAAGGCTCTCCAAGGGGGCTGGCAGCTTATTAATCATGATGCTTAGGTGTTATGTGACTTCTTTTTGAAGAAAGACTTTGAAGTGCTTTACAGAAGAAGTGAATATAACCTGCATTTTACAGGGAGGAAACTGAGGCACAGAAAAGCATCTTGCTTTGCTCGAGGTCACTGCAGTCCCACCCTGCTGCTCTTTGCTCAGCCACAGTGCCTGCCAGCAGATGGAGGGGGGCGGGGGGAACTAGTAGTGTGGGCTGCCAACCTGTTGTGCAATCAGGGTTACGGTGGAGCAGAGAGGGAAGGGAGAGGGAAAGAAGGGAAGGCAAATAATCATGAAGCGTGCCCAGGAGAGGGGCGTGGCATGTTGCATATGTGGGAGATGTGGCTAGGCAGCTTCATGGGCCAGGTGGGCAGTAGCTGAGGCTGAGGTAAGAAGGAGACTAGGAGCAGCATCATGCAGAGAGCCAGTTTTTGTCCTTATCCACTCATGCAAGTTTCATTGGTGGTTGAAAATGTTTCTGCAAGCACTGATGGGAATATGGTGTGGAAGCCCTCTGATGTATTGACATGAGGCTCCATTTCCTTACTCTCAAAATCATGTCTCTGAAGAAAGAAAACTTCTGTGTTTGGTATTTTTCATAGGATATGATTTATTTCCCCTTAATTTTGTTAGCATTTTTCTTGTTTCTTTTCTTTTATTTCTTTTTTTTTTTTTTTAACTATTTTCCTTGTGTATTGCCAGGTCTTTCAAAGGGAAGCAAGCTCTGCATTTAGTTTCTACTTCCTCCGCTCTAGATAACTTATCATTTCAGCCTGTCTGGAAATCTGGAAATCCTTATGCTTGGAACCTTATCATAGACATTTCCGCTGCAGGAAGAATGATCAGACCAACAACAGCATCTTGAATTCAAGGCAGAGGAAATGGATGACTGCATAGCTTGGGTTTGCTGTTTAGGTATTCTGCACTTAATGGGCTGATTATCATCTATCTTTCATTTCCTTGGAGAAGAACCACAAACTGCACTGAGAATTTTACATCGCATGTTATGCTGTCTGATCTGCCTGCTGCCCACTGCTCTTTCAGTCCTCTGGAAAAGGTGCATGTTCTAGGTTCATTCCTGCAAGAAAGAGGCAGAGTTTTAATTTGGATCTGTTCTTTTTACTATTGTCAATCCTTGTGTGGGACAGAGCAGTCATAGGCACCAGAGCAGTTTGCCTTCTGGTTTGAAAGCTATTTGAGCTCCAAGTGATCAAGCCAATGCTTAGCAAGTGCAGGGTCATCAGCAGTCACAAATGCACAGTAGTGACTGAGTGGGGGATGTTTGCTTGTGTAATGAAATGCGGTGGAGTGAGAGTACACACTGGGGATTTGTTCATTTTAGCAAACCTGGCAGAACCTTCCAGTGACCTAAATAGAATACCTTGCTCTACATAAAGCATGCATCAGGGTATTTCCTGATTTATTCATGAAAGGTTTGCTTTACAAAGGCATTTGGAACTGTGTAATCTCAGAATACATGATACATATAGCTGGCTGCTCAGCTGGCATTTGCACAAATTGCTTTGATATATGGCTGTAACGTATGAAAGCACAGTGAGGCCAATTTAAATACTTGATACTGGAGTAAACTGGTTAAAAGAGTAAATTAGATCTAACCTGCAGATTTTCTTGCTACTTCATAGAGAAGGTTGCTCTCCAGAAAGAATAATTGATAAAGGGATGGGAGATTACACTCTAGTAAGCAATAAAATCCTCCAATATTAAATGGGCAGGGTTAAGGGCAGATCCATCAGTAGTGTGCACTGGTTTTGTGTCTTTCTCTTTAAGGGCCCTTTGCTGATTTACATCAAATCGGGATCCAACATATTGTGTTAACTGGATCAAATAATGGAAGAACTCTGCTCCCTTTTACTTGGGACACTTTGTGCCTCTGGTTGCTCTGTCCCAGTGGCAGAAAATAAAGTCTAAGGTAATACTTCATCAAGTCTGTGCATTTATTAGGGAATGTCCAATACATATATTTAATGATTTGTCTATATATTAATTGTACATGTTTCCTGCTGTAATATATTCAGCAGCAAAGTAGATGGGGCTGGTTGCTCACAAGCAAGCCTTATTTTGGAGCTTTGGAAGAAACTGGGGTTAATTTACAATAGAATGAAAGTGACATTTGTAAAGATGGTAAGAGGGGAATGCCAGAATCCATTACACTGATGATCCTACGAATGCACTGGCATTCTCCATTGGTGAGTTAATGTTCAAATCCTATCAGCATTACTTGCTGAACTTATTGCAACTTAATGGCAAATTTCCAGATTTTTATCATGCCAAGCATCTTATAATAGATGGGACTGCACAAATTTTTCAGGAAAAATTTTCACAGTTAAGCTCACTGCTATAACACAGTAGAAATTTAACTCATTTTGTGTAATAGTGGCTGTAGCATGAGCAAGACTATCCTCTGTGTTTCCCTTGATGAGACTTAGGGGAAGCCTGCCGTGACTAAACTTAGGTGGTCAACAGGAAGCTTGCTGCCATTTTTGTGTCAGGCAACATACTATGGTACACCTTTAGTGTAGTGTGGTATTAATTCAGCCAAAAATTGTGTATCCTTGCAGAAAGTAGGTACAGAGCTGATTGTTCCTGATGCTCTCTCATGGAGAATTCTGTGAACTCTCAATCTGAGCAACGAACACAAGAAAAAAAAATCTCCATGCAGCATCCTGCATCTTTTGTTGTATTTTCCAGAACTTCCAGATGTGTTAGATGATCACACAGATAATAGGGTCACGTCTCAGAAAAGTCAAGTAGCCTGCCTCATACTGAAGTGGAAACTTCGATTACTTTCCTGAAAATAATCTTACTAAGCCTCCCATGAAATGAACTTTCTCAATTCTCGGTCTTGTGGTCTTCTGTTTAAGAAGAGGCTTTGTCTTGTGCGGCTTTGGAAGTAAGCTGGAATAAGACTTGTCTGATTACTGTATTTCTGAAAAAAACCCAAACTGTTTCCTAGGAGGTTACCTGATAGAAGAGTGATTTAAAATTAATATAAGTCAACTGCATTTGTCAGTGTTCACCTAGCAAACTCAAAGGGCAGCAGAAACCTTGGTTCTCCATCCTCCAGATAGTAGAAGAATAATTTTTAAAAACTTGCTACTGAGACCATTGGCTGCCCAGAACAATAGGGAACTGTCAGTTTGATTCTGTACTTCATATCTTTTCATATGGCGTACTTTATAATATCAGGTGATGTTTCATCTGTACACACAGAAGACATCAAATGAAGCACAATTCTTTCCATATTTTTACTTTTAATTTTATCAGTTCCAAGCAGTAAGTAATTAAAGGTCTTTCTCTCTCTCTTCCCCCTTTCCCCTCCCCTTCTACATTCTTGACTAGAAAGGATCTGTTTCTCCACTGGCTTTGTAAATCTGGGCATTTTAGAGTTAATCAGGACCTGAAAAGAGCAGGATGACATGAGGTTTGCATTAAAGAGTGGTATGTGGACAAGTGGCAAAGGCATGGATTATGTGGTAATAAAAACACACTGGGTGATATTTTTGTCAGAGGGCCTCAATTCACTGCTTCCAAAATGCAAAAGTATCAGGAACCAAGACTGCTGTCTCTGAGCCATGATTGCAGAAGCAGATCAGTGTGCACCTTACTCCGAACTCACTGAATTGTGTTTAGCTTTCTTTTACTTTATCAAAAATTGTCAAAGTGCAATGCTGTTGATGAGAAAATGGGGTTCAATGTTGCTTCCAGATTAGCAGAGTACCCCTAAATTGAAGCCAAACTTTTCACTAAAGTGATTTGGCTTGCCAATGGTTTGACTAGCCAAACCAGAGAGAAAATGGTGGTGCTGAGTCAGCCTGGCTTTTTGGGGAGATTTTTTTCGCCATGTATAAGAATTTTTGTTATTGTTGTTGTTTACTTGGATTCTGTTATTTCAAATTCAGTGAAACCTAATAACTGTCCAAGCTGGAGCATCAGTTGGCATAAATCAGTGTGTGTCCCCTGAGTCTAATGTTGATGAAGATTCTGTGATTCTGGCCACCTATTTTCAGAGTCAGAAGATCTTGCTGCAGTTCTCTCAGCTCCTGCACAACACAGGGCACATGTACATTACTGTTTGTTCATGGTAGGGGTAGGGACTGCCTGAATTCCCTTGTGTTCCTTTGCCCCGTGTCCCAGCATTCTGCAGTGGGAAAAGACTGTCTCTTTGACCCATCCATCCAATTAATGCCAGTTGTTGACAGTAGCCTTTCTTTTCTTTTTTTGGAGACAATGCGATTTTATCACGCTGACATTGAACTCTGCTTCCCTTGTCTGAAGCTGGAACTGGATGCAGAAGAGTCAAAGAGCGAGAGATGAGTAGAAGAGAGACAGTGTAATGACAGAATGTTTCACATGCCTTTGAATTTCTAAGGGGATTAGGCGCTCCCCTGGTGCTTCGACATGGAGACTATGGCAGCTGCTTTGGCAAAGCCTGCAAGCAGTTACACAAATATGTTATTTTCCCCCCATTTTCCCAAGGACACAACAACCTCAGTTACGGAGCAGCAACAAAGAGCATTTGGAGCTGTCAGAGTCTGTACAGCCGTGCTCCACAGTCCCTCTGCTCCTGCTCGCATGCAGGAGTGCCTCTGAGAACTTGTGCATCCATTTATGTTGTAGTCAGACACCTACCACTTCTCTTGTTGAAGCATAATTCTGCAATTCTGACTGAAATCAAGTACCAGAGCCATGCAAGTCCGCCTTCACCCCCAGCCTCAACACCTCCTGAAAGAGCTTCTCTGGGTCAACCCTTTTCCCAAGCATCAGCTGAAACAAAATCCTTTAAATTGCTGTAAATTTATCTGCCCCACATACTCCAGAGACTTTTTTGCACAGCAGAAGTCCTTTTCCTGAAAGCAGGACATGGACAGCAGGTGTTGTGCTGGTGTCCCTTCAGTGGGACTACCAGTTTGGTTGCATTTCTCTATTTGATATGGTTATTTAGGAAGCCATGGCTGATGGTGCGTTTTTAAACCAAGGACTGACAGAAATCAGGTGTCTTACTTTATAAAAGAAACATTAACCCACTGGTTGAGATCTGCCTGCAGCATCATTGGCGAACATGAAACTCAAGCTTTTTGCAAAATTATTGAAATTCTTTTCTAGTTTTAAAGCATTTTATGGATGTTTCGGATACATGGTTTAAACATTTAGCAATAATACTAGTGGAGGTGCAGCAAAGAAAGGATTGCCTGAATAAGAAAGAACAAGAGATGGGAGAAAAGGAGGTGATCCCTCGTGGTTGCAGAAATGGGCAAGGAAAATTACCACAAGGGAGAAGCATCAGTATTCATAGCTGCAGTGAGAGCTGAAATGACCCTGACAGGTCAGGGCCTGTCAGTCCCAATACTGCATCCTTGAGTCACACGCACTGATTCAGACATTAATTTGGGCCTCAGATGTGCATGTCTGACTCCCAGTGAGCCCTTCTGGAGGGCAGAGTGTAGTCTCCAGAATACAGTGGGTGATGGTATAAAGCCCCAGAAAGAGTGTGCACGACACAGTTGTGAATGCAAAACCTGCCTCATTGGCATTGGCAGGAGACAACGGCAGTTGTATCTTTGGACAGTACTTGGCTTGCTGATCTCAGTGCAAGCCACACACACACATACATATGCACAGAGGGTTCAGTCTAGCACCAGAATGCTGTTAGTGTAAATGAACACTGTCATGGCCAGAGTGGCTGGGTTTTTTGTTGTTGTTTTTTTTTCCCCCCCACTTTCTGAAACAACCAGCCAATTTAAAAGCACAGTTCAGAGGGAAGGGATTCTTGTTCTGCTCATGAATCTCAAAGATTTCCTAAAGGAAGAACAAAAAGAGAGGCAGAAAGACAGAGAGAGCTGGAAAACCAGGAGCAGGCAGCAGACTTGGAAAGAAATGTCCTCCTTCTCCCCAGCTCAGGAATGCAAACAGGAAGCCGCCAGCAGAATGTTTGGAGTGTGTGCAGCTGCAGTTGGGTCTGAAGACACTGAAAGCTGTGCCGAAAGTATTCAGCTTGCCTCTTACAATGGAGGGGAAACACTTGCTTTGACACTGCATTTGATAACCATTTTGTAGCAGGAGTGCAGACCCTTTCATTTGCAGGGAAAGGGAAGACAGCTGTGGCTGTCTTCAGTGAAACTTGCTATTCTATACGTGAGAGAGTGTGCTTGTTAAAGGAGGACAAAAGGGTGCTTACTGAAGTTCTGCAGGTGGCTTTTGGTTATTAACCAGAGGAGCTCAGCTAGTCCAGAATGTGTTGGGCTGCCTAATTCCCCACTAAAGGAATCTCAGTTGCTGCCTGGGATAAATGGCGCCTTTTTGGAGACTGCACTGTGTATCGCCTGAAACACTGAGCTATTCCCTTGGAAACAGAAGTTTCATATCTGCTAGATCATTCTTCCATAGCACATGTTTTCCATGTGTGAGTCCTGATTTGGGGAGTTTTGGGGAGAAAATTATCTGTAACAATATCTTCTAATTCATATGTAGATCAACCTTTTCAAGGTACCAGGGTAAAAACACTTGAATTATGTAAATTGAGATAATTTCCTGTAAATTACCTTTCAAACAGGTTGGATCTGTGTCTTAATTCAAACAGCTTTAAAATTATCTCACCTAGTTTTCCTCCATTGTTCTTGATCAGCAATTGACCTTGAGCTGACTTCGTTCTCAAAATAGATCAAATAAATGTATCACTCCTTTTGATTATAATATGGGTTCTGTTTTAAAAAAATCTTGCTGAAATGAGTCTTGCAGGTTCTTTGGTTGCTAACATTTTATTACTATACTTTGAAGCTCCCTGAGATTGTGCATGTGACAGAAAATCCATATTGCTAACTAACTGATCATTTTAGCACATATTTCTGAGAGAGCTGCATGGTGTTGTGTATTGGTACTTGGGTGTTGGTTATATGTATTAATTTGTCTTCTTATTGAGCTGATAATCTGGATTATCTCTTCATACTCCTGTCTTCTGATGGGTCAAACGCTGAAGTTTGCACCTGCAACACCATTAGAGAGTTTGCTAAAGGCAAGACTTTTGTTATGAGGAGTTTTTGTAAAAGAACCCTGGGGGACACCGTTAACTTTACTGGGACTAATTGCACCATGTGTTTCTTTGTGTCTAACATGCCTGAATTTTAATAAATGAGAAATTATTGTTCCTGGTTAAGTAAGTAGGTAGGGTAGCTAAGTACAGAGGAAGTCAAACTGCAGGGGGGAAGCTCTAGTTTCAATGACTACAGAGGAAGAACATGCAATAGCAGCACTGCAAAAAGCATACCCAAGCTATTTCTCTACTCTGACTCCATATCCTCCACATCCAATGTCCAGCATGGTACTCTCCCCTCCCTCCTCCCCAGAGTTCCCCACGACGTGTCCCACCAGCAACCCCAATGCCACACGCTACTCTTGCTCTTGTGCTGCCCCAGTGTTTGTGGCATCACCTTGAGGTCCTGTCTGAGACCCATGCTCTGTTCTTCAGGACTCAGAGTTTAACTCAGCCATACCACTGTGGCGGTATTTATGGAGACAATCAGATATGGATATAATGCTTGGTAGTTCCTGGGCACACCTACATGTTTCAAAAGCAGTAATGAGCTAACACCTTTGTGTTATTCCTTTGTGTAATAAGTTAGTAACCTCAGATTAAGGAAGGGGTCTGTGTATGGGGTCACCTCAGTCACCTGCTTGGTGTATATAGGGTCTCAGGCACGTACCTGGGATAAAGCAGAAAGCTGGGAGTGGAAACCAGCTCATGCAATTCCCAGTCTGGAGCTACAAGCATGAGATCAGCCTTTTGACCAGGAATGATATCAAATATGGGGGCAGACCTGCCGTGAAAAGTGTTAAGAGCAGGAAGAAATCTCAGAGTTCTGTGTGTGGAGGGAAGAATGGAAGTCAGAAAAGGAGGAGACAGAGGAGAAGCTGAACGAGATTGCATTTTAATCAGCCTTTAGGGGAGGTTAGTAGGGAAGGCTACTGGACACACGGAATGAGACAAGACTACAAAACACCTTGATAAGAGAAGAAAGCCCTGTGTCAGCACAGTTGCCCACAAGGCAAGAGCTGTCAAATCACTATTTTCTGACACCTTCTGTCTCTTCAACACCTTTTGTGCTGTTTTTCCCTTCTCATCAGAGTTCGTCTGACAGGGTGAAAAAAAGGGTTTTCAGAGCATATCACAGCCTGAGGAGCTTCCCCAGTTGCAGATTGTTACCCAAGGGAACTCCAGACCTAGATCTCAACCCATTCCTCAGTAAACAGCAAGGGTCTCGTGAGATAGAGATTGTCATTGCCACATCTTATGCAACAGCACAGATGTTGATTCATAGCTCCTATCTGTGCTCCAGTGCAAAGCTCACCCGTCAGCAGCTAGATGTTTGGAGAAGGGAATTTGTCTGGGGCTCTCAGTAACCACAGCCATGAAGCTATCACCATTGCAATCACAGATTAAGGAAAAAGTGCTTGCAATTACTGTATGGAAAACAGAAGAGTTTGCCAATTTGGACAGTGAGCTGGGAAAGGTGATTAAGGCAGGCTCAAAGAAGCTAGTTTTAACACCTGGATTATTTTTTGAGACCCTTCGAAGGGAAGCTGATTTTGAAAACAAATAGTACCGAACTCCGTAAAACCAATGAAAACTGCTTTCCTCTTTTTCTCACCCATGTGGATTGTCTTATCATCGACCTGCAATTTTTCCTCATAGGGGCACGCATCTGGGTCTGTCTTTTACCTTGTGACCTATTTTCTTTAAACGTGAGAGAATGTAATATCTGCAAAACCTTTACCCCTCCCCCTGAAAATGTGATTGAAATCGATTGACTGATTCAAAAGCAATTAGGTGGGGCTGACAGACAGACAACACACAAGTTTTCTTCCGTAAGAAATGAGGCAAAAAAACTCCATGGCCCTTTGAGATATCCTAAGGCCAGTATCAATAAAATTATATTTCAGATGTGAAGAAGGGTTTGCATGTCTGATACCTTGCCCTTTTTATCCCCCAAATCTATCAGGTGGTCTAATAAAAAATATTGCCTCTTCCTACAAGCCTTTTCTCTCTCTATAAAATGGGGCATACAAAATCTCTTGGCCCCTGGGAGAATTTAGGGTGTATATCCCTATTTTCTGTAATGAAGGTTTTATTTTCCTCTGGTTTCAGTGCAGTACCTTGCTGCCCTGAGTGCTGGAAACACCAGGGATATACCAAACCAGCCATGTGCTTTTCGTTATTCTCAGCCTCATCAACAGCACTATATTCCCCACAAGGTGGTGGGCAACATTGAATTTTCTCAGGGGGGATTGTTTCCTTTGTTTCTTCTCCTTATAAACAAATATAATCTAAGAGCCTGGCTTGCTGTCTTGGAAGGTTTCCAGAGTGAGGTGATGTGCACAGCATTTTATGGGATAAGCATGTTTCACTGGTCAACAGCAATTGCAACAGCAGCATCTGAAATAGAGGGCCAGAATAATTCCCTCTGCGGCAGGAGTCTCTGGGTGATGTTCCCTGACCTGTGTTACGCAGAAAGTCAGGCCGGATGATCAGAGCAGTCCCTTCTGGCCTCAAAATCTATGAATCTATGTTCTGATTACACATCTGAGAATAAGCAACCAAAGTTGAAAGTGGTGATTTATTGAATGCTAGCTACAGGCAGATTCCTGTTTCTGAATAAGCAACTGCTTTTAAAAGGGTCCCTGTAGCCCAGTGGGGTACAGACAGCTGTCAGTTCTTCTGGGGGAAAGTACTCACCAGTCTCTTTCTGTAAAGCGCATTTTAAATTTACAGCTCTGTGTAAGTCATGTTTTATAATAAGGATTGACCCTTTCTGGAGATGGCTTTGTGGTTGATTTATAGATAAATCCCCAGTAAGACTGCTTTGGGATGAGGCCAAGGTGGGTGAGATCCATCTTTTCTCTCCTGGCTTGTAGATCAACCCATATATGAAAGCATCTTGGTTTGGCAGCGTGAGTTTTGTTGTTGCATCCTGCTGCAGAGTATTTGAACCTTAGTGAAACAGACGATGTGTCAACAACTCTTATGAGGCTTGTCTTCGGCCTGTTGTTTCATTTGCTTCCAAAGATGTCACATGCAGAGCAGAAGATGCCTGCAGCTGCTGTGAATCACTTTAAAGATACCAAGCTCCAAAATCTCAGAATAAAGGAGCTCCAGCAGTACCCTCAGATGTCTGGAAGGAGCGTGATGCACCTCAGATGCTCTCTGAGAGCTCTGGTTCTTTAAAATGTTGGGGAAGGGAGAGCAGAAAAATGCCCTGGTGTGCTGGCAGGTACAAAAGGCAGGGGGACTGGGAGAGGTGGCTCTGTGGATAGCCAGAATTTTAACTCTAGAATGCTGTTAGGATTTCAGACAGCATCTGTTGTTCATGTTATTGATTTCAAAGTGGTGGAAGAGGTATTGGCCAGATTTGGAGTGACAAAGACTATCAGAAGCCTTTGTAAAACCAATAATGGACTGAGGAACCAGCATTAATAATAGTTTTATCTCTCAAATATGCAGTCTATGGTAATATACCGCTTTTAACGGTGGAAGTCCAGGACGAATTAGACTATGGCATCTGTAAAATACATGATGGCAGTAGGCAAACATCATTGACTAAAGAGCTCTGCATATTCAAGAGTGCTAGGTGTTAGTTCGGGAAACTTCTCTTAAATCAATGATGGCATTACTGCACTTGATTAAAATGGTTAGATCTACCCGAACAATGAAACCATCATTTTGAATTAGAAAAGCAACCCATTAAATTGTAAAACATGTAAATATTAAGGCAACTATATTTCTAGGTATATACATTATCTTTATTTACAGTATTCCCTTAATTAAGTGGCTTAACTGAGTAGAGATTGCACTCTAAACTGTTCCACAATTATTAAAATGCATGTTTACATTTGCCTAAATTGTGCAAAAATAATTTAGAAGATGAATTTCAAGAAATATTCAGGAAAACTGCATACAGAGAACATAATTATTATTGATATTTGCATACCTTCCCTTACCACTTTCACGCACTATTACAAACCACACAGAACATGACTAAAGAAATTATTGGAGAGGCTGCTGTAAGTACAAATATGGATTCATCAATAAATGTTCAGGCTTCCAGGCGAAAAACAAATGGCATGGCTGTGGAGAAGAAATATTACGTTTTATTTAGATAGTTATTTGGAATGGGATCTGTACAGATAAATCCATACTCAGAATATAGCAGTCTGTTTTGACAAAGATGAATGTTGTTGAAAAGAACAAGTAAAACACAGACAAAACTGCAAGTGCCAATGGAAGCCAGTACAAGGGGTAGTAGATATGCTAGGCAGACATGCCCCAGATGCAGGGAGACAAATGGCCAACAGTGAGATAAGCTTTCACTCCAGCACTGATGAAGAAGGCTTGATTCAGAGGTGCTTGCATACCAGTGTCAAGCAAAGTAGAAGTAGACTCCAAGTGCAATAGCAAAAATCTTCATTGGGACCTTCTTCCTTGCTTGAAAACAAGAGGACCCTGGTGATACCCGAGTTCACAAATCCCGATGCACAATTACGCGTCTCCTGCAGCCAAGCAACTACTCTGTGTATCAGTGAAAAACAGATTCCAGCTGCCATCCAAAGGCGGGTGGAACATGGAATTTAGTGCATTGCTGAGAAAGAAAAATAAATAAAAATATTGTGAGCTGTGAATGAAACGGACCAAGAATGAAATGACAGAAATGATTAGTGGAGCAGTCTCTGGAAGAAGCAGCTATGCCCTATATTAGATTTCTAAAAGAGGCCCGTGATTAGTGACTGAATTGCCCTTCAGCTTCTGTAAATCAGGCCACTTTAAAAGATGCATGGAGAGGGCATCCAAATTCAGCAGGTGCTTTTGGGAACCTTGGTCAATGTATTCCTACCCGAGCTGCAAGAAGGAGCTGAGAATCCCACAAGACCTTGCAGTGCAGCTGATAATGGGTCCATGCACAGAGAAGGATCATGTGTGTGTCTATTTATATTTATGTGCTGTATCTAGTGAGATAAGCAATAGAAAAGAGGAGCCTTGTCAAGATTATCTGTCACGAGATAAGAGAAACCCATGTATCGCTCATCCTGAAGGCTGTGCACCAAGGAGCAAAAGAACCTCATGCCCCCCTGACAATGAAAATAATGAAGTCAGATTATCCAAGGAAACTGTGAGTTTGCCTTACCCACAAACCTCAGCCCCAGGGAGGGAAGAAGAATTATCAGAAAGGTCATTCTGAGCAGTCAGAGTCAAGGACAGATCCAAACAGCCACTGAAACCCATAGGAGCAAACACAGAGCTCACAAGGACGGAGAAAGCAGTAAGAGTTCAAGGGAAATAAATAACAACATGAAAAATTTTAACACTACCGAGGAAACGTAGGAGACATTTCTCTCCATGTTATGAAGACCTACAATGGCATGCTGATAGGATCCCCAGAGAGAGCACATCATCTATAACTATGCAGCACTGCACATGCTGATACTACTAATAAAAGAGAACGGTTCAGATCACAGAAATTAATTAGTTTAGAACTGCAACCACTAGGAAGAGAGCATGCACACAGCAGCATCCCAAAGTGTGTTCATATTAACAATTCTCTGTCTGGTGTGCTGTTGACAGAATCCTGTCTGTCTCAACAAAGCTCTGGAAGCAGCTTTAAACTTCAGGCCCCCATCAAACAGCAAGCGGTCTCCCGGCAGCGTGCCTGCATGGAAGCTAGTAAATCCAGCAAATAAGGACTCGACAGCATCTCATCGAGGAAAACTTTAGCTGCTGCATCTCATTGAGGAAAACTTTAGCTGCTGCACTGGAAATGTCCCTTCTCCTTGGGGGGCCATCTCTTTGCATGCACTTACCATGTCTGAAAAGCAGAGCTGGGCTGCTACTTCTCGAGGCACCAAGAATCCTGCCCTCCTAACAAAACCCATATGTGAAGGGAAATGGACAGAGCTCTTGGGAGTCTCCAGCACCCTGCAAGATGGAGCCATGCCCCTCGCAGGATTTCTTGCTGCCGAGAGCATGTTTTTCCTGTGCCGAGAGGCAAAACGAAGGTTTGCACGCATATTCCTGCTTACCCTTCATGCAAGAGGGGGATCTGCACGCTGGATTCCGGAGCTCGTTTAGAGGCACCTCAGTAGTTCAGAGTTCCCACGTCCGTTACTTCATCAGCCACAATTTACTGCAGTGCGATGTGATATACAGCAGGGCCATTTCATCTCCCAGAACTTTAGAGAGGGGGTCTGCGTTTTAGCATCTACCAGTTTTATCTCTGCCATCTGAATCTCATTTCCAGGATAACCAAGGGTCCTTCTAATTACTGCTCTGTTGAATGTATGTTGCTCCAAGTCCTTGTGATTTGGCTGAAATCTGGGGAAATGGGAACTGATGTCATTAGTCATTTCTTCAGGGGAAACCCACTGACACCCACTGAAAAATGATAATAAAATTGTATCAATCTGACTACGTATCTGGCTACCTTGTAGAAGTATAATGTTTGAAGAATACACCTGAATTTCATAGAAATTTAAGCATAGCAAGCACTGTTCTAAAACTTTGATGATGGCTGGCAGCATATATATTCTTATACCAGAGAGGACAACAGTATTTTATATAGCTAACCATGGCTTGTCTCTGTGCCAGAACACCCATTATGGATCATGACGCAGGGCCTCTGATGCTCCCAGCATTTGCTGCCATGGTTCAACGACCACAAAATATGTGGGGTCTGCTCCCAGCTCTGCCACTGGTTTACCGTGTGACTTCGGGCATGTTGTGTTCCTTGCCTCAGTTTCCACATCTAACATGTAACATTTTCAAATCAATTATCCATGGCAATGAGACTAGAAAGAACACAGCATTGATTTTGTTTTCCCCTCTCCCCATTGGACATGAGGATTTATCTATTACATTGGAGTACATACGCATGCAGTGCTCAATGTCTTTTAAACACTTATTAATGGTCCTTGGAAAGTCCCCATGAGGTTGGTAAGCAATATCATTCTCATTTTGCATTTGAATCACAGCAATATGAAAGACAAAAGGACACATTTTAAAAGCAATCTTTTATTGTTGTATCTACATTTATTTGCATCAACTTCTTTTAAAAGCTGGCAAGATGGAAATTCCACAACCTCCATGGACAATCCTCCCCAAACCTTAACTATTCTTACCATCAGAAAGTTTCCCTTGATGTCTGCCTGATCTAAATCTTCCTTGCTGCTTTTTAAATCTTTGGGTGTGGAGAAGCATTTGTATCTTTCCTTTACGCAGAAACTCAACTGCATGTAAGGATTACCTTCATGACTCACCAGTTTTCTCTTTTCAGAACAATCCTGCCTCATTTGGTCTTTCCTTCTTAGTCATGTTTTTAAGATTTTTGATCATGCTGCCTTTTCTCCAGGGGGTCTATGACTCTTTTCAATGTAGTGTCCAAAGTCAGACACTGTGTTTTGGCTGAGGGGTTGCACAGAGAAGAATTACTTCATGGGCCTGCTAAATGACACTCCTGTTCATGCATGTGAGTATGATGTCAGCCTTTCTCAGTAGCGTGACATTGTTGATTCATCTTCAGCTTGCGACTGACAATCATCCCCAGATGCTTCTCTACACAATCACTGCTGAGCCAGTTGTTTCTCCATTGTGTATCTGCGTGGTTGGTTATCCTCAGCTTAGTCCTTTTGAATTGTATCCTGCCAATTTCAGACCAGTTCTATAAGTTGCCAGAATAACTTTTCTCCTCATTAGCACACTTGCAGCCATTCCAACGTCAGTGCTCTGTGCAGATGTAACTATATGTCCACTGATCATCTAAATCATTAATGAAAATGGTGAATAAGACTCCTCCGGAGACAGAACCCTGTAGAGTGACCTTCGAAACATCTTTAGATTTTGACAGTCAGCCACTGATAATTATTGTCTAAGTATGGTTTCCAACCACGTTGCATCCGCATTATTTCAATTTTATTTAGATATTCTTAGCTTGTTTATGGGAATGCCTTCTGAAACAAAGTCAAAAGCCTTATGAAATTTGAGATAGATGACACCTACTATCTCCATCTACACAAGGTCTGTTTCTCTGTCAGAGAAAGAAATAAGTTTATGTTGCCATGTTTGATTCTTCATAAACCTGTGTTGGCTGCTGCTCATTTGTTTTTCTCTCAGTGCTTACAGATAAGTTTATCTGGGACAAGTGCTCAAAATACTAGCACAACATCTAACAGGAATGAAGGTTATACTGACTGGCCTACAACTCCAGCTCCTTCTTCTTGTTTTTAGAGCTACATGTGGTATTTGCTCTTTCCCAGTTTTCTAGGACATAACCCTTCCTTCTGGTTTCTCAGAGAAAACTGCTAACAGCTCTGAAATTGATTCAACCTGCTCTTTTAAGTACTGGGGGATAAAGTTCATCAGGTGGAGAAGATTTGATACCACTAACTTATCAGAGTCTTCTCTAACACATTCTTTTCCTTTTTGGGCCTGACACTACCTCTTTATTGCTGCCATTCATTGGATTTGCCACCTGGTTGCAGTTGACCTCTTTACTAAAGAGTGAAGCAAAAAGACAACAAATACTTCCACCTTTTTGGCATCATCTGTCAGTGTCTTTCTCTCCCCATTGAGCAGCAGACCAAGACTTCCCTTTGTTGCGGTTTTGGAGGCGTTTTGTTTGGTTGTTTTTTTTTTCCTTTACTGAGAAACTTTGTCATTTTAGTTATTCTTGTCCTATGTGCATCGTTGTTTTGTATTTTGTCCTTTTTGGTCCTATGTGTTTATGCTATTCTTTTGTGTTTGTCTTCGCAGCTGGACCCACTTTTCACCTCCTGCATGCTTTTTAACCTGTTCTTCAGAAAAATGAAGTGGTTGTGATACAGATTTGTCTTTCCTGCATTTTCTCTCCCTCCTCAATTTTGGGATAAGTTGTTCTTGTGTTGTTATTATTGTTTGGTGTCCCTTTTTCTGTGGGCTTGTCACCCATGGGATATTACCCATCCCATGAGTTTACTGACAGTTGTCTTCTTGAGTTCTCGTGGGGTTCATTTGGTGTTCTCCATACTCTTTCTCAGGGTTACAATTGCTTTCACTCAAATTCTTCCCTCTTAGCGAACAATGAAGTGCATTGTTTTTAACAGTGAGACTAATTCATTGTCAAACAGACCAACTCTTGTCATGATGAGGATTTTCCATCTGTTTCAAAACAATGTTTTAATGGAGTGAGGTAGACCAAATGCAGAAAATACTAGGTGGTGCCTCCTCACCTTTAAAACTCTGCATGTGTGAAAGTTTTACATGGGTATTTGCTAGCTCTTTCACAGGAAACCTGCAGCAAAGCCAGTGGTAGAGCCAAATCCATGGGTCCTGTTGCAGTGTCAAAACCATGGATCCATCCATCATTGCTCTCTAAATGATATCTTTGGCACTTAGAGAATCTACACTTCCCTGTATTTGGAGGAATTCACTGATTCCCTGAACAATCACCCAAAAACCAAGCAGTCCACAGACTGAAAAGGCAGTTTGATGGACTAATACGTGGAGATTCTCCTTTGGAACCTGATGCAGCAAAATCCATCAAAGGTAATTCAGAAATCATTTTAACATTTGCAGGTAAAGCATGACTTCTGGAGTAAGATGAATTTCCAAATCCCTTTTAAAACCTTTATAAAGAACACAAATGATGGTTTGTTATATCCGTACTGTATGTTTAATATATCTGTTCCTTTGTTTGAGTAGAGAAAAGCCATGTGCTTCATTACATGGGGTTGTATGGATCCATGTCTTTGTTTTTCCTCTTATCTTTATTAAAATCAAAACAGACTGCACTAATCCCTCAAATGATAATTTATTTCTTCGTGTTCAAAGTATGACGGTTCCATGGTCGCTCTTATACTAATCAATTCAATGATTTTAATTAAAAATTGAAAGATTTAAACATAAGACATAATTAAATAGATGCCTGCTATAGTTACCACATTGGTATGCTCCCTTTTGCTTGTTTGAGCACACATTTCCTCTACTGAAGTCAGTTACTGCCCATACAAATTGATTTCTACACCTCTTCCTACATTCTGTGAATGTCTGCAGAATCTGGGCCTATGTCCCCTTTCTGATCTCATGCTGATGTAATTCTGCTGATTTTCAATGGAATTACATCGGTGTTAAATCGCTGGCTTTATTTGGGTTGTTCACTGAGATCCATGTAGAATGGGTCATTTAAAAGGTCATGCATTCTTCTTGTATGAAAACAGTGAGTGCTTTTCGGCAAAGAATGTCTTTTTTCTTCCACATTTTATGGGTCTAACACCTAGTGTGTAGGTGCTACCACATTATAAATATGATTACTGTTGAGAACAGCTACTAAACAGACTAAATTCCTTCTGTGAATTCTTGAAACCCTATGTGTGGCTAGGAGTTGCTTCCAAATAGGGGAGAGGATTTGAGATATTTGTAGTAGAGAGAACAGTCCAAAGTGCTCATCATTGACCTCCATCTCCTCTCCTTGGAGCAAAGCTGAAATTCTCATGGGCTTCAGTGGGACTTAGTACGCTGTGCTTCCTCTTCTAATCATTGTGACTGAAGGAACACCTATCCATGCTGCAAGAGATATAAATCAGCTTGTTCACTTGCAAACTTCTCTTGATGAGAGCAACTTGGACCATTGTATTCATCTTTGTGCTGCTACAGTCATTTTTGAGGATGTAGTGGTGGCTTAAGCTTGTCTAGCTTAGCACTGATTTTTCCTAGAGGCAGCTGCACAATGCTAAACATGTTTTACATCATTGGGGCTGTATTTTTGCAGGAGGTTTTACTGGTGTGATTGTATTGGCGCCAGACTCCCAAGCAGATATAGGAGCTTTGCTGTATCTCAGCTCTCTGTATCTTAAAACTATGCCATTTTGTCAGTTCTTCCAAGTCTGGGAATGGGTAGAGCAGACTGCTGTGCTTTCTAATGCCTCATTAGAGAAGCATGTTGTGTAACAGAAACCTTCTTTCCTACACTTGTGTTACTGCTGTTGTTGACTTACCTCTGCTCTTAAAACACAACTTCAGTTTTTGCTTCACTTTCCCCCTTTGCTGTCCCAGTTCTGAGACAAACTTGTCAGAATGAACTGATTTACTATTTAAAAAAAAAAAAAAAAGGAAAGAAAAAAACAAAATCCCAAGCTGAACAGAAGAATGCCCCTGAAGAAACAAATGATCTCTGCACCACCTTCACACCAAGGACTGAAATGTGGGTAAAGGGTCATTCATTTCCTCTTTTGCCACACCCTGTCCTCACTGTAGATGGTCAACATAACGAGGACAATCTGCTCAGGTCAGGAAACTTGAGCTCTCTGATGTACTTAGGTTTCCTCAGGGGTTGTATCTACAAAACACTGTCACTGGAACTTAGGGACTCTGTAATATTGGATTAGGGACATACATAAACAAGTGAACTGTATGCACCGAAGTAACCAGAATGAGAACAAATGGTTTCAATGTAATTAAAGCATAATTCAGTGAGTTAATTTTGTTTAGTTGCAGGTGGATACAATTAATTTAGATTTACACTGAAGATATCAGCGAGCATTTGGCCCTTCCTATTTGTGCTCACAGATTTTTGTTTATTTGATTACAGTGCTGCTGATCTCGCATGTTGAAAGTGGACAGGCGAGAAATGGCCAGAAGATTACCACTTTCATATGGAAACAAGCCCAAATAAGGAGAGCAAAAGCTGGTCAGACCTTGTCTGAATTGCTTCACAATCTACCTCCCAGAAGGACCCTTTGTGGGAACATAGCAGGCCCTTACCGGCATGGTTTGGTGATCTCTGGAAGGGCATTTGCCTGAGTTATGACTCAGACCTCTTCAACTGCCTGGCTTCTAAAAGGTGAAGGAGAGACTCTCACTCTCAGAGCAAAAGGTCTGGCTGACCTGAGGTGAGGCTCATCTGACAGATGAGGGAACAGCCCTGTGTCCTTGACAGTGGCTTGACTGGATCAAGGAAGTGCTCAAATGCAGCCATGCCCTTCCCAGCCTAGGAAGTTTGTTGGTGTCTCCTGTGGGTTTCACAGAGATCATCTGCCACTTGGTTTTGCTGCTTGGTGAATGATTGCTTTCTGTGGTAGTTGGCATTCAGATTCTTTGTGGTGATCACAGTAACAAAGGCTAGTTTAGGATGGAAGGGATCTCAGGAGGTCATCTAGTCCAGTCTCCTGCTTTGATGTCCCAGAAACCTGATCAGAGAGTTTAACCCCACTTTTCTAAGTACAAACAATTTGGTCCTCTACAGATAAGTTTGAAGTTCATAGAATTAGCTGGTTTAAAGGACTTTCCAGTGCACCTATTGTCATGATACTTGACAAGTCATTTTATCTATCTATCTATCTATCTATCTATCTCCTCATTGTTACAGTATCTTGTGCTTTAGTCATTTTTTCTTCACAGTGCCCTCTGGAAAGAAATTTCAGTGTTAAAGTTCTTTGCTATTAAAAATCAAACTAACTTAATCTGGAGCTGCCTGCCACTCACTGCTGTGTTTTAGTGCTTTTATAAGCTGCTGTATCACAGTGTCTCTTTATCAACTTGATTGTGGTGTACTCCAGCTAGACTACAAATAGATATGTAGGTGACTTCTTTGTGTTACTTCAGCTGTTCTTCCAAACATTTAGATAGTTTCAGGATAACTAACAATCATTTTATATATGAATGCTTCTTCACCCAAGGAGACCAGTATGAAACTTCCTTGATTAAGACAGCAAAGAATTTCTCTGGCATATGTACATAATTCGGATTTTACTCTTGGATGGTTTTTTTGCCTCTGCTGAGCTTGAAAATTCATTAGAGCAAGGATTGTCTCTTTGAAGTACATTAGCACAATGAAGCCATGCTTTACGAATGGAAACAGGCACATTGTCTTACATGGCACTCCCCAGTATGCTACTCATCAGTACATCTTATTGCAAGGTGATTGCTTGCTGGATTGATAATCTGACCATAATGACATGACAGAGTTTTGTGTTGTTGACCTCTGTGAGGATTTTTTGTTGTTGTAAATTTCATCTTAAGTATCTCTGGGCTACTCAGAAAGGGTTAGGATTAGGTAAGAATGTAGACTTCAATCAGTTCCCACCCTGCCTCTTTTAGGATCTGCTATAAAGCTCCTAACAATAACTATGTTCTCCATTTTAAACAAATGCTGCATTCAATAGTACTTATACAGTGATCTCGACTGTCCTGATTCTTTGATACGAAAGAATGTGCCACGAGTCCTTCTTCTTCTCTTCTTCTTCATCTTTTTGTCTTGAACTGCATTTTCTCTCTTGATTAAACTTGATGCTTTCTGCTTATGCTCATTTTGTGACCTCTCCTAGCTTCTGATCATGTCCCTGCTGAGTGTATGCCTCTATTATCATACTGTCTGCAATGCTGTGGACACCTGCTAAGACTGAAAAAAGCACCATTTTTCAGCTGAAACAATTCTCTAGCAGACTGTGATTCCAAGAGTTAAGCCGTGGAATTTGAATTTTTCCCACTGGGTGTTTAAAGTGCTCAGCACAAGTAACTTGCTGTCTAAGCTAACCTGTCAATACTGAGGCATGTCAGCTGACATTTGAGCAATTTTATCTCCAACTGGTTTGTTAGGTTTAAAATAATGCTGTCTTTCTTCAGAGTTGTAGAGTCCAGGCAGACCCATATTTGATCATATTCCTTCTTGTTAACTTTCTAAAATATGAACCTGGCAAGTCTCTCACTGGAAGTTGGATGGACATTTCTTGGAAATTATTTAGGTGTGGTTAAAATACTGATTTAGGTTAGCAGAAGGATTAGAGAGCCTCTCAGGATTCTGTCCAGTCCTATGTTCTCTTTTAGTAATGAGAAGGGTTAGCGCACTTTCACATTATTTGAATGTTTTTCAGTTTCTTCAATGCCTGTTTATCAAAGGACTTACATCCCTGTGTATACAAAATGTGTTTCCCCTGTCTTTATTTTTTTATGCTCATTTGGTCTTCGATGTATATTGATACTCACATTCTTACTGTCTCATTTGTGACTGTTTATGTTCTGTTGTCCCAAAATCAGTTCCCCTTTCAGGAATTAGTCCTATAGGTAAAGTACTCAGCCCAGTTTTCAGTTTTTTTTGTGATTAAGTATTGGTAATTTTCCATCTGCAACTTTTCACTTCCACAAATTATTTAGGTGAACTACACAGGATAAAATGTTCTAAGGATTTGGGCACAGCACTTTGATATGGAAGGCATAACTGTAACTGCAAGATTTGCTCAAGCAAAAGAATTACGAGATTAAATTTGAGTATTTCTCTCACCAGGTATTTAAATCAGGTGAAGAGAAGTGTGTTTAGAAATATGCCTGCAACTCAACTGCAAGTTCATCTTCAGTGTAGAAAAATATGACCTATTTCTTCATGCTTTGTACCACAAGTAGTCTATATCCTGAGTCAAAAAAAAAAAAAAAAAAAGACTATTCTTGACTTGGAAATGTGCCCCATAGTTTGCCGTTTCACATGTATTTGTCAAGATCATTGTGCAACAGATATGCCCTCTTGAACAAGTTCATTTGGTTCTCCCTGATGGTGTTACTGATGGGACAGCTGGATTTGTTCATAGGGCAACTACAGCCAATGTTTGCACTGGATGCTCTCAACTTCCATGGCATTTGCTGTACGAAGTGTAATGAAGTGGAAGGGGAAAACAGAGAAACAGAAATAACCATATTAGTTTACACTGAAGTGTATTGATCAAAATACTAGGTTTTCCAGTCTCTACATATTGTGTCATGTGTCCCAGCCCCTGAAAGGGTTTTGAATGCAGTGAAATCAGAACATCTAAAGCAGGATAGAAGACTTCCAGAATTTAATTTCCTATTAAGTACTGTGATACTCTGTTGATATTGGTGCTGTGTAATGATTTAATCATATTTTTATATCAAAAAATGGACTGAATTCCTAGAAACTGGAGGTATCTAGAATATTACTTGCAGCTGCAAGGTCAGCTCTCCTTTCTTCCACCCCTAAACCAAATTGTTTTTCCTCTTGATTGTCAGTTTCAGTGCAATATTGTTCATTACTTATTGTTTAGAATTTATTTACTTTCATTATCTTACTGCCTTTTGTGAAAGCATTTGATAGTGTTGAATGGCATATACAGATTGGAATAAAAAGAGAAAATCATCAATTAAATGACAAAATATGGAATAAAACTATCACTAAGCATTGTAGCATCTTTGTCTCAAAGACAGGCAACTTTGGACATAATAGCAGTGCTCCTCTGCTTATGTGACTTTATTCCCACTTTGTTTTGTTTCATAAGTTTTCCCTTATGAAACACTGAGAATGAAACCCATAGAAGCACAATTAGCTGCTGGCCTGTAAGTAGTGATGGCTCACAGTATGTTTAACAATTTGGTAAAATTTTACTCTGATATATATTACATAATCTCAGATAGGAATTAAACAGTGAAACTAAACAGCATGCCCATGCTGAGCTGCTTGCTGAAGATAGTCTGTCCAATTTTTTTAATATTGTTATCACTGAATATTTCCATATGTCTTATCTACACAGAACTCTTGAAAGGGTATTTGTAGATGTCCTGTGGGATAGGAGACATGTTGGATTGACATTAAATACCCTGTTGCAAAAGCTCAGTGGTTAAAATATATTGAAGCAGGTGGCAGAGCTCTTACTATACCCAAACAAAAAACATGGCATTTTTTCTGCTTTAAAAGGAGTAAAGAAGATCTCTTTTCCCCATTAATAGTCTTTCTAATGTTAAAGACCTGTACCATTCCTCCATCCCTCAGAAGCCTGAATTACGTCATTTCTTATGGATATTATCATCACTAATTTGAGATCATAATTTAACAATGTGCTTTTATATCTGACCTAAAACATTTGGAGTCCATATGGGAGAGCTTGTCTTGCCTCATAGTGCTGTATAAAAGCCAACAGAAGCTTTCTTATGCAGAATAACTGAAGCCTGGGGATGTAATACACCATTTTCATCACTTGGAGCTAGTCAACTTACCACAAAGACACTGACCACTTCTCATCTGTGCCAGCCTGTCCTTTGCTGAGTTTATGGATCATCTCTGCCTATGTTAACTGTTCCTGGCCCCAAAAGATGTATTAGCTAAGTATATCAGTGGTAACTGTATATTGACTGCAGAAAATTGAGTGTTCTGCATATTGTCCTGTTCTCTAGACCTCCTTTTTTGCTATTATAACTAATGTTATTTGGTATTTTTGTTCACAAATGTGAGCTTCCAATAAAATAAAGCTTTTTTTGAGATCATGACAGCTACATAAAAATAACTGTAATTACAAAGAAAAAAAAGAAACATGTAAAACATTTTTCTGTCTTTTTTCAAAAAGAAAAAGGGAACTATATTTCAGTTTCCATACCATTGGGGTAAAAATTCAGATGAAATTTAAACATGCAATATTTTACATGAATTTTTTCTTTGACATCTTCTTACATTCAGCTTTAGATAGCCAACTACATGTTCCATACTAAACAAAATATTGACTTCCCCTCCACAATTAATTTCAGTTTTCCACAGAGTTAGTCAATAGAATCAAAACAAACAAGATACCTGCACACTTCTAATATGAGATAAAACTGAGGAATAAAAAAAAACCTGAGGAATAAAATCCATTAGTCTAGGCTCCCCATCCTGCATTATCTTTGGTTCTTTCATCAGCTGCCTTTACAAACTAAAGAGAAAACTCTGCCATCCTGACACACTGGCATTTTTACACTCACTTTGCAAAGGTGCAGATAATAGGGGGTGCACAGGAACTGAGAATCATGATTGCATGATTTCTTTATGTAAATGTGTTTTGCTGAAATATCAGAGTGGACGGACATGTTAAAACAAAATACAACACATGTTTAGATTCAATTTGCCTCTGTCATGAGCCCCAGTCCTGCCGTTATTGCATTCCAGAAGGATGTTGCTTTAGCAGTCTCTCATAAAATGTGAACCGTTATTTTATGTCTCCCCCTCACTGCCTATGTTTTCATTTTCCATATTCCCCTTGCACTGCAGACAACTTGTGGGCCCAATACACATGGTAACATTTACTACTGAACAACCTGATCTGCTAGTTCATGGAGCATCACTTGATATTATGACTGAATATTATCCCCAACCTCACTCTCTCTACTTGGAGATGAGAATGATGATTTCATACAACTTAAAGGAGTTTCACCAGGGATATATTTTTCCCAACAAGCTGTGGGTATAGTGACAGCCAACGCCTCTGTGTTGCAGGAAGCCTCCCTCTGGATGAATCCTGGTCTCTAGATTGGCAATTTTCCTTCTTTGGCATGAAGAGCTGGCATACAGGATTCACTATCATGCTGATAATTCAGTAAACAGTGAAATTAAATCTTCTGACAGTCTCCTACAGGAATTTCATTAACTGCAGGCCCAATTATAGAACTTCATTGCAACTATGGCACAGGGATGCTATTTAGCTGTCTTATGGAAAATATGCTCTCCACTTCCTTTGCTAGTAGGATGGTCTGTTCTCCATAGGTTTACATGTGCTTTCCATCTCTTGGCAGGGGGGATGTTTTTCCTGGGGCTTTGAACTCGTAACTGCTTTTGAACAGATAACAAGAGTTGAATATTTATCCTCCATATGTGTAGTAGAAGGACACAGTTCACTATGATCTTACGTTGAAACTTATGCAGGAAGTTTGGATATGTTTGACTGTGTAAGAGTAAGTCATGTTTTGCAAACCATGATTAGTTTGGTACAAGTGAAAGGGTTTCAGAGGCTTTAGATCCACCAAGAGGAAATGTCCAACTACAAGGAATCACTTGAAAACCTAACTAATAAAGGGGAAAAATGGAAAAGAAAGAAAAAGAGGAAAGTCAGGAATGAGTTTCACAGCACTGCTAAAATGCTTCAACTTCTTGGGCAGCCCAGATAGACAGCCATAAACTTGGCAGGTCCCTAAACTGAGTACTCATCTGTACTGAGGTGTCACAGGCTCCCAGAAAACATAGAGGCTGGGAGAGACGCAAGGTGATCTGTGTTTTATCTGACTTGTCTTTGGGCTGCAAGCTCTGTGCTGCAACTCTAAGTCATAGTTGTGACAATAGCCAATAGAAAAAGCATTGGGAAGACACTAATGCTGTATACAAGCTGGGATCATCTAATCATTAGCTCCTTTCAGGATTACTACACAGAAGCAAATGGTTAAATCCTTACAGATGTTAATCTATCCCTTATGCCTGGTGGGGAAAAAGCTATGAAAGAGTAAGAAAATGGCTGGGTTTGTAAGACAGCAGGAGAACCAGAGGATGGATATTTCTTATTTTCTGGAAATGCAGGGTATTGTCAATGGTGGTTTTGGAGAGGCTGTATTTCACATGAAGGCAGAATACTCAGGAAATGTTCTCAGACATACTTTGAGATCGGAGAGAAGAGAGCAATCAGTGTGGTTAATCTGGGAACGATCCACATGGAGGCTGTGGTTCACAATATGGAGATTGCCAAGAATAAGGTGTAGGATCTGACAACTGTGGCAGTGGAGAAAGTAGCCTCATCTCTGAGAGGGGACTGCATAATTTGGGGTGTGTCTTTAACAAGCTGAGAAGAAAGAGGCAAGAGTGAACAATGTAATAACCCTTTATGATACCAGCAATTATTGCATGGGAAAAGTCAAGAAAACAGTAAATGAGAGCCTCACTAGCCTGAGGTATAAGAAGAGTAATGGATATATCAGGAAAAGAATCAGCTTTGTTGACAGGTGGAGACATATCAAGGAAAATAAAAACTTAAAGAAGACCCTTTGGAGAAAAGAATATAAAATAATACAAAAAAGGTGACAATTTCTCCTTTCAAACACATTTGTGGAAACCAGCAGTGATTAAAAATCATTTCCTTGAAGCCTGTAGACTAATGTCTTTGCAGTATCTTTTTATTTTGGTTCTTCAGCCTGATGCTGTTTTGATCACTCTGGCTGGGTGAGCTGTGTTTTTTCCCCCCTACAGTCACTGCTTTCATAGACCAGAAAGGTCTAAGAGGCCAGAGCTGAGCAGAGGTAAGCTGCCCTGTGCAGCAGTCTTTCCACCTCATCTCTCCCATGGAATGAACAGATGAGGTATCTGACCGTTACCTATTATGGGAACTTACCAAGCAGCCCTTTGGTAAAGTGCTAGCTGGCCTTGTATTTCATCTCTTCTGACAGAAGAGATGACAATATGGTATGGTAGTTTGCAAGTCAGCTTGATGTGTTGCAGAGGCAGAGGTCTTCAGTTCTCTTCTGACTCCAAGACTGCAAACATGCCAAGAAAGAATTTAGATTCTTAAAATGAATAAGTGATTTTGTTGTGCAAGTAAGCCATGAGCTGGATGGCCACATGTTTAAGGCATGTTCTTGTGGGTCCAGAGGCACAAAACTAAGCCTTGCTACAGACTCATGCTGTGGACTTTCTCAACTGAGTCAGCTGCAAATACATATACACTTATTCCACCTGTGGAGTCAAAGGCAGACAAGCATGACTGTGATCGTATCAGTCTCTTTTGGGCTATGGGACTGGAAAACCTTCTTCAGCCATGTGGCTGAGTGGGCCAGTGATGTTCCAGAGAGGTTTTGATACCTCTCCTCCCCACAACTTCCTCCAAGTGCAATGTCATCAAGGAACAGCAAAAATATTTTGTGCATGGCTCAGTCAGTGTTCATGACTACACCCTGAAGCTATTGCATTGTGCTGGACTTGCTTCAATGCCAGGGCTCATTTGTTGACCTGGATTCATGAGGTACTTTGAAACCGAGACTACTAGCCTGTGCCAAAGCAACAAAATGAACAGACATTTTGTCTCCAACATAGCAGGACCAGTCCGCACAGGTAATCAGAGAGGCTGACCAAGTTCTTTCTCATTTTTCTCTACCAAGGCTGCCTAGTCCCTTCCAAACCTAGTCAAAAGCCAGATTTCCTGGGTGAATTGGCCTGAAATTCTGGGTTAAAGAAACTTCATATTCCAAAGGACAAATCAAATTAAATAAATTTTAAAAAAAAAACCCTTCTCACTTTTGAGAGGTTTGTACAAGTTCAAAAGGATATGCCTGGAACCAGAATTTGGTGTTTGTACTAAACTGTTTACTTGCAATGTATTATTCAGCTACTAACTTTCCCTGTGGGCTTTGCAAGCTGTGTGTGGTCCCTAGTACATATGGGAGACAGAGCTGGAACTTAAACTGTATGTGTTTGTAGCTGCATTTACTGTCTTTAACGGACGTTTGCATTACATTACCAATACCATAAGCCTTTTCCCAGTCCTTCTACACCTAGTGGTATTTATAATATATTCTGAACAGAAGGTTGTAGCTAGTCAGCTGCAGAAATGTTCATACAAACTGCTAGAGCTCAACTTGTTGATTTCTTCCTCTCCTTCCTATCTCCCTCTACCAATTTATCTTTTACAGAATAAATTCTGGCTCACTAATGGAGTCTGGAGTTGAATCAGATGACATAGACTATCATCAAAGATTGAATGTTACCTTTTATTAATTTTTATTTCTTAGTTTTTGCCTGGTCAGTCCTTGCTATTACGGCCCATAGGTCCTATTGTTCATTTTATAAGCCTTGGATTATCAGTAATGACTGAACCATTTTCAACCAACTGTATAATCTGCTTATTTATAGACTTCTGAAGCCAATTGAAAGCATCCATCTAGATAGTTCTTAACTATTTCTTGGTCCTTTCTGGCATTTTCTTCAAGGAAATCTTAAAAAAATCTTTTTTCTTAGAATAAGAACACTGATACAACTACCTCTGAAGAACCTGGTAGTACTCAGAATCAGGGATCAGTGTATATTAAATACCATATGCCCAGGAAAAAAAGTGTCCTTGTTAAAGTTGCATCTCTTCCTCTACTCAACTACTCTCTCAGTTCCTGTGAGATTGTTCCCGAATTTCCAGAACAATGATGTCCTATTTCTCAGTGACCTACTGACACAGAGGAAGGTCTCATGCACTGTCTAGCCTTGTACCATATAGGATATTGCTCCAGTCTCTCTGTTGTTGTCAAGAGTATGATGATAAATCAGTGATAATAAATTTTTGTGATACAGTAGAGTTACTGCTGTTTTCACATGTACTTGACGGATCAACACTAGGCACTTAAGCAGCGCGGTTTGCCTACTCCAAAAAAAGATGGGCAGGAATTTCTGGGATGCCTCAGCTTTTTGTTTGACAGGTTCGCTCAAAAGTGATTAAGTTGCACCCTTCTATTTAGGATCCCTCCCCTTATAAAGTATCATCCAACATATGTTTGGTAACAGCACAGTGAGGAGCCGATGCAAAGGAGATGACCAACAGGAAAGGCTAAGGAAAAAAATCTGCTTTTGTTTACCAGACAACAATTGATGTTTCTCCATTCTGACATGTTTTGATGGTAGATAGCTTAAGAGGAAGGCAGGAAGCTAACTGTTGACTTACAGTACTTAGCAACGAGTTAGTGCTTGGAGGGAATGTGTCCTGCCTTTGGAGCAGCTGACTTAGTTGGGAGTTTTGAAAACCATGTTTGCATTATAGCTAGACCTTGGTAGTGACAGTATGATGAAATTGTTGGCATCCTTTGTCACTTATGTATGTCCTATGACTTGACTTTTTAAACTTCACTCTATGAGGGGTCTGTAGAGATAAAAGGGGGCAGTCAATAGTTAGCTTCATGGAAGGGGATTCGTCAGGGCACCAAGATGCTTGCTGCAGAAGGAGCGGGAAAGTTGCTGCTCTTTGCAAAAAGCTCATTAACCTCTGGAAATGTGCTTTTGGTCCCTCTCATTGCTCTTCCTGGTTTCAGCCAAAGGTTTAGGTTTATCTGTAGTCAGTGACCAAGAAAGCACTGCAGCAGTTGCTGCTTGGCAAGACGGGAAGGCCTGGTTTGTCTCTGGATCTCCAAAAATTCTCCTCATCCAGAGTTATGACATCAGATTGTCTGTGTGCCCATGTTTCTACCCCTTACATCCCTGGCGGATGTCAAAGTTCTTCCCTGCTGCCATTTTACTGTTATCTTTCTCAGTTGTGACTGTGGAAAGCAAGCCAACAGTTCCTTCTCAATAGAAAAAAGCCTGTAGTGAACTGGGCAGTTACTTATGAATGAGGAGACTTGGTTGATTTTTCTTGATCAGTCACTTCCAGCCTATATAGAATATGTCTTTTATTCAGAGTTTATCCAGATCCTCAAAGGATTACTCAAATCCCGTCATGACTGCCGAAATGCTGAACGGCCATTCAACCATGCCCATGCAAGGTGTGTCTGGGTCTCAGCTTATCCCAGTGCCTCAAGGGCTGCAACTGGTAGAAAATAATGAAAATAGTGCCTCTTGGACACTGGACAAAAAGGCACTAAAGAATTGCCTATGCCTGGATTCAAAGCCCATACACACTAAGGTGAGGGACAGATTAGAGCAAAAGCCAGGTAAAAGCCTGGATGAGCCCTTCACTGAAGTTGTATTAGTTCTCCCTTTGGCTGGTATTCATGCAGCACTAGGAGTTCCTATAGCATTCTCCACCAGAGACTTAAAAACAGTTAGTCCCTAGACTTCATAAGTGTCCACCTCAACCCTGCTCTAAGCAAGTTCTTTCATACCTTTCACAAGCCACAGAGGCTCCTGTGCCAATGTGACTGATGCTAAGGGGCCTTTCCAAAACCAGGGGGGATGGTAGGTCTATTGGATGTGAAAACCCAGGCCACCCTCTGGTTTGGAAAGGATGTACCAGAAGAGCTTCCAGCACCTGGAGCAAGTGCCAGCACCTGGCAGCTGGTGGAAGAGGGTGGCAGGTGGAGGCAGGGGAAAGCATGCTGTGAGGGCAAGAAGCCTGCTGCTGCAAAAAACCACGTGATGGTCAGCAGGCTCCTGCACAGGCACTGGGACATTTCTGCAGTTTTCTTGGCTGGTGAAGAGGCTTCTCTAGGTCTGTTGTGTCTCTTGAGTCCCTGCTGCTGCTATCATTCCTTCTTTCCCAAGCGCTTCAGCCAGTCCTGTCAGTCCCTGTGATGCCTTAAATCTCCATAAGTTTCAGTGAACAGGCCTTGATACCAGCTCCACCCAGACATCCTTAGATACGGGATCATTTTTAAGTTCACTTATTTGTCAAATTACAGTTTCAAATTATTAGCATATTTGTGTCTCCAGCCTGCTGCCATTCCCAAGACAAGAAAAGGAATAAAGAACTGAGAAGAAGTCCAAATATTTTGGTTCAACATTTTTATAATGAAGCATTTTGAGGTAATGTTCTGCTTCAGCATGTAACTAAATTTACATTTCAGAAGCAGAAACTCCACCTTATCCCTAACTTAAAATATCTGATCCTGAATGAAATTCTGCAGACCAGCAGGGCTGGTAGAGGAGTGGGGAAAAGAGGAGGAAGTAGGTTTTTGGAGAAAACAAAGCATCTAAGCATGGTTATTAAAAGGAAAGATAAAAGAAAAGAATGCTAGTTATTACCGAGCTCTAGGTGTAACTGCCTGCTGATGGCTGCTTTGCTTTTTGAGCAGCTTTTGTCTAGGAACTTCTGAGTACAGCTTCTGAATTTTCCATGCCCATCTACATTTGGAGGGAAACTAGCGTCACCTCCCTTAGAGCTTGCTGCTGGAAAATGGGACAGCAAAACCCTGCCTCACATCACAGGACAGCTGCAGTCAGGTATGGAACCAGGTCACTGAGGCATCATTTTCCAATCTGACCACTGGCCATATTTCATCCATGGGCGACATTGACTCTGAAAGCATTTGGCTGCACAGCTCTTGTCACATCCCCTTGAGGCAGTATATTCCAGTCCCACACAGCAAAGCCATACCTTTGTAAACGAGTTACCGTATTCACCAGCCCTTCAGAGTCTTACAGCAGAAGCTTGTTGCAGTCTTAAATAAACGTAAAGGCCTTTATTGTGAAAGCTCTGCTGCAGTGTCTGCAATACGGAGAGTTATTCCATTTGGCATTACTAGGGCTCTCACTGTGATATACTTTAGATTAATGAGACATCAATTCTCAGTCAAGAGGCTATTTAAAAACACTCCTAATTCAATGGGTTGTGCAGATAAATTAGTTCATTCAACGTAACTTTTGCCATTTATGCTGTTGGTGGGATGGGTGATGTGTCTCCTGTCTTTGAGATTCTCCCCTTCTTTGTGCAAACTCTTTTAACCTTGCCTAGAAATGATTGGTATGGTAGGCATTTTTTTTTATCAACTGAGCTCCAGTATTGAAAATTAAACTGCATGGGTGAGTATCCATAGAAGAGGGGGGATTGTTGGGAAATTAGGTGATCCAAATAAACATTGAACATTGGCTGTTTCAAAAATATCAGATCCCTTTGGCTTCACCCACAGCGATGGAGGACTAAGCTCTCTGCTGTTTGGGTGACACCTGTGGGCCACAGCTTTGTCAGCAACACTTGTGCTCTAGTTTTCGTTCCGTGTGGATAACACTATGCGGAATAAAGACTTTCCCCTCACTCCTACTCCATCCAGGCCTGCAGCGAGAGATGGTCTGGCCATTGATTCTGCGAGAAAGGGCAGAGATGCTACCTCGGTCCTGGCTGATGGCCGGGAAACCCCAGAGCAACAGAGGCTGTGTACAGCCAAGAAACTGAGCTCTGCCAGGAACAGAAAAGTAACTGCTTAGGAAACAGCAGGCATTTTTGTTCCTATATAAAGCTCTCCAGTTGTCTGTGTAAAATATAAATGTGATGGCCACCATCCAGATCTGGATCAAAAAGTGTCCATAACATAGACCCACTTTGCAGCAGCTGATAGTATCCCTAGAGATACCAGTGGATGAATGGGTAAGGTGAGCAACCATATCTGGAACTACAGGCAGGACACTGAGGAGAAGTGGTCATAGTTACTGCCAAGTTGTATCTGCTCTGCTGTGAAAGAAGGCTTTTATCTCTACAGTTAGTGGTCAGAAAAGAAAGAGCTTCATTGCTTTTAAAGCCATAAGGCTCACCTGCTGTGGTCCCCTGTGTGAAACAGGTGGTAAATATAAGACAGCTTTTATTGTTTACTTTGAAAAACTAAATTCCTGTAAGAAGTGGATTATTTTGGTATGTTTTAATTTTGTAAGCAGTTTTCCATCTCAGTATCCTATGTGCATTAGCAGCCACTGATGAATGAATAAAGGTGTCTCAGTTATATGCATGGTGAATTGAATTCAAACGTATTTTACAAAATTTTCCCTTATGCAAGGGTTGCATGATGGGGTTCAAATGATGGGTTTTTAAGACAAGTTGGAGGTTGCAAAAGCCTATGAGATCTGCTAGGCCTTGGAGAAGTTCATGAAATAGGACAAATTATTGAGTTAAAAGGGCTGAGAACTTGAGGTAGAAGAGAAGTGCATTTAGGTGCATTTAGGTGAGCCATTGTGTCTTTGTGGTGGGCCCTAAGAATTGAGGGTGTGGGAAAGCAACCTCATGGAGAAGTGCACAAATGTTCCAGACATACGGAGATCATGAAGTTGTATGAGAGGGTAGGAATTCAAATTATGGAGTGAAGGAAACATGCCCATGCTCCCATTTGCTCTGTCTGAGAATTCCTTGGATGGGTTTGATTGTAGGACAGCCCACCCCAAAAAATCCCTTGGTGTCAGGACCAGAAGAGATGAGAGCCTCTGGAGAGAAGCACAGATCTCCTACAGAGTCAGCAAACAGCAGGAGAGCAGCCAGGTGGGGCATTTTGTGGAACCCGCTGGTTCCTTTGGAGAAGTAGGATTAACTATCACAAAGCTAAGTGGTTCACCAAAGAGATACCTGGAGTGGCTGTTGATGTGACTGCTGGGACAAAAAATTGCCATGTTCTGTCCAGACTGGTGGATGTGCACATGAGCAGGGATGTCCTGTTCCTGCCATGAGTCATTCAGTTCAGGGCTCTGTTCTTGACCTTGACGCTGCGTGGTCATCTCAAGCAACCTGGGTTTAGAAAGCCAAATATGACCTTTGGTTTTGTGGTCCTTCATTTCTGAGTGCACATGGCTGGACATAGTAGAAAACAGAAAATTCCACCTGTAGATGGTCTGGAAGATGTCTGAAAAATCAGGTCCCAGTGCTTTAATGTGGTGCTGTGAATTTGCAAGCATCCTAAACATCAAACCACCTCTGAAATGCTGGCTTTGATGGGTGAGGATCTCAGTTGTTCTGCTTGGAGTGGACAAAAGTGGACATCTGTGGACTTCTGTAGGATTCTGAGTTCTGCACGTGAAAATGGACATGCAGAGTGGAGGCTGTTCTGCTGCAAATTCATATTATGCTTTCATTCCACCTAAGCCCCTGGGAACACAAGGGAGTTCACACTGTTCTGTCATGAGTCTGCAACTCAGCAAACAACAACAGCTGGACATGTTGAGGCTGATGTCAGTTTCTGGATCCTCTCTGATGACAGTCTGAGTCATTGGTCTCTATGTGATCCTGTGTAACATGTGGGTGGCGTACAGGACACTCAGGATTGCAAGGTGAAATTATTCAGAGATGATCCTGATTCTGTGTCAGAGAGGACCTTGCTGCTATGTCAAGACCCTCCTTCCTGCATGTCTGGCTGGTAACCAGTGACAAGGTTTTTCTCATCTCAACAACCAGATTTATATCTTTACCTTATCAATATGTTATGTCCCAGCACCTGCTTAGCTCCTTAGATAACCTGATCATTATAGATTTCAATCCACCTTCAGATTTGGCTCCTTGCCAACCACAGGAAGGAAAAAAGAATCAGGTATACCATGGATTAAATGAGGTACCTGAGACCCAAAAGGTCACCTTTGCCTGGGCTCCGGCCTGGACTGGATTCTTGGACTCTGGCACACAGCTTGCTGAACTGCTTTTATACTCCAGGGTGAAGGTGGACCACACTAAAAGCATGCACATTACAGGTGCTTGAGACTTCCTCCTGATGAGGAAGGTGCTAGGCTATTGTTTATATTTCTAAGTGCCGTAACCTTGCAGTCCCTGATGTATGCCATGTATGGAATTGCAAGATCCTCTGTGCAGCTTATATTCAGCTATAAAGAAAAGCCTGATCTAAACTGCTTAGTGAACACAGTTGCTACTTGCATTTTAGTTGTGAGTTTCAAAAGAGGCCCCCAAAGCTACTCACAAAAGGGGAATGTGCTCAGGAGAGAGATGGATGGGCACTGTGGCTCAACACAAGTTCAGGAGGCTTTGTGTAGTCTCTTTGTGCTCAGGTCTGAAGCAGACTCTGCTCTCCTGTCGGAAGTGCAATGGGCCAACAGCTATAGCAGGCAGTGCCAGCTGATATATGCACAGGCTGTAAAAACATCTTCAAAGCGTCTCACTCTTTGCCATTAAAAAAAGAAAAAAAATTATTCTTGTGGTGGGTAAAGAACAAGAAGAACAAGATGTGACATCTTTATCACTGGGGGAAAGTTGTTTCTCTCCTAAAGTCCTTTCCCTGAAAAGCTTCCTTGTATTATCAAAAAAAAGAAAAGAAAAAGGAAAAAAGGGCAAAACATCAACAAAACACTTGGGTTTCTGCAGACTGCTTTGCCTCCACAAGTCTGAGCACCTGAGATTCAAAAAGCCCTGCATTTGAGAAGGACCCTTAGCACGTATTTATTTACCATGTAAAATTGGTAAAAAGCTGCTTTCCCCCCCCTCCCTCCTGTAACATACATTGTGTATCAATTGGTTATTCTTCTTACCTTTTCCTTTTTCCTTATATTTTATTGGGCGGTGATGAAGGAGGGGGAGTTGTTGCTATTGTTGTAAGGAAGATTCTGGAATCTGTGAACACAAAGTAATAGTATTTTAAATAATGAGAAAAGATTCCACATGGAAAGCTCATCTGGCTGTGGCAGTTTGTGACTGAATGAGAGAAAAGTGCCCTAGAAGCTATTCATTAGGAATTCACTGGAAGCTCTCAAACAAGCCTGGCAGAAGCTGAAATTGAAGTGGTCTCTGACCTAATTTTCTTCTGCATGAAACATCTGCATCAAGGCACTCTTTGATGTATTCCACTTGGCTCTGTCTACAGTATTGTATCACATGGCTTCAGCGTTGCCTCAGTTTTATAAGATATTTCCAGCCTGTAGAAGGTAATGTGATGTTACTGTTACCCAAACTAATCACTCAATGTGCTCCCGAAATAGAAACAATAGAGGTTCAGACAACGATGTCTGCTTTGCAGTCGTTGTTGCTGCCTAAGCTCACGGTTTAAAAAACCCAGATCTGTGATATTCATCTCATGTAATTCATCAACACCAGGAAGGGGAGGGAGAGGGGGGAACTGTGAGACTTCTGTGTAATAGTATGTCAGAGGACACAATGCTTTACATGTGTGAGCTTTGCATTCTTTGCCGCTCCAGCCATACAGTTAGTTTAGCACATTAAAAACAATAACAGGGAAATGTTGGAGGACATTATCATAAAGCCTCAACAGAAGGAGCTCCTGGTTTTCATTTTGCTGTTTGTTCTCTGCTGATTGACACCCAAAGCTCACGGTGAAAGAAATGCGAGCATGTTTGTGTAGATGCGTGGATGATGTGTGATGTATTTTGAATATATATATTTTTTCCCCCTCCTTTTCTTTTCTGCACCACAGTACACATTTCAGATGCTCTCTCAATCTCTTCTTCAAGTGGTGGAGAAAACATAGCTGCACGAAGATAGCTCTATATACATACACATACACTTGCACATATATACACAGAAAAAAGCATAAATAAGAAATGATTAGCGTCACTTCTTTACTTTGAATGAATAGATCTTAGCCTTCTCCAGAAAGGTTTTCTGCTCAGTCTTACCTAATGGCATGCTGCTGTTTCCCCAACCTTGCTTGTATTATGTGAATAACTGTGGTGTCTTTTGTATTCCACCCCCGGAAGAAGAATCCTTTGAAATTCTAAATGACTGTGCTGCGGATTTTAATGTCTGTCTCTTAGAAATAGCCAAGCAATACCCACTCATGGAGCAAGATGCAGCAAGCCTTTTGAAAGTTATTCAGCCTGCTTCCTCAGCCTCATGAGTGTGTGCGTGTGTGTATACATGTGCTGTTTAGTTCTCTGAATGTATGGCAGGAATACATTATTTCCCTGTGAATCACTTTCTCTCTCCTCCTGTCCATCTACTCCACCTCCCAAATCTCTCCTACTTTTGTTGACATAGGAAAAATAAAGCTAACTGGCTAGGGAGCTTGTACAAGTCTTATGGGTACAGCATGAGATGAGTTGGTAGCTTCTCAGTACGGTTCCTTGCAGAGATCAGAAAGAAAAAGCAGCCCTATTGCTACTAATTAGATGCCTCCAGGGTAATCACAGAAGAAAAGCCATGGCCCAGGAGCCTCAAAATAGCTGCTCCCTGGGGTCATTTTCCCAGGTTTGGGCTGAAACACATCAGGAACACAGAGTGGAAGGAAACAGACTCACTCTTCTCTGACTGCACAGCTGGCAGATAGCTGTGTCCTCTCTCTGGTGCTTCTCCTTTGAGCCCACATTTCTTTGCTTCACTGATCAGTGGAGGACTTGTACCGGTAGCGACAGTATAATTACTTCCTTATACAAACAGCTGCTCCATCCCCTGTTGAGTGATGCATTTTGCTGTGCTAGGAGCTGTATCCACTGTGACAGCCAGCTCCAACTCTGGAGGACTTCCTTAGCAGTGCACAGTCCTGAGACAACCAGAGCAGGCAGGGAGAGGTGAAGGGATGCACCCAAGGTCATGCAGCCAGTAGCCAGGAAGCAAAATCCACCTCATCTTCTGACAGTCAAAGTGAGGCACTTTGCGGTGGGAACACCCTGTCTCATCTTCTACAGACAAGCACCAGGCCAGTCCTCAGTGCCAGTTGCCAGCAATAAATCTCCTTGAACTAATTTTGTTAAGGACAAAGCCAATGCTGTGCAAAAACAAAAAGCCCCATAGCTTCTTTGCACGTCTGCTGTTTCTGGTAGGGCAGCAAGAAGCAGGGAACCCCTTTCCGACTACACTCACAGATAACAGCACCAAAGAGTTATTTTGGAGAACATATTTAAATAAGAAAAGCAAGGTCTCCCAGCAAGCGCTGAGGTTGATTTACACTTCTGCGTGGACGTGGTTGGCTGCAGATGGTGCATGGCAGACTCTTATCATGCCCACTCTAAAAATAACGATCTCCAATGGGCAAGATCTGCTAACTCAGACCCAGCCTTGGTTCTCAAACAGTGACATGACATTCAAAAGTGGCAGAGAGACTCTTTGGCAGGTCTGTGATGCTGAAGAATCCAGAGAGTTCACAGCAGCAGGCCTTGAAGCAAGTGGCTCCTGTCCAGAGAGAAGCCAGTTTGCTCCCCAAGAGTGGGAAGTGCTGAGGGCTAGGGTTTGCTTTCTGTGTTTCATTCCCTGCCCCCCCCCCGCCCCGAAATTGCTCCTTTCCCCCTCTTCTACATCCTCTGCCCCTGCCTTTTCTCAGGGTTTTATGGTGGTGTCAGAGGCCTGCCTGGTATGGGGGATGGTCAGGCCTTCCAAGCGTTCCCCACCCCGCCCTTGGTCCATGGGTAAATTAAAGCCATTGTTGTTTCTCACTGGTTGTCCTGAGCTCTGGAGACCCCTGTTTTGCAGTGCAGAAAGCTCCAGCCTCTTCACCAGTGTGATGTTTCCTCTTTATCCACCCCCTTACATCTGAACCCTGGAAGACAAGCTGGGTTTTGTCTATTCATTTGGCAGATGGTTAGATTCAGATCTTACAGGAACATAATGTTAGAAATGGAGCATGTGTATGTTTGCGTTTGTGTGTGGTGGGGAAAGGATCCCAGATCATTTTCTTCCTCTGTGGTCTTACAACTGCTAGCAGTTTCACACAATCTCCTGTAGGTAACAGGAATAAAAAAGCTGCCTTCCCCCCCCCCATTTTTTTTCTCCCCCAAGTCTGTGCTGTATATACCAGCAGTGTGGTCTAGGCCAACGCTGAACATTTGTGCCTTGGACAATAGCACAGCCTGGCCTGACTATTATCAGCTGCTGTTTTCTGGTTAGCTTTCCTTTTATTCAAGTGCACAATGCAAGCCTTTATCACCCTTCAGTCATAGTGACTCTTGAGGAATACATCTGGTTTTCTCTTTCAGCAGCTCTGAAAAGGTCAGTCTGTTCATTTCTTATTCGCAGGACACCACATTTTTTTCTGAGCTGGAAAGACAGGCCTACACCTTTTCATTCCGTCTTGTACGTAATTAGACATGGTGTCGCTCTAGAAACCTACCCTTGAAATCCTCCCGAGTAACTCTTTCAGAGACAGGGGAGACGCGGCAAGGGAGCAGGCAAGCAGGGGGACCACTTCCGTCCGGTCTTAAATCTCATTGTGTGGTCACAAAAGCACTTCCCCAGTGTTGCCAGTCTGCTTTTTTCCTCTTTTCCTTCTCCTTCTTCTCCCGCTCCTGTTTTTTTCCTCCCGTTTTCCCTCCTAACGCTGGCTATTGCTTTATGGACCCACTGCGCACAACAGAAGCTCTCACATAAAGAAGTCCTCAGATTATTTGTGCAAGCGGGTTGCAATCATTTTCCCTTTCACGACATCCCACATTCTTCAGGCAGGCTGTAACATAATAACAAGTGTGCCCAAGAGGACAGAGCTCGCAGCAGCTGGTGTCTGACAAATTATCCGGTTCCAGACAGGCAAATGGTGACTTGAGCTCCAGCCCTCCAAGGGATGTGTGTTTTGGTTTGTTCCTCCATATGGGGTCAGGTGGGCCAAATCCTCCTGTGGTGGAAATCAGCACAGTCCAGTCGGAGCCAGAGGGTCTCACCTCTGCTGGAGGTCATTTTCCCTTCCCAGCTGCTGCTCATGTGTTTCAGCATGAGAGGCACCAGGCAAGGCTGTTGCTACTGCCTGGACGATGGCTGCTTCTGCCACCTCCATGCTGAGGAGGAAAGAGTAGAGTCTGAGAACTTGGATGGTCCCCTGCTTCTCCTGAGGAGCAACTGCTAATATCATCTGACAAGGAGAAAGGGGATGATGTTTCATAAAATTAATTATTGACCTGTATGAAACAAGCTGGGAGCATCAAATTAATTTCTGCCAGGCAGACAATCTTGGAGTTGCTGACACTCAGTCAAGGGACATTTGGTATAAAACTGCTGGTTTATTAACTTATCCTGCCAGGACCACTAAGCTGTGAGAGTATGCTTCTTGAACTCTTGAAACATGCCCAGGTTACAGAGTTTCTGGTTGGTTTTCTGTCGGTATTTCAGCTTTTCCTTTTTTTTTCCCCTCATCATTATTATTTCTCTCATGATAGAAAGGCCTATTTAGCCTGTAGGCTAAAAAGAGAGAAAGCTATCTGATTTCCTTTGTGTCCACCCCATTTTTCCATGCATTCATGGTGTCATAGTTGTAGTTCATCAGGGCAGCTTTCCTGGGATGAAATCCTTTCCTCTTTTGTCCTTTGCAAACATTACCATAGGACGTGAATACTTGGTGCAGGGCTTTTTCCCAAGCAGGGGCAATCCCTGAAGCTGAAATTTCATAACATTAATCCTGAACCTCTAGAAATCACAGTCACACGTGTTTTTTTCCTATTAGCGATTTCTACCTCCAAGCCAGATGCAGATATGCCTGATGTCCCCAACACCACCACCTTGCTGTGGTGCTCACAAGAAAGCCAGGAGAGTAAGAGGGGGAAAATGCACAGTGGGAGAGCAATATCAAAGTGGCTGATGCAAGTGAGAGCAGAGACATCCCATTTCTGCTCCAGCATTTCCAGGGCGCTGGTAGGTCTGTTCCTGCACAGCTGAGCCCAGAGACATTGCCTTGCCCCAAGGAGTTCACAGCAGAGTGGAAGGAGAAAAATGAGCTTAAAGAGGCAAATTAATTTGCTACCATGCAACACTACTCCATGAACTAGCTGTGAGACTAGGAACAGACCCTCCTGCTCCTGCATCTATTTATTGAGTCACTGGACCATATCTTCTCTGATGGACAGCCCCTCTTGTTTGCTTTGCACAGAGTACTTGATCTACTGCTACAGTATGGCAGATGTGTTTAAACAGCCACATTTCTTATTTAAGTAAGTTTTGTATTTTAAAGCAAGGGACAGGCTAAAGACAGAGGGAATTTAATTTTTGGTATGAAATTTCTTGAGAGGTTTAGAGCTATATATATTTCATATATATATTTTTCAAATTAAAGCCTTCTGAGACTTTTTGTGATTTACAGTCCTTTAGCAGTGAATAATGGCTTTAGGACACAGAAGGAGCATTTGAAATCTTTATTAAATCATCTATATGATAGCAGTTCCTACTAATACAGTCAGACTTTGGGGTTTATCACAGTTTCTATGAAGGACCCTGATTTTCAGAGTTTTAGAACAATGTGGTCTTAAAATCTGCCCACAGCTAAAATACATTTTTGGTCTTATCACACTGGACTTACAGTAAATTGGAATAAAAATTAGAAAAGTGCAAGAACAGTTATGTCATTTCTTATTACTTCTTGTAGAAAGACATAAAAGTTCAGAGTCTTGGCATGCTGTAAAAGATAGTGTTCCTTTCATCCCAGCATTGCCTATCTGACTATGTTTTTTCATGATGATGAATTATCACCACCTTGTCTCACACAATTTGCCTGCACATGGAAAGACAGATCTGGACCCTGGCTGAAAGCCTGAGGTGTAGTCATCCTTATTATGCTCTTCTGTCCTGAATAACGATGGAAGGTAGGTCTTCCTTGAAAAGACACCTCTTTCTTTAACATCCTATAGCAGTGAGTTTCATAAGTTCTCCACATACTATATCCATTTAATTGTTTGCTATGTGTTATTCTTTCACAAGCACTGATTTCTATTGATTCGTGTGTTCAGGGTAAAGCAAGCCATGGTGATACCCTCTTTCAGAATACACAACTATGACAAACTTTCTTTGAGTTTTTTGGACCAATGGAGACGTTTGTCTCCAGGTGCAGCTGTAACAGAAATAACTATGAACGTAACAAATGACAAGTATGAGACACACCAGTAGAAGATGATTTAGCCACTCATTGTTAAAAGCAATAGACTATTAATGTATCTGCCTCTCAATAGATTATTGATACAATAATTTAAACCTTTATGAAAAATAAACCCCATAATCTGTTGATGATTTTGCACTAGAATTATTTTCAATTTGGAAGATGCTGCTGTGACAAACTTGAAATTCGATTTCATTAAATGTTTTGAAAAAAGTTAGCTATCTTTGTAGTGGTCAATGCTGTAAGACCAAAAAAGAAGCATTCCCATAAGGAGAGGTAGCTTTACTGCAGCTGTGATCGTCTCAGGACATAAGCAGGAGAAAGTTTATAGTTTCCAGTTAGCTTTTTTGTCAGAGATGGTGTAACAGATACATATCTGATTTGGCTCAGAGAAGTTGTTTTTAGCTTTGAAGTATTTCAAACATAAAGAAAAGTTTTTAAGAGTAGAAACATTTTCTGCTTTTTCCAACTACACCTGGCTTGTCTATTTAAACATATGACCTCAACTGGCAAATGCTGTCTTCAGCAAGGTCAGTTTGATATTTCTGGAATACCGTATTCAAAAACCTTCATTTCATAGGTAATTTCCAGGTTTCATTCCAACTGGAGGTGGGTGACAATAAATCTGCTAGCATTTCTTAGCAAATTTAAAGTTCCAGTTTTCCACTAGGTCTTCTACAAGGATGAACAACTTCATTCAGACATAGGCACTGTACTTCATCTGGCAGCATTAAAAAGTTGTAAGGCCTTCTTGTTTGGGAGGTGCATAAGCAAGCCTCATTTGTGGGTGAGTATCCACAATTATGAGCCAGAGATGTGCACTTGCCTGCAGCACTCTTTAGGTTTCAGACCATCTTTCTGTGAGAAGCCTCAGAGAGCTTTTGAGCATCCTTGCTCCTAACATTTCTGAGTGGAAAATGCCAGAAGTTCTCAGATGAGAAGTTAGAACTTTGTCTTTGCCTGTCTCTCTACAGTTGTGTGTCTGTGTGCATGCATATGCTGGAAAAATGCATATAAAGGTAGGCATATGCATTTACATGTGCAGTGTGTGAATAGCACAGCCACTGTCTAGCTGGGCGCCCTTCATCTTTTTGAAATGTAGGCTGACTTCAAGCAGGGATGGTGAAATGCTTCCTTTGCTGGAGGCCAAACAAACCTTTTGCTCCTGCCATTGGTGGACTACCCATTTGCACGTTCCTCAGTAGAAGTCCAGAGTTACACTTTCCACCTCCTGCCTATTCCTCCCCTCAAAATAATACATGTGTGGACATGTGAAATGAGGTTGCAGACCATATCCAGCCCACCTGCTGTAACTTCCACAACCTGACATGACAGCATCGTAAGGCTTTTCAGTTGTTTTAACTTATTTTTCTTCCCAATCTACAAATTCTGGTGAGACTGATGCTGAAGTATTTTATTTTCTTTTTTTTTCCCCTGCAGAATTATTCATGTATTACCATTGTAAATGCTGCTGAGTTGCTAATTAAATGCTGTTTAGAGTTAAAGATGATTAAGACTTTTGTATCATTTTTTGTTTTGAACACATGGGTGAAATCGCATGACTTTAGCATTTTTTAAGTATGTTCACAATCACATACATATCTTCATAATTTGATTTACAGGAAATGGCAATAAAAGCAGTATCTATACAGTGATTTTCAATAATTCATCATTCCATAAATGTGCAAAACTATCTCCTTTGTGTAGGGATAAAATTTGTGTCCTTTCACTGGAAATCATATATATATGCTTAAAAGTGTGCCCCCACTGTTGAGCCTATCTACATAGGTTTGCTGTGCCACTTTTAGGTGACTGGATGAAGTTCAAGGCGCATGTAGGCATTGTTTTAGAAAAGGTACCCAGTTTGCTCTGTCCACCAAAGGCTCTAAAGTTCAATATAGAACAAAGCCACAAGGAAGCCTGATTTTTCTGTGGGAGTGCAAAATATTAGGTCCAGTTCTGACATGTCTTGAAGTCCCTTGCACTGTCCAAATGAATGGGACAACAGAGATTAGACTTTGTGGCGTAACATCATCAGAGCATGCTATATTTTGGGGCTGAACTCATGGGCTCCTGTGTGCCCCAGAAGACCATGATATCAGGACTCCAGTAGTCTTTCTAGCCCTCCTCAGTTACCAAACTCAGAATTTGAATATAGAATATGACAATCTTTGGGTCTTTTTTTCAGAAAACCTCCAGCTCTATAGCTGAGTGGCTAAAGATGATGAAGTGAGTCCTAGCTGTTGTGGTCACAGTGGGGAGGGCTTGAAAATTCAGGATGTGAATCAAAGCAACCAATATGTAATTTCACTGGCACTGAAGGCTTGATTCATGATGTCGTACTGCTTGGTAACAACAGTGGTGGCCTCTTCCACTCCTCTGTGTGTATCAGCCCCGTGCTGCATTATGCTACTAGCTGAAATCCTAAAGCTTGTCAAGGCAAGAGATGGCTCTTGTGTACATATGTGTGTGGTGCCTAGAAAACAGGACCCCTGCAGAGAGCTCCAGCAGCACTGTTCTGCAGATGTTATTAACAGCTTACTGTGACAAAACATGAAGGACTGATCTTAGATCTAATGATGGGCTCAGATCAAGTTTCTGGACTCAGACACCCCTCAAGCTCAAGGGTGTTGGAAATCCAAGCTCAACTATACATAGGATGTTTCTTACACCTGGAAAATCCCAGGCTGATGCTGAAACATCTCGTACCTTGCTGGTGTTTTTACAAGGTGCAGGTGACAATTCTGAAGTCTGTGAAGATCTAAGCAAGCAGCAACTGGAACCTCAGGATGTGGATTTCTGTACTTTGATAGTATAAATTAAGCACTTATTGTTCCTTCTTTGCAGTTCCTTATGTGTTAATCCAGCCATACTCTATCAGTCTGTGAGGGGGGCTGCTCACTTGCTTAGCACCTCAGCATCCTTTGTTTTCCTTATTCCTTGTTCCTGTCAGAGGGTGTCACTCAGAAAAATAGGATTTTGCCTGCTGTACTTGAGAAATCTTCGGCACCAGGCTGATTGTATAGGTTCCAGGAACTCCTGTTGTAAGGCTGGGATTCAGCTGACTGATCTATAGCTGCAAAGGTTCACTGCTTTACTGCACCAGCATAAAATGGAAATGTTGTAACATTCCCATCTGTGAAGACTTGCCAAAACAGTTTAGTGTTTCAAAAGCTGCGTACTGAATGAAGACAAGATCTCACTACAAGCTATGGGAGCTGGGAGAGTTTATGAAGCAGAAAGTATGGGCTAAGGGAGAGATCAGACCAGTGATAGTTTACTGGCCTTGCAATTCTTTTAAGAGGCACTAATGGTAGTGGACTGCTACAGTGGAAGTAGACCCAGACTCATTTAAGGCAGTAGCATGAAATTGGTTGCAATAAAATTATGCATTAAATGTGCATTATGTTTAATAAGACTGTATTGCACTCCCAATGTTTACTCTGTGCCCATTGAGGCTGATCCAATTTTCTAAAGTTCTCCAATTGGTTCACTATCAGGTTTTCAGCCAGAAGGTCAAATTTCACTTGCTGTTAGTACATGTCTCCATTACTTTGCTGAGGCATTTACACTCCATATTCATTACCTCTTCTTCTTCTTTTTTATCTATCTCCTGTAACTTGACCAGTCCAAAATGCTCCCTGTAGGTGGCATGTTTGACACATAGGAGATTGGTCTTTAATAGATGTCAACTCAAGAACATATACGTATGCAAACATGCACTCGCGCAAACACGCAAAAAGAAATAGGGGGGAAGGCTATTTCCAGACCCACATTGGAGGTAATTTTATGTTGCTTCACTCAAGGTGTATAAGTGACCTCTGTGAAATCATGGGTTTCGGGTATGAAACTGGGAACGTAAGTAGAGAGGCTGGAATATATGTTTAGAACAGTATGTGATCATGACTATACCAAACTGGGAGCTGGATTGTTTTAATCAGAGGCAATGATAGTTTTAGTGTTCCAAAAACACATTATTTCCCAACATCTCAACAAACTCTGTCAGCACTGAGCTCAGTGTGGGTAACACAGGCGACAAACCAGCAGGCGTACTTTCTTAGGGCTTTCTGTTTCTTCGTGAATGCTTTAGCAGAAAAATACAAGCCTGCTTGTATTCTGTTCTCTTCTGTTAGGAGATCATGTTGAGAGAATTCGGCGTGTCTAACAAGTTTCAGCCAATAACATAGCATTCATCCTTCCAAAACGGACTGTCCCTGTTAGCAAAGCTGGCTGGGTTACCCAGGAGCCATTGTCCGGGACACTCGGTACTCTGTCTTGGCAGTGAGGTCTATGTCTAGCCTTCAGCTTGATTAGTTAGGGAAAATGCAGTAGAGGCCCTAAAAAGTCTTGCCAATGCCTCAGATAATGAAGTGTTTGAATTAGCTAGCTGCAAGGTATGTCTACCCCGCTGTCACTGCTCTGTCTCCAGGCTGATGTAGATGTACCCATGTTTGCTTTAAAGCTATCTGTTGGCACGCTGCTACCTGTATGCACCCAAAACCTGCCTGAGGTGCTGCTGGGGAGCCCGCAGGGCGGGCTGTAGCATGGGAGCCAGTCTGAGCACAAAGCCTGAGCCAGTGCAGGAGCACAAAGTCATGGCACCAGCCGCTTTTTGCAGTCCAGTTTCTTCTCCAGAGGATGGCTGGATATTGAGGGACCTCTCCACACCAGGTGAAGACCTATCCCCACCCTGTATCTTCAGAGGAGAGCTCTGCTAAAGTGAGGTGCTGCTCAAAACACAGGGGGAGTGGAGCAGAGCACAGGGCATCTCTGATTCACTGCATGGCCAGCCTCCTCTACCTCTTTTGTCCCTGCAAGTACAGACTGTGAGATAATTTGTGCTACCTCTGTATGGAGAGAGCCACATTTTGATGTCACTCTTCTGTACTGCATACAGTTATTATGTGGAAGTGGCAGCCTATAGGTTCAGGGGCACCACTTACCACTGGGGGGAACACTGATATTCATTTTTGAGCTTACAGTGCCTTATTTTCATACAATATTGAGCATCTGACCTATTTTATAAAAGCACTTTGGGTGTTGTGAGCTGGATACCAAAACCTGTGGTCCCCCAAAGTCATTACTTTCAAAAGTCCTCAGAGAAATTTTGCTACCAACCCCTAAATGGGAATAACGTGTTTCTTGAACACCATCTTTCATTAGACACGTGTGATGATCCTGATAGCACTTTTACAAGAGTTTAGATGTGTGGCTCTGGGCGCCTGCTCTCCCATGATGCCATTGCTTGGGACCTTGACTCCTGCTGGCAGGAGGGGAGGACCAAGCAGCTGAGCAGAAGGGATACCTGCCCCTGAGCTGCCACAGGCTACACAAGGTGCCTTCGATCTGTATGTGACATGAGTCCGTCCCCATCCCCTTCAGACAGCCCAGAATAACCTTTGGCAGAGGACTGGGGCAAACAGCTGAGGCAGCGGCTGCCTTAGCTAACCTAGCTAAATCCATCTGCAGCCATGAGTCAGAGCCCTAAATCTATGTGCTTCCAGTCTCCACCTGCTTCACACTTGTCCTTTCATTTTTCCTCAAACAGTGAGCAGTGAGCCTGTTTTCTTCTGGGTGTCTGTCCAGGCTTTCATGCAGTAGTCGTCTTGTCTTGGTTGGGATGTCATGTTGCTGCAGAAGATAGTGTTGCTGTTAACTGACCCCCATGCATGTCCCAAAGGTCTCATGTAGAGGGACAGAGTCAGAGAACCCTGAGGCAGAAAAGGGACAGCTGTCCCTCTGGCTGCATGGAGAATCCTTGATGAGACAAGTTGTGTTAAGATTGCACCTTACAAAAGCCTTCACACGATCAGGCAGTCAACGTGGGAGAAGGGTTTAGGTGTCACCCAGGCTTCCTCAGTGGGCACTGTGTTTTGGGCACGCATAGTCCCCACTCAGAAGGACGTGTTCACATACATGTGTAACTACTTTACTTGACTTTTTCTTTGGGATGCAGCTTTCTACTTCGTCCCAGCTGTTTGTATTTGCTACTGCTAACTTGAGGCTGAGGGTCTGAGGAAAGACTAAACTTCATTGGTGCCTGCTAGTCAAAGGCTTACTAAAAAGGGTACAGTTTTGATTTGGGTAAATTAGATTAAATTGCTGAGAACAACAAAAGTAAACAGCCTTGGCTATCTGGTTTCCATGCATAAGAAAGAAGGACCTAATCCTTTTCCCACTGAAATCAGCAGAAGGGATCTCACTGAACTCAGTCTGTATTGTATCAGGCTACAAGTAAGTACTTCTTATTCTGGCTTTAATTTTTATTATTATTTTTATTATTATTATTATTACAATCTTTGAGTTCTTTTCTTTCCTTTGTCTTTTTCTGATTTGCTTTGGCATCATTGTGTTCCACCAGAAGAGTGGGCTGTGGAACATGTTTGTATGATGATACATGGCCCATGCTATTATATTCCATGATTTACATATAATTGCATAATTTACATGTAATTGGTAGAAGGCCAATGCAGTCATTAAAGCACAGCTGATATATACTTTCAGTTAAAACTCCCTTATCAAATAATAGTTGCTCACACAAAAAAAGGTAAAGGGAGCTGGCCTGCTTTATATCAAATATGGATATAGATCATAGTGATCTGTGTTTTGTGGCGTTTTTCAAAATAATATATACGATTTGCTGCACGGAGGAACGGTCATCCTAGTCAACCTTAAATTTTTTCATGGTCCTGTGAGAGGAGAAAGTGAATTTCAACTCCATGGAAGAAAATCTTTGTGACTTGCATGGAGCCAGATTTACTGTAGGAACCCACAATGTCCTTCAGTGCAACCATCAAAGCAGAGGGAAGACTTTTAAGACATATAGCCTTCAGTTCAAAGGACAATAAAGCCCTGTTTCAGCACAGCACAAGCACAGTCATTTCGACCTGAGTAGATGTAAGGCTGTAATCCAGGAAGGTGCTTACACACATGCCTGCCTGTAAACAAATGCTTAATCCCATTGGAATCAACTGGGCCCCAGCTCAGCTTGAGCCTTCTTTGCTGTGCTGAACTTAAACATATTCAGTGAAGGGAAAATTGCTCACAGCACCCTCATCTTTAACAAGCATGATGGAAAAAGTTTGCAGTGAAATCAGCAGGACTTCAGCTAATGTGATTAAGTGTCTTTCTGAATCCAGCCTTCTGCAAACCCAGGCCTATGGACTCTATTCAAAGCCTGATGAGGACAGTGGGTGCTGGATCAGATCCTAGATGCAACTGGATTTTCTCACACTTTTGCAACTTCAAAAAAAGGCTGATAAGATTTGAGAAGGAAAGAAAGGGTAATCAAGGGTGTGTTTTATTGCTTCACCACCTTTCAGAAAAACAGCTGGTGAATAAAATGAGTGAGGTTATGAGAAAGTAGCCGGTTCCAAACTGATTCTTTTATTTCCCTCCTCCAAATGACCTGCAGGCTGCTAGTTTTGGTTTCCACTGTCCCCAGAACTAACTGAGATCAGCAGGCTGTGGATCATGTGAAGAGCAGAGATCATGCCGGAATAAACTGTTCTCTCATTCCTTCCAGCCCCGCTCTTTTGTGTGTTCCCTGTTGAAATTCAAGGTTCCTTCTCTTTGTGTTTCAAGAGGTTTGTCTGATTAAAACTAAATAGAAACTGGAGGACTAGATGTCGTCTGTGGTTCATGCCCATATTTCCTATAAACTGCTGGCAAGCATATGAAGAGTTCTCCAAATTGACAGTGCACACAATGTCCAAATCTAATTTGAACTGCATGGTGCAGCTTCAGCTTTCAATCACACAGCACCTCCTCTAAAACAGTGTCTGCAGCTACATTTCCAAATTGGGACATTTGAGAAATTGCTCATCACACAGCTCTCTCAATAGACCAACATATGTTTCAGCAGAGTCAACAGGCTGACAAACTCCAGGCCACTGAGAATTTTATGTATCAGAGAGTGCATGTCGTACATGAATCAAAGTGCGTGTCATGCTTTGGGACTTGGTATGTGTATATCTAGAAACATTTTCCAGTATGGTTATTAATTATCAGGATGCTGTAAACAAGTCAACCTTCCTCACACATCTTGTTTCAGCTCCACGAAGCAACAGAGAGCTCATGCCAAACAACATTGTCAACCCAAAAAGGCTCACCCACATGCTTTGCTCCAAGCACTGTGAATGATCTTATTGCACTTGATGCGACATGCTTGTTAAAAATGAGAACTTTGTCAGTTTTCATGGGATTAACGTGTAAAATGCTTGGAGAAGCAGGGGTGGGGGTGGGAGGGTAAGGAAGATCTGTCTTCTGCATGAGACAAAGGAGAGGAGTTCCAAAGGTCTGGGGAACTGTTCCCATTTCCAGCTGAGGTTTGGCCCTGTGGCCTTTGCTCAGTCTCTCAGCAACGAGGACATTATTGGTGACTGACCTCTGTGGGGTGTTCTGAGAATAAAGTCATTAATGTCTGGGAAGTGCCCAGAGACAATGGTGATGGGCACTATAAAAAAGCCTGTAAATAATAAATAAAAAGTTTCCTTCTGCTGACTAATACATGTTGTCCTTTATCTTTTACCACATCAGAAAAGCACAATTTATCCACTACTCTACAAAATGCCGAGGTAAAAATTCCATGCAGGTTTGGAGAAAGGTACGTTGTAAAAGGGAGCTGGTGAAAAGGAGATCTGTGAACTGAAGAGTTTCCTTGAGATGGAAACCCACAGTTTCTCCATCATTGCTTGTAACAAAAACACGTTTTACATAGAGAGTTGGTTTTCCTCAGGACTGGCTTTTTCTGTCTTCAGTTAAGAGTGGGCTTTTGGGGGGGATATGGGGTTTTGTTTGTTTCTTTGTTTTCTGTCAACAGTGGCTCCCAAAGCAAGTGGCAGGTGGTAGGGATGTGAGTTTGCATTTTGCTTCCTCCTGGAGGAATACCCATAGAAAGCTTATTGATGTCCATCACAGAAAGAGTTCTGGGCCATAAGAGACTGTATCTTGGAGAACTTCTCCTCTGCCACAGACTTTCTGTGTGACACCTGGCATATAGCTGAATGCCTTCGTTTCCCAAAGACTAAAAAAAAAAGTTTTTTGATGAAAAGGCATATATTGGGAGAGTGAATTAGCAGCACTGATTGTGTTTTGATGGGCTGTACTAATATCTGCAAAGATGCACACTGGCTTCAACTTGGAGGTGACTCTTTTACTCTCTTAGGGGGCAAATAATGCTTGAACAGAGTTTGCTGATGATGATGGTTCAAGAAGTTTGCTAGACTTGGAGACCTGAGTTTAGGTTTTTGATTGGAATTTGTGTTGTTATAATTTAATTTCCTATCTGTTGATGGACGGTCCTTTTGTCATTTTAATATACAGTAGTTCACCCAAGCTGCACATTACAGATCTCAGAAGGTGGAAACTGGGAATCTCAAGTCTTGGTTTGGATTCTGTGGTGTCTTAACAGACAAACTTTAACTACATCAGGAAATTATTCCTTTCATTAGGGCTACAGGACTTGGCAGTCTGAGTGTGCACACTAGTGTCCATAAACATGTAGAGGCAGTTTGCTTGTGGGGAGAAAATGCTTCACTGAGAGATCTGAGGACTATCTTTTTCCAATTGGGCTGCTGTCATGCCATGCTACTTAGGAAACATCTGTTATCTCTCAGTGACTCAGTTTCCCTATCTGAAAATTACAATGCTTATGTCTTTCTTCCACTGTAGAGTGTTTAAAGTGGTGTCCATGGAAAAGCTACTTAAGAATAGCTATTATATATATAACATATAAACAGACAGAAAATTAGAGTGATGTTCCCAAAGGTGTTGCTTAATCTAGTGGCAGGTATGCACCAATATGCCAAATTTGATATCCCTCAAACATTTGCTCATCTGACTTTTTTTTCTAGAAATTGTCCTTCTGTCTCATTCACCTCTGCCACATAACAGTAGAGACAGAAAATGCCAGGAGTAGGGCTCATCAGATGGATGAGCTCATCTTCCTGAGGTGTGTACCCAATGTTTTTGTTTGTTCCACCACTTTATTGGTTAGGAAAATTTCTGAGCTGTGCTTAAGAATGCTGCCTCTCCTTGGGTAGCCTTTTCATGTTTGTATTTTTATTACTGGCATGTTATTTCAGGTCAGCTGTAGCAATGTTGAGCAGGTCTTGCTATTGGCGTGGTGGAGATGGGTGTGAAGAAATGTTTTCTAACACTAGAAAACAAAATGTCTGTGAAGGCAAACACTTGCTGTTTTCCATTTTCTGACTAGAGGAACATGATGGTGTCTTGAACTGCGCAGTGGGTTTGAATGCTAGGGCTTTGGTCTGGGGAACCTAGCTGGGGTTTGGCTTCCCCGGTGTTCCAGTTGGCACAATATTGCAGCCACGCACAGGGGAATTTGTACCCAGCACACAGTCCTTCACATAATGGATATAAATATGATTCTTGGAATTTACCAAACAATAGGCAAGAACAGTATTCCCAAAAGGCTGGAGGGGAGCAGTTAAGTACGAAGGAAACACCTGCAGAAGTGGGTATCCATTGTTTCCTTTTGATGTTTATCACTGTGCCTAAATCTGGAAAGAATAGGATCTTCTGGCCTTCAAAAAGAATTTCCTTCCTAGCCTTTATTGCTTGGAGAAATCTGTCCTTCTCAAGGATTCCTGTTATGGAGACAGTGAAAATTATCTCTGTGCTTGGGTGAAATTTCATCTCTGGCTCCTCTCAAGTCTGAGCAGGTAACTTTTACAGATTGGGTCATTTGAAATGAAGGGCTGCGGTGAGTGACACTTGTGAGGTGCCTCTTACCGTGGTATATGCCAATATGCCAGGACAGTGTCACAGTATCGGCACTAGCAGGGAGGTGTGGAGGTGGATGAAGGTTGGGACTGGGCTGAGGCTGCTGTGTGAAGGTTTCCAGACCAGGGACCTGACAGGCACAGTCCTGTCCTCCAGCATTTCTCTAGTACTCTGACGGACAAAACCCACAAGGAAACGAAGGGACAGCCTGATCCTCATGCATTTTTCATCAGCAGAAGGGCCTGACCCCTGCACGGTGTGAGGTCACAAGCAGGCCCTCCCATTGCCTTGTCACCTTTGGAGACAGAAAGCATGTCTCCAAAGCCAGCCGCATCTGCAAGCCCCTAAATGCTCACACAGTTTTAGGAATCCAGCTCCGACTGCTATCCCTTCTGGCCAGTCCCACTGCTGCTACGACTGCCTGAGATTTGTCTTCTCTTTATAGCACCTTTTATTATTCTTTTGATAGGCCTTGAATAGTGACGATGAAGAGGCAGGGGCAGCCGTCCAGTGCTCCCAGTGGTGCTGTTTAATTGTACGGTTGTTTTTCTCAAGCTGCCAGCTGGTCCTGACACTCTGCTTGTTTTCTCCCCCCTCAGGAGGCATTCTTTTGGTGGAAGTTACCTCACTGACATTTAACTGGAGCAGCAAGTGCTGCTGAGCTGCTTTCTCCTCCACTTCAAGAGGAGCTGTATAGCCAGCTTTCTCTTTGACCGTGCCCCACCTCTTCTCACTTGGTTTCTTTGCATTCACAGCAGTCCAGTTGCTTTCTGCTTCCCTCCCCTTCCCTTCCTCATCCAAAATCTTTCTTCTTTCCCCTTCTCTGCTGATCTTTCCTCAGGCTTCAAATCTCTGGAAGGAAAAGACTTGATTCTCTTCTCCTTTGTGCTCACAGAAACATGAACAAGGGGGCAAAGGGCTGTAAATTGGACAGGATATCTCAGCAAGGCTCTGCATATGGCTGTAGTCCTCCCCCTTCTGCACTTTCAGCCCCCTGTATGGTTCATTCAGGCTGCCCAAATCCCAGAAGATGACAACCATATGCACCAGACCTTAGCTCACTCTGCCTGTACTCTAAGTTAGCAGGGCATGAGCCCACCCCATTGCACTCATCACGTGGTCATTTTTGCCTGGCACCAGGACCCCAGCATGGCTTATTAGTGTGGGCATGGTGTTGTGTGCATGCTTTCTTAATCGCTCACAGTCTTCATAAAGCGTGGGCAGTGCAAGCCTGTGGCTACTTGAAGTGTTCTTTGTGGATATGCTCAAAGTGATGTCTTTATCCAGACAAGGATCACAAAGGTGCATAGGTTTGATAGCCATCCAGCTCCCACTGACTGTCATAGCAAATACTTGTCCCCATGCCTTCAAAATTCTTCCCATGTTGTTATTTAACATGGTGAAAACCTCTAAGTTTTTGAGATGCCCAGGAGGGCACCAAGTCACACACACAGACCAAGAATTACTGTCTGAGAAGAGGGGATGCAGATGGGAGGCAGGGGCAGGGAATAGCAGCTGATGTATGTCAGATGTGTGATGAATGCCATGTTACTGCTATTGCTTTTCCATCTAGCCTTCTCTGCAGATCCCCCACTGGATAGTTGCTTCCAGTAACCAGAAGTGTGTTTATTGATAAATTCAAGCCAGAAGAAAGAAATAAACTCTCAGTCTCTTTCAAGATCATTACTGTTACAATGAATATGTATTGTATTCATGTACTATAGTGAATTATGCATATACTGTTATGCATATACTGTAACACATATTACATATTGGATGTATTTCATATGTATTGGAATATATTTTATATGTAATATAATATTTTTCTGTATGTTCTGGCCCCAGTTACCCCAGTGTGAATGTAGTGTGACGACAGCAGCTTTACTGGTGTCACCTTTGATTAACATAGTTTAACAGCCATCAGAAAGTACCAGCCAGAGCAGGCCAAAATGTGCCTCACACCCCCAGGTTTATTTACAGTATCAGTATAAACAATCCGTATGAGACAGCATGAAATTGTCATCTCATTCAGACTGTTACAACCACCTGAAAACTAAATCCATCTCCCTGCTGCTGTAGCAAATCAGTCTGAGAAGTCTTGGAGGCTCCCCCTTTTCATCAGGACATCAAGAATGTATTCATGCAGCTACATTTGAGCTTGAAATGCGCAGCAAGGCAACCAGGAAAACACATTAAACTGTCACACCTGGAAGAACAGGTTGGTCAACAACACACTTCTGTAAGTATTTTTGGATCAACTCTAAATTATATGCAACTTTTCTCCAGCATTTGTCATCTCTACAATAAATGACTGGATGAGTAAATACCAGCATGCAACTGTGGCATTTGTACATGCTTATGCAGCCAGCAGAGCAGGGGTCCTTGATAACTTCAACTTCTGGACTTTTTAAATACATACTTACGATGGCCTAAATCTCTTGAGATATGCTGTGGTTTACCAGTGTACCCCCTTGCTGTTATTTATATCACAGTATCACTGGGACATCCCAACCATGGTCGATTCCCACTGAGTTCAGCCCTGTCTCAGTAAGAGACAATCCAGCACCAAGACCTTCATCTAAGGAACTGGTTGGAAAAGCTGCTGAGATGCTCCTTGCCCCTGACTCTCCATTTAACGTTGGCCATGGAGCAGTGACTTCCTCCTGAACACTGAGGTGACAAAGGTTTCAATTTCTAAACATTTTCCTTGGACCTTTAGTTTGTGTAAGTTTCGCCATACTGGACCAGCTGTCTTTCCTTCTATCTGTCTCTCTGACTCTTCTGAGAAGACTTTTAAGTTATTGATCATTGCAGTGATGGCCATGCTTTGCAGCCGTGTAGATCAGGAGCACTCCCCCAGAGGACAACACCGCTGAGATTAAAGCAGTGCAAAGTAATGCAGTCGCAGCTTGAGTATGGCCTTCTACATTTATAGACCTAAATTAAAACTCTTGGGATGCAATAATCTGAAAGGGAAGATGACACAGTTCAGCAGTTATTTTGGAAGCTATTTATGTGGTCTTTCCTCAGCCTGACTCAGTTCTCATTATACTTTGCTCTCCAGAATATTCACTATGTCTAGAGGAGGAAATCCTCTTGGCCATACACCTTTTGACTTGATTGAGGTCAACATGTTACTCAAGGATCCTACTTGAGAAAAGAGTAAGGGACATGGAGATCACTATAATCTGTCTTGATGTATAGAGAGAATGTAACAGTGATCAGGATTATGAGCTGCTTGATGCAAGCTGTGTAAAATAACTCAACACTTCTCATTTAGCCTATTTCATCTGAAATTTAGTACCTAGCCTGGCTTATTCTCTTTCACCACTCTTCCACATACACCTCATCTCCTCTACAGTCTTTCAGCAGATAAATTCTCACTTTTTCACTCCTGCCATTATTCCAAAAAACCTCCCAAATGGATATAGCCATGCTGACAGTGAACAGCTTTTGTTGGCTTAGCCCACATCCTTTGAAGAAGTGGTGTAACGACACTAACAGGAAAAATCTTCCTGTTGCTGTCTATGCGTGGAAGTGACAACAGCACAGGGTCTGTAGCATGGACAAATTCTTATTGCTGCAAATCCCAGTGGTCAGAATTGGGCTAGTGCTCAAACCAACCAGCTGGAGAAAGTCACATAGTGTCAGGTGAGCACCATTTCTAAATTACGTAAAATCCATCAGACACCTTTGTACTTTTTTATGCTGATGATTAGTTAAATTTCTGTTTGTTTCTGATCATGCTAACATTGGTTCACCACTCTACCAAGAGGAGGTTTGAAGGCTCTAGGAGGACTGACCTACTTTTACCCTTCACATTTTTGCACGTTACAACAGTACTTCGTGTGCATTTTTGAGCAATTTCATTTTCCTTTTTTAATGTTCACTGACCCTTGTACCTCATTCTCCTCTTGTCCACTCTTTTAGAACAAAATAAGACTTTTCATTCACTCCATTTTTCGTGACCAGGGACACAATGATGACTTTTTCACAGTAGACATTAATCAATGTGTAAAAGCTCTTTATTAGTCTAGATTAATCCACCAATTAGGTAGTTTTAAGCAAGCCTCAGCTGGCCACATAATGATTACAATGAAATATTATGTCTTGCAAATCATGTAAGGGTTGCAGCTAGGATTCTTGAAAGATACAAGCTGATATTCCTCTGTTGGCTTCTTGGGTAGTTCCCCAGATTTACTGGGTTTTATGATCATATACGCAAGCTGTGATTATGCTTTTAAAAAATAAATTAAAGGAATTAAAATTCAAAATGTTGAATCCTGCAAATAAATAGTAAAAACGATGAATGTTCTGGCTCAACTTACAGCAAGCACTTAGGTTTTCCTTCTGCCACTTAAGCAGTGCACAGTTTAGAAATCTGTGTATGAATCTTGCATGTCTCTGTCTCCCACTTTACAACCAAATGATACTTGGCCATATTCCAAATCTCACAGAGCTCAGCAATTTTGTGTAGGATATGTCAAGTAAGGGGAATTTGGTATGGGCTGAAAGCTACATAGGAAAGGAGATGACAGTTGTTGAGCCTCTCTTAAATTGTAAAGCACAATAAAGACATACACAACACTGTGGTAAAGCAGTTCAACTTTGTTTCAACCAGATGACTGTATTTATGGGGTGCTTTAGCTTTGGCTTTATCAAAGCATATTAGGAATTCTTGACTAGCTCTAGCCAGAAGAACTGCACTGTGAAAAAACTGAGAGCCCTGGTGGACCTGCTTGCAGCGAGCCCTGTGGCCAGGACCTCTTCTGTGGACTTCCACCTCTGGAGGAGGTTCAGGTCCTGCAAGGCTGGCCATAAGTGCAGCCTGGGGCAGGCAGGCTTGTCCCTCCCATGTGTTGGGGAATCTGTGTCAACCCCAGGAACAATGCAACTAAGCCTGTCAGGTGGTTCAAAGGATGATGCTGGCAGTGCTCAGACTGGAGCCAGACTCATTGCTGCTTGTTGGCAAACTTCAGGAGCGTGCTGGTACACCCCATGCTTTTAGGTTGAGAGGTAAATGGGTGCTGACACAAGGGTACGCTTCTTTTTCTCTGCATTTCTGAACTCCCTTTAAGATTGTGGTAAGTGGCTTGCTGCTGGATGACAGAAGAGACAGAGTCATTAAATGTCTCTCAAAATGCTGAGCAGAGGTTTCCAGAACAGCATTTGCTCAGGAAAGCCATCCTACCTACTGTATGAACATGCCTAGAGGCAACCAGCCACAGCTATTTTGGGATTTCTTAAACTGTTAGAATTCAATAGTGAAACCACTTTTCTATGTTTTAGTCACTTGTCATGGTGACTTTTGTAGGTTATGACAAAATAGGAACATATATTAATGGAAACAAAGAACTTTCACCTTTTTTTTCAAATATAGATTTTTTTTTTCTCCTCAGGCAGCAGTGTCTACCTGATTACAATATTCACCAGTTTGTCAGTATTACATTTAATAAAAAACCCTTTTTCAAAAGTTGTTTTAACTGAGCTTTATAAACTTTACTGCTCAATGAAACTTAGTTTACAAGGTATGTGACTGGGAGTCATTTTTTAAATCCCAATTAAAAAATATATATAGTTTGGTATTTTTTAATTATCTAAATGTAAAACAAAATGGAGAGTTTATAAGTTTCAGATGGTTTCTTGATCTAGAGATGAAATTGCCCTCTTACCATTTTTTAAACAAAAAAACCCAATCAAAACCAAGGAAAATGTTGTGATTTTAAAACTGATTACGGCAGGTATGCAGTAAATTTTGTCCACACTTTTTATGAGGATTTTTACTGGCACGAATCCTAGGCATGGCACCACATCAAAATTTATAACCAGTCCACAGGTGCCGATCCATTCCCCTACTCATACTGCACTCAGAAGATTTCTGGTAGTCTGTGGCTTCCAGGGCTGTGCTGTCCTGTCATGCTCAATGGTGCAAATCCACAGACAGTTTAATTAAAACCTACAGATGTTTCTTCTGCCAAGAAACAAAAACATGCAAAGCCACTGTCCTTGCTTTCCCTCAGACACTGTCCCTCAGTGGAACAGACTCTGGTGGCACAGTGGGACACAAGGAGCCCTGTGTTCTGCATCCCTTCACTGGAAAAGACAGAAAATAGTCTTTGAAAGCAGGGCTTCACCTTCCACTGAATACCAGAGGTGAGGCTGGCAGATGTGGTGAATCCAGGACTGAGCATCAGATGGAGTGGCAGCTTTGGGATCAAGCCAGAGCACTGTGGGTGAGAGAGGAGGAAAATGAAGAGCTATCTGCTGGACCAAGCACAGGCTTTCCCAACAGACAAGCAATGAACATCAGGAGGAAACGCAGATCATTCGAGAGTTTTTAATAGACAGTTCCCAAACTGCCAGTTTAACTAGACTGGACTGAGCTCTTTCCAACATAGCCCTGTTCAAAGAGCGCTTAAGAAATCACTTTGCCTGCTGCTCAAGACCAGATGAGAAGCACATTTCTCAAAGAAGCTTTTACAACAACACAAATGAGACCCAATACTGTAATTACCATCACAAGCTCAGTAGGTATCCTTCTGTTCGTACCGTGGATTTTCCCAACCTCCTAATCTCCTATATCTGAGATACATTCTTTTATAATGTCTGTAGCAGTTTTAAGTTTTATTCTGATAGCATGCCTTTCAGGAGGGAGCTTTGGGGAAATAAGTAAAATTTCAGTCAAGATGGGACTATGAGATACAAATACTCTCCCATTTTGCAAGGGGCATGGTTTTACACCATAATGTTGTTTTGCCTGGAGAGAGGATCCATTTCCCCAAGTCCTGTTTGGAGCAAACCTGAATCTTCTGAGCATTGTTCAGAGTTTTGGCTCCAAATGAAGTGTCTGACAACAGCCTCTGTGGGCTAGACTGCCCCCTCCTTATTCAACTTCATTCTTTTGAGTTGGTATACCCATTTAAGTTAAGGGAATCTAGAGGTGAGCAGGTGATAATCATTTTGGTCTGGTCTTTGCTGTAGACCCACAACAAGGGTGGGAGAAAAGGGCATTTGGTAGAGGTGCTTGTCTAAAAATGGGGCTGATACAAGGATGCTGAAAGTCTCTGCTCCAGCTCTTCTTGCATTATGGACAAAGGGCATAAAACTCACAGCCAGCTCATCTTCTGGTGGTCCCCAGCTCTGTGACTAATCTCATGATCTCAGAAGTCTTCAGTTCTCTAGAATGTGACTTGGCTTGTCAGCAAGTCTAAATCCAGGGCCATAGCCTACATCTAAATCGCTATCCCAAATCTCTTTGGCCTATGTCTAAAATAAACACTTCCAACTCTGTTTAAATAATGTCAGGATCTCAGTACAAACTGATAAGAGCCAGAGGATTCAGCCTAAAGGTGAATAACCCTGTTCTCTGTAACGTGTTATCCTCCTCCTCCTCTTTTTCTCACAACAGCCAAGTGTTAGCACATTACATCATCAAGCCTTTGAATTTCCCTGTTCTTGTCATGTTTAAACTCGATTGTCTAACACTCGCCTTTTACGCGTTGCCTCTAAGCTCTTGCAGTCAGCAAACCTACTGCTGACAGATGGTGGGGAAAAGTGGGCTGAGTTGGACTGTTTCCAAAAACTATGTCTAGCCACATGATATGTAAAACACAAGCTCTCATTTAAAATCTGGTCCATTTTTGTTTTTGTTGATCTTTTAGAACTATTTTTATTTCGGAGAGGGTTATTTTCTGTTGGGGATCTCTGTTTGTTTGTTTGGGCCAATGACAGCAGCATACTTTCTGGCTTCTGCACCCTGCTTTTGGCAGTTTCTGAACTACCAGACAGGAAATTCTCCAAAGTATTGCAGCTGAGAATTGGCCCATTTTCCTGGAACAGAGATAAAATGGAATAGTTTTGTCAGGTTCTTCCCTTCATATGGAGAAACCCATAGCAATGCATATAAAAGTCTTCAGCCCAGAAATCCTCAGTAAGAGCCAGTGATTGATGAAATCTCTGTCAGCAGATGATTTGACTATTGTAAAGGGAGCATCTAGAGTTGTAGCTTATTAGTTCTGATTTTTTTCTAAATATTTCCCTCTGAACAGTGTAATACATCAAGCAGTTTCCAGTGAAACCTCTGAAAGGGGACCATTACTTCAACAGAAGGATATGGCTTTCCATCAAACCGAGAAAAATATTTATGAGATGATTTTGTATGTATTTACCTATTTGTTTGGAAACATTTTTTTCTTTCCCAAGTTAAAATTAATACATGTATCATGAAATGTCACATCTCATTTTCTTGGAAGACCTAAGGCTAGGACGGAATGCAAGTATGGTAAATATTATATTGGCTGCACTTTCATATTTTTAAAACATCATCTGAACACTCAAGATGTACATATAAAATAACAAAAAAAATTGAATACATTACTAGTACAGTATACCGTAGGAGATAATCTTGAATGATCCCTTAACATCCTTTCCGCCAGCTTTATTTTCCATCTGGGACAAGATGTGAAAAGCATAATCCCATTTTTATTTGTTCATATGTATCTAATCAGGCAGTTGAATTGGCTCAAAGTGAACAAAGACCATAGGTGAATGCATATATTAGAAACCAACTCAAGGAGTAGATCAGTTCCTAAACAAAAGCATAATGGGCAAGGCATGGTTTAGCTGAGTCAACATTGCACTATAGAAAAGATCCAACTTGTAAAAATACGTATCTAGTGTAGGATTGTGTGCTGCTGTATATTTAATGATATCAGGCCATAAAGCGTGGTGCCATGACTGGTAATAATCAAACTTAACAGCTAATGCCGATTTTATGGTTCCTTCTAAAACAACTGTTTGTCAAATGACGAAACAGAAACAGAGATTTGGTGTGCTGAAGGAACCACAGTTGGAACTGACTGAAAAATGCAGATGTGGCAAAATATTCACAAACTTCTGTCCATTTGGGAAACATCTCCACTCACTGTGTAGACAGAAGATGAGGGGGTAGAAGACATGGACGGCGCGGGGTGGGGGGGGGGGCTGCCAGTGGGTGGACAAGGCAGGTGGGGGCAGCACCAATGTCTGTTGGTCCCTTTGGCCAGGGGTCTGCCAGTGGACCAGGCTGTCTGTCTCTGAACAAGTGCGCTATTGCCTACCCATAGGATTCAAATCACAGCTGAGTGCCTTCAGTGCTAATACTCAAGGACTGGAGGGTCTTTGGGTCAGGGCAGTGACCAACCCCAACACTGGCGTCTTGGTGCTTGGCTAGTCCACTAGTCATATGGATATTGCTTTCCGGGCATATCACCTTTGTATAAAACTGACTGTGGATGTAGAAAAGTAAGTATAGCTGGCAAATGTAAAGACCCTTAGCATGGATAGTGGACAGCTACATTCATAGGGAAGCTCAGCACCTCCTGATGGCAAGCCTGACCTCTAACTGTGCTCCAGCAACACACAAAAAAATCACTAGTATGGTATTACATTTATTTGATCCCTATTTCAGCAGATGATAAAGGCCTGAGAGAGACTGGGACCCCACTGCATGATGCATTGAACACCAAGAACATGATCCTGGGAACTTTTGTGCACTATATGTGCACAGTAGAAAAGTCCTAACACCTAATTATGAAATACCTACATGAGATGAAAGCAAAAGTTGACCAGGAAATAATCAAAAAAAAAAAATTGCAAAGATATATTTCCCTGTTTTTTGTTTGAATGGTTGGAATGGTGTAATTTTGTAATTTTAAAAATAATACCCAATGAGTACAGAGCTTATTAAAATATTTCCTTAAAAAGAATTCCAAAACCCAAGTTTTTTACTGAAGTTTTTAATGCCTGAGATCCAAATTATAGTGCTTCTAAAAAAATGAGAATCAAATTAACAATCAACATATTTTTCAAAACTTTTTCCATCATGCTTTAGAAAGAAAAAATGAAAGTCTTAGGGAGTTTGGAAAGAATTTCTAGAAATATTTGCAGAAATTTCTAAACCTGCTTGGGTACCAGAATTGCCCACTTTGTGAATAAATAATAGTTTTATAACATTCACCACTGTCTGCTACTATATATGCAAAAAGCATGTTATGAAAAAATGCATCATTTTAGAGTTTAAATGTGTGTAGAACTGTGTTGTGTATGCTCTCACTTTTAAAGCCTTATTGGCCCTGGGTTGGATCCTGAGAAAAATTCCAACTAAGTGAGAGCTACTTTCAGTAGAATTTCTAAATTTAGAAGAAAAAATTAGGAAAGACACAACAGTTTGAAGCTGCTTTCAATTTGCTAGTTTAAGTACAGATATGGTGCAGGCAAAATTACGAAGCTGAATATTTATCCTCTGTGTAGCAATAAGGTCTGTGTGATCATTTATAGAGCTGTACAACAGTTGAATGTATTCAGCACTTGCAAATACAAACAGACACAGACATTAAAATTTGTTTATATGTGGGTTTTTTTGTTGTTGTTTTTAAATTTTATATTTTTTCTGGTTGCTTTTGGTTTATTTTCTCTCCTCTGTTTGCAAAAAGCTGCAGTTTTATTGGTAGTGAAATTAAAAAATATTATATATAATATATATATAAAGATTATATTTTTAAAAGATTGCTTCAAAGTCCCAGACTCTGTTGCTGTCACATAGCTGGGTTAATTTAAAGGAAGGTATAATATGTAGGAAATGGAACCATGGCCATCATTACGAAGACCCTCATACACAGCTACGGGAAATGGAAGAATTTGCAGAATAAAATCACTTTCCAGTTTGTGTCAAGAGATGGCTTATTATGTAGCTTCCAGTACCTCATTTATAAGAAACTGAGGTGGCTTCTCTTTTCCAGATTGCCCTACTTGAACTGCTAGGTAAACAGAAGAAAAGTGACTGCTGGTCTTTTTGGGACCATTACACCATGACACCTGGAATGCTTTGCTATGGATGAGATCTTGAGTTAGTAAGTCAGGGAAGGTCCACAGAGAATGCACCTATCTGACTGCAGTATAAAATCCTTACCCCTTTTTGGGTTTCTTTTTCCGTTCTTGCTGGAGTTAACCCGATGCCATGGTCCCGGAAGACAGAGTCTTGTAAAAACAATTCGTTACGAACATGTCTGTCTGTTCAGCTGTGTCCTTCAATCTTTCCAACCACAGAGCACCATGAAGAGCTTTGTCTGGCAGCAGCACCCTGGTTGGACTTCATTGTGGACTTTACTTTATAGAATGCTGCTTTGGCAGTGTATTTGGTGCTGGAGTAGCACCTTCCCTGGTGACATTTCCATTCAACAAAAAGAAGTTCAACAAATATAAGTTACAGAGTTCTGCTATAAAGCTGAGCTACTGGAGTAAGAAAAGAAAGATTGAGACAAAAAATGGACAAAGACGTATCTTTCTTTATTTTTTCCATCTTTCTTCTTTCATATGCTCTAGGTCCCTCAGATTATCATCCAGACCTTCACAGTGGCCATTAGCACTTTCTGAAGCAGATCAGCAGCAGATTTGACTGTCATGTGTGGTGTTGGATGAAATCACCTTGCTTCCTTGTGCCCCACTTAAACATCATGGGATTCTTGCTGAATCATGACCTTGCTGTGCATGAGCTGTGCTTTGCAAAGGTTGTGAAATACAGAGGAGAAGAGGAGGGAAAGGAAAAAAAGTGAGTAACCAGAACAAGAAATGAGAGGGCAGAACAGAAAATACTTGGGGGGAGGGAAGGATTGGGCAAAGAAACATCCCAGGGAGCACATACATGTGTGTATTCCCCTTTTTTTCACAGGCAGCTGGCGTAACGTGTCATACAACCTTTCACAAGTCATTTCAACACTTTGTGTCTTTGCGTTCCTCTTCTATCATAGCTGTGCAAACTGCAAATGCATTGGAGCAAGGGCTGCCTCTTACTCAGGGTCAGCTCAGTGACCACATAACCCTGGTGTGAGTCTGTTCTCTAAGCGTAGCTGGTAACAAGGCTGCATATCCTACCCTTCAGTGGTGGAACACCACTAGGCTGTGGAAGAGTGTGTGAGTGTGAAAAAGGCAGTGGGCACATGCTTTCACCACTTTCACAGTTTGCTTTCTGTGCTTCACTCATGTCATGTGTACAGGCTTACTACAGGAGCTGGGTCAAGAGGACAAGCCTGCGTTGCTCAAAGCCAGCCCTAACATTCAAACCAGTCTTGCTGCCCATTCAAAGCTGCTTCTTCCCAACTCCATCTTCACCAGCAACAGCAAGGACCCACCCTTGTTCGTCAGCAAAGGCTGCAAGGCCTGATCTCATTAAATTTTTAGAACAGGTGTGAATTTACTGCTAGAGAAGAGGCGGTATGGGGGTTGTTGCACTCTGTCCTTTCACATCAGCAGATGCAGCACATGGTGAAATGGCTGTGCACAGCTGTCCCTGCCCCCTGCCCCCGCAGCTGCCCTGGAAATCACTGGAATTAAGACCTGAAGAAGCAATGGCAATGCTATGACTCAAGGCAGGAAAAAAAAATTAGCAAAGAAATGGCATCTAATATCTAATAAATAAATAAGGGGTCTGAGAACAGGGCTAGCTAAGGAAAAGTAGGCCTTGATCCAGCAACACTCTTAAGACATTGTAAATGACTCAAAGCATAGGAGGAGGCAAGTACTCAGGAGCTAAAGTGCTCTGCTGGAGCAGGGTCTTCCTGCATAAATGGGCAGCTGGATCTTAAAGCTGGTGTAGTATGTGTTTTTAGTGTAAGGATAGGTTAGCCCTGAAGCTTTCCATCTGAGTTGGGTATTATTTCCTCAGCCGCCTGGCTTTTGGGGGTCTGTTTGGTCTGAGCTGTGGGAGGTATCTAAAGGAATTAGTCTCCAGCAGGAAGGAGAGGGAGATTCAGCAGGATCAGAGGTCAGCTGCAGGAGAACAGCAGACAGGAAGACTCACCAGCTTGCAACAGTCAAACTGCAGCTTTCAGCAATGCCAGCAAAACTCTTGCCAAGGAGCCAGCTTCCCTTAGAGAATGAGGGAGGATTGATCCCTATTCCTGCACAACTAGCCTGGTGTCCCATTTCACAGGGACAGAAAAGGTGAATTCTTCAAATGGCCTTGCAATTCCTGCAGTAGGTTTTTTGGTTTCACAGTTGATGGTTCCAGCTCTTTGACGGCACACTCAGATCAATAATATTTCATGGGAAGCAAGCAGAAACAAATACACACTGGTCTAGTCACTGATTGCCAGTGAAACAGCATGTCCCACTGCTTGCCAGCCATGTCCCTGGTGTGCCTGTCGGCAGCTATGTTGCTTGAGGAAACAGACAAAGAGGAAGGCAGGGAGGAGGATCCTCCTTGGTATAGTTTACAGTGATGCTTGGTTATGAAACTCTCCCTCCAGTGCCAGAAAACCCGACTTCAAGCTGGCCCTGTTGGTTACTGAAATGTTGGCAGGGTAATCCTGCTCCCGTTGAGACTGAAGAGAGTTTTGCCATAGGCATGGGGAGGAAGAGAATAATCCCTTCATAGGAAAAGACATAGCCATAACTTAGAGATGTTTTATGGAAGAGGCCTCTAGATGCAGGGCTGTCTTCTGCTACCCCCAGGCTAGTGTTTACATGGTGGTTAGCTTCTGTAAATGAGAGTAGCTGCCATCCCCTGGATCCTTAGGTGTACAGACATCAGGATACAGGAGTTCTTTAGCTCACAGCAAGATGTCCAGAATCTCTTGGGAACCACACTGGCTACTAAAGCTCATCAAAAAATGGGTGAGAAACCGGAGGGGAAAAAATTTGGTTCAAATCCAAAAGCTTTTTCTGAGAGTTTGTTTTTTTCTACTAGACAGCAACCCAGAATGCTTGACTTGACTTGAAGAGAAATGTTTTGCTTAATTTTCTGGATCTTAGAACTCTTTGGTGTGGCTCCCTCCTCCTTTTTAATTTAGATCAATGTTTTAAGTGACGTTCACTTCTTCAAAACAAAAGATCCACCAGCTTCTTCTTCCTGGACTGTCAAAACAAATTATTTCAGACTTTCTGGGGAAAAAAAAAACAAAACCCCAAACCAAAATATAATAAAATTGCTGGAACATAGTATTACAACACAAAACACCCCAAAGAAAACAAAACCAATTCCTCCCTCACCCCCTTCTCCAGATAAGATTATTTAACTGAATTTATGTTCTTGTGACCAAAACTGTAAATACTTACAGTCACCTGAAAACTCCTAGTCTGGAGGGAAAAATTGCTGTTGATTTAGAGCTATCCTCTCTGCTACACTCTTGCCTTTATCATTTTTCCTGTGCCCATTGTGTGAATTTTACAGAGTGGGTGGACACTGCCTCTCAAGACACAGTGCTATATGGTGGCATTTGAAAGGATGCTGCACTGCCTTGCCCATTCATCAAGAGTGCTTCTGCCATGTGATCTGGACCTTCAAGTCTTGGGCCCAGCACTGCCTGCCTTGTTCCCATCCCAGGTCCAGCCTGCTCTCCACACTGGCAGCAGTGGTGGGAAACGAGCCGTGGAGAGTAAGATGTTGCCAGCACCATTAAAAGGCAGGAAGAATTGGCTGACAAGTGAGGAGAGGCAGGCTTGGGCAGCTGTTGAAAGGGGGCTTCATCTCCTCCACTGCTTATACCTGGGGAGATTAGGGAGAGAGCAGAGAGGAGGGAAAAAGTGTTTTCTTAGACTGTGAGAATGGAAAGCAAGGGCATCAAAGCAACAGGGGAGTGAGAGCCAAATTTTCTTGGCAATCATCCCTCAGCTTTAAATTTGCTGAGAATTCTCATCCTCAGCATTCGTTGGCTTATTAATAGTTGTCCTATAGTTGAATTTAAATTTGCATCCTAGGTTGTCAAGTCTGAATTAAAGAACCAAGTGGAAGAGGAGGAATGGTTCACAATGGGCCCTGAGCCAGCTTGGAGGGGTGCTAGTGGGAGGTTTCATTGCCTCTAACATGTGCTGGATCCGTTTGATGTGGGAAGCATCTGCCGAGAGTCAAACGGATTGGGCTTGGGATGTCCCTGTCTAAAAATAGCTGTCAATGAGCAGTTCATATCAGGGAAACTGCTCTTTGGTGAATTCTGTTTTCATCTGAATTTGCTTCTCGGTATTACTTATTCAGCAACAATTTCTGATCATGTTTCAGCGCTGCTGATGGCACAGAGAGAGCAGACAACCAATCATCTTGGACATTTATTGTATGTAATAATAGGTGTTGTTACATATATTCCATCACTTCTCTTACCTATGCATCATCACTGTCAAATGCCCTGTGTCATGAAACAAACTACCTCCCTGAGATTACTTCCTAATTCACAGTAGAAAGACACCCAGGAACATGTATCTTAACCATTAAAAAAAATGTCCAGTGCCTGAATCTGGCCCCTACAGGCTCACCTGTTCAAGACAGATTGTGGCATTTGCAGCCCACTTGGTAGAGGGCAGCAGGGCTCTTTTTCCCTTTAATCTGCTAGGCAAGGAGAGCGGCAACGAGCTGGACTTAACACTGCTAGCAGTGTCAGGAGAGGCATTGAAACAGTGCACACTGACAGGGAGAAACAGTATACTGTTCTCACTCAGGAGCCAGGTCTGTGTTAAAAACTGCACTTTGCCTCTAACTCAGGGACAGTGCCAAAGCTTTCCTCAGTGAAGGTGTTTGCAAAGTCCCTGGAAAGCCTGTAACACAGTGATGTTTAGAGTATGCGGTTTAGTTTTGTTTATAGGGAAAAAAAGAGAGGCTGCTTGATTGCCATGGCTCATCTCTCTGGTTGCAAACAAACAAACAAACAAAAAAACCAAAACCCAAACCCTCCTCTGATCTAAACAACTTTACAAGAAGTAAGGAGTCACCCAACACAATCAAATGCCTTTTTCTACATCTAGAGAAAAGACACAGTTTCCTTCCTGTCTGGCTGCATTCAGGACAAAATTACAAAGCTTCAGTCCTGCTAAAGGGATGTTCCTGCTTTGGGAAGCAATGGAGGGAATGCCCACTGATTCAGGTGAATAACTGGTAGAATGCCATTTTCTTTCAATCATAGCAGAGTTCCTTTGGAAGCCAAAAATTTTTGCTATGTTTCTGTGTTAATGCTGCCTACTGGTCATTGCAGATGCATTTTGGTTAATTCAAAGCCACAGACTGCCAGGATTCTGCTTCAGCTTTCTAACATTAGACTTCTCTGATATAGGTGGGTTTCAAATCTGACCTGAGTGATGTTCACTGAGCCAATAATTTTCACTCTGTGCCTGCACTTCATTTGATGGGACCTGGAGGAGTTCAGGGCAGGCAGGCTTACTGAGCACAGAGTAGCATATCTTTTTGATAACACAGCTGCCTTTCAGTACGTCAAGAGAAAAAAAGGAAAAAAAAAAAAAAAAACAAACTCTCCAGGTTCAATGAAACATTTCATTCAATCTAAAACATGTTACCTGAAATTTCAGGGTTTCTCTCACATTTTCCAAAACAGGAAAGGGTTGGTTGGTTGTTTTCACTTTGGGGTGGTTTTTTTTTTTATTGGGATGCTTAGACCCAGGAGACCAAATGAAAGAATTAGTGCCTTTACTCTCTCCTGTAAATCTCTGGAACAGTGGTCTATCCACAGAGCTATAGGGTGTTTCAGGTGGAGCTCTCTGAAACCACAGTTCAATGAACTTTTCTTTCAATGGTAATGCTGGTTTAACTCACACTCACCTTTCTGCTGCCCTTCTCTCCCTCCAGGCTGCTTCCCTAGTTATACTATTACAATTGCTTGTGGGGTTAAGGAGGAAAAAAGAAAAAAAGCGACAGTGCTTTTAATTGAGATAATTTTTCTCATTCTGTTCAGCTGCAACAAACTTGAGCTGGTACGATTGAGTGGGCAGGAGTGAGAGGTAAAGGACGAACTACGAACAGGTTGTCCTTTTTGGTAGAAGGGAGTGTTAATCAAATTACGGCCTTGATTTTTTTCTGTTGAAGCTGTTCAGCTTTCTACAAATAGCTCAGTGCTTATGGGGACAAAAAGAGAGAGAAGGGCTTTGCAAGCTGGTGAGTAGGAAAAAGAAAAGAGGTGTATTTAAGCCTTTACTTGGCAAAGCAGGCACTTGAACGAAGTGGTCTGTTTCTGAGGAAGGAGAGGAATAACCTCTGGGATTCCTTCCCCTCTTCCCTGTGCCAAGAAAATCAGAAATGTGCCATAAGCAGCAAAATAAATGTATTGAGAAGAACAGGTGTATGGAGGCACAGATACTCAAGAACAAAGGCAGCATCATGACAGTTTCAGTCCCATGCAAAAGCAGGTAGGCAAGCCTGCAAGTCTGTCACCGTCCACCAGTTTCTGATACTTTCTTTTATGTGGCAGAGAAGGCAAAAAGCAACACTGTGTGAGTTGGACATGAAGCTTGACAAAATTAGAGGGGAAATATGGGGAAGGACAACAGTGGAATGACTGCTTTAGGAATTTGCTGGTTTCTTCTTCCTGAAAAGGTAAGCTACAGTTCAGGTTACGGATTTAATGGAGAAATTATTGGGATAGATCCTTTGCATCACCTTAGGAGAAAGAAATAAAATGACAGTGCTTGTCCTTGTGTGCTGTAACATCCATAAGAAGCACAAATAAACAAATTGCCAGGAACAAGAGATGATTAAGAAAATCTTTCAGTTTTGCCAATGCTTTCACTTAAAGCTCTGGTCACTTAAAGCTCTGATCATAATTTTCTGCTTATGCTTGATAACAGCAGTGGAAACTCCCAGGCAAGCTTATGCCCAAGGTACTGGGTCTTCCTTGTTCTCATATGCTTTGCAGTTCCTCCCTCATGGTTACATTGAAATGAGTCATATTGCTGAATCCCCAGAAAGCAAGTTTTTTGTTTTGTTTAGATGTTTGAGTGGCTGGGAAGGATGAAGGAGGACAAGAAAGCATTGTGGGGGGACTCATGAAAGGTGGGTTAGTCAGTCTGTCCAGAGGAGAATTACTGGGTATAACTACTTAAGAGTGCATAGTGCAACAGCATGAAAAGACCGTCAGAGAAGATTATTGATACTAGAAAACAGAACTAGGCAAGGTCAGTGTGGGTGAGTTATATTTTAAAACATATGACAATTTAAATAAGCTTGGTGATACTGCTGATAAGAAATGTCTGGTGATACTGCTGATATGAAATTTTAGTGGTCCTTGCCCGGAATGCAACATTACTAGGATAATGTTTTAAGCATCCACACAGTATCAAATGCAAAAACAAAGAAAAGAAGCTGCCTTTGTGTGTCACCAGGGATTCATTTGTGAAGCACTGCACACACACGCCCCCCCCAATACATTGACAAGTGTACATTTCACTCTCATCTAGGAGTTTGTTTGCTTGTCCTCAAATGACATAGATGAATTGAGAGCCCTAGTTTCAGTTTTGAATTACTTGAAGCATATTTTAATATTCTCTTTGGCATTTCCAGTGAATAACATAAATACAAAGTCGAATATAAAAGTATATGTATACAGTGGGCACTGTAATGGAAAATCCAAAATTACTGATAAAATGGTATATGATTATAATTAATTATTAGGTACATGGTCATGTCAGTGAGGCTCTGGGGCTCACTGACTATAATAACTCTGAAGGAATTAATATAAGATGCCCATAGTGTGTGGAAGAGCCAGCAGAATATATATAGATAGAAGAACAGACCAACTGCAAGGCCTGTCCATATAGGATATTCAATTTCTGGTGCTTGCATAACTTAAATAGCTGCCTGTTAGACTCTTTTTGCACGATCACAGATTTTTCAGGGAAGCTTACATGTAAACTGTGGGAGAAGCCACCCTGCCCATGAGGTCTTTTTGCCCTGTGCCCACTTCTAGCTGCACTCCAGGAGACGAATGTACCTGCACCAACCACCTGAAGGGGCGAAAGTTATTCAGTGTAATTTGTCAAAGTCATTATGCACAACAACCAAAGCATTAGACCGGGAATCTTGACTGATTTTTTTTTTTTTAATGGCCACCTGAGTTCTTCAGTGTTGTGGGGCTGTGGACAGGAGGACTCTCTAGAAGAAGAGTAGCTCAGTGGCAGTGAGCATTTGCTCTCCCTGTTCAGAAAGCAGAGGATAAAGGGATTCGCCTCTCACGCTGGAGCTAGGTGAAACACATACGTGCTGGTTTCTTCACTTTAACTGTTAGGAATACCTTGCTGCTCTCAAAGCGGATTAAAGTAAAGTATGAAAATGAGTGCTTATTCTGAATAAAAATATTCCTGCACAAAGTTGATTTGGAATAGTTGCATGCACAGAAGCTCTTAACAGCCTGAGGACAAAAAGGAAAACAACCACTGGAAGGTGGTCTTATTCACTCAAACCCCCTATGCTTTCAACAGCAAGATCAAAGAACGGAGGTATCCTGACTTCCTATCCACCTCCTACCTGCTAGCCCTCACCACCTTGAGGAAGAATGAACCTCAGATATTTGCAAGCAGTTTTTTTACAGAAAAGTAATATGGCTGTCCATGGTTGTCCTCCTGTGTAACACTAGATTACTTCAAATATGGGATCCTGCTTCGAACCATGACGTGCCCACCCTAAAACATACAGTTGACTGTGGTCAGAATTATATCCTATCCCCAGCAGAAATCCCAAAGCTAACCCTCTAGCCAGCTCCATCCGCCATTTCTTTCACACATCAGCGCGAGTAAGACTTCAGATACGGTCCCCTATAAAACCTAGTGCAGGCAGGACGGCATGATTGATTTCCTATATATAAGGAGAGGAGGTAATTTTTGTATCTTAGCAGCTTGAGTTCTCATATTTACTTTCAGGAAACCTGAACTGAAAATAATTGGAAAAACATAAATAATAATCCTGCACTCGGGATAGGGGATTATTAACTCTATGAGTTTTTCCTTGATGTTAGAACATGTGTTCTTTGCCCAGTCAAGTCAATTGGAGTGTTTCTATAGACTTTCATGGGCTTCTGGACCCCCTCTGAACAATCCCTCATTGCTAACAGAAACCATATCCCTGTGATATACGATGCTGTGCTTCTAATATGTGATATTAACCTACTTTGCTGTAAATAATAACAACAAACTGGAAATCTCTGTTGCTGGGAATTGTTAATGAGACAGTGCCTGCAGACTGATTAACTCCATGAACAAACCTAAATCATGCATAATCTAGGAATTTGCCTACTAAAAACAACACCATGAGACATAATTTGAGAATGAGAAACACAGCTCTGAAGGGACCCCTGATGAGTCCACTTGAAACAAATGATCTCTCAAGGCGCTGTTGGGTTCTTTCCCCTGGTCTCTTGTAGATTCTGGTAGGTTAGTTCATCTAACACAAAAATTGATATAACTGTTTAAAATAAAATGTTGAGTTATCAAAACAATGTACTCCTTCCATCTTATATAGTAAAAAATCTCTGACAATCCAAGTCCATGTAGAGTTAATCAAACCAAACGAAAGAAACCATATAAAATGCTTGGTTCAACCCATGAAGCTGACCAGTCTTAACAGTAGGGGGAAAGGGGGAAGGATGGTTTTATTTTAATTTTTGGGAGAGGGTTCTTCTTTTGAAGAGGAAGGAAGCATGAATAAACTTCAGGATAAATGACTTCTTGACTGATGGCAGTATGGGACCATTGTGGGCCTTTTCCTTTGGAGAAATTAAAACTGTGTGTGTGAAGTCAGGTGAACTTGTTTTCACCAAAGTAGCCTTATACCACTCTACTGTTCTAGGCGAATATTCTTACGTACAGACAGAGCATTAGAGGGAGCTGGCACACCAGGCTGTGAATGACAAACGTCACTGGTCCTCGTTTCTGCTGCAAACACTGCAGGACCAAGAGCAGGGCTGGTGGTGGTGTGGAAGGTCTCAGCATGGGGTGGAGGCTCTGCCATTCCTAGATGTAGCTTTCCAAATCTCTGCTGCAGTGGGAGAAGGAGGCAAGTGGAGAGGAAGATTTGACATCTTCTGGCCTGTGTGCTTGAGGGATGGATAGCTGAGGAAGCAGCTACAGCTTTGCCTTTACTTGATCTGGAGAGACAACCATAAAAAGCACCATTTGATCTTCTGTGGGATTTCTTAAACCAATGCTTCAAGCCTTTGTGATCTTGCCTGGCCCTCTTAAACTCAACAACCAGCCACATCCTCTCCTGCCTCCAGCTGGGTCGTTCCTAATCCATTCTAATCTCATCCAGAGGATTTTGTTTCACAGACCCACAGTGATGGAAACACGATACTTCCACAGTATTGCATTATTTCATCTATGACCAGGTATCACCACCCAGCAATCACCTTGACCCTCTGACATTACAGAATGACTGGCTCATTATGGGAGTCAGTTTGGCATCCATTGTGAGAGAGAATTTGCAAAGCAGCCTGAGGGAATTTGGCGCCCCATTCCTATTGAATTACAATGGGATTTGGGCATTGAATTTCCTTAGTTAGTCCTTTTAAACTTCCCCTTCTTTTTAAAGTAATAAAGGTGGGGTTTTAATAAGGACTCTGTGTTGGCTTAACTTTGCTTCTTTTGAAGTTGCTGGACATTTTACCGCTGACTTCAATGAGAACATCATTTGGCCAGTGCTATGCAATTCTGAAAAAATCGTGCTGGAGATTTTGAATTATTTGCTCTTAAATTTATGACCTAAAAGTTTATCCAAAAGATTAATTTAGGGGAAAAAAAAGAAAAAAAAGAAAAAAAAAAGAGGTGAAGGGAGGAACCAAGCACAGTGAAGAGAAGTGAACATGATGAAATTTAATAAGTAAATTCCAAGGTGTTCTCCAAATGCAGCTTGGTTATCTCAGTCTCAAATAGCCTTGAAAGCCCCAATATTTATTTAACTATGGAAGATATGAAGGGGTTTCCAAGATACTTTCCAGCTATGGTACACCAATATACTAAAAAATTCAGCTTCGAAGACAGAGATCTAATTAACTTTCTTCAAGATGCTTTATCAGCTTCATCTAGGTATTTGTTAAAAACCTCTTTTAAACTGCATATATAGATTATTAGCTATTAACTTAATTATGTGGCCCTTGGTCAATTCAGAAAACCTTCTCTGAAATCAAATGTGAACCAGTGTCTACTGGCACAATTGTATATTTGGAAAGAACTTGAACTTCGTATTAATTCTGCCTGATAATGCAGGACTTTCTTTGGCAGACTGGAAAGCCTGCTTTGAAAGTAAACACTTATCCCTCCTGGCCATGTTTTTACCACCATTTTGAACTGAAATTGCACGGGGGGGGGGGGTGTGTGTGTGTGACACATGGTTAACAATGGGAGATCATTAACTTAAACATCTTCCATTTATGTGAAAGCATTGGTAATGCAATGGGACTGCTGAGGCCATGAGTCCATGCTGAGGACAGGCTCCAGGCAGTGGAATTTCCTGGAGCCAGAACAAAGGAGCCAGGTATCAATGCAGACTTCTAAAAAAACATAAGGATGAGAAGCTGGGGAGGAAGCTCCAAGATGAGGACCCCTGAGCAGGATGTACTTACTCGGCAGGTATTTTTTGTTTACTTGCAGGATCAGCCAAGGGAGAAGGAAACTGTCTGGACTGCAGAGAAGCTCCTGCACGATTCAGAGGAGGACTTGTGTGGAGGAAGGAACATCCTGAACACCTCAGTGTATGCCTAGGGCTAAAAAGCAACAAGAATGGTGAGGCAACCAGGCAGAACAGTGTTTGATTTGGTCTAAAGCTGTATTTTCCATCCATGAGATAAAGTGCTGGAATGGTGGCACATAACTCCCAGAAAGGAGGTGTATCTCATTGCCCTCAGTTATCTCTACTTCTAAACAATGCCACACGCTGGGAAGTCAGGATGACCAGCTTTGCTCCAGGGCTCCAGGCTGGCTGGATTGTATCTCCCATTTTTATGGAGAGATGACACATCGAGAGCTTCAGCATTGTGCCAAGCAAAGGGGCCAAAGGAGGATATTGTAGCTGACCAATGGAATTTTATGAGAGCAAAAGCCCAGCAATTCCACGAGCTCTAGGCGAGCAGCTTAATGAAGTGTCCAGCCCTGGAGAATCCAACGGGGCTTCATTGATCAGTGTCTTCAGTGATCAGAAAGTGAACTCGATCTCTAATACCGAAATCAACTCTCCCACACCTATTCAATTAATTACTTTCTCTGTATCAGTTGTGATTATCATTCAAATGAAATGAGGCTCACACAGTGTCTTCCATTACGTATTCCTTCATATGCTGTATCGAAAAATTATTGCACTATTTTGAGTTCATTACCTCAGTGGACTATGGCCCTAGCTCTATCAGCAGATTGGGTTTCTGTTCTAGTGGTGTTTTGAAACAGGACCAAAGCAGGAAATAACCTACTTTCAGTATATGTGGAAACTTCTCTTCTTTGCAGTGGGCAGAAGCAAGCTCAATGAACAAGGAAATGTTGCGTCCACTCCAGCAAACCCGTACTCAAAAAAAAAAAAAAAAAAAAAGTGGAAATAAGTATAAATTGCAAAAACGTTCTCCAGAAAAAGTTGAGCTAAAGGAGAGACCTTGAGATGAAGAAGGAAATACGTTTTAGGTGGGGGTGAAGGAAGGCAGGAGAATGAGGTCTAATTTTACACTTCTCCTTTCCTTAATTCCATGAAGATTAAAAATATAGTAATTAAAAACTCTTTCAAGAATTTAGGCTCAGCACTTCTCTTCAAGGCAAACCCTCTTAGCATTTAATGCTGCAAAAAGATAGTCATGTGTGAACATATCCAGAGGAAAAAGAACTTCTCACCTCCTGGCTGCTCTTCAGCTAACAGGATTTTGTTTGTTATCCTCAGATGCATATATTTTCATCACCTGTTTGGACTCAGCTCCAAAAAAGAATTTGCACACAGGGAGAAGCTGCAATTCAAGTGGAGAACTCTGATTTGGCACTAATGAACTTAGTTTTCTCTGTAGCTAGCAGTGAGGCACATATCTACTGAATGTACAATACTGTGGGTTACACTGACAGCAGCTCTTCTCCTGCATATTGCGGACCAGATATGTTTCTTGAATTATGGCAAAGGCTGCTAGAGCAAATAGGACCCAAGGTCTGACACAGGCTCTGCCCTCATTGTCTCAGTTCAAGGCATTCTACTTCATCTTCCATGTAGGATTAATTGCCTGATGTGTCTGATTGTGGATATAAGACACTTAATTTTCTTTGATTCTTCCTAATGTGAGAGGTTAAAAAAAAAAAAACTGACAGGTTTAATAATTCCAGTTACACTGTCAGTTTATTACAAGATTCCTTGCTGTGGACAGACCAATTCAAATAGGAAGCTACCCAGATTTGCTTAGAAGTGCTCTGAGAGTGGAGAGCTGCCCCGAGATGTTTAGTCACACTTAAGCCAAGGCATAGTAGTAATGTATTATATGAGTAATACCTTTGGAACATTGATAAGAGGGTCAGCTGATATCTATGTGTGTATAGGACCCCTCTATGTTTTCTTTAGATGCAGTATTTATAGCCCTGGTGACCTGACTTTTCAGGAGGAAAACTCTAATGACTTGTAAGATCTTCTGCCATCATCTTGCTTCTCTCAGTGAATTCACAATGTGTTAATGGGGTCACAGCTTCACTCCCTTGTACCTTTTTTACCCTCCTGTCTGTTTATTGTCTGTCCATTGCTGTAAAACATTTGCGTGCAGGCATCAGTAGTACCTCCTCGGTGCCCAGCACAGAGACACTGTTCCTAACTGGTGTTTCTAGGCTCTTCTCCCATGCAAATAATGCTGAGCAGATGTCATATCAGGTATCTTTTGTATAACCTTTTCCTTCCAGAACTCTCCTATGAATTACTTTGCTCAGTCTTATGTTTGCATAGTCTTAGGAAGAGAGGGCTAAGGAGGGACCTTATGGCAGTCTTCAGCCCTTCAAGGAGAGGTACAGGCAGGATAGAGCCAGACTTCTTGGGGTTGCATAGCAATAGGTTGAGAAGCAATGGATGTAAACTGCAGCAAGCTAAGTTGTGATTACATATTAAGAAAAAAAAATCCTTGTGTGTGTAGTCAAACACTGGAACAGAGGCCCAGAGTTGATTGTGCGACCCCTGCCCTTGATGTTAAAAATTCAACTGGTCAAGACCTGAAGCAAACTGATCTAACTGGCCATGGTCTGAGTAGGATGCTGAACCACCAGATGACCTCCAGAGGTCTCTTCCAACCCAAATTATTCTGTCTACTTATTATCTTACATATTTAGGCTGTTAGGGTTCTATAGAACATAATGATATTAAAAATTTGACCACAGACTGCACAAATGAATAAATAAACAGCTTTTTCTCCTGTCTTGGTATTAATGAAGTTTTCTCTGAGGCTGAGTGACATTAATTCCATTTTATAAAAAGTGTAGGCTGATAAGAGTAAGTGTGGCTTTTCCACCAACATACTTAAGAAAGATCTGCAGTTTCATTTTTTCCAATTAGAAATGCAGAAGCATTAACTCTTTTTATCTTGATTGGCATCACGTTTCATAATGGGACACTATGAAACCAGTCCAACCATTAAAATCAAAGGAAGCCCTTTTTCTTGATATCTGCAGTTTACAAATCAAATCTTGTTGGATGTTGTTTCTCAGTGGCTGTTGGGCATCTTTGGGGGTTTTTGCTTGGCTTTTTAAAAACGCATACAGAGTGGAAATGGCCATAGTAAATTAATGCTTTTTCCATAATTTTCTGTGCACCCTTCTTTCACTGGGAAATGGTAGTAGAAGTGAAAGATTGCCCTTGAAATGATGAGGAAGGGCAGGATTTTAAAGATCCAAACCATGTGTTTGCTATCTTAACTTCCCCTTTATGCCTTTGCAGATTTTGCTCTCTCTTGTTAATTTTAGTATAACCTGCACTTCAAAGATATGAAATATGTTAATTAACTAACTTTTGCTTTAATTCTTGAAATAGAAACTTAGCCAGCATCGTCACTGAAAGTGATTCTCCCTGTATTTACAATGACAAAACACTAAATTATGTTTTTGAACTTTTGCAGTGAAACTAACATGATAATGTTGCTAGGTAAGTTTTCCAAAAGTTTTTGTAAATTGTGGCATAATAAAACCTCAGCTTGCATATGCTGAGAAATTGTTTGGATGTAAAAAATGGTGATATTCATGTTGCTTTTCTTGTCTCTAATGGGGAAGAATCAGGACATTATTGTTGTTGGAGGTCTTGATACAGATCATTGAAATCAGAGGAAGGACACTTACTAACCTGAGGGCTGCATGAGAAAGAACAACAACCCTAATTTTGAATTTCTTATCTTTCTGCTTAATTTTCTTGTAATCCAGATGTTCTTGAAAGTTAATATGAACTCAAACTACTCATATGTTCCTTCAGTCTTAAAGCTTTGTTTTTTCCCCTCTCTTTGAATAGAAGAACAGACAACTTTATTTATCAAAAAATAAAGCACATAATTTATGGCATTCCATCAGCTGAACAGAGAGGTTAACTCTCATGAATTGCATGAAGCTGACTGCCTGGTTCCCCAAGATATCTTCTTTTCTAATTTTACAGAAACCGTGCAAAATGAAACTAGATCCCCCGCAACCATTCTGTGGGAACCCAGCACTCCAGATGTAGAGAGATCATAGGAGAAGAATAAGCAGCCTATAGCCCAAGTCAGACCAAACCAATAGACAGATCCCTAGAGAACAGTTTTTTCATTCAGGCAAGCTTGAAGAAGGGAATATTTATACAAAGACAATTTACTTTGCTGGTAGCCGTTTTGTTTATTAACACCACTGAAGACACAAGTGCTTCATTTCTCCCAGCCCAGTTTTCTTTTCAGCCTGACCTTCTGTCACATGACTTGAATAGTATAATATTGCAATGTGTTACCATGGAAATGATAGTGATGATGGTATGTGTTCAGCATAGCCAAATTTGAACCTAATGAGAGCAGATGTGACTTTGAGCTTTCATCCCTAAAAAGCAGACCTGGTTATATCGTCATGTCTTTTCTCAGGAATCATGGAGAAAGCTCTTAAACAGAACTCTCTGTGATTGTATTAACTGCGAACAACAATATGAATGTATGCAAATAATTTCTACTGCTGTAAACATCTTCTTATGAGGTCAAACACACCCACATCAGGAGACCTGTGAGAGAGGACAAGCCATGAGGAAAACAAGAACTCTTAGCCATCTGCATTTCCCATTGCTGATGTGCATTATCTTCTCCAAACATAAGCAGATTCCTGTACGTCACTGTGTGTTACCAGTTTTGGTCTCTACGCTTTCCTAAGAAAATAACTACTTCCAGTTGCTGCAGGCCAGTATGACATGCTATGCAAAGCTGCAGAGCACCATGAATAAATTATGGCTGTCACCAACTTCTCCGTCTAAAAAAGACTGTTACAAAAATAAATTAGCACTGCCCTTGAGCACTGCTAAGAGTGAACATCTTACACATGACTTTGCTAACTAAAAGAATAAGACCTCCATTTCACCACAGTGAAGCCTGAACAAGCAATGCATTCTCCATGTGAGAGAACATCCACTGTGCTAAACAACCACAGAGAGGGAAAAGGTCCTAATGCAAAAAGGAGCATTCAAACCAAACATTTTAGAGACCATTCCAGCCCTGTTAACTTGGAGCAGGATCAAGGACTCAGCTGGATCAAGATCAGGAGAGAAGTCTAAGGCTCCTTCGTAATTACTCTGGATAATGCCTTCTCTGTAGCTTCTTGGGGAGAGACTGAACCTCCAACTCCCCCTGCCCCCAGTGTGTTGTCAGATTGGTATGCCTGAAATGAAGTAGCTGTGAATCTCACCCATCACTATGTGTGAATTGTCTTATATTGCAAGTATTGTGGCTTTATGTCTAGGTTTGTAAAAGACAAGACCAATTTTGGCTTCAGCAGCAGTACTTGAAAGAATTACCTACAAACACTGACATATGTAGCTGCATGTTGAGATGGAATAAATCATCCTACCTTTGTGTGTGGAGTCCTCCTGTCTGCACCTTTTCTTTCTCCTTGGGGTTTCCAAAAGTCCTGATTCTAAGCCAGAAGTTCAGATGAAAATATTCATTGCTGTGTTTGTGAGAACTTTCTACTGGAACTCCCCAATGGACTTTCCAGTAGTGGACAGACACCATCCAGAGACTATCTGAGAAGCCAGTTTAATCCTCTTGGTATCGCAACATTGGACCAAAACCAGTTAGGGAAAACCTGGAACTTCCTCATCAAAAAGTAAGGTGCAAACCCTCCATACATGTTTATAAACATGGGAAAGAGACAAGCTAAAGAGAGGAGGAGAAGTACCATATCATTGTATACTCCCCTTAATCCCTATGTGCATTATGTGACAGAAGATGTGCCTTTTAAAATGTTACAGCTCGCTCAAAAGGCAGCTGAAACCCATGCTGCCCTTTCAAGCATCTGCTGCTTCTCCTATTCTCCCTATAGCTCCTTTTCCCTCCTCTTTTCTTAAGAAATTCATGATAAGCTTAAACCAATTCCTACTTCCAGACTCTAAACTTAAACTTCAAAGAGACTTGGCTCAGCAGCAAGGGAGGGCAGGTAAGCTGCACTTTCCCTTTGAAGCCTTGCCCCTCACACTCTGCTTCCCTGTTCTCACAGCTCTGCACATTCTGGGGAGATGCCCCTCTAATGCTGCCAGTAGTCCTTTCGGAGAGAAGACTTCACAGTGCCCTTGCTTTGCATCCAGAAGGGAAGAGCAGTGCCAACACTAGCCAGCATCCCTCTCTGCAGCGCTCACCCAGGCCATGAAGTTCCCACCATCCTCAGGTGGGACGGCGCAGCACAGCTTGGTGCTTGGACAGAGCGCTGTCAGGGCATGCTCCTGGATGGACAGGGTGCCAAAGCAGAGAGAAGGCGGGACCTGTAAAGAGGTTATGTTTCAGCACGTTAGGGAGTTTGCCATCACCCTTCCTTAGTGCTGGTCAAAACCAACACAACTACATGTTCCCTGTGCACTTAATATCGCACCAGTCAGGTGGATTATCCTGTATGGTTCAGGATGACAGTGCTCTTTGCCTGGTTTTGACATCTCGGTGCCATGGCGGGTGCTGAAGTATGATGGTTGATGACTTAGTTAGCAGCCATAGGACAGCAGCAGGCTGAGCATATCACCAGCTACAGCTGAAACGTTAGCTGAAAGCTGGGTGAAAGGAATCTGTTTAACAGGTGTGCTAGGAGTCTGGCACAGAGACCTGGGCTGGGGCCAGTACCACTGAATGTCTGCTGTGTTGATTCGCTGGCTGGCTAGAGTTACAGCAGGGTGGAAGGAACCAAACGCAAATGCCTCTTGGTCTGCAGCAGCTTCTCGCTTGCTAGAAAATTCCCTCAGTTTCCCGAATCATCTACTGCTCAGGAGCTTCAGCCCTCTTTTTCTCTTGGTTTTATTTTTTTCCTCCAAGAATCCATGCAGCTGTCCTTTACTAGGGGTTGTTCCTCTGCAGTCCCAGTTTAAAAACAGAAAACACAGAGCAGCAGGGAGCAACAGTCCTGAGAACTGGCTGGCTCAGTGTAGACATCAAAATCTTTCAGATATGACTTTGTCTAGTAGCAGTGGGCAGATCAATGTCTGTTTGTTGGTGAGATAACCTCAGACTAGGAATTTATGCAGCAGACTCATCTCTCCTGTGTAGTTACTCTCAGGATTGCCAGAACTACCTTAATCTTAGGAAGGAAATTACTCTAATTTCTAGACTGTCATTTCAAAGCTGCCAAGTCAACCTTCTCACCACACTACTAACAGATAATGATTGGAAGAGATCTAAACACGTTAGGCTTGATGGGTTGGGACAGTTTTAGATAGCAAGCTGAGTAAGAGCTTTCCTAGCCAAAGCAGTATCCTCTGCATCCTCGTGACTTCAGCCACATGTCAGCCAGCCCTAATGTGTGAATATGTCTGACTGTGAGCCAGAAGGCTTCCTGATGTCCCATTGACTTCACTGGGAGTTCTGGGTGCACAGGACCAGGTGACAAAAGAACTAGGGAAGCTTTCTTTGATCAGTAGTTCTCAAATATGCCATTACCAATTATTAAATGAAAGTTTGACTTTGTATGCCTGAGATCAATAAGAGCTTTGCTTCTGATCTCAACAGGCTTTTTGGAAGAGCATTTAATAATTTCTGTACTTCCGTCTACCAATTATAACTAGAGCAGAAACTTTTTACCAAGTGCTAGCACTACATCGGGCAAATAAAGAGAGATGATAGAAAAGCATGGGTTTGCTGTACAAATGGCCCGATTGCCTCCAGAAAGAAGCCCTGAAATGGGAAACAGTATGTGCCCTGGTCTGCACAAATTTAACTGAGTATAGGGGGCCACAGCATGATATATTCAGTCCACTGAACATCCTTGCAGGACCAGAGCCATAACTGGTTCCACTCTATGTGCTCTTACTCTCATTATTACTATCCTACTTCTTGATTGATTTCCCAGAATGATGAAGGCTAGCAGAATCTGTCCAAGAATTATTCAAATCATAGAGAATTTTTCAGCATTGGAAAACAAGAACAAACAGAACCAGAAACAGGTTATGCAGGTAAATGTTCCTAAATGAGCCTCATTCCTTAATTCTTTGAAACAGCAAGCATGCAATCAGGTCAGGGAAAATTGCTAACCTGAAACAATAATTATGATTTGCCTTTTGTGATTTAGCAATTAATTAGCATATGACTAGTGAACATCAGGTTTATACAAGATTGCAAATCTGTAGTCCCAACCCCAGCTGGAGGCTCTGTTAGACTACACTGCTGACATAAGTCTTAATAAGTAGATTGGTAATCTCTGTTATGGGCTTCTTTCCTGTTCAGAGGGTAAGAAACATCCCATTCCTCTAGGTCTGAAGCAGGATTAATTGATTGGTCTCATATGAACCTGAAAGTCATTAAGAGCACGAAGGATGAAAAGCAATTCAAACTGCTTTATTACCATTTTCTAGTAAAGTACCAGTTTAGACTCTGGACCTACTGTGAAGCAGCAGGTTTCCAGATATTGACTGTGCTGGCATGTGCTTCTGGAAAAGAGGAAACGACTGATTCCTAAAAGCAGAAACATCTGCTCAAGTCATGAACACACTTTCTGGCTGAGGCCAAACAGCAGGATTGCTAAAGAAGTCCATGTGCTGCCAGCCCCATTGCCCTGAGTCACACCAAAATGGTGGTGAACAGTGAATCACACTAGCTCCTCCTTCACCCTCAACACGTCATTAGATAAAAATTAGTTTTATGGGGCTCACCATACTCCTCACCATGCTGGCTTCTACAAGAAAGGAGGGTCTTTTTTTCCCCCTGACATGAATGGAGGAGCAGAGCTGTTTCTGCAGTAGACTCGTGAACTTCAGAGAAAACTGGCCTGGTTGCCAGTCTGGGCACTGCACTAGGAGAGCCCACATCTTTGCTTAGGGTGGTTCTCCTGCACTGCGTTTCCATTTTTTGGTCTGTTTGATCCAGTTGTTTTCCCATTTAAGCCAGTAAAGTCTATTGAAATCTCACTGATGGGGTACTGATACAAATAGAAGGGAACCTGGCCCAATTAATACAATACTGATGTTAGGACCCCATTTGACATGCTTCTTGTCTGCCCAGAGTTCAGTTTAATTGTCAGAATGACGCAAGTAAATAAGGGGAAGTGACCATTCCTATTTTGGAACACAGCTTTGCTCGGAGCAGCAGAGCTGTCAAAATCCAGGTATAAATATCAAGATACTTTTAGCAGTTTAGCATCACCGGCAAGTGAATATGAATGAGAAGCCTGACTATCAGTCTGAGGATCTTAGCAGGAAAACTCTCCCAATTTTTTATCCTGAATTAGGAGGGTGGGCTTTTTCGCTTGTGTCAGAAGGAAAACTTAAAATCAAAAGAATGACAGCAAAGTCTGAAGAAAAGGAAGCAGATGGTAAAATTCAACCCTGTATCAATAAGCAGTGTGTGTAGACTTGTATTCTGCAAAAGTAGAGCATGGGTTGAATTCTGAGCTGTGATTAACTTTCCCATTGAAGTCATCAGCTACTGACTGTAAGCATTTGCTATAGTCCTTGCAGAATGAGGGCCGCAGAATGAGGGCCACAGAATTGAATACAGCCCATAGAGAAGAAAAGTGCATTGTCAACCTGTGGGGCATGTTTTGCAGTTTCTAGTACACCTTCCCGTACAAATTATTTACCCTTGTTCTCTGCTTCACAGAATTATGTGAACATTTCCTGCTTCAGAACTAATACTACAGCCTTTGATCCTGCAGTGAGTCCTCTAGTGAGACCTACAGTAAGAGGCTTCTTATTCTTCTTGCTTCCAGCACTCACGAAACCATTTCTCCATCTGCACTTCAGCAATGCACTCAAGCACGTGCTTAACATTAAGGTCATGCAGGACTTACAAATGTGATTAAAATTAAGCATGCATTTAAATGCTGTGTGGTACTGGGACCTCAATGAGGATGGCTGTTGGATCAACCTGCTATGACCTCTGCTGAGCTGATTATAACTCAGACTTTGTAGCAATCTTTTTTTTCCCCAAAAGTCATAGTTTATTCACTGTGTCTTGTAACAGAAATTTAAATGCTCCTGTTTTTTTTCTATAATGCTATGCAAATGAATATTGATTTTTCTAGCCCTGTAAATATTTGAGATGATAGGAAAGATTTCCCACATCATTCCCCACCCCAACAAATTCTGTAACGCTTTTTGTGCACCAAGAAGGCATATGAAGTATAAAAATAATTCGGGTGCTTTTAAAATTCTAGCAAAAAATAAAACCCATTTCTGTAAAAATGTCAAGTTTCTGCAAAAAGAGTTTAAGAGGAGAAATATGGATGTTGTGTTTGTGTCTGCAGCAGAAGAAAGAAGAATGGCTAATCACCCACACCACAAAGATTCTTGTGTTGTCCACTTTTTGGCCACTGAAAAATTTGGAGGCATAAATAATGAGGCATATTTCCTTTACTTTCTCTTCTGAAGGAACATTCCTTTCTTGCTGAGAGCTCGGAGAGGACTCTGAATATGCCTGTAGGATTGAAAAGCAGAAGGAGATTTTTAATTTTTGTTCTGCAGATTCAGATCTATGGATTATGCCAGTCTATTACTCCAAAGGAAAACAAAACAAAAACAAAAACAAACAAGCCATGAGATCATCTGCATCACTGCTGTAAACAGATTAGCCCCATATCATGTGAAAACTCCTTATCACACAGCTGGGATTTAACGTACGAGGACTCACCCTTTGCCGTGTGGCCCTGCATGTCCATTCACCCTGATGTTCCAACTGCAAAATATTTTAACAGTGCTTTTTCCAATTTACCTATCACCCATATTATGAACAGAGACAGTTGATCTTCCTTCTGATTTTTAATCCTTCCCCTTTCTATCCAGAAGGACTGCTTAACCTAAAACCTTAATCCTTAAGCTTGGAAAGTCTGTAGTCACTTGCCTTCATAACCATGTTAGCTTTATCACTGCATCATCAGAAGTACTATTTTTTTTAACAGAAAAGTCGATGTGCTAAGCCTCTCCTCCAGCATTCTGATATTTCACCCTGAGATAATGCTAATGGCTTTGCCCAGCCTTATAGCTGGGGCACTTTTTAATTTTAGATTATTTTAACTCATCCCCAGATAGCTCGGAAATCTTGGTTAATCAAGAACCAAAAGGCTATTAAACATTTCATATCTTACCCTCACGGAAAAGACAAAGAGCTGTTTACCTTAAGCAGACAATTAAAAATAGGGATGAAAGCTCAGCATTGTAAAGTCAATGAAATCTTTGCCATTCACATCAGCAGGCCATAATTTTACCTGTGACGTTTTATTTGGTTCCCGAGTGTTCTTAGCCTTGGATCTGCTCTGCTTCCACAGGCTTTACAATAGCTTCAGCCCTTTTTTCCAGTGAGAAGGCATTCATATAATTGAGTGTATGATGTTTCCCTCCTCTCTCCTTGAGAGTGGCTAATAACCTCACCCTTTATTAGAGATGAGAAAACACCACACAGGAAAGAGATGCTGAAAACCAAAATTCATTATTTCTGCCACTCATGGAGGACTTTTTTCTTCATTAAGCGAAGTATCTTGAGGGCACAGGAGAGCTTTAAAATCCTTTTCCTCTGGTTCAGACTTCAGTTCTTATATCCTTTTACCACTCCATCCAACTATTTCTCTACTTACAGCACATGCAATTCATTTTTTGGTCTTTCCATTCTGCCTGTCACCAACCCACCTCTCCCTAGGACTGGTTCTTTTAAAGAACTTCTCTACGATACATAAGATTCCTCTGTTTATACATGGTATGCAAAATATATGCTTTAAATTTTTATACTCTGCTATCAAATTAGGTAACAGGAGGTTAAATCAAGTGGGAAGCACAGAGACATTCTTATTTATCTCTGTGGTATTCATGCTAATGAAAAGCTGAAACCTCTTTTTTTCTGAATGTTTATATTCCAAAACTTGAACATGTTTATAGTATAACTGTTCATAATTTTCTTTCTTTCACTCATGAAAAAAGCAATCACAGACAATATATTCCACTTGTTTTGAAAAATGTTCACTTTTCATTAAACATAGAGAAAGTTTGGAATTTAGCTAACAAAGACTGACAAGTTTAGATTTAAGTGGTTACTTCATGTGAACGATTTAATCTTGTAGAATTTCCAATTTTTTTATTAAAAAGTCATGAGGGAAAATAATGGTCTAGTAGTTAATATCTGACACCATAAATTTATCAAAAACTGAAGAAGGGACTATAAAAAATGGGAGTTCGTCACAGGGCTTCTGTGAGAGGAGCAAAGTAGTTAGACCTTCAGTCCTTAACATCTAGAACTTCGTGCCTGATCAATAGGGAAGGCATGCAAATACAGCCTTCATTGCACAGAAGTTTATGGAATTACAAATTATCATATGTTGCTGGCATGACTGCCTGCGGTGCGCCTGGATTCCTGCAGTGGAATGGTCACTCCAATAACCACTGCAATTAACCCAGCTCCAGTGAAGCCAGTGTCACCACACTGTTACATACTGGCCAAGGATGTGGGAACATAAATGCAGATCTGCACACCCTTCTTCCCCGCAGCACTACTAGTATGCCCACAACAAACATAGGTGGCTCGTGTTTCCATCACAAGGATGCCTTGGATTCCTCCTCTGAAAGGATGCCTGGCTTGTTAGCTGGCTGGTAAAATAAAAACATAAGGCTCCTCTTGCTAACCAATATCTCAGCCTTACCTAGAGGTGCAAAATGACGTGTTCTTCAATTTTAAGAGTTTAAGAACAAGGAATTTAATCCAAAACATAAGCACTCCTGATTAAACAAATAGCAAGGCATCAGAAAGCCTGTGTAACTTCTGTGGAAAAGTTGAGGCCTACTTTGGCTTAGCTTAACATATAGATCAGTTTTATATGTCAGTTGTGTCCCTAATACAGAAAATCATGCCATAAAGATGTTGTAGTGCCAAGACTCTGGAATTTAATCTGTTCCCTTTTTCTTTACTAATATTATTTATTTTAACAGCACCAGGAAAGATCAAGACTCCATCTTGCTTGACCATTCATCAGAATTGTCAAGCAAAAAAAAGAAAATATGCAATTACCTAAGGTACGCAAGATTTGTCATGTCAGGTCAGATTTATCCTGCCTCTGACAACGACCAATAGCAGATTCTTGAGGAAGGAATATGAGGCCAGAACAGCTACAGAGACATCTTTCCCTAGTACAGTCTTCTAGATTCTGAAAAAAACTGAAGATAACCCTCTACAAACCTGACTATATTACTACATGCTGTGAGAATTAGGTTGTGTACTTGTGTGTGTCTGCGTATTTAGTGTCATGCATGATTGGCTAGAAGGGGCTTCCAGTCAATTTATTCCAGCATCACACTTTGAACAACAGTTGGCTTACAGGACAGTAAATCCAACAAAAAATATCTGACCTGCTGCACCCCAGAACAGAGCTTTAAAACTGAAGTTTTTGAATGTGGTATCAGAGAATAGCACCTTGTCAAGTCATTCGCCTTTACTTGAACATAGCTCAAATTTTCAGCTCTGGCTGGACCAGTTATATTCACCTCAGGAAGCTTGAACACCGCCACCTCCCACAACCCCCTGCCAAAATAGATTTAATTGGGAATGAGATAAAACACATATCTAAACAACAGAAGCAAAACCCACATGGGATCAGACTACTCACTGTGCACTGGAAGATCTAAACACAGAGGAATCTGAGGGCCTCTGGGGGAGTTAACACCATGAGGATGACAGTCACTCTTAAACCCAAGTGTTACTAATACTCAACCCTGTGAACTATTTGGCCAAAATAGAACAGGCAATCCCTTCATTTCTGTAGAACAATCCACACTATATTGAGCTTGGATTGAAGAGCCCGGAGCTTGCCAAAACTTTGACTTTATCAAATGTTCTTCAGTAGCCCAGCCAAAATCAACTTAGTTTGACTGGTTGAAGAGCTTTCTGTTCTTTTCTGCTTGGGGTTCATACAGCACGTGCATCACTTGTGTCTCTGAGTATTTCCAGTAGGGCATGAAGCAAGCTACCTAAGGTCTGTTGCACGTCTGTTCTCTTATTCTCTTTCAACAGGTTATTTAGGCTAGCAGGTATACTGCTTACACAGTTATATGTCTTTGCATGCATACAGCCTTCACATATACATACGTTTGTGGCTATATATTTGCATGAGACAAAGCAATTTCAAAGAAAGACAGTTTCCTTTTTAAACAGTGGTGCAGTTTGCAATTGTCCTTATACGGCCATTTCTTAGCATGGGTTCAAGCCCTGACAAGGTGCTCTGCTCAGCAAGTGTTGCCTTTGCAGTGTGGGGATCCACTCTGCTACAGGAATGAAGGGCACATGTTACCTTGGAAAACAGAGGAAAAGCTGATTGGGACTCCATGGGACATTGTTCCTCAGATTAAAATCCCTTCTGAACTGAGGGATTGATGGATTCTTCTATAAAAGAGCAAAGTGCAAGTGCTCCTAGAAGGAAACTAATTTTTTTCTCAATTGGTCTAGAGGTGTGGCAGGAAGGACCTAATCTTTTGGAAAGAACCATCTGAAAATGCACACAAAATCCTAACACATGAGTGCAACAGGCAGCCCATAAGCTCTGCTTATGCTGCTGCTTTGTGTGCTGAAGCATTTCATAGAATCACAGAATCATAGAATACCAGGTTGGAAGGAACCTCAAGGATCATCTGGTCCAACCATTTGATGGCTTGCCTTGGTAGGTGAGACAAGAAACAGGGTCATGGAGGAGCAGAGAGGGGAAGCATCCTGCCCCTGCTTGTAAAGTTAAGGCCAAAGGGGGCCATACTGAAAACCAGCAAGGATGCTCCTCTGTCCCCACTCTGCTCCTGAAGCAGGCTGTGCTTCCAGCCCATGTGGCTGAAAGAGAAACAAGCCAGTGACTGAGCTGAGGAAGAGGTGGCAGAGGCTGCTAGTGAGGACAGTGAGACTACATCTAAAGTGAAGCACCACTCAGTGCAAGAAAGAGTAGATGCATCAGGCCCTCAAGGTTTGAGTCAAACCCCATTGTGGTTGATGGAAAGCTTTCCATTCATTTGAGTGGAATAAATGAATGATTCATGACATATATTGTTTAGATGGTAGTGAGTGAGCAGTTCCCTAAGACGGGAATGAATCAGAAAGGTGCAGGCTGATGATGTGTATGAAGCCTTTTTTAGATACAGACTGCACTACAGGAAGCCTTTGATCTTCAAGAAAAATCTTACTTTGCCTTCAGCAACATGGAGTACACACACAACCCAGCAGACACGTCCCCTGCAAGCCATAGTTTCTGTTGTTATGCTGACTTCACTTCTGCAACCAAACATGAGTGACAAAATGGCAGGGCTGAAAAATGCTGGATGGAAGGAGGACAGGAGCTCAGGTCAGGACACTTTTTAGTTTATGTAACATTGCTCTCCTGGCTTCCAGATTGATCAAATTGGACTAGGATTCATTTTCCCACAAAGTTTCCTATATTGGGCAATCCAATATCCAGCAAGCATCCTGCACCCAATCCAACAAACTGCTAAAGGACAGGACTTATAGGTACTCGTGTGGGGGGAATTCATCAGGACTGCTCACATGTCAGAGGTAGCAACAGACACTGATGCTTTGCAAACTTGTAAAGAAAGAAATGCAACTGCATTAGCAGCACACAGATCAAGGATGGTTTGTGCCGCTCCTTGCTACACGTAGTAAAAGTAAAGTGCTTACAGCTGCCAGAGATAGAATAATTAGTGATTATTCCTTTCCTTCTTTATTCACTTGCTCAGCCAAATCCACCTATGCTTTAAATTGAGTACAGACACCCTTTTCCTGCTAACTGCATGTTTCCTCAGGCAATACTGGTATTGAAAGCTTCAGTTTAGCTTTCGTGTTGTTTCACCCTTATTACAACTCTACTTAACTGTGATCATTTGAACTTTGGTTTGTTCACCTTCCTGTTTTACTCCTCTTCTCTCATTATTTTGAATATACTAGTAAGCAACCTCATTTTGACAACTCTTGCCGAGAAACTTTAGTTCAATGAGTATTAGTCTTCAGTATCTGCCATGCCTACCCAATTTTTCAAGAAGTTACTCCAATTTTATACTGAAGTTGTTTATGTAACTGTAACACAAATACTTCTACTAAATTTGTCATGAACAATGAAATGCAAATTCCACTTAAATTGTTCTGTAAATCTCAATTACTGTGGTTATAATTTTCCCAATTCATATACTAGGGGATGAATCTGTTTAATAAACTGGGATGTTAATAACTTCTAAAGTGTAGTGATAAAAGTAGTGTGAAAATATTCAATCCATGTTTTAAAACTCTTCAAATTGCTACCTCTATATTCACAAAAATGTTATAAAGAATGAACATATTTCAGTACAACAATTCTGTTCAAACCTCTGTTGGAGAAGGCCAATTTTTTTTTAAACCTATGTGGCTATCAGTAAGTTATTGGGATTCCATTTATATTTTGCTAATGAATTGTTTTAAAAATTGGATCAGCTGCAATTAGTTTATCATTTACTGCTAGACACATGCATAGATGCATACAAGAATTAAATGCCGTTTGAGTTAACAGTTTTCTTTGGAAAATACAGTTTTACCAAAATGATATGTTATGTTTTTGGTTATTTTTAATCAGAAAATGAATGATTAAAATGAAATGTGTTGAAATATTCATAAGAATTTTTTACTTCTTCTTCTGAATAAAACCAAAAAACAATTTCAAAATATCCAAGCTCTCACGAAATCAAAAGTCTCTTTTCCAGCCAACTTTATTTAATGTTTATCAAATGTAACATACCCATTTATTAAAGGAAACCTAAAATAAGAAGTGCCAAAATTCATTGGTGGCCTTTTGTGGTGTGTTTCTTAAGCCTTTAGAATATGTTTAACTGGGTTTCATTGCATGGTTGAAGTGACCCAATATACCCATTGTTCTCAAGAAGATCAACTGAAAGCCATTGCGTCTTGTTCTCTTATGTTTCTGAGGAAAGGAGAGAATAGAGAATGATTTACATTCCCAAGACCACAGAGAAAAGAGTCATCCTGCCAATGGCAGAGAATGGGTTAACTGGATTTCTGTCCTCACCTGCAAGAGTATTTCACAATAAACCAAAGAAAATAATCAACGTTATTCAAGTCTAAAAGTTTTAAAGCTTTTTTTATCTTTCATATACGCTTTTTTGAGATAGGAAAAGGTTACATTGACTTCTAGATACACAGTTCCTCATCTGTATAGCATTTGGCTCCAACACTTTGTTCCAGGTCAGTTCTTTGGTCTTCACGGCCCCTCCCAGCCCTGATTTCAACCTTGAGTACTCAGTGGAGAAAAAATGAGCTGCCAAAGAATGGTTGGTAGGGCCAGATGAAAGATGCAGTTGGAAGGAGGGAGGCATCCCTTCCTTGGCTTCAAATGGAGAGTAAGTGGGTCCCTCTTAGGCCATGGGGCAGGCCAGCCCTGTTTGAAAGCAGATCCTTATGAAGGACAAGTGAAGGCTGCTCATTGGTATGGTCCCCCAAGGCTGGATGCAAATGAGAGAGGAAAGACCTGGATGGCAGGCTTAAGCCTGGTGCCAGTCAGTGGTGGAGCTTTAGGAGACATTGGGGATGCAGTGGAAGGTCCTGACAATACTATAGCTTTGCATTACTTGGTAGAAATAAGGTTGAAATTGTGAGGAAAATAGCCTGGACTGTGATCTTGATGTGGCAATAATTTTTTTTTCTCCAGCGAAGGGACAAGCTGGCCAGGCTACAGGAGTTACTGCACTTACTACCTGAGAGCATTTGAGTAGTGGGTTTCTTTTGTACTGTTGAATTTTACACACCAAGAAGAAAAATTACTGCTACACAGTGAAGTTGTGTGTCTGTTGCAATCTTCTTTTTATAATGCATGTCCACAATGCTAAAATCTCCATTAAGCTTGCTCTTGCTATTCTGGCTGGGAATTTAATAAAAAAAAATTAGGGATACTGTGTGAGACTAATTAAAACTGAGAATTACACTAAGCCAATTAAAAAAAAAAAATCACCCACCCTGTGATGTGTACTTGCATTTAGGTGTTTTCATAAGGCACATCTATCTGCATCACTGCAAATCTGTTAGGTATTTTGGTGTTTTCTTCATATAATTTAGTAAAGTAATGTGTAAAATAACCTAAAGCAAAAGTAGTGGGATGCAGAAAACCATGAAATAAAGAGTGCAAAAGAAAGAATGTCATCTTTTCCTGCTGTTTTCACAGACGTAAGCTGATGAAATCAGTGTCAGCTTAAACTATGGAAAGGATTGAGGAGGAATGATGGAATTTCTTGATTTCATCAGGTAACATTAGAGACAGTGGAGTGTATTAGTGCCTTTATATCACACAGCTCTCAGGAGCAGGGACCTCTACACCCATCTATGTGAAAGTTAGCAATGAGGAAAAGGAATAGACCTGTTCAACTTCAAACGTGCATTCTGGCCTCAAGCTGTTCATTGTTCAGTTTGTTCACATTTGAACAAGGTTAGATATCCATGGACAGAAGAACAGAGAAGGATTTTGAGCTTGGCAAAAACAGAAACATCCTGGTGGCAGGATGTATGTGGCTTGGCTGAAGAGTCTTGGCTGATGGGCAAAAGATCTGGAATCAGATGCGTTCCAGGGCTGAAATGGCAGGAAGCCTTGAACAAAATGAAAACGTTTGGCAGGCTTCATAATCTAGGAGTGGAATAAGACGCCAAAACATGTTCCAAGGTTTCTGCAACGGGGGCCATGGGTCAGGCAAGAAGATTAGTCTAAGGGCTTGTCTGCACAGGAAATGGACTGGTTATATTGAAATAATGTTACTGTTATAGCTTGGCTGGTCAGTTTCTGAATGCCAACAAGTCCTTAGCTAAGGCAAAGAAATCCTTACGAGAGAGGAAAGACACAAGGTCGGCTGAGCTTATCCATCAGGCTAAACTGTGGCTATCTCAGAGCTGGTTAGTCCAAAGATGGCTTTCAGTCCTGATTGTTGGGGAAGACCAAGGAAAACAACTTCTGACAGATGGACATGTTAGCTAGGAAACTGGAGTCCTTCTGGCTTGTGAACACTAAGACAAGAGCTGCGCATTTCACAGGAATGGCAGTGTCCATCTCCTATGACTCATACTTCCTCTGCTTGTGTTCTTCAATCCTCATGCCCAAGGGATGAAGAGCAATTGCTTAACTTAAAGGAAGAGGA